>OU343216.1:5881835-5991098 GCA_910596185.1 Chrysanthemum makinoi | reverse complement strand
AAATAGTGGTATATTACATTTATTCATTTTCTCGTTTATGCTTCTATTAAAAGATTCTTTTATCGCATTTTCTTGCTAAATGAGAATCTTATCGAAGCAACTCAACAATGTGTCTAAGTTGGACCGTGGTGTCGACTAAGTATGATTTCAACAACGCTGTTGACTCTCAACTCTACATGTTGTTGACCTACCGTACTGCGATATTGATCTAACAAACGAGATAAACATGTCTCACGTAATCTTGCAGTGTACCAGCTTATCCGTATACTCCATATATCCAAAAAAAATAATGAACTAATAAAGTCATTCTGGTGCTTATTTATTAAATAATAAAAACAATGAATTAATAACTAATTACCCGCATGGTTGACCAATAGCTGTTGTAGGTGTTCATAATAATGCTCGAATATGCCGCTGCGGTCGGAGCTTTAACCATCCAATCCCATGTCCATTTAATGGACTCATACTCCTTTATTGAATAGCATTTTTTTCTGCAATTCTGAAGCACATTTTTATTAATATGCCATCGACAGAGTAATTTGTTTGCGTTTGGGAATTCTTGTCTGCATGCCCCAACCAACGCTAAATCTCTATCAATGATGATAACACGAGGTTAATATTTTTCGTCTATCACCTCCTTCACACATTGCAATACCCATCGAAAATTAGGCTCTTTTTGTTGGTTTAAAAAGCTAAACGACATTGAAAATGTTTTATTCATTGAAGTTACTCCGATAATTTCCAAAAATGGCAATTTAAACAACGTGGTATTGTATGTGGAGTCTATTAGCATGATTTCAGGGAATGTACACCATATAGCATATGACGTGGGGTGAACAAAAAACAGTTCCTCAAGCTCATTATGCTCATTTACCCTCTCGTTATATGTATACCCTTAATGCATCAAATGTGAGTAAAGGACTTGGATTGGTGTTCTATCACCTATAATGGCTCCCCGGATCTTATTTTGTGCGTTATATATAGTCCTTAGGCTATACACGTTATCCGGATTACGCTCCTTTATTGACGAAAGTATATGATGAAAGTATATGCCTATCATCCTTTACCCTCAACTTCCAAAAATATTTTGTTTTATGATATTTCGCCACTAATTTGAATGGACAATCGGTTTTAGATGTACTGGTTTGTCGTTGTTCAGTACCTTCACGTTCATACTTCCCACCCTTTGAACACCCATAATTGATTTCGTACAACCACCCCTTTTCTGATTTGGTTCTTGTTTTAACAATGACAAAACCGAGCCCCCGAGCTATATTTTGCACCCAATCAGTTAGTTCCTTATCAGAACTGAACACCTGAAAATAAATTACAACTTTTACATAAAATTAACCGAGCAACTGAACACCAGAGCAACTTTTAAAAAAAATACATTACATTTTTTTAATTTTTTTACCAGTGATACTTTTACAAAATTTTTTACAAGTGATACTTTTACTTTGTAAATAAAAAAAAAGTTTTACAAGTGATACTTTTTTTTTAATTTTTTACAAGTTATACTAAGTTTTACAAACTTTTAAAAAAAAGTTTTACAAGTGATACTAAGTTTTACAAACTTTTTTTTTACAAACTTATACTTTTTAAATTTTTTTACAAGTTATACTAAGTTTGCAAAAAAAATAATAATAAAAAAAATAAAAAAATAATAAAATTCTAAAACGCGTTTACACGTTTCTCTCTCTCATATCACTCTATCTCTGACTCACTCATATCACTCGCTCTCTCTCTCTATCTCTCTCTCTCTCTCAATCACTCATATCACTCGTCTCACTTTTCTCTCTCTACCATGATCTCTCTCTCTCTCTCTCTCTCTTAGATCTAACAAGGTAAAAACCCACTTGTTAGATGTTTGATGTTTGATCAGTGGTTGATCTGTGGTTTCTTTGTTAGAACTTTGGTTGATCTGTGGTGCTTGATCTTTGGTTGATATGTGGTTTCTTTGTTAGATCTTTGGTTGATTTGTGGTTTTTTTGTTAGATCTTTGGTTAATCTTTTTAGATCTAACTAAAAAAAAGACTTTTTTTATATGACTTGTTAGATCTTTTTAGATATAACTTGTTAGATCTTTTTAGATCTAACTAAAAAATTTGGTGAAATACTCGTTGTGAAAACTTTTGAAAAATTAAGGGTTATGATCTTTCTGATGGCGGAGGTTTGTTTTTTTATACGACTTGTTAGATGTTTGTTGTTTGGTATGTGGTTTCTTTGTTAGATCTTTGGTTGATGTGTGGTGCTTGATCTTTTGTTGATCTGTGGTTGATCCGTGGTTTCTTTGTTAGATCTTTGGTTGTTCTGTGGTGCTTGATCTTTGGTTGATCTGTGGTTTCTTTGTTAGATCTTTGGTTGATCTGTGGTGCTTGATCTTTGGTTGATCTGTGGTTTCTTTGTTAGATCTTTGGTTGATCTTGTTAGATCTAACTAAAAAACAACTTTTTTTTTATATAACTTGTTAGATCTAACTAAAAGATTTAGTGAAATACTCGTTGTGAAAAAGCTGTTTTGATCTGTGGTTTCTTTGTTAGATCTTTGGTTGATCTTTTTATATCTAACTAAAAAAATGACTTTTTGATATAACTTGTTAGATCTTTTTAGATCAAACAAGATTTGGTGAAATACTCGTTAGAAAAGCAGTTATGATCTGTGGTGCTTGATATGTGGTTTCTTTGTTAGATCTTTGATGGTGGTGTTGATCTTTCTGATGGTGTTGGTTTTTGTTTTGTGAATGCTTGTTTTTGAAACTGTGAATGGCAGTCTCTTTCAAGCTGCTATATAACATCAAAAATGGAGGAGTTATCCCCACCCTCCATATATCTTGGCTGTTTGGTTGGTTTAGATCTGTTTGGTTGGTTGCTGTTGATAAAAAAAACTTGGTTTTTTGAAATGATTTCTTGAAATTGCTTATTATGAAATAAGCAGTTGATTTCTGTTTTAAAAAACCGAGATAGTGATGATGATTTTTTAAAAAAAAAAACTTGTCGATTGGCATGGCATAATCACACACCCCAAAATAATTGCTTTGGCCGAATGGAATTTCGGGGATGACTCATAGCATCACAATTCTGATTATATTGAACGACCTAAAGTGTCGTTTGGAAAACACATCGTTTGATATAATAAATCATTCAAAGTTTACAAAAGATAGGTCAAAAAAGGTGGTCAACATTTTCGGAGATAAGTGTGTTACAATCCAAACGATGTTTTAAAGTGCATAAAATCCATGTGAGACGCGTCGTCACCGCGACTCTATGATAAATCCTTATGCATGCCATGAAGTGTATGCCCTAGATACCTGAAAATACATTGCTAAAAGTGTCAACACAAAGGTTGAGTGAGTTCATAGAGTTTATGAAAATGTTTTATACGACTATCACAAGTATAGGCCATGTATGACAAATATATCACATAAAAATGTTACAATTGCTATAAGCACAAGACAATCAAGCTAGATCGATCATGATGTTCGTCAACGAGTGTTTTTCCAAACAACTCAAATAATGATATTAAATGAAATGCATCCGCTTGACCGTTAGGACCACCAACCCGGATGGAGGAGTCACCCTCAATAGATCTATTCACTCACCCTCGCTTCTTCCGGAATTAACGGTTCATGATTATGAAATGGGGACATTCAATTGGCAATGAGGTAACTTAAGCAATGTAATGAAGTTGATATACTTGGTATCGTAATAAAATGATGTGCAATGTATTCTCCCCCGTAGGTTTGAAATAAAGTATAAACTTGAATAAAACGGGGCTATGAAAACTCACATGATACAATGATTATGATGATATAATGGCAATACAGAAATGAGGTGCAATCTCTATCTGCAACCTAATATGAATGATATGATCTATTATAAATCATGAATATATGTCGTACATGCAAATCCACATGTAATCTATACCACTTGAACATTTTTGAAAATAGAATTTATCGTCGAAATATATGTTTATGACATCTCGTCATGTTATAAAATACTTTAAAAGTATTTACATTGAAACAACATCCTACGATAGTCGTTTAGTGATTTATCAAGAAATTATAGCTTTTCGTAAAGAAAAAATAATATACTTTGATAATCATGAAAGTGATTAAGTATCCTCGAAAAGCTAGTCGTAGAATCGGTAAATGTTGAGTGTTAGGAAATAAACTCACGTTTTGGAATGTTTATAACATTATTCTAAAAGTCGTAATAATCAACTTTTGTCCATATGAAGTTTTGAACCTAGATAAAAATGATGGTGAAGTGAGGTAGCTGGCTAAAAATGCGCGGCGCGGAAAGTTTGTGAGGTCATAAGTTTCTTGTTATAAACCGTTTGATGAACTTTGGACATTTTGGATAATGTAGTACGGCTGAACTAACTTTTACTCGTGAGATACAATTTTACCAAAACCAATTCGATCATTGAGAAAAACGGCTTCAAACATGGGTACCCGAAAAGACAATTTCAACACTTAGAAATATTTTAGCGTTATAGGTCCGTTTTCTACGTTCTTTATATCCTCCTCGTAATGATATATGTACTAATATATTTTTAATAAGTCACTCATTTAGATAAGGTTTAAAACTCATTTTTGCCCCCTTAAATAACCCTTGAAAGATGTATATATTTTCGAAAAATAGTTTTCGCCGTTAAACTTGAAAATAGCATAACTTCTTCGTTATAAATCCGTTTTAACCCGTTTAAGCGGCCACGGTTTCGTTTTTAAATCTATTTTCTGAAAATGTAAACCAAAGTGGTCCATAAAATGTCGAAATTTCCAGATTTTATAAAAAATGGACAGCAACTATTTATATAACGTCTAACTTGGTTTTTCTTGCATAATACTTGTTTCAATCAATTCAAATCAACACCAAATCTATTCTAAACCTACCATACACCTTCTTAGGGTGTCATGGGTTCTTAAACATCATCAACAATGATATGTATCAAGGGATTAATTATAGGATAATTAAAACTTGTAATATAAAATAAAAACAAGAAAAAGTGGTATAGATCATAGTATATTTGCATATTTTTCTAATAGATTCATAAAAATACATCAAGTAAGAGTATGAAAGATTAGGAAAAATTATTAGAAGCTTACTTGAGTGATTAAAGAGTTTTTGAGCTAGAAACTTAATAAATCTTTAGGTTTTTATTTCAAAACCTTGAAATAGATTACTAATAGAACTTGATAATCACTTGGATCATGAAAAATATTTGTTTTCTCCTTCCTTTTTTATTTGGCCGGCCACCATGGATGAGGAAGAGAGGTTTTCATTTGTTTTACACCTTTAGATTGTGTATTGTATGTGTTTTGTTAATAAATATCTATTAAAATACCAAGCCTAGTCATGAATATGTGTATGTGTACTCTTGAGAAGTAAAAATCAAATTGGTAACTTGTGAAGACTAGGGGGGGCGGCAATGGGTATATTGGGTAGAAGTATTTTGTGTTTTGATGTGTTTTATTAATTAAATGTATATAATGTTATGTATATTGTATATTTGGTACATGTAATTAATTATTTATTTTAGCGTTAGCTAGAAATCGATTTTAGTGGAACAAAATAAAATATATTGAAGTCATAAAAATTATAAAATGCATTTCTAGAGTATTGAGTGAATAAATATTTATCGAATTGAATTTACTAAAACCGTCAGAAATATATATATATATATATATATATATATATATATATATATATATATATATATATATATATATATATATATATATATATATATATATATATATATATATATATATATATATATATATATATATATATATATATATATATATACAAAATAAATTCAAAACATCGGGTAAACTAATAATATAATTTTTATAGTCTTAAAATGAATATAAAAATATATTAGGATAATTTTTGGAAGTGTCGGATCAAATATTCATAATAAATGATTATGCGATAGCGTTTATTTAATAGAAAAATATGCTTTAATGAAATATGCATCCCATGCATAAATTAATATGAAAATGATGTTACCAATGATATGTATACTAACTCTAGTCTATATGAAATGTTCTCAATGATGTTCCATAAATACACAGCTTAACCCTCAAGGTTACAGATTTGATACTGTGAAACCTAGTTTACAAAAATGATGAATAGTGACTCATGAATAGTGATTTTTCTCTGTGATGAATAGTGCTTCGTGAATAGTAAATTTTTGAAATAACCTCTCAAAGTCTCAAATCGACTTCAAAAATGATGAATAGTAACCGGTGAATAGTAAATTCCCCGAGATGAATAGTGAAATTTTCAAAGTTTGAGAAATGACATGAAATTACGAGTTGTCACATTCGCCTACCAAAAAGAATTCGCCACCCTGAATTGATTCCATGTTGGGTTCTACGGTGTTATCGGTGAAAAGGTGAGGATATTTGAGTCGCATCGGGTCTTCCTGTTTTTCTCGATTATACTTTCCGTTAGGCTTTTCAACATAACTCTATTGCCAACTTGAAATTATAATGGTTTGTGACTTATGGAACACATTTCCAATATATTTCTGGCCCTATATCGACGTAGCTTTTCTATCTATTTGTTGTTGCTTGTAACTGATTCTTGATCTATATGATTTCTTTGTTGTTTCATGAATAAGTTATGGACTAGTGAGTTGGACTTTCCTGATTTTGGCCCATAAATAAGTGATTGACACCTCAACCATGGAGTGCCTCAAATGGTGCACAAGATGTTCATGTGATAACTATTGTTGTAAGGGAACTTTGTTCGATGAAGAATGATTTTCCTAATCATTTCCGTAAACAATCACATATGCTTTGAGCATATCTTCTAATGCTTGAATTGTTCTCTCGTTCTGACCATTGGCCGAGGATAATAGGAGGTACTCATGTCCTAGTAGGTTCCATGGAAATCTTGAAATGATTGATTAAGTCTAAGGTGAATCAACTACCTTATATTAGGTATAATTGAAATTGATACCACGTGTCTCATGACAAATTCAAAATAACAAGTCCTGTCGATAAGGACATTATTGAAAAGAATAGAATATGGGTAACAGCTTGTGATTCCTCTGCTCTAGTTCTAGCGAAAGTGTCATGACTTGAGTCTTCCTTTCCTAAGGTGCTTAGTCTCCATTACTAAAATGTTTATTGTTTGATGGTGTCTTCTAATTTCTCTTATCGAAATATTTCCACGCTCTATGTTGTCAAATCACAAACCCTAAATAAGGTTGATGGTGTGGTGGTTGATTTTCAAGATTTGTTCGATATTGAGTGCTTCTAAATTAGTTCATCATCGATTGTTATCATGCTAGCAAAACATAGATATCAGCTCATACTATGTCGAAGAATGTTTGTTCTGATTTCACTTATAGATGGAGGTTCATTGATTGTCCGATATGTTCACACCTGTTGCATCTCTTGATATGGAAGTGAGGTTATTTGGAATTTCTAGAGAACACAATGCCTTAGGGGAAGTTTATATCGATAACCTTAATTTAACTCAATTATCCTTTGAGGGAAATTCATTGTAGTGAAGTTCACATATTGTTGAGGCCATGTTTAATGAAACGTTCGTAGTCTCGTTAGGAGGCTTGGTTTATTTGTTGCTTAGTGTGTATTCGCTTTGTACTAAATCTTGTAACTCAGTCTATTTGGTACTTTTGAAATGATAGAATTTGGCTTCTAGTCCAAAGAAGTGGTTCAGATTGTCTTGTGATGTCTTAAGATTCCTATTGAGTTTTAAAACATCTTACTACATATTTCTAGTCCTTATCGGTAGTTCTGAAATCCTTTCACTGTTTTCTTGTATTGAGGAATCCTCCTCGTAGATGGTATAGAAAGTCCTTCCTAAAAAGGTCACTAGTAAAATTTCAACTTATCAGTTGAGTGAGTGATGAATGGCATATGTATCTATAGAGTGTTAACAAAAAAAAATGTTTATAAATAATTTATCTGATTACAAAGCTTTGCTTTTGAATGAAGATTGTTTTAGGAAATTTGAAATGATGTTTGTTACTTTCATGACGTAATTCTTCCTGAATTATACATAGGTGATCAGGCTATGTATAATCGAGGACAAATGATGTGATGCTTGGTTTTGTTGAAATGGTATTATGTTTCTCCGAAGTTTTAGATGGTATTCAACGTTTGTTTTGTAAAATAATGGCTCAAACAATTTTTCACAGTAACTTGAAAATCATTTCGCGTAATGATAGTAAATAGTTGATAGAATGACTGAAAGTCAATTTATATGGTAGTAACAAAACAAATTGTTTTAGAATTCTGTGAAACAATTTTCCTAAGATGGTAGTAAAATAGCTCGAAATAAAACTCGAAATAAAATTATGTGAAATAATTTTATAAAGTGGTAGCAAAATAACTTGAAGTAAGATTTGTTGAATGGTTTGTAGGACACACGGGAGAACCTCATAGAATGGTAATAGTCTCCTAATTGGTCAAGAATAAAGTTGCTCTAATCCCTAGTAAGATAGCGGTATATTGTTGCGAAATGATTAAAAATTTGGGCAATTGGAATAGGGAGTGAAATAAATAAAAGTTGTGATTAGCGTGGAGATAATAAAGGATAAAGATTACATTAGATAGAAAGGTACTTATTATCTGTTCCTATTGATGGTCTAATCATGTCTCAAGTGTAGTAAGTTAGGTCGTCTAGCAAATAAATAAAAGAAACTCTCACCGTCCTCAAACCTATAAGATGGTGTAGTTTCTATAGTCTTAGTGATATATTGTAATGGTGTGTATAATCATGCACGCTTCCCAAGCTGCAAGTCATATGTATGAGTAGTGTCTATGAGATGTGATGGTACGGATGGTGCTCTAGATAGTAATGATGATGATGCTGATGGAAATCCTAGTAGTGATTTAGGAAATAATGGTGATGATGGTGAATGAAATACTACCCTCTTTCATGTTGTCTCGTGACGTTTCAAAGGTAAAGCTAGAGTATCCACTATTGGACGACTAATAGTGGTATGATTAGTTGATGGTGGTTGTATTACATGAGTAGCAGGTGATTTAAGAATGGGGGGGGTAAGAGAATATACTCTTTTCCTCGCAGTAAACATCCTAATAGGTCCATTAGGACTAAGCCTATAAGTCCTACCTAATGGTATGATCTGTCCGGCCAAAGATGATAGGAACCTGTCTTGATCCTACAATGAATTGATGGCATAGTGGTGGTGTAGAAACTTTGTCCCTCAAAGGGTTCAGCCTCAGAATCGTAATATGAGTGGTGAGTCCGTAGAGCCAACCTGATGTTAAAATTGTGATAGGGAATGACAAGGCATTCTCCACGTTGGAGTTTGAAGAAGGGATAATGGAATGGGTATCTGAAGACATCTATGTGACAATCGATTTAAAATGAAAGTAAATAACTCGCAAAATGTAATGTATGAAACCGCATTGATAATATGCACTTATGATGAAATGATGAGATGCTATGATGATGTAGTTATAGTCTAGGGTAAATGATACAACCTAGTTCTCTATAACTTGCTCGATGCCAATCTGTACACCCAAAATACCTATTTTGCAAAATGAATGGAATTCCCTGGGGATGACCGCCATAGCATCACGTTATAGTTATATTGAACGACCTAAAGTGTCGTTTGGAAAACAGATCGTTTGATATAATAAATCATTCAGAGTTTACAAAAGATAGGTCCCAAAAAGGTAGTCAACATTTGCGGAGATAAGTGTGTTACAATCCAAACGATGTTTTAAAGTGCATAAAATCCATGTGAGACGCGTCGTCACCGCGACTCTATGATAAATCCTTATGCATGCCATGAAGTGTATGCCTTAGATACCTGAAAATACATAGCTAAAAGTGTCAACACAAAGGTTGAGTGAGTTCATAGAGTTTATGAAAATATTTTATACGACTACCACAAGTATAGGCCATGTATGACAAATATCTCACATAAAAATGTTACAATTGCTATAAGCACATGACAATCGGCTAGATCGATCATGATGTTCGCCTAATAGAGTGTTTTTCCAAACAACTCAAATAATGATATTAAATAAAATGCATCCGTTTGACCAGTTGGGACCACCAACCCGGATGGAGGAGTCACCACGATCTATTCACTCACCGCCCTAATTCAATTCGGTTCATGAATATGAAATGGGACATTCAATTGGCAATGAGGTAACTTAAGCAATGTAATGAATTTGATATACTTGGTATCGTAATAAAAATGATGTGTAATGTATTCTCCCTCAGAGGTTTGAAATAAAGTATAAACTTGAATAAAAGCGGGCTATGAAAACTCAATTGATATAATGATTATGATGATATAATGGCAATACGAAAATGAGTGCAATCTCTATCCGCAACCTAATATGAATGATATGATCTATTATAAATCATGAATATCTGTCGTACATGCAAATCCACATGTAATCTATACCACTTGAACATTTATGAAAATAGAATTTTTAGTCGAAATATATGTTTATGACATCTCGTCATGTTATAAAATACTTTACAAGTATTTACGTTGAAACAAAATCCTACGATAGTCGTTTAGTGACTTATCAAGAATTTATAGCTTTTCGTCGCAAAATAATATACTTTGATAATTCGTGAAAGTGACTAAGTAGCCTTTGAAAGCTAGTCGTAAATCGGTAAATATTGAGTGTTAGGAAATAAACTCATCGGTTTTGGAATGCTTGTAACATTATCTAAAATTAGAATAATTAACTTTTGTCCATACGAAGTCGATCCTAGATAAAAATTATGGTGAAGTGAGGTAGTCGCTAAATGCGTGATTCTGGGAAGTTTTCGAAAGTTTGTGAGGTCATAAGTTTCGTTATAAATCCGTTAATTAACGGCCGGACATTTTGGAAAGTAGGAAATGTGAACTAATTCATCGAAAGATACAATTTTACCAAAACCAAATCGATCATTGAGAAAAACGGCTCCAAACATGGGTACCCGAAAAGACAGTTTCAACACATTTAGATAAGGTTTAAAACTCATTTTTGCCCCTTAAATAACCCTTGATAAAGATGTATATTTTCGTAAAAAATAGTTTTCGCCGTTAAACTTGAAAATAGCATAACTTCTTCGTTATAAATCCGTTTTAACCCGTTCAAGCGGCCACGGTTTCGTTTTTAAATCTATTTTCTGAAAATGTAAACCAAAGTGGTCCATAAACTGTCAAACTTGGTTTTTCTTGCGTAATACTTGTTTCAATCACTTCAAATCAACACCAAATCTATTCTAAACCTACCATACACCTTCTTAGGGTGTCATGGGGTTCCTAAACATCATCCACAATGATATGTTCCAAGGGATTAATTATAGGATAATTAAAACTTATAATATAAAATAAAAACAAGAAAAAGTGGTATAGATCATAGTATATTTGCATGTTTTTATAATAGAATCAAAAAAATACATCAAGTAAGAGTATGAAAGATTAGGAAAAATTATTAGAAGCTTACTTGAGTGATTGAAGAGTTTTTGAGCTAGAAACTTAATTAATCTTTAGCTTTTTATTTCAAAACCTTGAAATAGATTACTAATAGAACTTGATAATCACTTGGATCATGAAAAATATTTGTTTTCTCCTTCCTTTTTGATTTGGCCGGCCACCATGGATGAGGAAGAGAGGTTTTCATTTGTTTTACACCTTTATATTGTGTATTGTATGTGTTTTGTTAATAAATATCTATTAAAATACCAAGCCTAGTCATGAATTTGTGTGTGTGTACTCTTGAGAAGTAAAAATCAAATTGGTAACTTGTGATGACTAGGGGCGTATGGGTATATTGGGTAGAAGTATTTGTGTTTGATGTGTTTTATTAATTAAATGTATATAATGTTATGTATATTGTATATTTGGTACATGTAATTAATTATTTATTTTAAATAAGCTAGAAATCCATTTTATGGAACAAAATAAAATATATTGAAGTCATAAAATTATAAAAATGCATTTCAGTATATGAGTGAATAAATTTTTATCGAATTGAATTTATTTAAAACCGCCGAATATATATATATATATAACATTATATATAAAAAATAAATTCAAAACATCGGGTAAACTAATAATATAATTTTTATAGTCTTAAAATGAATATAAAAATATATTAGGATAATTTTTGGAAGTGTCGGATCAAATATTCATAATAAATGATTATGTGATAGCGTTTATTTAATAGAAAAATATGCTTTATTGAAATATGCAACCCATGCATAAATTAATATGAAAATGATGTTACCAATGATATGTATACTAACTGTTAGGAATTAGAAATTCCAGGTATTAAAGAGTCGGTCACCTCAAGTATATGTAATCGTTAGAAAGCTCGTAGTCGTAGCTATTTTAAGTTAAGTAGTATTTAGTTAAGTAACACCGTGGAGGACGGACGGGTCTTTACCCACTGTATGCCGATCCACGGCCCATGTGTGGCGCTTATGTAAGACTATAAATACTCTCTACCTCCCAAGGTTGAGAGTTGGAGCTCATAATAATATCTTTCACTTTCTCTCACTAAGTTCCCTAAACCTCTAACTTTCTCTCTCTAGAATTCCATCTATATGCTACCTTGTGTTAATGGTATGATGTGTATGTGAAAAGTTATATCTTACAATTGGTATCAAGAGCCATGGTTAGATCATATCTTGCACATCTTTGGATTTCTAGTGGTTTTAGGTGGTTTTGAGTTTGAAAAAGTTTAGTGGTTTTTGCATCATTTGGTTGATTTCTTGTGTTAAAGTTTGAATTTTGTTAGTACTTTTATGTTTAGAATCATCACAAGTGTTTAGGTTTTCATTTGGTAAGCTTGAATCATCTTGGTTGGGTTGTTTTTGGATTGAAAAGTGATGTTTATGTGGGTTTTTCATGCTAGCTTAATTTAGTTCACGGATAATTTTCTCAGAGTTAACTTGCTTCACAATTTGTAGCGAAGTTACACTTGAGCTAGCAAGTTAGATCTAGCTTATTTAAGTACAAGTAGTGGACTCTCCACTACGTAGCTGACTTGGTGGTAGCTTAATTTTGTCTCAGAAGTAGTTGCTCTTAGCGACTTGCATCGTTAGCGACTTGAGTAGCGAATTGTCAAAATTTTGCTAGCGACTTGGATGTTAGCGAAGTTACTACTTAGCTTAATTTACATCCGGCTAGCGACTTGGAACTCTAGCTTACTTAGCGTGGTAGCTTAATTGTGTCCAAATGACTTGGGTCCTAGCGACTTGGTCTTAGCTTACTGGTTCAAGAATTCTTAGCTTACTTGTTGACTTTTCCGACAAAACTTCAAACGGCTATAACTTTTGATCCAGAATCTCGCTGCGCTCTACCCATCAAAACGACCGTGAGAACGAGGAGAATGTCACCGAATGAACTATTTGGTCAAACTCGAGGGCTAAATCCGCTCAACGAAGTTATTGAGGTTTTATGTTTTTAGACCTAAAATTTCTGGAAAATCGTGCAACAACAACCAACCCAAATCACAACCAAACAACATCTCGCTTATCCCACAAACAATCATAAGTCCTAACACACAATTGTCTATCATTGTGTCGATCCATCAGCCATCTTAACACATTCCATTGGTCATTGCTTAACGGTTTGGTCTTGATTTTAGTAAAACTCGCGAAAAGATTCTATTTCTTTAAATCATAGACTTGTAAAATCCCTGCATTCCACCACATCATGTCTTACTCTACTTACTCTAATGACCCGCTGATTTCGTGGTGCTTAAATTGTATGATGTCTGTGGACAATAATGTTAATGATTGCTGCTAATCGAACGATTAAAGATGTTTGAATTAAACAATGAGGATGTGAAATCTTCATGTTCGAAAGTACAATGAGAATGAATTGCACTGCCATGAATGCCATGCAAATGGAATGCAAAGATTGAGCCCTATCGCCTACTTCATCCGCACTCATACCAGTATCCATAGCGGGGATCGAACATGTAGTGCTCTTTTTTCCGCCAGACTTACCTACATTGACAAGAAGTTGTTGTTGAACTTAGAACACTTAAAGCCGCAACTTACCAATAAAGAGGTTCAAAAGGATGGTTCCAGTGCAGCTCTTCAAGTAATCTACAAACAACTTCAGCCATTCATCACTGGGAATATTCAAATAGATACGATCAACACTTGACCTGAATTTCCTTCAAAACATACGGAATGGAAATTCAGAATTATTGAGACATTTATCCAACTCATGGATAATGTGAAAAGTACATTGAAGAATCCGCCAAAAGAATGAAGACGGAATGAGTGTCGTGTGCTTGAAAGATTGTTGTGATAAGTTGGGTAATGTATATGTTGAAGAATCGGGTGTTGCCGAATGCATGTCGTGACAACAAAAAATGATGAGTCGGATAATGGAAAATGGAATCTTCGTGCTCAAATTCACAAGAGAGAGAGGTGCACCGGACACAACCTGTGCAAGTTAATGCAAAGGAACGCCCATGGAAGCTTTGATGTACCCAAGATAGAGATGCACCTCACATGTACCGCGCATGTCAATGCTCAGGTAAGTTGCATGGATGTTTCTGCTGTACCTAGTTGTGCATCTTCTACTCAAAATGATGATTATGAACCGCATGAGTACTGCATTTGTGCCTCGATGATTCCCTACCATCAGCTTAACATATATAAGGATCAAGTTGCTATTTATGAACAGCATGCTAAGTTTGAGTTGACCACCCGTGAGCAGGAAATGGATGTCCAAATACGTATAACTATTAGAAAAAGTAGGTTTAGAGAAGAAGTATTAAAACAAGAGTTAAACTCCTTACAAGAAAAGCTTTCTAAAACTGCTAAGCAAAACACGAACTTCAAGAAAATGTTAAAATGCTTAAGCAAGAATTCAAGGCTAAGGAATCAAAACTTTTGAATGATTTTTCCAATCTAAAAACTTTGAAAACAAGCTTGAAAATAAGTTGTACGCATAAGGAATACCATTCGATCGCCACATGATCACTAAGCATAGAGTCTTAAGCGATAAGCATAGCATTTCCCTTGTTGAGGAACCTAATCCAGAGGTAATTAAAAAGGCTAGAAATGCTCATAAGGTACTGTATGATGGTAATGAGATCCTTAAGCCTAGGCAGAAACCTAGTTGTACTGAAAGTCGAGGAAGATAAGAAATCGATGAAGTCACTAGGAGAAAATGAATAAGAAGCTAGAAGATCCCGAGTGTAAAAAGAACAAGATAACGATAAAACCCCATGATTACACTAAGGAAAATTGGATATCCTTAAACATGTTTAAGCTTCAGACTCTATTGACCTCGAACAAGTGTTCCGAAAAGGATATGGACTTGCAAAAGCTGAAAATCTTGTTGAAAAGAATCCCCCTTGTAGGAAATTCCCTAAAGCGAATCGTATCCTCCAAATACACCAATGCATTTAGTTCCTAGAACTATTGCCACTAAGAGCAAGACCTTAATCAGCCAATATGTTATTCTTCAACTATTTGCCGATTTTGAGAAAACTTGTAAGAAAAAGGATCACACCCACCGGATAACCGGGAAAGGGGTTTTGAGCAAATGAAAGAATGTTATTTAACCGAGGTCATGCCTTTCTTTAAACAACTAAAAGATCATTTTGAGAGTCTTAAAAAGGGATAAAATCGATATTAAAGAAATGGAAAAGGAATTTGATGCAATGGTAGTTGAAGTTAGTGATTATGAGCGGGCACTAAAATATAATGAGATTGAGAGGAAGAACTTGCATACCTTAAATGAGACTCTTATTACTGAATGTGTTGCTCAAGATATCTTTTTCAATGCTTCAAATTGCTCTATTAATGCTTCCAAATTTCATGAACTATCTCTGGCCCTGAAAGTCTCCCATGATCGTGTCATTGAGCTTGGAAAAACTAATTCTAAACTAAACGAGAAAATTGAATTGGATGATCACGACAATTTGGTTAAACAATTTTCTAAACTAGAAGTTGAGCATTTTAATTTACAACTCAAATATCAACATCTCAAAGAAAATGTCAAAACTTCATATATCAAGACATCTTCGATGCTCCGAGTTTGATGCGCTTTTCAAATTAACAAACGTGATGAACAGATTCAAGCTCGCAACACGATCGAAAGTTGAAAGCCCAAATCTCTCAATTAAAGGGTCAAAACAATATGACAGTTCCCAAATGCCTCCTCCTTTAGATTCTCGAATTCTCAAACGTTTCATCTTCAAAACCTAGTAAATGCTTTACAAAAGGAAAACGAAAGTTTTCTAGAAGAAAATGAAAAGGTTAAACGACATTTTAAAGAGTTATATGATTCAATAAACGTCACCCGTGACCAAAACAACTAAAAATAACGCCTTTACAAAAGGAAATTGAGAATCGGAAGTCGTGGAAATGGGAAACTTGTTTTCAATAAGAATGTTGTCTCAAAATCACCCTTAGATTGCAAATACATCAGGACAGCTTAAATATATTCCTCCTCATCTTAGGAATAATGAACATGCTTTTCATGACTACTGTGCTCACCTTAAGGATAGTCTAGAATGTCTCCGTGAGATTGTCGAAGAGGATTTCATTAACAAACCTCTTGATAGTGAAATTAGGTTTGCTTGCCTCCAGGCCAAACGATCTCAAGAGTCGCTTGAATGTGTAATTGCAACATGTCCAAAACCCTTAGTGAAAAAGGCAAAGTCGAAGCCTTGTTCTATGCCTAGTGCCAAACAGGAAATCCGCTCTATGCCTAAAGCCAAGCATGTGACCCTTGATATGCCTTGTTCCATATCTAAATTCAAGCAAGCAACCTGTGATGTACCTCCTAGAATTTCAAATCCCAAAGACTTCTAGACCGTGAATGCAGAAAGTAGTGAAGCCATGTAATGTTCCCATCGCTACTTCTACAGATGTTAAGATTGACACTAAAGTTAGCGTGTCAAAACCTAGAAGCTATGCAAAGAAGGATAGGATTACGAAACTAAAAAGTGATCATGATAAGGAAGTGAAAGAACACCATAGGGACAAGAAGTTTGATTTGAACAAAAAGAATCGTGTTAGTTCTAGTATTAGCTCTAAGCTTACTAAAATAAATTCGAGGCCTTATGTCTGATGCAAAACATGCAAAAATGTTTAATTTCCGTAATCATGATAAATGTGATGTGTTATTTCCGAGGTCTAAGATTCATAACCCGCTTAAGAAAGTTTGGAGAGCAAAACAGATTAAGCAATCCTCGAAACCTACAGGAAGGTTTTACCAATGTAATTTCAGTGGAAGCCAAGTGTCGAATATTCACGAATGGCAAACCTTGCCCTTAACTAGATCCACTATGCCTAGAGTAGCCTGTAAGGTTTGGAAGCCAACTGGTAGAATAATCCCATTAAGCACAAAATGTCCCTCGACTAAGTCCGATGTTCTACTAGTTTAGCTCCTAGTGACAATGACATTGCACCTAGGGTTTCTCACGATTCAAAGATTGTTTGGCAACCAAAAGGACCCCATGAGCACGTGGGATCCAATGTTTCCAATTCTCGTTCGTCTGTTGTCCAAAGCAGTGTCGTATAAAGTCGCCCCTTGGTATTTGGATTCGGGCGGCTCTAAACATATAACTGGGCTCTAAACAATGACGCTCTGCTCACATTAGTTCAGCCTCGTTCTTCATCATTATGGTGTCCGCAGATAACACTTCAGCCCCGCTCTTCAAAGAAAAGAAAAGTGTACGCTTCTTCTCAGGCGCTTTATCTTCAAATAAAGAGAAATTCTCTCATGAATGGCCATATTCATCTACATTCTTCATCAACAAGCTTCATGTTTTTCCACGCCATTCACCATCAAGTGGATCTACGTTCATTGGTGTATTCTCTTATTCTCTTGTTAAATCAAAATGGCAACTTCGGATGCAATTTTTGAGGGGGAGAAGAGTGAATATACTACATGATGATGGATGTATGAATAATGGTTATACTAATTTAATTTTTGATGATAATGAGTGTATATTCTTTTTGATGAAGAGTGAATATACTAAGGATAACTGGGATTCATTGTTTTGAATTTTGATGACTCTCCTCCAACACCTAATGCTTCACTTACTATGGATAATTGGGAATCAATATTTGGGATTCATTGTCTTTCAAAGATATGTTTGATGAATACTTTTAACCTCCGACTTAATGTTGATCATCCAGCTTCAAGCTCATGCTCGTTTCTATTGACTCAACCGTTCACCATCTAAGAAGTACTTCTTGGAATTCTCAAGAAACCTTATCTCCAGCTATTTCACAAGGCGCTTATAATGACTATCATGATATTGTAAGTTGCATTATTGAATAATGATCCGCTCTGTGGTATTCCTTTGCCAAATCTTTACGGATTATTGTTCCTCTATCAGTGCACGCTATAAATCAACCACATGAACATTAAGGAAAATGATCCCATTCGCCGAAGACATTTGTGTGAATCTTCCGCATCGCCTCTACATGTATACCTTAGGAAGAATGCACATGTCGAGAAATCATTTGTTCCGGTTCATTCAAGGATCGACGATATTAATCCGGTTATCGCTATTCACGGTTGGGCATTTGACAAGCCGATTACTTCAAAGTTAATCAATTATCACTTATTTGAGATTGAAGTTAAATTCACAAAGGCGAGCTTAAGATGCAAATGCATGGAATTTTCTTCAGCTTCAGTTTGGTATATCGTTTTTTTATCACGGTCACTTCAAATTGTCTACATAGGGTTGATAAAGATAGTCGGAGAGTTTCATCGCAGTGTCCTATGCCCTCGAATACCAGCCTCGACCCGCACTTCAAATCAATCCATTGGTTCATCCCTTGTTCCAAACTCTCTTCGAAACTCCATATGTACCTCCATCCAAGATGATTTAAAGAAATTGTTTGATCCCATGTTTGATGAACATTATGAGCCAAGTGCTAATGAATTGAAAATTCTACTTCAGAGGCTGCTCATATTCCTGTGAATGACGTCAATCCTTCAATCTCAATATTATTAAGTCAAGAAGCTCGCCGCTGACCACTGCCTCATCAAATCATCAACTTCAGGGTACATCATGGAACTATGTCTCGTATCAATAATGAAGTTAATCCCTTTGCTACTCCTGAAGATGCTCCATTTGTAAATGTATTTGCTCAATCTTCATCGTAACCATCTTCTTCAGAGACATCGACTCGCTACTTCAGTCCCTCAACCACGCCACATGAACACCTCAGTAAATGGACTCACGATCATCCATTGGACAACATCATTGGAAATCCTCTCATCCTCAGATCCACACGAAACAACTTGCAACATATGCCTTATGGTGCTTCTTCAACTCCGGACTCTCTAAGATCGAACCAAAAGATGTTAAAACCGCCATGAATGAAGACAAATGGTTCAATGCCATGCAAGAAGAAATTCATGAGTTTGATCGACTAGATATATGGGAATTAGTACCGCCCAGAGTGATATGATCATTGCTCTAAAGTGGATCTTCAAAGTGAAACTTGATGAGCATGGTGATGTGTTAAAGAACAAGGCTCGATTGATTGCTAAAGGATACCACAAGAGAGGGTATAGACTTTGAAGAATCTTTTGCCCCGCTGTTCGATCGAGGCAATCAGATCTTTTGGCTAATGTCAAGTAAGAACATGGTAGTCATCGATGGATGTGAAGACGCATTCCCGAACGGAGATCTTAAAGAAGTCGTCTACGTCACCAACCCTAGCTTTGGAATCCAAAGCATCCTACCCACGCTATCGCGAAGAAGGCTCTTATGGTTTAAAGCAAGCTCCAAGGGCATGGTATGATACGCTATCAAAGTTTCTTATATCTACCGGATTCAAAGAAAGGAGTAGTTGATCCAACATTGTTCACCGTGAAGTCGCAAACATTTAATTCATGTTAAATTTATGTTGATGATATTATTTTTGCCTCGACCGACCCCAATAATGTGACCGCTTTTCTAATGAAATGAGTTCAAAATTTCAAATGTCAATGATGGGACAAATGTCATTTTTCTTGGGATTACAAATTTCACAAAGTCCCTGAGGCATTTTCATAAATCAATCTAAATATGCAAATGAGATTTTAAAGAAATTTTGGATTTGATTCATGACCGTTGACACCCCCATGATTGATCAACCAAACTAGATGAGGACCACTCAGGATCATGATTGACCAAAAGAAATATCGAGTATGATTGGATCCTCGATGTACCACGCTAGTAGACCGCACATCTTGTTCGCCGTTTGCATGTGTGCTAGATACCGTGCTAAGCCTACTAAAAAGCACCTTGAAGCGCTTAAACGGGTCTTTCGGTATCTCCAAGGAACCATCAATATGGGACTATGGTACCCGAAGGACACCCGTATGTCACTAACTAACGCCTATGCAGATGCCGATCATGCAGATGTCAAGATACACGCCAAGTACATCCGAGGTGCTCGCTTGGGTGATAAGCTTGTGAGCTGGTCGTCAAAGAAGCAAATGAGTACTTCTATTTCCTCTACAAGGCTGAATACATAGCCATGTCATCTTGTTGTGCTCAAATCTTATGGATGAGATCTCAATTATCCGACTATGGCTTTGTATTCAACAAAATCCCTCTCAGACGGATAATAAAAGTGCTATTGCTCTCTCATGCAACAACGCTCAACACTCAAGAGCAAAGCATATCGACATTCGACATCATTTCATCAGGAACAAGTGGAAAAAGGTGTGGTGGAACTATATTTTGTGAGGTCTCAATATCGCTAGCGTACATCTTCACCAAAGCTCTTCCAAGAGAACGTGAGTTTATTCTTCCCACTGGCTTGAAAAGCCTTCAACCGTAACACTCAAACGCCTTCAGAGGAAGACGAGGAGTAAAGGTCTTTCCTTCATCTATATCTTTGTATATATTTATCCAAAAGCAAAATACAAAATTATAAAACCCTATAAAACCAAATAGAAAAATATAAAACTTTCAAAATCCATAAAAATCTGAAAAAAATCAAAAAATCTTCAAAAATTATTGTCTATTTGTCATGTTTTTTTCTGGTTCGATTATATCTACTTGCTTGTGCTGTCATTCAAAGAATGACACGGACTTTAGATGTTGTTCAATTTAAAAAAAAAAAAAAAATCAAAAAAATTATTTTTGAGAGAAGGAGAAACAATGGTTTATTGTCATTTTCGTGCAATAACCCGCTTTTAAAAGAAAGAACAGAGCCATGTTTTACCATGTTTTCAAATTCCATGCTCTGATTCTATAAACATTTATCTACTGAAAACTAAATGCTTTGAAAAATAACTCGGTTCTATTTTTGATAATCATCTCGACTTATTTGTCAAAATATCTATCTCTCAATCAACAACCTATGTCATTGATTGAGGGGAGAATGATTTCAATTAAATTAAAAAGTTATTTGGCATTAAATTGTTTTCAAAAGATCATGTTTTATCAATGGAGTTTAAAGTCTTAAATCCGATCCTTATCGCTAAAACGCTTTCATAATCAAGTCACAATTCTCCTTAAAAGCTTTCAAAATCAATTTAAATCTATAAGAGATCACAAATCTCAAATGATTTGATAATTGTGATCGGGGAAGAATGTGTGATTTAAATGGATTTAAACCGATAATTAGGTAAATGGTTTTATAATGATGTACATGCTATCCTGCTCACATGTGACAAACGATTTCAAATTTTCCATGCACATGGTGAGGGGGAGCATCTATCTTAAACCTATGATTTGAAACGTGATCATTTATCTCAATGTGCCGGTTCCCTCTAGTATGTGTAAAAATCTTTTCAAACCTCGAGGCACATATTGAGGGGGAGCAAATTCATGAAAACCTCATCCTTCCCCAAAATGCTTTATCTACTTGATTTGATCAAGGAAGTGATGGTGATATTTTTAGAAAATGGTAATCAAAGAAGTAATTTCTTCCTCTTGCTCCGTGTGCAAAACGATTTCAAACATTTGATGCACATGTTGAGGGGGAGTTCTTATTCTAAAAATATCAAAAACAATTCAAGTACAAAATGCTTTGATAATATATCACAAGTATCCGGATTGATTTTCAAATGGTTTTCAATTGGTTCCAATGGCTGATGAACAATACCAAATAGACTAACCAACTTTACTTTATGTATGGTGATATAAGGATGATAAGGTTAGGTATTGTTCCCATGATCCGCCAGAACCGGAGGGATCTACCCAGGACAATCCACTAGTTAGTGTAGAAGTCCTTAGGTATGATGATAAAAGGAGAAAAAAAAGATATGGGAAGAGTCGGACTAAGACCGAGCTAGTAATCGAATAAACCCAACAAGGTTCTAGCTATGAAGTCTCTCGGTAAGCAATCAAGGGGTGAAGAATTAAAAAGAATTGAATGAGAAAAGGGTGAAAACAAATAGCCCTCCTATTATTCAACCTTAGGGCGTAAACCGGTTCAATTCATATGCTAACATGGTAACATCGGTATTGAAGACAAGACGTCATGGACCCAATGACGCACTGCACTTCATCTTTCCAAACCACTCAAGTTCCTCTTAAAAGGACTTGTTTCATTCTCACGGGAACCGACATTATCTATCGACTTTCTCTTAGAGATTGTTGATATTGAAGAAGGAGAGCCTCTCCCTAGTCTCCCATACAGATCCAAATATGCACAAATTGAGTCTAGAGCCACGAGATCATCAATAAATCTCATTAGGACACTTTCAATGAAGACTCTCTGCTTCACACAATGTGGAAAGAGAGATTATATCTTGAGTCCTACGCATTTATCCTTGTGGTATTGCCGTAACATCCGAGTGATGTGTTTACACATTCACAATGAAGGTGGAAAGCCTTCTGGAGCCAACATCAAACA
This sequence comes from Chrysanthemum makinoi, assembly GCA_910596185.1. Lineage (NCBI taxonomy): Eukaryota > Viridiplantae > Streptophyta > Magnoliopsida > Asterales > Asteraceae > Chrysanthemum > Chrysanthemum makinoi. The sequence goes on along the minus strand of OU343216.1, from coordinate 5,968,281 downwards.
AGCTCTCGTAGGTGGCATGTGAGATCTATCATACAGATCAACCATGTGACAACTGAACAAAAACAATGGGGCTTATTCAATCTCTTGAATCAATCCCCGTTCGTGTTATGGATTGACGGATACCTTTGAAAACCGGTCTTTGTGCTTAAAAAACTTTTTCTTTAGCACACGACCGCGGTACTCATTTTTCAAATCAAAAGGTGTTTTATGATTGATAATTGATTTTCATTAAAACCTTCGTTGTATTGCAAAAACAATTTCTATTGAGCAATACACGATTGTTTTTCAAATCTATTTTCATCAATAAGTGGACTTAAAATTCACGGGTTCACTCACCCGTTGTCTTCTTTGAGACGTTCGGTTTGAGAACAACTAGAGCGTACCGCTAAACCCCAAGGAAATTCTTCGAATTTTACCGATCACAAAAGACATGTATCGATCAACGGGAACCGTGGCCGTGTACCTCAATTCAACGAAAGTGATCAAAGACACTTTCGCGGCGATTTATTGCTAACCGCCTTATGCGTGTACGCCCGACGCTTGTACTGCTCGTAATGAAGCGGTCAATCCATAGCCGGATGCTCACTTAACACATTCATCTCAAAAGAAATCATGATTAGTGCATCAATGACTCTGATATTATCACTCCATGCTTCGCACGCCGCCAATATCATGATTCAACAAATGCTTCCGCTACTCGATGAGAAGATATCATGATCCGAATGTGAGCATGTCGGTCCTAAAGTCACAACATCACATAATACCAACACCACAAAGGATATCACTGAGATTTTTTTTGGCTGATAATCTCAAATGATGGCTCAAAATTATTATCACATGGATCAGTAAAAGACCTCCACTTGAAGTAACCAAACATGCAATATGAAGAATCAATGACTACGAGCTTAGGAACAAAGGACTACATCAAGAATGCAAGAACAATTGTTAATGTCATATCTGTTTGTATTCAATGTAATTTTAGTACATGATTGAGGTGACCTCCCTTATGGGGAGATTGTTAGGAATTAGAAATTCCATGTATTAAAGAGTCGGTCACCTCAAGTATATGTAATCGTTAGAAAGCTCGTAGTCGTAGTAATTTTAAGTTAAGTAGTATTTAGTTAAGTAACACCGTGGAGGACGGACGGGTCTTTACCACCCATGTATGCCCGATCCACGTACCGATGTGTGGCGCTTATGTAAGACTATAAATACTCTACCTCCCAAGGTAGAGAGTTGGAGCTCATAATAATATCTTTCACTTTCTCTCACTAAGTTCCCTAAACATCTAACTTTCTCTCTCTAGAATTCCATCTATATGCTACATTGTGTTAATGTTATGATGTGTATGTGAAAAGTTATATCTTACACTAACTCTAGTCTATATGAAATGTTCTCAATGATGTTTCATGAATACACAGCTTAACCCTCAAGATTACGCTAATTGGAGCACTCAGAATCTAGCTTTACTAAAAAATGATGAATAGTGATTTTTCTCCGTGATGAATAGTGTTTCGTGAATAGTAAAATTTTGAAATAACCTCTCAAAGTCTCAAACCGACTTCAAAAAGGATGAATAGTAACCGGTGAATAGTAAATTCCCGAGATGAATAGTGAAATTTTCAAAGTTTAGAAATGACCTGAAATTACGAGTTGTCACAATAACCGAATGGACGGCAAACATTTTGCAACCTTCAAATTTGCAGCCATATGATTAAAAATAACAATCTGAGCGTCTCGATGTGTCATTTTTTATATGTTAGATCTGTGATGGTGATATGTGATTTATTAGATCTGTGATGGTGATTTGTTAGATCTGTGATGGTGATCTGTGATGGTGGTGTTAGATCTCGGATTGTATATGTTGTTTGTTTACATCCGTGGTTTCTTGGGCCGTTGTTGGTTTAGACTGTTGTTTGATCTGCCGTTTTGAAATGCTAAAGTGCTAGCCAAAATCAAGCATATATCGAAGTAAGCTTCAAAAAATCAACCGCTTATTATGAGAAGCGCTTTCAGCCTTTAAAACCGATTTTGGTTGGTTGTCAGTTGATATAAAAAACTTGGTTTTTGAAATGGTTTAAACCGCTTATTATGAAATAAGCAGCTTGATTGCTTAAAAAAAGTTTAGATGGCGATGATGATTTCAAAAAATTGTCGATTAAGTAACGACATAATCGAATGGACGGAAAACATTTTATACTTCAAATTTGGTACCATATGAATAAAAACAACTGGAGCCGCCTTGATGTGTCATTTTTTAATAAACGTAAACTTTTATATGTAATAGCGTAAAATATACCTCGCTCGTTCTCGCCAGAAAACGCTGGTATGAATTCATCGTTAACTTTATAAACCCGAATACTTTTGTTTTGTGAATGCTAGTTTTGAAACTCTATAAAACTCGTGGTTGAAACCGCTAGTTTTTGCGGATTTTTTTTTTTATATGAATGTCAGTTTTGTGAATGCCGTTTTAAAACTATGAATGACAGTTATTTGCAAGATGCTATATAACATCAAAAAAGTGGATAGTGAAAACACTAAAAACGTGTTTCACAAAGAAAGATCCATCCCTCCAACCAGGATCTATTCCCTAAGTAAGTTAAAACAAAAGTTATAAAAAAAATCACACTATACAAAAAAAAGAAGACTTATATACTATTTTTGAAAAATCAGATACTAGTTTTGAAACATCAGTTGTTTGTATACATGTATGAGTGTTGAAAAAATCACGCTATACAAAAAAAGAGTTACCTAAATGATTGTTAAATGAAAAAAAAAAGGACAAAGTACAGCTACTACTAGGGAGGGTTTGAGACTTAAAATGAATCTTTCACTTGTTTAATGGGTTGCAATAGTATTATGGGAATAGATCCACTAAGAAAGAGAAATAAAAATAAGAAGAATAAGAATTGTTTTCAGCCACACATTTTAAATGAAAAAGAGATTTCAATGAGATGCATATTTTTTTATGAGCACATCTAAATGCTACAATGTGTTACTTATCATCTTTCTCATTTTACTTTTATTTCTTATTTGATCCTTACTCATGATATATTATTATTTTATAGGAAGAAATCCAATAAGAAAAATAATTAAAATGAGAATGATAAAAAGTAATTTTAGTCACACATTTTAATTTAGGAAAAAAATTTTGATTGAAAATGCATTCAATTTTGTAAAAGCAAATAGAATAGGTGATTGTATTTTCTTTTATTCTTCTCACCTTAAGTTTTATTTCTTAGGAAAGGGAAAGGAATGTGAAAGGACGGTTTGGCGTGAGTGAATCAATACCTACTTCCCCCATCTTTATTTATAATTGCCTATTACCCACTACGCGTGAATCAAAACCTTTTATCCTTCCCCAACCAAACATCAATTTATTTGTGATGTGAACCTTTTTGAATACTTTACCCATTCCCCACCCCCCCTTAACCCCTAACCAAGCACGCCCTTATTTCTATTTCTAAATACGTAGTCTGCCATTAATAAATACGCCAAACCTACTTCACTACAGTCACTTGTTTTGTCTTCGACAGTTAAATCGAATCTTTCACTTGTTTAATGGGTTGCAACAGTATTATACTATTTAAAATTGAAATAAACTAGATTTGTGTTACCCGAGCCCTGCGCCGTGACAAATCTAAATTATTTCATCAATTTCCTTTTGAGTTTTGGGTATAAATTTGCATGAGTCGAGATTCATATATAACTCAAATTTGTCATACAACCAATTAACCAATCACATTCATATAGAACTCAAATTTGCCTTAGGCTTTGTTTGTTTTTTCAAAAGAAGCTCTTTTTTCCTCTTTTATCTGCAGGCGCGCAGACGTATTCCTTGAAGCTCTTTTTTCCTCTTTTGAGTTTTGGGTATAAAAAATTATTTTCCACCTTTTTTTAAAACAACATATCTCTTTAAACGAAAACTTCAGCTACAAAAATACCATCTAATTTAATTAAATTATCTTCATAAATACATTGTTATATACTTTTCGATCAATTTTTTTAAAAAGTTCGTCCAAAAAAAATTACATGTGATTCGTGAAAATCAAATCATTATATTTAAAAATCACATGTGATTTTTACAAATCACATGCATTTTTTCCTACCTAATTTTTTTAAAAAGTTCGTCCAAAGTATATAAAATAAAATTTATATCTATAAAGATAATTTAATTTTCGTCAGATTGTATTGATTTTTCTACGAATCGATTAAAGCCATGTAGATATTTAATTTTTAAAAAAAAAGTGAATATATTTTAATAAAAAAAATAAGTGGCTAAGATTGGTTAATTGGTTTTATGACAAATATAAGTTCTATAATGAACTTTTCTCAAATTTGCATATGTATATATGTCTGAGTCTGCCTTTCTATTACTGCATCCGTCTCAAAATAATGTTCATTTTACTATTTATGTTTGGATTTAAGATCATTTGAGAACAAAAATTTCTTTACGAGCAATCTCCATCATCCATTTTCATTATATCTAACTATGAGATTAATCTCAACAATTAAAAAAACTCAATTTCATCATTTTTTCAAATATAGTTACTTTAAATCATAATCGCTGTCGAAAATATAATTATTACGATTTGAAAGATTTAATTATCTCTCTATAGAGCACTTCATATACTCTCACAATTTTTTCGCGTTTTTCACCTTTTTTTTCATTTTACGTTATCGAATTGCCAAAAAAATCATATATGATTTAACACTAATTGAGCCACTGTGATATTAGTGTATATCATATATGATATGTATATAATATGTGATTTATCATATATGATTTTAACACTATTATCAATACGATGATATTAATTAGTTCATATGTGATTTAATACCATATCACTGTGATCTTCAAATTGTGTTAAATCATATGATATTTTATACAAAATTCTAGCTTTAGAAAAACAAAAAACGAAAAATACTTGAAAAATAAATTTTTTCTTTTTTCGAAAGATATCAAAGCTTCGGCCCATAAAGATAATAATGCTTGTCGCTATGCAGGTAATTATTGTTGCTAACGATAATCCGCTTAAGAGATATTTAAATTATAAAAAAATAGATGAAATAATAAAACGATTTAATCTCTACCACGATTTCTTTTTAGATAGATGTATGTAGATTATTCCCTGATATGGAAAAGTTTGATATAAAATAACTCTCCTTCTTATTTCATTCCAAAAATGTCCAGATTTTATTTTGAACACATTATGACTCATTTTCCTACTTTACTCTATAATTAAGGGTATGCTTAGTATCCAACCATAAAATGAGATCACACTCATGAAATGATTAAATGCTAGTTGTTTAAGATGATGCCTACTACTATGGTGCAGAATAAATGACAAAAAGATAATCCATACCCATATACATCAGTCGGAAATAGATATTTAATTTTTCATATGTGAGGGACCCATCACTAAAATCAAAGTCATACCCATTTGTAATTTTTAACTATGAGTGTAATAATGAATTTGTTATTTTTGTGAAATAATGAATTTTATCAATGAAAATTATCATACCCATTCTACAATCAAACTCATACCCATTCTATATTAACTATGAGTGTAATAATGAATTTTATCAATGAAAATTATCATTGCTTACATATCATAATTTGTTATCTTTGTTTTTGGATATTTTTTTAGAACGGAGGGAGTATGTTTAAAGTGTATAAACTGCTCACATAAAAAAAGAATCATTTATGGGAAAATGACAAAAAAAACCCCATTTTCAAAAACATAATTTACAAAATACCCAATGTTTTTCAAAATAACCCAAAAAACTCATAAAATTCTCAAGAAAATTGACCATTTATGATATATTTTCAAAATCACAACTTTGATTTTTAAAAGAATTCAAGAAAGCTTCATTAAAAATATCGCAAATTTTGCGATTTTTTCAAAAATATCGCAAACTTTGCCAGTTTTTAAAAACCCAAATACACAATCCCATTAAACTTGCGATTTTTACAACACCCATTTTACACTTAATTTTCACATACCAAACTCTCCAAATACCAAAACTCAGAAAGATTAAAAACCCAAATTGTTTAAGAAAAATCGAAAGTATGCGATTTTTTAAAGAAAATCGCAAAGTTTGCTAGATTTAAAAAAATAGCAAAGTTTGCGATATTTTTGAAAATCAGAACTTTAAGCAGACTTCTTAAAAATCGAATTTTGCTAAGAATCTCGCAAATAGACGCAAAGTTTGCGAATTTTATGAGTATTTTGGTTTTTTTTTGAAAAAAATTGAAAGATTTTGTGAAGTATGTTTGTGAAAATTGGTATTTTTGTCATTTTCCTATAATCTATTATATACTCTTGACGCACCCACGTGTAAGTGTCTGTGTGAGAATACTAAACATTATATAACTATATTAATGAGCGTTGTCGGCTCTTTTTTTTAAAGATTTCGCATGATGGTCGATGCTATTGTTTATAAGTCTTAATAAATTTAGCGGATCAAATTTTGGTCCAATCCCCCAAATTGGCCCAAAAAAGTGGTCTTTTTTTTCCCACCGCCACACCGCCCCATATTCGCTTCTTTAGAAGTCACCATTTAGATAAGCAAAATTCTTTCCCCTAAAACATATTTAGGGTTCTTACATCAACGGCTAACACAAACCTTAAACAATCAAGATTTTCGGCCATCAATTGGATCGAGGTCTAATAAAATTTATACTTCGTATATACATGACTTTTGTAGGCAAAGTATTTCAAAAGAGTCTCCATAATCCCACCAAGTGTAAGTTATTTGGTTTATCTTTTATATTAAATTTTTCATTTTTATATACTTACGAGGTTGGTTTTATCTAATTAGTGTTGGTTTTTATATCTCTTTTTATGGAAAAATTTATGCAAACGTATTGTATTGGCTTTAGATAACAAGATAGTCTTTTCTGAAATGGTAATTTGTAGCCTTTTATGCTATGACACAGCTTTAGGATTCGTGATGCAGAACCTGCCCTTTTTAATAATATAGATGAAGATGCTGAACATGTTGTTGATTGTACTGCTCCTATTTTCGCTAGGTATTTTTTTTTAAATTTTTAATTGTTACATTTATTAAGGGTTTATGTGCTTTTCTTTAAAGAATTTGTATATTAATAATTTATATATTAAGAATTTATAAGTAATTGTCATACGATTTAAGTTCTTGCTAATTAAATCATTTAATAACGTCAAGCTTATTGACTGTCAGGTGTGGAATGTGGTGTAAGCAGCTGAACCTCATGTTAACATTATTGTAGAGCAATGTAAGTTCTTTTACTTTGTTCATGCAAATGCAGTGATAACATGAAATAAAACTCTAACCAAGTTTTTATGAATTCAAGGTGGCTGGAGCGCTTTTTAAGGAAGTAAGTGGTCGAATATGGAGCAAGTGTGGGAAGGTAATACGACCAAGCAATTCCCAAGATGGAATGATCGCTTAACCCTTAAAAATCGCATTAAATTATTATCAAGACATGGTTAGAGGATGTCTTGAAAGTGGTATCCGTAACGATGTTCCTGCGTCTGCTATAGCAATATGCCAAAAGGTCACGTACTCCTTTTTTTTAGATATACGGCTGGTACAAAAAAAACGTAAAAGCAAATAACAAATGAATCGACATCCGGTAAAAAAACCGTCGCAACGCGACGGGTGTCTTTTACTTGTTGAATAAAAAGAACGTAGCAACCTAAAAGTTAATATATGAAGAAAAAAAAGAACCCCAAGCCTGAGCATACAAATAATTAATAAGTAGTCGTAATTTATAAAGTGAACATTTTTAGTATTTTCCCACAAGTGTAGTGAGAACTAATTGCATAGATATAAATCATGGTTCTAAAAGATGCACAAAAGTCTCGTAAAAGTGTGGGGGTTGGTCATGCCGTTATGCCACGCGTTATGCCGTCTTATTCTTTTTTTAAACTCGATATATATGAAATATAATATTTTCATATTTTGTGTCGCCTTATACTGCACCATATAAACGTAAAAACTTCGTCTAAACTGCCAAAATTTAAAGCTTGGTCATTACGCTACATCTCATCTTGCGCTATTTATAACCTTACGTATAATCCCCCTCTACACAGTAGAAATATTTGTAACCATGACTATTTATTTCTAAGTTTTAGCTATAGCATCCATAGACATAAAATATTATGATGAAATTAGCTTTTAAATAACCGAGTCGGGCCACTCTATATCCAAAAATAAGTAACTCAAAAAATAATTAGAACGAGGCTTTGCTTATCCATGCATTATCATGTGATCATTGTGTCTAAGCTAAAATTTTGTGTTTCATAAGCCTATTTTAAATAATAACTAACCACAAAATAAGTAAATAGTAAATGATTTAAACGACGTTTGTATTAACAGATGAACGAAACTTGCATAAATAGATAATCAAAAGCCAAAGCACTACCCAAAAAGTTCAAATACATTGTTGAACACAACAAAACCAAAATCTTGAACAAAATACTGCTATGATAATTATGAAACTTTCAACATTATTTTTCAGAAAGACTTTTATGTTTTGTTGTACCTTAGATAGCCTGCATCAGAGTATATTTCAAGCTCCACCCTTTTGCCATGTACATAATAAGCCAATGCTTCGATTCTAGATAGAAATGTATCTAGTTTTGGAACAAAATATTGCTACAATAAATAGTTAAATGCAATACATAAAGTTTCAGTTCATGCAAAGCCTGCATATGTCAAACATACTTCAAATAATAACCAATCAGACAAGTGGAATTCCAGATCGACCTAGTGCCCAAAGACAACATCAGTGGCGCATGCACAATATCGGCTAGCCCCGTCGTAAAATGAATGAATTGTCTGACCAACTCGAAGGACTTTCGGATAAAGGGTTTATTCGACAAAGACCTTCACCGTAGGAAGCTCCAAAGACTATTCATTAAGAAGATGGTCAGATCGTTCCGAATGTGTATCGACTACCGAGAACTTAACAAATTAACCGTAAAGAACCATTATCCACTCCCAAGAATCGACAACTTATTCGATCAACTACAAGGTTCCTGCGTTTACTCAAAAATCGATCTGCGATCAGGTTACCATCAACTTGGAGTTTGAGAAGAAGATATCCCAAAAACAGTATTTATGACTCGTTACAGTCCTTACAAGTTCAAGGTAATGTCGTTTGGTTTGACCAACGCACCAGCGGTATTGATGCAGTTTTTACTGACCAGGTTTTAATATTTATAATGTCTCGTTATACCTATGGTCTACTCTAATGCACTAACGCAGCAGCCCTGGCCGTGTAGTGTAAAGTATTGGTAAACCGAGGTATTCCCAAGAGTTATGTGTGTGGATTAATACTAAGTCTAGGTGTCACAGATTTTAAGATGTTTTGATATTGAATTAACTAGTTAACTACTAAAAGCGTATAAAAGCAAAAGGTGATCAATAAAGGAGAATGGTCTCTAACCTAGTTATTCATCCTAGCTAGTAATGTTTACGCCTAATTACTTTCAATTATGGGTCAAAGTCGAGGACAAAGATTTGGTCAATTCGCCTAACCTATTAGCAAAGATGCTACCACGAGAAGTCAGTGTCTCCTCATAAGTCTAGTTATTCCCGGCCCCTGTTTCAGTCATTTAAGTTCTCACAAGCTAGACTTATAATAGTGAGGTCCCCAAGCGCTAGCATCCTAGACACTCACCACCTAATTTAAGTTCATCCAAACTAGGTGATCAGTTGGTCAAATCGCACAAGTAGAAAGGGTCGCAGTTGGTCATATCTACTCCTTCCCGTCTCAGCCTACTCACTTAGGGTCAGTTGGTCATATCTCCTAAGCAACTAGCCTCTACCGCCATTCAAAACTAACAAAATGTGGTAGCTACCAATAAACTTATGCATACACTTAGAAATAATTATAATGAAGTAATGTAAACTAAAACAAAACAATTAAGGAATCATAACTAGGATAAAGACCTAGAGCTACTTAGCAGCCATATTAACCATACAAATCAATTCAATGTTTAATGATACGTAAGTACATGAATCGAAGTAAAGAAAAGATAAAAGCTAATGCTTATCATAGGGAGTGATTCCCTTTGGAGATAGCTCCAGATGTCTTCCGATCTTTGGCTTCTTCCCACGCCTTCCTGACCGCTAGTGTGAAATGAGATGCTTTGAATGTGCCTGGAATCAGGTATTTATATATTTCATCTTTGCTTATGGCGTGAATCTAATAAAATAGTTGCAGTAACATATAACTTCTTCATAAATTGCACTAGATCTCATTGCCACGCCTAACCTTGTATGGGTTACGCCAGATTCATAAATCATGGTTACTTCATAGTTGATGCATGAGTTACTTGTGATAATTATCACGGGCAAGGAACCTCATTTGATTCCATTATGGCCGTCGAATCTTTGAGAGTTACTGCATCTTCTCGATAAGTTGGTTCTTCTTCAGCCACGCTTAGTAATACTACAGAATTGAGAATGGATTACGCCGAATTTATTCAAACTGAGACATACTATGATAAATTCACTAAACTTCTCCAACTGGGCGCCTCTTTAGCTCCAATGCTCGTAATTTACCCTAAAGTGGAATAAGATGGAAAACAAGCGAAATCCATATAAACGATATAAAATTACATGCTTATTATCCGGGGAAATTAACACTTAATATTCAGGATAATTTGATGTTATCAAATATCCCCCACTTGAACTCTACTTGCCCTTAAGTAGACCTTATTAGATAAATTTCTAAAAAGATATCTCCTATAACCCTAAAAATATAAGTTACAAATCCCTTATGCTTGAATAAAACAAAGCCGAACACCTCACAAAATGGGAACAAAACACTCAAATCTCTCAACTATTCTAAGTGTCAATTTCTGAGTGATCACTCAATCGCATTAGCCATAGCATGTATTCTATCATAAGCTAAGGCTACACAAATCTCCACGACTAGAGTTAGGGCTAAACAATTTTCAAGGCAATATGGGTGTATTACCTATTGAGGTTTAGGGTGACTCATTATTACTAATGTCACGGCGTAAGTGGACAAAATCAATGATACATGACCAAATCCATGGCCAAGACACCAAAGATTGCTCGCTGAATCACCTAGACACGCTTCATGACAAAAGGGTAGGATAAGACATGGGATATATAAATGGTGTAAAATAAAAATCAAGTAGATAGTCTAAATCTATAACCAAGTCATCACCACTTATCGTCCGCCCAAAGTTGAAGTTAAGAAACCGGATCATGATATACTAGGTAGATGTGTCATTAGAGGACGTTATGATGGGCACACTACCTTTTCTCCAACTGTTGGCACAATTACTGTTAGGTCACCATAAGTTAACACAAGAACAATATGTAAGAAATATAGATGAAGAAAGATCAGATGAACACATACACAAAACACACGTATGATAATATAGAAAGTATAGGCGTAGGATTAAGTGAAATGTGAACAATCAACCTTCCAAGGAAGGTTTACAAGACTATTTATAGGGGAAGGGAGCTAGGGCAACACATCTAGTCCCTTCTTACATTATTGGGCTTGGGCCAAGGCTTATGGGCTTTCTACATAAGCCTTGCCATAAATAACTAACATAAAGCTCTTTAGTTTAAGCAACCTATTACATATTAAATACAAACACTTGAAATATAAGTTAGGAGTGATTCCAACAATCTCCCCTAAGTGTTGGTAATTAATAAATGATGACTCCAAAGAATCTTGGATAAGTTGTTGGTGTTGATGTAATAGCAGCTTTTGACTCTTCCCGACATTCCTCTTCTTGTGAGAAAAGTGCCATGATTCCAACAATCTCCCCAAGGTGTAGGATCTTGTTTCTTTTGAAAATTTTCAAATTTTGACGCCTTAGATTACTTAGTTCTTTGTTCTTTGTTCGTGAGATGGATGTGGTGATATTATAAGCAATATCAAGATCGTGTCCGCTTCTGCTCCATTTTCTCCACGCCTTTTCTACAACATGCTCACACGCCATTTGACATTGAATTTCGGGCTTTGATGTAGTTCTCTTAGTCTTAAACTTTGTAGATTCTTTGGTTTTGAAGAAGAATCATTCGACTTTTGTGTTGCCTTTGAGAGAACTTCTTTTGATGTTGTTGGTATGAGCACGCGGAGAATCAAGATGATCTCCTCCCGCCGAAGCTTCCATCAACAACAAGATCCCGTGTACAGTGAACCCCAATCGCATCATTGTAATCTTTTCTTAAACAATTGATTTCACGATTGTTTTATCGATGAATGTCTTCGATTCCATTCACCTTGGTCGGGCGAATCACCGTCCAATCCGTGAGGGACAGCTTGGCATTATCATGAACAAGTTCAATGTAATGACCTACATTTTCGTGACTCGATTCTTGAAAGGAATCTTCTTAGCGGATTTCCAGCACTTACAAGTTCGAACTTGAGAGTGTTAACAAAGATAGTGTGAAAACACATCTCTAAATGTAGCAAAGGTCGCTCCTCAAACCGAGGCCCTCAAGAAGGCTAACGCGATGTAAAAATCCAAGTACATCTACAGCTTCAGTGTGAGTCACGAGGTACACCAAAGCATCACCCTACCTACTATAGACTGCTTGAGACAACACTAAGTGTAACCTACAAGGAGTTACCGGCACTGCCGTCGTGGTCTGCTTTGATGTTTACTCCGCAGGAGTTTCCATTCAATCATTGAGGATCACAATTGTGAACCCTCATAAATGTTCTACAAATTGCTAAGATTTGTGTAGGACTTTAGAATTGTCACTTCAAGGCCCCTTAATGTTGAACCACAAGTGATGAAATGTCAAGTGTTTCTAAAAGATCTTTTGATGAATCTCGTGGCTCTAGACTCAATAGTTCGCTTTGGTTTTCCGAGCTGAGACTGTGTGGAGAGGGTCTCCTTTTTCAATACCAACAATCTCTAAGAGTAGTGCCGAAGGTTTACATAGGTTCCTCGTGAGAATGAAACAAGCTTCCGCTGAGAGAAACTTGAGTAGCTAAGAAGGTTTAGTGCATGCGCCACCGGGTCCATGACTACATTTTAATCTTCACACGGTCATCTAGTGACGTACCAAGAGTATTATGTATTGAACCCTAGTGGTTCCATTCTCTAAGTTGAATAATCTTGAGGGCTATTTCTTTTCACCCTTTTCTTTACTTTTCTTTTTAATTCTTCAACTCCTTCTTTCCCCGATTCTCATTTTCTCCTTTTTATAATCATACCTAAGGACTTCTAAATTCTAACTATTGGTGTTGTCCTTGTAGATCCCTCCTGGCTCAAGTGCATCATAGATGATTATTCCTAACCTTAGTCACCTTATAACTCCATGACTATGATACGTTGCCATAAAACCATTTTCTTGAAAATCTCTCAAAGTGTTTATGAATGAAAATATGTTTGTAACACTTCGAGAGTTTTGTATTTTCAGAATACCCCTCCACACGCCAAGCTAAGAGTTTTGACAGTAAATCAAGCAAATGAGGGTAGAGTCAGACTTTTGAATTGATCGACTCAAGATAGACAATTCCCATGAGACACGGTAAGTTACGCTGTATAGTTAAAGAGATACATTGTTAGCTTTTAGGTGACAACTAGCTCTAATAACTACCTTGAAGATGTGGATAAACCTCGAAGAGGTTGTCAAACCCGCCAAAGTTCATGTCTATCAAGAGTTTCTAAAAGGTACGATCTACTCTGATAAGTCTTGGAAGACAAATCTTTTCGAATGTATGACGCTACATTGATCTCACAATTCATGGGTCAAATCTTTAGCACACGAGGATTCATTCGCAATCCAACATATTTGTATCACACAATTTTTCTCCCCCTGAAAAATGGCATATAAATGTTATTTTTGATGAAATTTTGATATCGAATATGACCATTTTTTGTTTTGTGGGAATATTTCCATGAAGAACGTTTTGTGAACAAAGATTTTATATCAAATACTCCCCTCAACAAGTGATAGTAACTTTTGAGGTTTTGAAAACATTAGGGGAAGTACTTGTTCTTTTGAGCAAAACTTTGAAAAATGAAAGTTTTGATAAGTTTTACTTAAAAGTAAGAAGTTTTCGATCCTTTTATAGGATTGTGGCACTCATGCGTACCACAGGGTCCTTTCATTACAAGTACGGGTTGTACACTGTTATATGTGCACAAGCCATGGTCAATTATACAAATCATATCATCCAAATATTAATCAATCAATGAAAGAGTTTAATTTGTACCAGTCAATTCATCAATAAGACCTGAAGTTCTCTCTTGACGTTGATAGCCCGTAAGAGAAAAACTCCTCTCTTCCACCCACAAAGCTTTCTAGCCTCCTCATCTGATCTCGAAGAAATAGCCTTTCATCTATTCTTGTGATTATATTCATAGCATCCCTCCTTTCTTTAGAATTCCAACGTTTCTTTGATCCAATTCCTTGTTGTATGTCCTTCAACCGATATGCTAACCCATCACGAACCAACTTCAACGTGTGATCGCAAAATTTGTGAAGCTCGTTGTACGCCATGAAACAGTTGTGGTGGAGTTCACTTTGGTAAACAACTCCAAACTTTGGTTTCTTGAGAATGGTGTACTGAGATAGTTGGTTGATGTCAGGAAAGTGTAGCAATGGTTTTGTGAGGTTGACTTTCTTCTGGTAAGATTCTACAGCAAGTTGAATGTCTTCAACATGTTCATGGATCACTTTGCTTCTAATGAATATCAACAAGGCAAAGGATATACTGGAGCTGAACGTTGGTGGAGAATTGTCTCATCCAACCTTGTACCTTAGCCAGATACATGTCTTCGATGTCGTTGAGCGACAATCTCAGAAAATCAGCTTCAAAGAAAATCATATTCTTGTTTGTCTTGGCGTTTATAGAGGGGTTTTCCATTGCTGGAGTATATGGCATTACAGAAACTATCATCAAATGAATTTTCATGATTAACTTCATCTTCCTTAATCATTTTGTTGTCCTCCCGATCCTTATACTGTTCAAGGAGAGCGGTTCTAGCATCCTAGAATTTTTGAACAATGCGCTCCTGCTTGGCTTGCCGCTAATCATCCTCTTCCGTGATACTTACTTATTGATTCCTCGAAATAAGAATTTCTTGCTTTGAAGGAATCTTGAGAAGGGTTTCCTTCTCCATACATTACCTTTTCGACCGGTTTATATATTTCGTAGGAAAATCTCTGGTTTGGCCCCAGTCTTCACTTTTATTGCATCCAATCCGAATAGCATGAATATTTTCCCGGAGCTTCTTCATGTCTCTTCCAAGGTTTTCCAATTTGCTTGAAATGGAGGCAAAGCTTATAAAACCTTTTTTAAGGCTTTGGCTGTTCCCTCCATCATGCCATTTTTGTGAGTGATCAGAAAGTTTCTGAATGGCTTCAATAGCAAGGGAAGGTGTCATGTTTGGAATAGGTCTTTGATTGTCCAACATCTGTCTTGTAGTTACGTTGATTCATTTGTAGAAGATGTTAACCTTTTGCTGGTTGTTCAGATCATGTGTAGGACATTTGTAAAAGAGATCGTTGTATCTATCCTAAGCTTGATACAACATTTCGTCATCATCTTGCTTGAAATTATGGATTTCCAAAAGCTGGTTAGAAATCTTCGATGGCGACAATATCTCCGAGTAAAATGCTTCTAAGAGCCTGGTATTATTACCTCAGGGCAATCTTTCAATCCATCTTTGGTACCAGAAGAGTCATGGGAATAATTTTAGCATAATGTAAAGATCATGAGACACGCCCGGAATGTTGAAAAGGCTAGCGATGTACAGAACATTTTCAACGTGCTCATATGCATCCTCGCCCCTCGCTTCCACGAAAAAGGGTTAGCACGAAGCTCCCTCATAAATTGGTCTTTAATTTCAAACGGATATCCTGCTCCAATTTCCGGTCTTACGGAGACCCTACTGTTCTCTCTTGTCAACGCCAAATATTCCTCAAGAGTGAGGTCATCGATGTTAACAACTTCCATGGTACCTGAAAACTTGAATAAAGATCGTGAGAATTATAGAAAAGTTTAAAACCAAACGAAAATGAAAGACTTAATAGCAATCCTAATATAACTCCCCTTGGGCAGCTAAATGGGCCAAAAACTTGATGCGTGTTTTAATCCACTGTGTTTTAATATTTATATAGTCTCGTTATACCTATGGTCTACCCTAATGCACTAATGGGCAGTGTACCCGGTCGTGTGTAGTGTAGTATTCGGTAAAACCGAGGTCGTCCCAAGAGCTATGTGTGTTGGATTATTAGTAAGTCTAGGTGTCACAATATTTAATAATGGTTTCGATAAGGAGATAATTATTTAACTACTAGGCAGATAAAAGCAAATAAAAGGTAAAGGATAAATCAATAGAGGAGAGTGGTGCTAACCTAGTTACTCCTCCTAGCTAGTAATGTCTACGTCTAATTACTTCCAATTACTTCAGGTGGGGTCAAAGTCGAGAGGAAAACATTTGGTCAATTCACCCTAACCTATCAAAGAAAGATGCCACCATAGGAGAAGTCAGGTGTCCTCTCATAAGTCCTGTTGTTCCTGGTCCCCTAAGCCAAATCATTAAGTACCGCTACATGCTAGATTCATAATAGTGAGTGCCCAAGTGCTGCTAACAACTTAAACACTCACCCCCTAATTCTTAAGTTCATCCAAACGATAGGTGATCAGTTGGTCAAGTCGCACAAGTAGAAAGGGTCGTCAGTCGGTCAAGTCGCACAAGTAGAAAGGGTCGTCAGTTGGTCATATCTTACCCTTCCCATCTCAGTCGCGCCACCTAGGGTCATTGGTCATATCTCCTAGGAAATTGGCCTCTACCGCCATTCAAAACTACGTAAACAAGTGGTAGCTACCAATAAACTATGCATGCATACACTTAGAAATAATTATATGAAAGTAAT
The DNA here is from genome assembly GCA_910596185.1 of Chrysanthemum makinoi. Lineage (NCBI taxonomy): Eukaryota > Viridiplantae > Streptophyta > Magnoliopsida > Asterales > Asteraceae > Chrysanthemum > Chrysanthemum makinoi. The sequence continues at coordinate 5,951,397 of OU343216.1, read as the reverse complement.
GTAAATGCAAACAAAACAATTAGGAATATAACTAAGGCCAAAGACTGTGAGGTGCTTAGTCCGCTCATATTAACCATACAAATCAATTCAATATTCAAAGATTCGAAATACATGAATTGAAAGTAAAGAAAAGATAAAATTCTAATGCTTATCGTAGGGGAGTGATTTCTCCCTTGGAGATAACTCCGTATGCTCCTATGGACCTTCCTTTAGCTTTTTCCCATGTTCTCGATTAGAAATGCTGGAATTCTTGGGGTATTTATAGGCCAGATCTGGGTTACGGCAGACTAATATGAGAGTTACGCCGTAACCTTCAATTTCTTCAGTATTTTGCACTAGATCTGCCGTTACGGCGTACAACCTTCCGAAAGTGGTTGCGCCGTAGTCTTCAATAATACTTGGTTACCAGTAGTTGATGAAATAGTTACGTACGGCAGAAGTTATCACGGCGGCTGGAACCTCATTTGACCTAATATAGTTACCGAAGCCTTAGGGGAGAGTTACACCGTAACCTTGTGATGAGTTGGTTTTCGAGTCACGCTTTAGTTACGCGTAATGTGAGATAAGTTATGCCAGAACTTCTTCAAAATCAAAGATACTATGATAAATCTTTGATATTTCTCCAATTCCGCATCTCTTTAGCTCCAATGCTCGTAATTTACCTGAAAGTGGAAAAAATGGAAAACAAGCGTAAATCCATATAAATTACAAGCATTATCGGGGGAAATTGACACTTAATATTCAGGACTATTTGATATTATCATGGCGTAACCATGAGAATGAGTTAAGGCGTAAATCTGGGTGGATCAGCATGCTGCAGCAGCAAATTTTCTTCGATTCCTGCAAAAATGGTTAAAAACACAAAACCCAACAGAAAGGAAATAAAACAAAATAAAAATGGATAATTCGGGTTGTCTCCCGAAAGAGCACTTTTCTTTATTTACGAGTCTTTAAGTTAGACTCAGAGCCTCGGGGCTTTATGGTGGCCTTCGGACTTTTTCGACTTCCTCCATGTCCTTCATCAAGGTATTCTTTAGTCTCGACCTTCCGAATTTTGCAAAATTTTTCCTCCGGTCCTAAATGGTATCGAGTGAACTCATATTTTTCGGCTATAATTGTAAAACCTTAAAAATCTAAAACATGTGAAAAGACCATTTTGCCCCTCTAATTTAAAACTTATGAAATACATAAAATACGTCATGCTCATTAAATGTAAATTTAACCTAACTTATAAATGATTGAAAAACGTAATGTACGAGATCACTAGAATTACTTACGTATACGTTAAAACACATACCACAAGTGATATGTACATGGGCCGAAATTTACAAAATACATTATAACTTAACTAAAAGCCCAACTAAGATTGGATTTGGCCCATTTTTTCCCCTTTTTTTTGCTCTGCAAAACCAAATCCCTCTCATTTTATTTTTATTTTACGTTTTATACAATTCAAAACACACCTAAACCCTAATCATGAAAAGTGACAACACAAATGTTTTTCTATTGTTTGGTGGCTGCAAATCAAGTAGAAGGACAAAGGTTTTGGGTATTGAATCTCTCGCAAACTCGTTGCTGGTCCTTGGGTTCGTTAGTATTCTTTCCTAGTCGATTTGGTACACACATCTTTTTCCCTTTAATTCATACGCCTCATATGATCATAATATAAATGATATAACATGTAATTATTGGCTTAAAAATGGTGTTTGATAATTAATTGTAATCGGCTAAAGAAAATGGATGAGAAACATGTGATTATAAGGCCTTTAATTAACCCTAAAATCTGGACAGCATAATATGATGAATTTGTGTGTGTTATATATCGACTTGCATAAGTGCAACATTCTGGGTTTTTATTGTAAAAACTTATTTTATGTCTTAGTTAAGTTTCCCAAGTGGTTTGGTCGAATTTGGAGTTGTCTAAGTCGTATTTTTGAATTTTACAAGATCAAGTGTCAAAGCTGAGAAAACGGGTATGAAATTTTGGTTGAATTCATCTAGTGTTATCTGATGATACTTGCATGTTTTTTAGTGATTCTTGAGCCTAAATTGTAGTACTTTGAAATATATTTCTGGAAATATAAGCCTTGTAGCATTTGCATACCTGGAAGTATGATTTGTACATTTTGGGAGTTGAAGTGTTTGAATCTGATTTTCTGAGTTTAAATTTGTGATGTAGTATTTGATTTTTAGTATTAAATCCATGAGGTTCTGAAACTTTTACTTTGGTGGTTATGATGTTTATATATTGTGTGACACCTGTAATTTTTGGTTTGATGTATGGAGTAGGGTGAGTGTGTTTGTTTGTGCTATACTTTTGGTGTGTGTAAATCTGGGTGAGTTCTGGACACGTATGGACTTATGATTTTCCATAGGCCATTTGACCTGGAAATAAAATCCCCCAATTTTTGGAGAGTCTCTTAACTCATATGGGAACCCCTGGGAATTTCCTTGATTTTATTTGAGCTAAGTAAGTATTTCATAAAAATTTCTAAAGTCTGGTCCAGATTCGAAATAGTAAAAGACAAAAACTTATGAACTTGAAACTAAGTATAAATATGAGATAAGTTAAACATGATTTATAAATAGAACACATATGTGATTTATGATATGTCCTAATGTAGATTTAGTGAAGCAGGAACGTTGAACTTGCTTGTGTGCCTTACTCTTACGCACACACATTTGAGGTACAGATATTCTAACCTTGTTTCTTAAGGTTTCTCATGATTCGTACACATCCATTGATATTAGCCTTGAACTGTTATGCTTTTACTTTGAGCCTTCTTATTAGGGTTTCCTTATGACTCTGCTATGCACCCTTTGATTATGAACCTTCTTATTATGGACCTTTGTTATGAACCTCTGATTATGGACCTTTGTTATGAACCTCTGATTATGAACCTTTGCTATGGACCTTTGGTATGAACCTTTGACTTTTGAACCTTTGATATGAACCTTTATGATATGACCTTGCTTTGACCTATCAGTTTGATACCCGATCCATTAACTAGGCATGGGGGTTCCATGTTCGTGTCATTGATGCACCAATGGCATGACTCTAGTGTGGTCGAGTGATGTTCCACACCGTCCCTTTTTTGTTATATGATTATGAGCTCAAGATATATGTTTGGCCACTATGATTTCTGCATGGGCGTATGGATGCATCCTAGATTTGTTCTGTATCTGATATGTTATGCTATAATATGATTTATATGGTGAATGATGTCATGTGCAATACGCGTCTTCACATTCTGGGAGCTGATCACTCCATTGGTTACTTGAGGTCTCCCCTCCTATTATATATGGTATTCTGAGGTCACCCCTCCGAGTACAATGGTTACTATGATATGATATGATATGTTTCTGGGCTCGTGGTCGATCTCTGACAACGTTTACACTTTTGATACACCTATATTGTACCTTATGTTATTTCCCAATGCACCATATTCTGTATTCCTCATCCTTAGTTATCGTTGATTATTCATTTATTCAGTATCCTTATGTGATTCATTCAATTACCATACTATATTCCATTTCATTTGACCTATCATACTCTTATTCCCTTTTGATTGACTATCAAGCTTATACTTCAGACTATCATTCCATTCACATACCGAGCCATTATATGATTATTGGATTCAGGTGTTGATTATGCTATTATTTGATTTATGTGACTACCCGTTTGCTCTGCTACTATAGGACTAATATGTAACTATCTGATTCACTGTTATTAGGCTAACACCTGATTATCCGTTTATCATGCTATTATGTGACCCTTTGATTTATCTGGTTGCCCTGCAAGTATGTAATCAATTGATTTATATGTTTATCATGAATACCTTCGTTCAGTTATTCTCGTAGGTTATGATAATTCATTAGTACACTTATTTGCTAATTGTTGACCTGCCATGTTTACACTGCCGTTTATGCTACTGTTTGATGATGCAAATGGTTCAATTTATGTTATCTTCCTAGTTGACTTGTTTAACTTGCCATGCTATGTCCTTGTATAATTAATCCATTCAATTATGATGTTCGTTTGGTATTCCTACCTGATACACGTGACCATCATGCTTATTCTACTGTTAGTATTTCCGATGATTATTATACTTGACCTATTTATTAGTTGTGGGTTATCTAGCTTGTGTGATTGCTATGCTTGCATCCAATCTAATTGTTTATGCCTGCTTATAGATTTCCGCTTAGCTTATATGTATTCGGATTATCCGATTTAATTGTGTGCCATATTTATGTTTAGTTGATATGCTGTCTGCTATGTTTGATCATTGTTTGATTATTTGCTTTGCTTGTGATACTGTTCATAAACACCTGTTTGTTTATGTTTCGGTGCTTGTTTGGCTGGTAAATTATATGTACTTATATATGTCATCTATGTACTGCCTTGCCTTGATCTCCTTTGATTTCTGTTTCTTCTGGATATCTGGCTCATTTAGGTTCGCAGGTTCCTCAATGACTCATTGTACCATTTCGCTAAGCACTTTGTTATCAGCTTCCTTTGTTTCATTTTGTATTTCTGATTTTGTGTAGCTTTTGTTTTGTTATATCTGTTCACCGGCTTTTTAAGCTCACCAGATTTCTTTCCATGCAGTACCAAGTGCAGGATGCTCATGCTATTGGCCGAGAGTAGAGCTTTTGAGTGATCCGACCCTAGTTTCCCCTTATTACTTTCGACTTATTTTGAAGAGAAATTGTCATGATATTTCATTTCATTTTGATATATTGGATTTTGTATTTTTCATTGTAAGTCTTTTGTTTATGTGACTTAGTATTTTATTTTATATGGCTTCTGCTTGCAAAATTTTATTTGTATGTTTTGAGATGACACCAGAATGTGATATTTCTACCCTCGCCGGGTTGGGGTGTTACAATAATTGGTGGTGGCCTTTTATATGGAATGCCAAGAAGTTTGCATCTTTCTTTCAGCCATCATCGGGATCAACGTTCCACCTTTCACCTGTAGTTCGAGGTACCAAAATCATACATCCTGAATCGGGTATCTTTAAGTTGCTATTTTATTTTCTACTTAGCATTTTTGTTTGCATTCCTCTTTTTCCTTCTTGATGGTGAATCCTTGGTGTCATTATCCGATTCTTCATTTGAACTGCTGTTTGTTCACCTTACCATACATTCCCATTCCATTTTCTCCTTAGTTAGCCTATTTTTTCCGTATTTGATTTCACCAATCGTCGAATCCCAAACCGTCTAGCCAAGCGTCTTATTATTCTTCTCGAGTCATTAGTTGAGGTCCATAGGAACCGCCTTCATCGACTTCTGATGCCGCCTTCATTGCAAATAGTCGTTGCAAGATGCCCAAAAAATTTCGGTAAGGGTTTTAATTTTTCACACCAATGATTTCCAGCCTCATCATTTTTCTAGAAGGTATCGAGGGTTTATGGTCTTCCTTGAAGAATATGTTTCATTTCTAAATTTCAACAAAACGGCTGAATTAATTATCGCCCTCGAATCTTTATCGCATACACCAATCAATGATAGGTCCCAAATCAACGCCATGTCTTCCGATTCATGGGCATATCCAAAACTTCATTTCATATTGCCCCTCCGTTCCAATCACGGGTTCAGTCGGCCATGCTTGTGTGCCTTCCTGTGAGTTGCAGTAAAGGGCCCGCCGTTAACGCTGATGGGTGGAATTTTTATTCGTAACGAGAATTTGGCTAATCTTTCTTCTCATCATTGCGTAGCCCACATGCACCGCCATCATTCCTTCTCAGCCTAATTCTCCATCGCTCCAGGGTCGCATGCATCTGCCAGGTCGTAATATCTTCCATCATTACTTGCAATAGCCCTGCCACTTAATGTTTCTTCTTTAGAGTTGTCATTTTGGTAGATCGCCATTGTTGCCGTGTCCGTTACGTCGTATTTCCGGAGCGGTTACGGCGCACTTTTCCGCCGCCATTGACATCATTGTTTTATTAGACTCATCGATGGATGGTTTTCGAAAATACGCGCTTTGTATCTCGCTGATTTGCTTTTCGTTCTCATTTTTTTTGTACTGCGTCGCCAAGATTTTCAATAATAGTTTCCATTTTTAGTGATACGCCATGGCTAGAAAGGCTCTTGTTTGTATAGCTTGAAGTCTTTCAGCCATTCTGTTGTTTTCCGCTTAGTTGAGTCTACTGGGCGTATTTGTTAATTATCTCCTCCAAGTTAGCCCTTCACCACGATCGTAATATTGGGAGGTCCTCCACCATAGCCATTACCGCTCGATAATCTCCTTGAACGATGGATTTTCTCCATATTTAGCTTCTTCGATATGTCATCTTCATTAATGTGAGGACAATCTTGGTGAGATGTCCTCCTCCACGCTTTGCAACCTACGATGGCATGAATGGTCTTCATGTTAATCATACGCCGACTCGCATTTTCATTTAGTTATTATGGCCGCATCCCCGTGTGCTTCTTCCTTGGCTTTTGCTTTTCATCATGCCATTGTTGAGAATGGTCGCACCCTTTTTGATCGCTTCAATTGCAAGAGTAGTGTCATGTTTCGATCTGCCCTGATAGTTCGCCATCGTCTTGTAGTTATGTTGATTCTTTTGTAGTAGATGAACCTTCTTCGCCTTTCATCAGCGTAGGACATTTGTAGTAGATCACTGTACCGCCCCAAGTTGATATAATGTTTCATCATCTTCGCTTGAAGTTAGGATTCCAACGGGGCTGGTAGAAATCTTCGACGGAGACAATACCTCCTGAAAGTGCTTCTTTAGAAGAACCGCAATCGCCGCGGGCAATTTCGATCCATTCTTCGCAGTCTACAGTAAGAGTCACGGGAACAACCTTAGTATGTCAGCGTCATGATACACAGATTTGAAAGGTTGGCGATGTACAAGACATTAACGCGCGCACATACGCATCTTCATCCTTCTCCGAAAAAGGTTAGCACGGAGCTCCCTCATAAATTGGTCTTAATTTTCAAACTACATCGCCTTCACAGCCGAAATGCCGGTTTACAGCAATGCTTCCGCCTCTCTTTCTGTCAACGCCAAATATTCCTCGAGAGTGATGTCAATCATCATTATGTTAACCTTCCATGGTACGAACTTGAGTCGTGAGAATTTGAAAATTTAAAACAAAACAAAAATAAAAGACTTAATAGTACTACGCAATCCTATAAATTCGGCACGCTTGATGAGTGTTTACTTATCGTGTTTTTATTTAGAATGTCCCTTATTGGTCTACCTAATCTCACGGACAGCTGTACCCTGTCATCTAGTAGCAGTATTTGGTAAAAACGAGGTCGTCCCAAGAGCTATGTAAGTGGATTAATACTAAGTCTAGGTGTCACAAATTTTAAGATGTTTTGATATTGAATTAACTAATTAACTACTAAAGCAGATAAAATCAAAGGGTGTGATCAATAAAGGAGAGTGGTGCTAACCTAGTTATTCTTCCTAGCTAGTAATGTTTACTTCTAATAACCCAATTTCCATACTGGTAAAGTCGAGAGTACAACATTTGAAGTCAGTCGCCCTAACCTATCAGAAAGATGCCACTAGAGAAATAAAAGTCGTTGTCAAGTTGTGGTCCGCCTGCCGTTATCTGCTATAGATTATTGAGGCCCGCGCCAGTCGCATCACCATTCTTAAGTTTCATCCAACGTAGGTGATCATTGTTCAATCAAGACAGGTCGTCTGTTCGCTCAGTCTACATTTTAGGTCACTGTCATATCCTAGCTTGTTTCCACATTCAAACTACCGGGAATAGTAGTTACATTATGCATGCATACCTAGAAATTTTGTATATGCATAGTTTATTGGTAGCTACCCTTATTTCGGTAGTTTTGAAATGGCAGGTAGAGGCTAGTTGCTTAGAGATATGACCAATCAATCTCTAAGTGAGTAGACCGAGACGGGAACGGGTAAGATATGACTAACTCATCTAATCTCTTTCTACTTGTGCGATTTGACCAACTGATCACCTACCGTTTGGATGAACTTAAGAATTGGGGGGTGCGTGTTTAAGTTGTTAGCGCTCGGGCACTCACTATTATAAGTCTAGCATGTAGCGGACTTAATGACTCTGGCTTAGGGACCAGGAACAACTGACTTATGAGGGACACGCGACTTCTCCAGGGTGGCATGTTTGTTGATAGGTTAGGGCTGAATTGACCAAATGATGTCCCCTCGACTTTTGACCCTTCCTCAAAATAATGGAAGTAATTAGACGTAGACATTACTAGCTAGGATAAATAACTAGGTTAGCACCACTCGCCCTCTATTGATTACACCTTTTCCTTTATTTGCTTTATTAGTTAATTAATTAAATCATCTTAAAATCTGTGACACCTAGACTTAGTTTTAATCCAACACACATAGCTCTTGGGACGACCTCGGTTTTACCGAATACTACACTACACACGACCGGGTACGCTGCCCGTGAGTGCATTAGGGTAGACCATAGTTATAACGAGACATTAGAAATATTAAACCCTGGTTAGTAAAACCTGCATCAAGTTTTTGGCGCCGCTGTCGGGGAGTTATATTAGGATTGCTATTATGTCTTTCATTTTTGTTTTGTTTTTTTTAAAATTTTTCAAATTCTCTCAATCACTTTTCAAGTTTTCAGGTACCATGGAAGTTGTTAACATTGATGACCTCACTCTTGAGGAATATTTGGCGTTGACAAGAGCAGAACAAGGGCTGGGGCTCGTAAGACCGTAATTGGAGCCGATGTCCTGCTCGAAATTAAAACCAACTTATGAGGAAGCTTCAGGCTAACCCTTTTTCGTAATATCAGGACGAAGATGCGAGGAGCACGTTGAGAATGTCTTGTACATTGCAAGCCTTTTCAACATTCTGGGTGTATCTCATGACGCTATTATGCTAAGGGTATTTCCCATGACTCTTACTGGGGCTGCCGAAAGATGGATAGAAAGATTGCCCGCTGAGGCAATTAATACTTGGGGTCTTCTAAAAAAGAACTTCATTCAGAGCTATTGCCCTCCATCGAAGATTTCTAACCAACTGTTGGAAATCCATAACTTCAAACAAGAAGACGATGAAACATTATATCATGCCTAGGACAGATACAATGATCTTCTTTACAAATGTCCTACGCATGATTTAAACAACCAGCAGAAAGTCAACATCTTCTACAAAGGAATCAACATAACTACGAGACAAATGCTGGACTATCAAGGACCGATCCTGAACATGACTCCAACTTTAGCAATTGAAGCCATCTAAAAAATGGCTGATCATTCCCAAAAATGGCACGATGGAGGAAGCAAAAGAAACCAAGGTGGAAGTTTTGACGGAATTGCCCATCGCCAGAAAATTGAAAATCCGAAATGAGATATGCTAAAAATCGAAAACCGTTCATGCCATCCATGTGGGTCTCGAAGTGGGGGAGGACATTTAACTAAAATTGTCCTAACATTAACTTAAGAAAACAAGATCGATGGAAGCTAAAATGGAGAAAATCGACCATTTTACAGGGATAATCGTAATGGCTATCGTGGAGGACCCCCACCATATTATGAGCGTAGTAAAAGAAGAACCAACTTGGAGGATATTATTAACAAGTACCTTGTGAATACAACCAAGAGACAGAAAGAACAAGAAGAATGGCTAAAAAACTTCCAAGATAATACAAACAAAAGCCTTTCTAGCCATGACGTATCACTAAAGAACTTGGAAAGTATGATTGGGAAGCTTGGCGACGAGGTACAAAAAATACATGAGGCCCAAAAGAACAAATCAACAGTATGTAAAGCCATATTTTCTGAAAATAACAAATCCACCGATAAGTCTAATAGAAACGATGATGCCAAAGGGAGAAGAGAATTACGCCGTAACCAAACATCAGAGTTACGGTGTAACCAGGATACAAGCAATAACGAGTCTACCAAAATTGATGACTCTAGAAGGAAGACTCATTGGTGTAAGGCTATTGCAATTGATGATGGAGAGTGTTACAGCCTATGGGCATCTTGCGACCCTCGGAAGGCCTGCGATGGAGGAGTTGACAAGGAGAGAGTTAATGATGACAGATACATGTGGACTACACTTAACGATGAAGAAAGATTAGCAAAGTTCTCGATTAACGAAGTGGAAGGACCACCTATCAGGCATTGCTGCAGACCCTTACTAATCACGGAAGGTGAATTCACACAAGCATGGCCGACTTGCAACCCTTTTTGTGAGTATTGAAATGGAGGGGGCAATGTGAAAAATGAAGTTTGGATATGCCCACGTGAATCGGGAAGACATGACGTCGGTTTTGGAGACCTATCATTCAGATTGGTACCAAGTAAGGTTCGTAGACGCCAGAATTAATTCGGCCATGAGAAATTTAGAGCTCAAATATGAAAAACATAGTCTTCAAGGAAAGACCATTAAGCCTCTTGACGATATTCCTTCTTGCAACAACAATGATGAAGGAACTCGAAGTCATTGGTGTGAGCAAATTAAAACCACCGACGGAAAATTTTGGGCATCCTGCAACCCTTTTGATTATGAATGTGACGGGGGAAGCAACATTGAGAGAGCTGGAGAAGACGAGTTCCTAAGGACCTCGACTAATGACTCGGAAAGAACGGAATTGCCTTGGCCAGATGATTTAGGATTTGACGATTGGGTCAGAATCAAATACGGGAAAGTAGACACGATAACTAAGGAGAAAATCTGGAATGGATGTATGAGTAAAGATCAACCAAACAACGAAGTTCTAAATGAAGAATCGGATAATGACACTAAGGATTCATCGAGGAAGGAAAAAGAGGAATGCAAACAAATGGTAGTGGAAAATTTACTCGACGATTACCAACTTAAAGATACCGATTCCGACGATGAAGATTTTGATTACCTCAGGTTACAAGGTGAAGATGGGTTCATTGACCCCGATGATGAAGTACATGAGAAAAGAAGATGCAAACTTCTTGGCATTCCATATAAGAGGCCGCCACCAATTATAGCGGAAAAGTATGAGTTCACTCGATACCATTTAGGACCGGAGGAAAAATTTTGCAAAATTCGAAAGATTGAGACTAAAGAATACCTCCTCAAGATCAGCCACAAATGTCGCTGGGTCGGCATAACTTTTCGAAAGACATGGAGGAAGTTGGCTAAGTCCAAAGGCCACCATAAAGCCCCAAGGATCTGAGTCTAACTTAAAGACTCGTAAATAAAGAAAAGTGCTCTTTCGGGAGACAACCTGAATTATCCCTTTCATTTGTTTTATTTTCTTTCGCTGGGTTTTGTGTTTTAACTATTTTTGCAGGAAACAAAGAAAAGTTTCTGCTGACATCGATCGACAGTTACAAAGATAACTCATTCTCATGGTTATGCCGCAACAGACCTTGTGTAGCGAACTTTTGATGCATTACCAATACAAAGAGAATCCCATCTCAAAGGTTACGCCGTAGCTACACTTTTTGCAGCGTATGCCGTTTGCCTAGTTACGGCCAGAACTCCTTATAAGAGTTACGACGTAACTATCCCCTAATTACTTCTTCATTTTAAACACAATAACCTTGTATTAGTATTTTAATTGAACTTTGTGGGTATGTTCCCTAAGAAGCCCTCACGAGACTTCACTGCCCACTGGGACACCAAGTGGTTTAAAAGGCTTGTTGCATATGCTAAATGCAACCGTGATTCCTACAAAAGTGAGTTAGGTTTGTTTTTCATTTTTCATTTTTCTTTTTTTAGAATTATGCTTATCGGTAGTGTGATTTCAGGGATTGAAGTTTGATCGTGGATGCTTATGCGAGGCACCCACTCTTTTCGGCCTTCTTCTTTCTTTATGGAGCAAATTTCAGGGAAGTTCTCGCTCTAACTCTACTTTTCTCTTCACCTTTATTTAACGCTTAGTACAAAAGAGACTTTGTACAATTCAAGTGGGGGGACGGGAGTAGAATTATCTCTTGAACTTTATTTTGCCCTTGTTTTTCTAGTTTATTTTGAAAAATTATGCCATTTTTAAAAATTTGACATGTTTTTCTTAACCTAACTAGATTAGATCTTAGCCGAGCACATACAACCCTTGATATTATATGGTGAGATTAGCCTTATCTGTTTCTAAAATTTTACCCCAAATCCACCAAATTATGAGTGTGTCGGTAGTTTGTAAACTTTAGAACTTGGCCTTTGCATCATTTCGTGACCATAGACGAGGTATGTTGAGTTAGCTTGATGTATTTGGACTTTTTAGTTTAAGAAGGCAGTATTATATGATTATCTCACAAATAGCCTACCATTGTGTGTCTATCGATTAGTCATGTTAGCCTCGCTATTTTATAAAGATAACGTCACACTAGTGAAATGGACTAGATTCGTAGTATACTTTGCCCGCAAGGACTAGTATCGCTTAAGTGGCAAAGTTGTAGTGGTTAGAGCCTATATATACCCCTCATGACTCTCCATGAGGGGTGTGGGAAAGTTAGAGGTTTGTGTATTGTTTGTTTCATCTAATAAAACTCTTCTTTTTCTCCACCCTCTCACTACTTTCTCTCACTAGAAACATGTATCATCTCACCATGTTTGATCAACCTTGACCTTCCGAACCATATAAATCACAAGTCTTTTCGATCCTACAATTGGTATAAGGAGCCAGGTTGTTCGTGTTCATTGTTTCTTGTGGTTCGAATTACTTTTTGAAGTTGTTTTGTATCAATTTGTGAATCTGGAAAATATATTTTTTCCTTTATCCTTTGTGATAAACAGTTTCACTTCTTTGTATCCATATGGTCTAACATGTCACAAACTTACATATTCAGTTTCACAAATTTTTTTGTCTTGCGTCTGTCTAAGTACAAGATAATTATTTTGTTAACTCATTCTTATGACTATTACCATTTCCGTGAAAACTTGGTCAAATACGGGTCAAAAATGGTTCTCTCTATGCAGTTTCTGGGTTTGATGCTATTCGAAGAAATGGTCACACTTTCTTGAATGCGAGTTGACAGTTTTGACTGCAACTAGTCCAGATTCGATGTATCCGGGGTATGCGAGTTGTGCTAACAGAAATGATGCGAGTTGTGATTGCAGGAAAATATGTGAGTTGTCATTGTTATAAAGAGATGCGACTTGTTAAACGTATCTGAAGCGAATTGTCACTTTTGTAATTTGCGAGTTGACTTTTGAGTCAACTCAAGTCAAAAGCGACTTGATAAAAAACCTGTGATGCGACTTGTCTATGTTAAACATGATTCGACTTGTTTACAATGGAAAATGAAAGCGAGTTGTTGACTCATTGACCAATACCATATACCATATCATCAAACGACTTCAGGTTTAATAACCATCATCAGTCCTAGTCATTCAAGCAGAAAAAGAAACTCATCTCAAGAGATACAAAACCAAAACTATCCTAACCATTCTACCCTAATCTTCTCATCATCAATCAAGACTCTAATTGAAATTGCAAACAAATCTCAGATCGAGACAAATTTTTTTATCTTTAAAAGATTTTTAATTGTCCATTCATCATCACTGATCTATAAGTGTGAAGCTTTGCTTCTGAATATTCGAAATGGGTATAAAAAGATTTTTAACAAGATTGTTAAAATCATTTTATTATTTCGTTCCTCTACACAACATCAAAAAAAAATCGAATACCATTCTCACGTGAATCTTACCCGAGACCTAAATGGATCTTGAAGAAGAACATAGGTGCGCTTGATGTTTGTTCTATACGGGGAGTGTTCTTCGGCTGAGAAGCTTGATGTGTACGTTTAATTATGATGGTTAACAAGATGAGATTTGATGTTTAGTTGTATTAAATTTTGATTAGATGCGTTTTGTGGTGAAGTGTATGAGGGAGGCGGATTCATAAGAATATGTGTGTAGGTGTTTTTGTGAAGTGAGATTAGGTTTAGTCTAATTGAGATAAATTAGGGCAAACCTTTATAACCGGTATATTCCCTACTCTTTGGAAGTTGGATTGAGTTTTGGGTGCTGGGCCTTATATCTCACATTAACAATTTTGGACTTTGTGTTTAAAATTCGACTTGGGCTGTATTAAAAGAAACACTGGGCTGTGATGATATATACTCGGTTAAGATATGGATTTACAAAAACATTATTATGCTATCCGAATTTTTTCATATAAATTTGGATGCATAATTTATATTTTTTGTAAAATGATTGGTATTTATGGTATAATTTTCACGGAAGGATACACAAATTCACGGCTTGAGCTAAAATTTGAATAATGACTACGGGGTTTTTGTACGGTATTACTTACGAGAAATTGACGTAACATTTCACGGGTGGACTTCTTTATCGTTGAGACGTTGGTTGGTTGGTTGCATGTCTCAAGATAACTTGTTGGGGCACATTATGATTTGACAATCTGGTTATAACTGATGTAAGGAGTTACGTTGTAGTACTAATATTGTATAACTATCACTTTAAGGAAGTTGTAGTACTCAGTGTCACACGGCATTGTGGATTGTTCAAAAATTTCGAACAAGCAGTAAGTCACAAAGTTGGGATGCTTACTTCCTTTTCAAGTTAGTCGTATCGGGTTATCTTCATATGTGGTCATTACAATTAGCCGGTGAATTCTAAGGAGGTTTGTTTTCAGGTTGGTTTGAAAGAATTATTGAGAGTATTTTTGCGACATATTCTCACGGAATTTTGATCAATCTAAGGTTTAATATAGCATCAAGAGAAAGGTATACAACATGTACACAACAATATGATGATTCCGATAGCTCGCAACCATCAGGAGGGAGAAGTTGGTATTTCATCTTCCGTGATTGGATTGACGAAGGGATTTGTGCTTAAGACGGAAGAAGGAGAAGTAGTGTGTGTACATCGGGGCTTTTTACCAACTTGGATGCAATACTAAGTGAGTTATGTTGTTATGATGTTCCCAGAACGACAACCATTGTGCGATTAAGAGTATACTTTCTCCGCTGCTTGTTGGAAGAGTGTTGTCGGTTCAGGAGGGAGCAGAAAAAGAAAAAAGGCTCACTAGTTAGGAGGGAGTAATAACCTAACTAAACTGTTACAGTTGAAGTTCAGAGCTACAAGGATTTGTTCCGTCAGCGCCAAATATCAAATGTCGAGATCGTCGGAAGATAGAACTTCAAGTTTGCCTCAGTATCTAGACTACAGAGACTCTGCGTTTCAACAAAGTCAACATTGTTCATTACTATTGTAATTTACTTTGTTTTGTATTTATAGGTCTCATTGTAACCATTCACGTGTGACTATATCTTGGAGGGAGATTGTTAGCCTCGCTATTTTATAAAGATAACGTCACACTAGTGAAATGGACTAGATTCGTAGTATACTTCGCCCGCATGGACTAGTATCGTTTAAGTGGCAAATTTGTAATGTGTAGAGCCTATAAATACCCCTCATGACTCTCCATGAGGGGTGTGGGAAATTGTGAGGTTTGTGTATTGTTTGTTTCATCTAATAAAACTCTTCTTTTTATCCACCCTCTCACTACTTTCTCTCACTAGAAACATGTATCATATCATCATGTTTGATCAACCAAGACCTCCCGAACCACATAAATTTCATGTATTTTCAGTCCTACAAGTCACCTCGACTTCTCGACCCCCATGTGAAACCCTTTTGTTGCACTCACCTTTAGTGCTAGATACCCCTAGATACACCCATCTGAGCCATTCCTTTCATTTTGTTAACCCAATATATTGTTTAGTTACACCCATACACCTTAGCCTACCCTATAGTCTTTATTTGTGATTGGTAAGTCATCATTTGCCTAAGTTCAAGGTTCAAGTGGAAAGGTTCGGGAATCATGCTTTCGTCGACGACATATTCTTAAAGATCATTGAAAATCCCCCATAGTCCCATTGTTCATCTCAAGTGGGGGGATGTTATCTTATTATGTTTATGTTCATGTAAAAAAAATAGTTATGTTATTTAGTTTATTGTAAAGTGCAATGTTATAAGCACTATGTTATGAGCTTTATATAGATTAAGTATCGAGGAGGCCACCTCGGTCACATTTGAAGATTAGAGTTGGTAATTGCGCCAAAAATTGAAGACAAGGTAGTGTGCCCATCATGACGTCCTCTAATGACACATCTACCTTGTATATCATGATCCGGTTTCTTAACTTCAAAGCTTGAACTTTGGGCGGACGGTAAGTGGTGATGACTTGGTTATAGATTTAGACTATCTGCTTGATTTTTATTTTACACCACTTATATATCCCATGTCTTATCCTACCCTTTAGTCATGAAGCGTGTCTAGGTGATGCAGCGAGCAATCCTTGGTGTCCTGGCCATGGATTTGGTCATGTACCATTGGTTTTGTCCACTTCGCCGTGATATGTTAGTAATGACGAGTCACCCTTAACCTTTGTTGTGTCTACCCATATTGCCTTCGAAAATTGTTTAGCCCTTAACTCTAGTGGTGGAGATTTGTGTAACCGCCAAGCTTATGATAGAATACATGCTATGACTGTGCAATTGAGTGATCGCCCCGAAATTGACACTTAGAATAGTTGAGAGATTTGAGTGTTACGTTCCCATTTCGTGAGGTGTTCGGCTTTGTTTTATTCTAGCATAAGGGATTTCTAAACTTATATTTTCCAGGTAATGGGAGATATCTTTTTAGGAATATTTCTAATAAGGTCTACTTGAGGGCAAGTAGAGTTTAAGTGGGGGGATATTTGATAACATCAAATTATCCTGAATATTAAGTGTCAATTTCCCTCGATAATGCTTGTAATTTATATCATTTATATGGATTTACGCTTGTTTTCCATCTTATTTCACTTCCAGGTAAATTACGAGCATTGGAGCTAAAGAAACACGGATTTGGAGAAGTTTAGTGAAGATTTATCATAGTATGCTCAGTTTGAAGAAGTTACGGCGTAACTCATTCTCTCAATTACGCCGTAACTAAAGCGCGACTCAGAAAGCCAACTTATCAGAAGATTACGGTGTAACTCTCCCAAAAGATTACGACGTAACTATATTAGGTCAAATGAGGATTCGTGCCACTGATAATTACGCCGTAACTCATGCATAAACTACGGCGTAACCAATAATTATTGAAGATACGGCGTAACCACTTCTAAGGTACACAACTCAAAGTGATGAGGGTAGTTTGGAACATGAAATTGAATTGACAGATCCTGCACAGGTACATGATGACTTTTCCAATGAACCACCTCTCGGACCAGTTGACACATGTCGAAGTGGGGAGGATATTCTTGAACAATTGCATGAATTGACGGTTAAGTGTAATAAAATGGAGGAAACTGTCACTGGTCTTCAGGAGCTTGTAATGTTTCAGGGAAGACATATCAGAAGACTGCAACACAGGGTATCTGTTTTGGAGTGAGTTAGAAGGCCAGGGATTGCTACTTTAAGGAGAGTCAAAAAGGTGCAAAAGAAGGCTAGCTCCTCAGGTGTTCATTATTTGGAGGATGCATCCAAACAGTGGAGGATTAAGAGCAAGGATTTAGGGGAGGATGATAACTTGGATGATGAATTGGATTTGGATAGTGCAGATCATGGTGATAATTATATGGTGATAAACAAGGAAGGTAATCAAGCAGTGATAAATGATGCTTTGAAAGCTGTAGTGGAAAAAAAGGAGAAGGAAGTTGTGCAGGCAACAACCACTGCTAGTGTTGTTGCAACCTCGGCTAGTTCAATTGAAACCACTGCTGCAAATTCATCTGAGGTAAACTTATCCACTGCTACTTTAAATACACCCATTGTTGTTACAACCACATCTACCATAGTCACAACTACTGTTATATCACCACCCAAATCTAAAGAAGTGGAGAAGGAAGTTGCTGGTACTCTACTTCATTTAAGCAAAACTTCAACAAACCCTGCACCTACTATTGCACCTGTTCCATTATTTCTTAAACCTACTGGACCTAAACCATTTAGTAAAAGTTTGACAATTGGTGAGCCTTTGACCATAGTGGTTCTACCAGACATTGGAAATGGGAAAGGTATTGCTGAGCCAAGTTTGAAGTTCAAGAATAGGAAAGAGCATATTGCTTATGATAAGGAGTTTTCTGAAAGATTGCTAGCTGAAGAAGAGGCAGCTGCAGAAAAGAAAAAGAAAGAAGATGAAGAAGATACTCCGAAATTGATAGCATAATGGAATGATCAACAGTTTGTTCTTGAAGCCTCTGAAGTGATAAAGACTGAGTATTCTACTCAAGAATGGGCACTGTTATCTATTGATGAGAGGGCTAAGGTGTTGGCTGAAAGGGCAAGGAAGTTAAGTCAAGAGAAAAAGCAAGTTAAAAGGAAGAAACCTCCTACAAAGAGTCAAATGAGAAATCAAATGATAAAGATTATCAAGAATATGGACATGTATATTGGTGAAGATTTAAGAAAGTGTACATTTGAGAGAGTTTCAGAGATTTATCAGAGATGTATGAGAAGAAATGACGATTTCCTTCCTATGAACTCTGAAAAAGAAGCTGAGTGGTTAAAGAATAAACAAAAGAGAAAAGCTGATGTTAATAAGGAGTCTAGTTCTAAGAAGCAGAAAGTAGATGAAGGGGTAGAGAAACAAGAAAGAACAAAATTGTATCTTTTGGAGTGTGACAAACCTGAGCCTATTAATCCTACTCCTATAAGAGCTATTCACTCCATTGAAGATCTACAGATCATCACAGCTAATGAGAAAGAGATGATTGAAATTACAAGGGCTGATGGATGGAAGAGCACTTATTATAATTTTGATCAATTGTTGTTTGGTTTGAAAGTGGTTGATCTGGAGCAACTATGGAAGATACTGGATTTTAGACATGGGAAGTATGGGCCAACTGGAGTTTTAGTTAATTTTGTGCGGACTTCTATTAGGAATTTGTGTCAGCCTAATCCAGATGATGAATTTTGGATAGACTGTGAGGTGGTTGATTGGATGTTGTACCAATCTTGTAGAGTTCATGCTGTACAAACTACTAAAGAGAAGTTTTTCATGTTCATTGATAAGGATTACCCATTATCAAAGAATGTTTCTAGGAAAACATTGATAGCTAAACTTGCTCCACAGGGGACTAAGCCCAATAACCCTATGATTGATCAACTGTTTAAAAAGATTGAAAAGATTGCTGATATACAAGGACCTTTGGCATTAATGGCAAAACCTCAAGGAAGACTTAAGAGGAAGGCTGATAGGTCTGATGCTGTGGATGTCACATCTGAGTCTGAAATTGAAGAGCAAGATTCTGATAAGGGTTTGGATACATCCTCCAAGTAAGAAGTTTTGGGCTTAAAGGAAACTTGACAATTCTGTTTGAATATATCAATTTTAGGGGAGGATTGTTGGGTTTTAGGTTCCACTAATCAGGAATTATTCTAAGTATGGAACCACTGCTAGAGTAAAAGAAACCACGGCCAGAGAAAGGAAATCCACTGCTGGAGTTAAACCACGGCTAGTATTATTGTATAACCACGGCTAATGTATTGTAACCACTGCTAGTCTGTTTAGTCGGTTTAATATTTGTATTAGAAAAATATGGAAAAGATATTTATCTTGTAGGTTATGTATCGTATAATGTAACGGACTCCTTAACCTATAAAAGGAGGTCCTAGGTTAGATTAGATATACATGTGTTTTGATATATCTAAGGTCGATACACTTCAAGGTTGTAAAACCCTAATACTTTTTAGAGTATTCGTTATTAATATAATTGAGGTGTTTAATGATTACTATTGTTCTTCTTCTTAAGGTTAAATATTATATTCCGCGTAATATTTAACAGGTTATTGTTAAGTCAGTTTCTATTAGGATCATTTGCTCAACTGGGATCAACATCTTTTATCTGGTTTTCCAAATTGAAGATTTCATCAATATACAAATCAACTCATTTCCTGGACACTTGTTTAAATTCGGAAAAACTAGTTTGACAAGTTGACAATTTAAGTTTGGTTTTTTGAAGTTCAGACGTGAGAATGTCAATTTGTTGTTTGTGCTCTAATTTTTCTTCTTCCATTTGAGAAATCAAATTATTTTTGGAAATGACTAATTCGCATATTTGATGTTTTAATTCTTGTTATTTAACATACGCCTTTTGAAAAGCGACTTCAAAACTGTGTTCTCTTTTTGTCTGTGTTTCAAAAATTTCAAGTTGTATTTTGTAGCACTCAAGATCCGCAGTCAATGATGCAACTTTTGCTTTTAAATTTACATTGATTTCATTGTATTTTTTAACTTGGGATTAGGTGGTCGTAAGCAACGTCATGAGCTCAGGATATGGATCAAAAGAAGTTTCAATTTGTTCAACTTGATCATCAACACATTCATCAATTGGATCATCAAATGTAACAACAGTGTTAACTTGATCATCATCTTGAGGAGATGTTGACGGCTCATGTTCAACATCTTGCTCCTTGTCAGATGCAAATGCAGGTGGAGATATCAGATCATGTATGAGACATATATTAGGATCCGGTACCTAAGACAAGCCATCTGTATCATAAACTGGGCCTGTATCACTCATGTGGAGTTCCTGCATGTTGCCATTAACATCACAGCTGCATTAGCTTGCAAGTCCTCCATATCATCATCATATTCTGCATTAGCCATGAAGCTTTGTTCTTTATTAGTTAGAGTTGCACCAGCTTCATCTTTGAGAGCCAAGAGTAATACTTGCTTGCGATATGCACTACCTCTGGTTTGTGGTTTTGGACATGCATTAGCCAGATGACCCTTGTCATTATAGTTGTTGCAACGAATGACCGTGTTCCCATTCTGTGTATTTCCATTATCAACAATTTCAACCCTTTGTTAAGGAGCACCCACATTGTTCCTATTTTCACCAGTAGCATTATACACTTGTCTACCTCCTGAATTTCCCACATAACCACCAGTTCCTGTTGGACATCCATAATTACGATTTTGTACTTCAACCCTTCCATTTTGGATAACAACTTGATTCCTTGTGTTTGAAGAATTACGAAGACGATTATTATATTTGTTTGCAAATCTATGAAAGGCATGAGCAATAAGAGCAAATCCTTGATTCAATGTGTTGAATGCTTCCTCATCTTCATTTTGTGTTTTAGTGTAAAGTGCTGAATCAGAATTGTTATATGGAACCAGTTGAGTGTCACTCGAATGTGGCGGAGAATCATATGGAGTGATCTGGGCTGACGGTAACGGTTGAGGATAGGTAAAGTTTTGTTATTGTTGGACAAAAGCATGATTCGACTACGGAAATTGAGGAAATTGAGGAGCAAAAGACTGAGCCATAAGTGCAAGTGAATTTGGAGTTGGTGAAGGTTGATACATTCCACGGAGAGCTCTATATTTGTCAACTCCTGTTGATGGTGCTTCAGATAAACATACAACAACCAATACATGGCATCATGAAGGTTCTTAGCTTGACTAATGAATGTGACATACTTCTGCCAGTCAGGACCGAGACAGTTTAGAAACTTTGTGTTAATTTCAATCTTGGGTAAGATGATGTTGTGTCTGTCTAAGTCATTGATGATGTTTGTGAATTGATGATAATAAGACTCTAATGACTCCCCTGGATCAATCATGAACATTTTATATGAAAGATAAAGTTTGGATTCCATGTCTTCTTGATTAAGTTCAGTGCCTTCCATTAAGAGATTAACATGTTCTCACATATTCTTTGTTGTTTCCTAAGCATCAACACCTTGAAAAATGGGATTAGGTATGCCCAGAAAAATATACTCCATTGCAAGTTCATCAGCTTCATGGTGAAGTAATTTTTCTACAGTTAGTTGACTCTCAAGGATAGTGAAGATCGTTTCAAGTCTTGGTGGAATAGCTGTTGGATCTCCGGGAACCGTCACAATTGGCATTTGAAAAGGACCTTCAAGGATGACCTTCTTTAAATATTTTTCATGAGGTTCCTTCGATGGAACTGTAGTGAACGACTGCAATGCATATTGAGGTGGAAACCATGGTTGTTGTTGAGGGTATGGTTGTTGTTGAGTGTAAAGATCGTTGTAACTCTTAGACTAGGTCTAATATTATATCTAGGAACACACAATAATGAAAGCGGAATATTCAAACATAGAATCAACATTATTATGAACAAGGTTTTTCATTATCATAAACTAACTAACTAACTATAATAAAGATCAAAGACTTGATCTGACACTAACTAACTAAACCCTAGGCGTTTTCCCTACGCCTAGGTTCCCACACACATACACCTTTGGACGTCTACATCTTGTACGTACTCTAAAACTAATGACCCTATGTCTCTTTATATACTAGAGACATCTAGGGTTTACAAGAGGAATCATAATACAATTAGGAAACTAAATATTCTTTTAAGCATATCTTCTAGAATCTTCCAAATCCTCCATCTTTTTGTAGTTTCTCTTCTTGTCACTTTCAGAAGTTTAGATAATTAAATCTCACCATGAATGAAACAATCTTGTCTTCCAAGCTTCCCCCTGACTTGAACATGTCACTCAAACATCTCTTCCCCTTTTTGTTATCAACAAATAGAGAACGTATGCAAATAATGATCTTGACCACCACGAACCAATATCATACTCCCAATCTAAGACTTCCAATGCTTCAAATCGCCCACCATTACACACCATAATAAAAATGGATCCAAAACAGTAGAAAACTCCAACTAGCAGTAGTAATAATGATCAACAATAGTAAAAATCAAACACTTCCCCTTAAGTGATGCATGTAGATGGTTAAACATTTAACAATAAGCTTCCCCTGAAACCCATATGTTAACCATCTTCTTGATTCTTCAAATCTGTAGGCTCCATGTAATGATTACTTGTGAAGAAAACCGAGTATAACGAATTTGATGAAGAAGTAGAATTTCCCAAACTTGTGTCTTAAATCTTGTACTATCCACGGAACTCCATACTTATATCCACCAAATATAAGTAGACCGCAATCCCTTGACAAGAATCCTCAACTAGTATGAGACACTGAGCACTACAATGTAACTCCTTCAAGTGATAGCCAATGTGTGCATAGAGCATCATAAGAAAAATCACACATTGTTAGATTCATCAAGCTATATGAGAAGAACACAAACCTGTGAAACTCAACTACAACATCAAATAAATGATATTCAACCTTCTTCGTAATCAATTAATCCATAAGAATCAAATACGAGCCTTTTTGAATCCTTTTAAGAACAAATAACCAAAACCTTGTGTGTGTGAACAATAACCTGTGTGTGTGTCGTCCGACAACTAAAAATCCAAATCTGTCAAAGTATGTGTGTCGACTTCCCCTTAATTCTAAATCAGTCCTATTAGCAACACCTTTTTCTGTCACTAAACTGTCGCTAATCTGTCACTATCATGATTACTCCTTCCCAAATCAGTTAGCGACACAAATTCTGTTGCTGAACTGTTTCTAAACTGTCGCAAATCAAAGAGCAGTACTTTGACTCCAAGCAGTACTTTGCGTCCAAGCAGTACTTTCGGGGTCGAACAGTACTTTAATCAAAACAGTACTTTTGTGTGCAAGCAGTACTTTCGTAGTCAAGGAGCAGTACTTTAAAAAACAAAACAACATAACATATGAAACCAATTACTGACCTTGATAGTATCACGTGATCATAGCGTCCAATCGTAACCAAACATATAAAATCCTCTGGGTCCGAGCAGTGCACAAACTGAGTATGTGAATTGGTAACCAGTACATTATTCGAATATCACCAACAACCGTTTATATCACCAATAAAATCTCCACCGTCCAAATAACCAATCAAGTAACCAGTACAAACCTTTATTCTGCTGTCCATGTGATAATAGTACCATGTGACTTGATCATAACAAACATTCCCACATGACTTGAATTAAAAACATATAAATAGATGCTTACCACAACCAAATTAATCCCATTAATAAATCCTTAAAATCACGTGACCTCACCGTCTATGTTATTATATAAAGGGTCAAAAACCATTAATATCATGCGTGTACTAGAAACAGATATAACCTCGTAGGTCCCATCCATCTTGCGATCTTGAGTGATCATGTTATACCAACCAGTATCACGTGAAGTCAAAAATAATTCCTTGTGTTTTGTATATCTCGAAACCAGCAAACACCATGTGAGAAAAATATATTAAAGATCAAATTAATGCTTTAGCCCCACAATTGAATGATAGTAACTTTGTACCATACCACTTTGCCATTACTTCAAAAAAAATAAAAAACGAGTATACCCTTTTCGAATCTGCTCAAAACTAAAAAAATTCGATTTTCAGAAAAAACACTTTAGCAGCCAACTTCGACGTCTTATATCTTTTTACTGGAAGTTCAGATCAAAGATCCCTCCGGTGGAAAGTTAGATTGATATATAGAGAACATCCACACAAAATTTCGTTATGATCCAACGGTTAACGAAAAAGTTATGATCGTTTCAAAACAGTGCTGTATAAAAATACGAAAATTTGAGATCCGAATTTTTTCGTCTTTTTCTTCATTCTTCGACACATAAAACCTTGTAGATCCTAGATATCACGAGCCCCAGGCTCTGATACCACATGTAAAGATCGTTGTAACTCTTAGAATAGGTCTAATATTATATCTAGGAACACATAATAATGAAAGCGAAATATTCAAACATAGAATCAACATTATTATGAACAAGGTTTTTCATTATCATAAACTAACTAACTAACTATAATAAAGATCAAAGGCTTGATCTAACACTAAGTAACTAAACTAATAACCTAGGCGTTTACAAAAATATATGCCTAGGACACACACACACTTTTAAGTCGACTACATTATGGAAGACATGTATATAAAACCTACACCTATGTCCTCTTTATATACTAGAGGATTAAGGTTTACAAATCTATACTAAGGAATCATAATACAATTAGGAAACTAAATATTCTTTTAAGCATATCTTCTAGAATCTTAGGCGTTTTCCCTACGCCTAGGTTCCCACACACACACACCTTTGGACGTCTACATCTTGTACGTACTCTAAAACTAATGACCCTATGTCTCTTTATATACTAGAGACATCTAGGGTTTACAAAAGGAATCATAATAGAATTAGGAAACTAAATATTCTTTTAAGCATATCTTCTAAAATCTTCCAAATCCTCCATCTTTTTGTAGTTTCCCTTCTTGTCACTTTAGTCCTTCATGTTTCATTCTTCTTGTTTTGTATCATCAAATCTATAATAGACCCAACAGATTTGGAAGATTCTAGAAGATATGCTTAAAAGAATATTTAGTTTTTTAATTGTATTATGATTCCTCTTGTAAACCCTAGATGTCTATAGTATATAAAGAGACATAGGGTCATTAGTTTTAGAGTACGTACAAGATGTAGACGTCCAAAGGGGTGTGTGTGTGGGAACCTAGGCGTAGGGAAAACGCCTAGGGTTTAATTAGTTAGTGTTAGATCAAGTCTTTGATCTTTATTATAGTTAGTTAGTTAGTTTATGATAATGAAAAACCTTGTTCATAATAATGTTGATTCTATGTTTGAATATTCCGCTTTCATTATTATGTGTTCCTAGATATTATATTAGACCTAGTCTAAGAGTTACAACGATCTTTACATGTGGTATCAGAGCCTGGGGCTCGTGATATCTAGGATCTAAGATGTTTGAGTAGCATGGCATGTATTAAGGGGAAGACAAAGGAAGACATACTTGTTTCATTCATGGTGAGATCCCTGATCTCAATTTCTCTACTTCGTCTAGGGAAGTTTGTTCAAGAATGGTTTTGTCATTATCAACTAGGGGAAGATTGTTGGGAATTATACGCTTGAGTTGATAAGACAAAAAGAATGAAACAAGAGGGACTTAATACGACAAGAAGGAAACCTATAAAAAGATGGAAGGACTTGCTTGCAAAAGAAGTTTTATTCATTAGTACTCGCTTGCAAGAGAGGATGAGACTTCTTTTGCAAGCAAGTCCTTCCATCTTTTTATTGGTTTCCTTCTTGTCGTATTAAGTCCCTCTTGTTTCATTCTTTTTGTCTTATCAACTCAAACGTATAATTCCCAACATTGAGGAAATTGTTGTAGTTGAATGAATTGTTGTTGTGGAAATGATTGTTTTTGTTGAAATGATTGTTGTTGTGGTTGCTAAGGGAATTGTTGTTGAGGATACTGCTATTGCTGAGGATACTACTGAGGAAAGTAGTTGAAATAAGGTGGTTGAGACATTGTAAAACTTGTGTTATTGATGGATCTTTGTAGATGATTGAAACGTGTGTTGATGTTGAAAGATGGTTCTTAGTCGTAAAAAAAATCCTTAGTCATAAATTTGGGCTTACTCGTAAACAATCCTTACTTGTAAACTATCCTTACTCGTAAACAGTCTTACTCGTAAGCTTGTCTTCCTAGTAAGAATTGTGGCTTACACGTAAACTTACACTCAAGATTAAGTCTTAGTTGTAAAAAATCCTTACTCGTAAGATTGAATCTTATTCGTAAAGGTCTTACTCGTAAGAGGTAACCTTATTCGTAAGAATATGTAAAAACCAATAAATCTTCCAAACTTATCCAAGCTGGAAAGATATCACATGTCGAAGTATTCAACAAGCTTTTCCAAGCAAGGGAAGTACTGAGTCACTTTAAACTTTGATGAATCTGATGAACAGTGCTTGCTCGTTAAGTTCCTTCTTGCTCGTAAATTTTCTTAGTCGTAAACTTCCTTCTTGTTCATAGGATTACTCGTAAGATCAGGGTTTGGTTATTCGTACGATCAGGGTTTTGCTTACTCGTAAGAAAAGGGTTTTTCTTATTCGTAAAATAAGGGTTTTAGCTTATTCGTAAACTTGACCAGAATTTCCAAAACGACTTTTTAAGCTTTAACACGCGATATCCAGTTGTTTCTTTTGATCAAATAACTTCAAAAACACTTAAAGAACAAGAAAGTTTTAACCTTTAACACCAAAAGAGAAATTTGAGCTAATTCGTAAAATTTGAGAAACTAATAAATGAGATGAAACCGTTGTAAAAACCTATAAAGTTCTAAATTTTTTGCAAAATCTAAGCTTCAAAACACTATATCAACCTCAAAACTTTCTAAGCTTCAAGATTTGAGTGTAGGAAACAAAGATTAACGCGTAAAAGACGTATAAAATGAATAAAGAAAGTTACGTATAACCAAGAACTCAAACAAAACATGTTCCAAACAAGTATTTGGCGATTGATACCACTGTTAGGTCACCATACTAATCTTAACACAAGCATAAAAATGATATAATGATAAGAGAGAAAGGTAGAATGGTCAATATGTCAGGACCGAATAACACATAGATTTATGTGGTTTGGAGGCCTAGGTTGGTGGAAGAAGATGAAGATCTTCATCTTGTTTAGAGAGAGAAACTAGAGAGAGGGAGGAGAAAACACAAGGTTTATTGATAAGAACAAAACAATACAACTAGCCAAATGATTCACCTCACCCCTCATGGAGAGTCATGAGGGGTATTTATAGGCTCTATCTTTGCCACTTAAATGATACTAGTCCCTAAGGGCAAAGTATACTACGCATCTAGTCCAATTCACGTAAGTGACGTTATCTTTATAAAAAGCGAGGCTAACAATCTCCCTCCAAGATAGCGTCACACGTGAATGGTTACAATGAGACCTATAAATACAAAACAAAGTAAATTACAATAATAATGAACAATTTTGACTTTCTTGAAGTGCAGAGTCTCTGTAGTCTAGATACTGAGGCAAACTTGAAGTTCTCCCTTCCGATGACCTCGGCAAATGAACTTCTTGTAGCTCTGAACTTCAACTGTAACAGTCTAGTTAGGTTATTACTCCCTCCTAACTAGTGAGCCTTTTTCTTTCTTTGCTCCCTCCTGAACCGACAACACTCTTCCAACACGCCTTTAATCTTCAGACACGCAGCGGAGAAAGTAAACTCTTGATCGTACAATGGTTGTCGTTCTGGGAACATCATAATAACATAACTCACTTAGTATTGCATCCAAGTTGGTAAAAAGCCCCGATGTACACCACACTACTTCTCCTTCTTCAGTCTTAAGCACAATTCCCTTCGTAATCCAATCACGGAAGATGAAATACTAACTTCTCCCTCCTGATGGTTGCGAACTATCGGAATCATCATAATGTTGCGTACATGCCGTATTACCTTCTTGATGCAATTTTCAAACATCATAGCTTGATCATAATTTCCGTGAGAATATGTCGCACAAATACTCTCAATATACTTCTCTCAAACCAACCTTTTATCGAACCTCCTTTGAATTCACCGGCTAATAGTAATGACCACATATGGAGATAGCCCGATACGACTAACTTGAAAAGGAAGTAAACATCCCAACTTGTGACTTGCTGCTTGTTCTAAATTTTTGAACAATCCACAACTTCGTGTGACACTGAGCACAACAACGTAACTCCTTAAAGTGACGGTTAAACACTGTGAGCACTACAACGTAACTCCTTTCCAGTTATAACCAGATTTTCAAATTTCATAATGTGCTCCAACAAGTTATCTTGAGACATGCATCCAACCAACCATCGTCTCAAAGATAAAGAAGTCCACCCGTGAAACGTCACGTCAATTTCTCGTCAATAATACCGTACAAAATTTCCGTAGCCATTTTTTTAAATTTCGCTCAAGCCGTGAATTATGTATCCATCCGTGAAAATTTTACCATACCAAAAAAATATACCAACCCTTGACCAAATGCTATTAATAATGTGTATCCAACTTTTTGAGAATACAAAAAATTCGAATAACACCTTTTTGAGTTAACTGAATTTGGTCCACCTTACAGTTCCAATAGAATCACAAATCCATCAAAAAGATTTAATGATCCATCCCACGATTAATTTAAACACACGGCCCATCCAACACTCAATGATACTCGGTTAGAGGTCCAAAAGCCCACGATCCATTTTAACATGTGAAAGCCGGATATAAGATATTCCCACTTAACCATTCATCAAACCTAAACCTAAAAATCACTTCTCAAATTGTCGCCTACCATCAGACTTTTTCTCTCACAAAAAAATATCACTCCTGAAACAAATCCCTTCACATCATCTCAAACAAATCATAGCTCCTCTATATTTCATCATCATAAACGAATCATCGAAACACAAATACATCCTAATCTGACCCTTGTCTTCATGTGTTTCTTAATCCGAATCACGAAATCAGAGAGAATGACTTCAAGATCATTAGAATATGGTCTCGGGTAGGTGTAATTGTTTTTTTTTTGTTTTTGTTTTTGGCCTATAAACGAATCAAAGAGATGAGGTAACATACTTGTTAATCTCATTACTTTAAATTCGTATAGTAATCACATTTGGGGTCGATGAGGAGGAGTGATTCATTTGAAATAATCTATAAAAGATTACAACAAAAAACTGAATCCGAATCTGAGATTGTGATAAGTTTTTCTTTGATGTTTGAGAGTTGGGGAGTGATATGTGAGGGTTAATTGGTGAGTATAGATGTAGGTTGAATGATTGGTTTTGGATTCGGATCACACGGACTGATGTTGGTTTAAATTAAAACTGAGGTCGAGAATTTTGTGGTATATGGTATGTTGGTCATGGTCAGTTTTACGCGTATCTTATTTCAGTCATTCCTTATGCGTAAAAACATGGCTTGGTCCTTATGCGTAACCTTACGCGTAACCAGGCGTAGTTATGCGTAAACATACGCGTAACCATATGCGTAGGCCATAGGCGTAAGCCAAGGCTTAAGCGTAAAAGACCTTACGCGTAACATCACAGCTACGCGTAACACCTCTGTAGATTCCCTTTATGCGTAGAAAAAGGGTTTTGACCCTTTTACTTTTTCCGGTGAGATATTCCGACCATGTTATTCCGTTCAGTCTTCATAAAAAACCCAGAAAAGCATATAAATGCTTCCTTTTTGACCCATATGACCATAGAAACTGATGGTTGACCAAAGGTTGACCACTAATTTTTCACAGATATTTTGGTACAGAAAAGTCATAAAAGAATAACACAAGACTGTTAGGACAAGATGACCCAAGACAGATGTGTAAACAAGAAAGATTGTGACTTTTTGTGATACCAAAGATGAGGATACAAAAAACAATATGTTAAACTGTTTTACCCACAATATTCGGAAAAAAATTTTCCGACCCACAGAAATACGCACAAAAACAGTAAACCACGTATATAAAACCAACATAAATCAACAAACAACAACCTGGCTCTGATACCAATTGTCAGGACCGAATAACACATAGATTTATGTGGTTTGGAGGCCTAGGTTGGTAGAAGAAGATGAAGATCTTCATCTTGTTTAGAGAGAGAAACTAGAGAGAGGGAGGAGAAAACACATGGTTTATTGATAAGAACAAAACAATACAACTAGCCAAATGATTCACCTCACCCCTCATGGAGAGTCATGAGGGGTATTTATAGGCTCTATCTTTGCCACTTAAACGATACTAGTCCCTAAGGGCAAAGTATACTACGCATCTAGTCCAATTCACGTAAGTGACGTTATCTTTATAAAAAGCGAGGCTAACACAATACTTTCACAAGAATGAATAACAAAGGTTTATTTGCAATATGAAAGAACCAACACTCTTAAATGAGAGTTACATGATTTTACATAGGAGAGGGAGCTAGGGAAACACATCTAGTCCCTTCCTTATTTACTTTTGGACCTTGTCATAGGCCCAAGGCTTACTTCATAAGCCTAGACATAAATACTAACATATAAGCCTAAATACTTAGCAACCTATTACATAGTTAATGACTGATAATTTATAGTAGTTACACGTAATCCCATCACTGACTCTGAGGTACATACTATCAAAGCTTGTTCAAAAACTTTTTTAGCTTTAAAAGACTATGAAAAACTTAAAAAACAGTATAATGTCCTGAGAATAGAACCCAACCAATCTAATTTTAATTTGGCAAATCATAAAAGAGGTTTAGCTGTCTTAGAAGAACAAATAGTTTTTTACAAGCAAAATGAGACTGTCTTTTCTAAGGACATTGTTGAATATGTATCTAAGGGAGTTAATAAGATAATAAAGTGTGAGCTTGTTAATAAGGATAAGTTTGGTCTAGGATACAAGTCAGTTCCACCTCCCTATAGAGGGGTACCTTCACCCCTAGGTATTGATTTGGCATACATTGGTCTAGATGAATTTCAAGATGCTAACCTTGAATATGGACCTAACACTAGTGAGAATCCTAGGGTAGAACAATCTGAAGAGGTTAAGGAATCATTTGAAAGTGTAAGTGACACACCATTAGTTGAGGAAAATATGTCTGAAGTTAAGGTAGAAAAGAAAATTAATGTTCCTAAAGTGGTTAAAATTGAAGTTGAAAAACCATTTAGGAAACATGTTAGATATGTTGAGATGTATAGATCATAAAACAGGTCACAAAGTCCTAGGGGTAATCAGAGAAATTGGAATAACTTAAATTACAAACAACTAGGAAGTGACTTTGTCATGTATAATAAAGCATGTTTTACTTGTTGCAGTTTTTATCATGTTCAGGTTAATTGCAATTACCACTAGAGGGAAAAGGTGGTAAATAGGATTTCTAGGGTGAACAGAATTGGATTTGCTAAATATAATTACCCTAATGCTTAAAGAAACATGGCTCCAAGAGCAGTGTTGATGAGAACTGGCCTCAAACCTTTGAATATTGTTAGGCCTGTTTGTACTGCTCACCCCAAATCAACAGTTTTAAGTGCTAAACCAATATTATGTTTTACTAAATCAGCACAACAAACTGGTAAAAGGTCCTTTTATGAGAAAAAAGTGTTTCATAAAAAGAAATGGAGCCAAAAAGTCAAAACTGCTAGGCCAGCAGTTAGTACTGCTAGGCATATGAATGTTGTTAGGGTACAAAGGGGCAATGTTGTTAAGGCCTCAACATGGTGGGAATGGAGAACTACCAAAACCAATGGTGCATCAATAACTATGAAGAAATATAACTACATTGATGCACGAGGCAGATCCAAGTCAGTAATGGCTTGGGTCCCCAAAGGAAACTAATTTCCTTTATTCTATGTGCAGGAACATCCACAAGATGATGAAGAAGATCAAGGATATGTTGATAATAGATGCTCTAGGCACATGATAGGGAACATGTCTTATCTCTCAGATTTCAAAGCTTTCGATGGATGATATATTGCCTTTGGGGGAGGAGCAAGAGATGGTAAAATTAGTGGTAAAGGTACAATTAAAACCGGTAAACTTGATTTTGAAGATGTGTATTTTGTGCAGGAACATAAGTTTAATCTCTTTAGTGTCTCACAGATGTGTGACAAAAAGAACAGAGTTCCTAAAGAAAGGGCAACGATTATTAGATCTTGTTCTTTCTCTTAACTTTAAGCTACCTGATGAAAGTCAAGTATTACTTAAAGTTCCAAGAAAGGGCAACATGTATATTGTTGATATGAACAATATTGTTCCTAAAGAGAGCCTAACTTGTCTTATAGCAAAAGCCACATTGGCTGAATCAATGATTTGGCCTAGGAGACTTGGTCATGTTAATTTTAAAACCAAAAATAATATTGTTAAAGATGGTTTGTTAAGAGGTTTACCTCAAAAACATTTTGAAAATGACCAAACTTATGTTGCCTTCCTTAAGGGTAAACAACACAAAGCTTCTTGTAAGGCCAAGACTCAAAACTCTATTACTTAATCATTAGGTAAAAAGAATGAGACCAATAGCATTCTTATAAACTTCATTATTGAGATAGAAAACCTAGCTGATAAGAAAGTAAAAGCAATCAAATGTGATAATGGGACAAAATTTAAAAATAGATTTATGAATGAATTTTGTCTAAAGAAAGGTATTCGGAGAGA
The DNA here is from genome assembly GCA_910596185.1 of Chrysanthemum makinoi. Lineage (NCBI taxonomy): Eukaryota > Viridiplantae > Streptophyta > Magnoliopsida > Asterales > Asteraceae > Chrysanthemum > Chrysanthemum makinoi. The sequence continues at coordinate 5,918,647 of OU343216.1, read as the reverse complement.
ATTTAGTGTAGCTAGAACTCCAAAATATTAAATGATTACAGAAAAAATGGCTACAAGCTATCTATTTATACTACTGTGTTACTAGGGTTTCTTCCTCTTGAGTTGTGCTTGTTTTCTAAAAGGCTTACAGCTTTTCTTCAATTTGTGCTTTCTCAGCATCCATATGAACCCTAGGATTGCCTTGGTTCCCACTTCAATCAATCTTGGCCATTGGATTGGACCTTTGTTTCTTGGATTGCCAATGTGGCAAGAGGAGTGTGATCTTCTCTTGTTTGTATCTGTTGAGAGTGATGAGAGGAAGAAGGAGGCCATACAGTGGACTTGTCGCTAATTTGGTTTTGTTATTTCTAGGTTTGACCTAGTGTTTGATTAGGTGAAAAAGGGTAAAAACGTTTTAATTTTTAAGGAATGGGTAGAAACAGGTAGAGATGGGTAAAGTATTAAAAGGGTTGGGTTAGGTGTTGGGTTACAATGGATTTTGGGCTTGTTGGATCCGGGTTGGGTTGTAAATGATATCCTAGTGTATAATTGTAAGTTTAAGATTTGTAATAAGTTTAAGGTTAAAAGGTAATGAGGGTTTAGGTAATTTAGGGTTTTAGGAAGGCTTAGGTTAAGGTTTCGGGTCCGATTTTCCAAGCTCACACTCAAAGTGTGTCCCGGGGTTGACTTTGACCAAAAATATGTAGAAAATCACTCGCGGCTTCGTTTTTTATGCACTTTTCCATTCCACACTCGGCTTTTTCCGTTTTTGCCTTGTTTTCAATCCTTTTGTACTTAAAACACATAAAAACATAATCTAAGGATATTTGCAATATAATTTGATATAATTGGGTGTTTTTAGACATTTTTCCAGGTTTTACGGGTTTAAAATGATGAGTAAAAGGCCACTCATCATCCCCCCACGCTATCAATAGCTAGTCCCTAGCAATCCAATCATATAAAGTAATGAAAGGATCAAAAGAATACCAAATTTAAACAAGACAAAAATAAATAACATGCTTGATTTTCAAAACATGGCATCATGGAACGAGATTCACACAAAATGGGTCTCTTTGGGGAATTATAATCGTCATCCTCTTTTTGATACTCTCAAACCAAGCTTAAACTTATTGTGCAAACGTTTTTGTAAAATGCCAACACTACTAATATTAATAATCAATGTAAGTCGCGACTTTAACTTTTTACTCCCACAATTTATAGAATTTAGGTGAGTGTGCTTATTTTCAAAAGTCTGACCATTGAAATCGACATTTGTTATGGTTGTTATCTATTTAAGTCAAATATTAACTCACCGAAAACCACGAAATTTAAGGATCAAAAGGGCCTTTTCCATGTTGCGGCTTTCTTCTTAGCACATCCCAAACCAGTTGGTTTTAGGTGACCGGGCTTTTGACACCTCACGGAGAATAGTACCAGAATCAGCGATAATTCGATTCCAAAGGTTTATGAAGCTACCGCTAAGTTAATACTAAACTTAAATGGATATCAATTGATGATGATTTATAAATTAGAGATTCAATGGTGAGATCACTCCATGTAGCGAATTTCTTCTTAGCTTGTCCTTTTGGGAGGCTAGGTTTTCACACCCTCGAGAATAGTATCGGAGCTCACGGGATCTTTGAAATCAAAATTTTCCAAATTACCGTCAAACTTTTAGACAATTTTGACGAATACTAGTTCAACTTCTGATATAATTTGAGGAAAATCAAGTTTCGCACATTTATTCATAAGCAACATAAGCATTTTATTCAAGCAACACATATTTTTCATTTCATTTTTTCAATTTTTTCATTTTTCTCACTTTTTTTTCACAACATCATACTTGTAATTTTGCTTTTGCAATATTCAAGCAACATTACTCACTTCATTTTGCAATATTATTCCGGTTTTAAGAAACTATGCTTATCCAAAAATTTAAATAAAAAGTTGAACTCGGACTATAAATCAATTTAGCTTAAAAACTTTAAGACTATAACAAGACTATGGCTTTGTTTGTTTTTTCAAAAGAAGCTCTTTTTTCCTCTTTTGTCTGCAGGCGCGCAGACGTATTCCTTGAAGACCGTTTGTTTTTTTTCAGACATAAGAGGCTAAAATCTCTTCTTTCCTCTTCTACCATGCATACATAATTTATCTCTTCTTTTCCTCTTCTACCATGCAGACCTAATTTATCTCTTCTTTTCCAATTCTTTTCAATAAAAAGAAAAAAGAAAAAAAAATAAAAAATGGAAAGAAGTACTTCAATAGCACAAAAAACAAACGATATTCTTCTTGCAGATGAAGAGCTTAAATGTACCTCTTCTTCTGCAGACATGGTTTGCAGATGAAGAGGTAAAAGCTCTGAAAAAACAAACGACACCTATTTCAAATGTTCAAAAGTTTGAAAAGAGCACGTATTTAGTCCGATTAGTTATCTTCTGGGAGAAAAAGCCATAGATTACTTATATAAGCTCTAAAGAGAACCAACTACTCCACGCTTACCATTTTCAGAGAGCAGCCAAATCAACACTTTGGCAGAGTCGGGGTTCCCCTTGTTCTAGCCTAATCCAGACTAAACTTTCATTAACACCAAAGCATTAATGCATTATTTTATGTGCAAATCACTTCTTTTTCATGCAATTACTTAATTTAAGATGATAAAATTTTAAAATTTTCGTCAAAACGGGGGTGCTAGGGTACTAGTAGGTGCAAATGTGATCAGGATTCGCTAGAATTCCCCCCCCCCCCCACACACACACACTTAGAATTGAATATTGCCCTCAATATTCAAAGTACCGGCTATTATGCCGACACAATAGAATGTAAAAAGGTAATACTACTAGCCAAGTGTGGTAACAAAATCTTTTTTCACAAAAAAGGATTAATAAAGATATCCCTAGATAATTGTTAGCAAAAAGATCAGATATTGGGCGGTTGGATTGAAAATAGGCGCATCAATCATCACGATCTACGGGAATCCTGAAAAAAGAGAGCAAACACACGACATGCAAACATTAATATAGGAATTCCCCCACACTTTGTGTTAAAAAATAGAAATAAGATAGAAAGATAAGCATGGGTTGCCGCCCACGAAGCGCTTTTGTTTTTGTTCACCGAGTCGCTAGCTTGACTCGACCCTGAATTCATTGGTCCATGGGGAAAGTTTGGAGATCCGGGACAACCATTTGAGGTATATCCCCTCCAAAGTAATGTTTCAACCTATGTCCATTCACCTTGAACTTTGGTCCATCGGTTTGAGATAACTCGATGGCACCATAGGTAAAAACTTTAGCAACGGTGAATGGCCAGGTCCAACGGGTTTTAAGTTTCCCTGAGAAAATCTTCAAGCGAGAATTGAAAAGAAGAACTCGGTTACCAACGTTGAAAATGCGGTTCTTGATTTTGGAGTCATGGATCTTCTTTGTCTTCTCTTTGTAGATTAAAGAGTTCTCGTAGGCTTGATCACGGAGTTCATTTAATTAATTGAGTTGAACTTTCCGGTGATCACCCGCGGACTTGAGATCAAAGTTAGCATGATTCAAGGCCCAATAGGCTTTGTGACACGCCTTTCTGTACACAAGCTTGTAAGGAATACACCCGATGGGTGTTTTGTAAGGGGTACGAAAAGCCCAGAGTGCATCATCTAATTTATCCGACTAAGAGACACGGTTTTCTCCTACGGTCCTTTCCATGATTCTATTTAAACCACGATTTGAGACTTCCACTTGACCACTAGTGTGTGGGTGAGACGAGGTAGCAACACGGTGAGTGACTCCGTACTTAAGCATGACCTTTGCAAATTGGTCATTACAAAAGTGCGAATCGCGATCACTAATGATGGCACAGGGAGTCCCAAAACGAGCAAAGAGAGATTTTAAAATTTTCACAACTACTCGGGCATCGTTGGTGGGGAGCGCTTTTGATTCAACCCATTTGGACAAGTAATCGACCGCCACGAGTATGTACTTGTTCCTTTGTGAAGACGGGAACGACCCCATAAATTCGATGCCTCATACGTTAAAGATCTCGCACACTTGGATGGCATTTTGTTGCATTTCATCCTTTTGCGAGATTTTTTCGTGACGTTGACAATAGTCACATGATTTGACTAAGTCATGGGAATCACGACAAATTGTGGGCCAATAGAAACCGGAGTCAAACCCCTTTTTGGCGGTGTAGGTCGGGCCATGATGTCCCCCCATGGGTCCATTGTGGAAAGCTTTGAGAATATCAACGGCTTCTTGGCCGTAAACACACCGCTGGATGACTTAATCCGCACACACATTAAAAAAGTATGGGTCTTTCCAAAAGTAATGCTTAATATCTTTGAAAAAATTGTTCATTTGTTGGGACGACATCCCTTTGACAACAAAGTTCCCCGCATGATAGTTTGCAAAATCAGCAAACCATTGGGTACTCGAATCTCCACGTATAGATACCAGATTAAGTATCTCGAGAGGAAACGTTTCATTTATCTCCTTTTTCTCGAGCACACTTTGGTGAGGATTTCCTAGAATGGACAAGTGATCGACCGCGAGGTTCTAGGCTCCTTTTTTAACACGTATAATGATATCAAATTCTTGTAGGAGGCCACCGGAGCAATCTCGGCTTTGCATCTTGTTTTGCAAAAAGATATTTGAGGGCTGAATGATCCATATACACTATGCTTTTAGACAAGATTAAGTATGGCCGGAATTTCTCCAAAGCATACACCACGGCCAATAATTCTTTTTCCGTCATAGTGTAAGGTGCTTGAGCCTTGGTCATAGTTTTGCTAGCATAGTGTATAGGCTGAAAATGTTTAGCTTTTCTTTGCCCCAAGATCGCACCTAGAGCAAAGTCGCTAGCATCGTACATGAGCTCAAAAGGTAAGTCCCAATCGAGGGCAACTAATATCGGTGCTTCGGTAAGTTTTTTCTTTAGAGTTTGAAAAGCTTCAGTGTACTCTTTAAAAAAGATGAACATAGTATCTTTCTCAAGGAGACGGGTCATCGGCCGAGCTATTTTTGAAAAATCTTGAATGAATCGATGATAGAAGCTGGCGTGATCAAGAAAACTCCAAACACCTTTGACGGTGGTTGGATGAGGTAGTTTGGAGATAATATCAACTTTATCCTTATCAACCTCAATCCCGCTTTTAGAGATCTTATGGCCGAGGACAATGCCCTCTTTGACTATCAAATGACTTTTCTCCCAATTTAGACAAAGATTAGTATCTTCACAACGTTTAATCCTCTTGTCCAAATGGGAGAGGCATGTTTTGAAAGAATCCCCAAAGACCAAAAAATCATCCATAAAGACCTCCATAGTTTTCTCAATCATGTAGTGAAAAATGGCCACCATACACCTTTGGAACATACAAGGAGTATTACATAAGCCAAAAGGCATGCGTTGGTAAGCAAATGTTCCATAAGGGCACGTGAATGTGGTCTTCTCTTGGTCTTGAGGATCGATGGGAATTTGAAAGTAACCCGAGAAACCATCGAGAAAACAATAGTATTCGTTTCCCACTAATCTTTCGAGCATTTGGTCCATAAATGGTAAAGGAAAATGGTCTTTATGGGTGGCTTCATTTAACTTTCGGTAGTCAATGCAAACATGCCATCCCATAACCAATAAAGTAGGAATCAACTCGTTTTCATCATTTTCAACAACGGTTATGCCACCCTTTTTGGGCACACAATGCACGGGGCTTACCCAAGGACTATCCGAGATAGGGTAAATCAATCCGGCATCAAGAAGTTTGAGAACTTCGTTTTTGATAACTTCTTGTATTTTAGGATTCACTTATCTTTGATGTTAAACCGCCAGTTTAAAGTCGTCCTCCATTAAAACTTTTTGTGTACAAAATTTTGGGTTAATACCTTTAATGTCGGAAAGTTTCCAAGTAATGGCTCGCTTGTGTGACTTTAAAACGTTTATGAGAGCAGCTTTTTCCTCATCATTTAAGTCTTTAGCAATTATGATGGGTAATTTATCGATACCCTCCAAAAATGCATATTCAAGATGAGGCGGTAAGTCCTTAAGTTCGACCTCCGGAGGGTCATTAGAATTTTCAATGGATTTGATTTCCTCAATATTTAGTTTTTGAGGAGGGAGTGATGACGGATCATCATTGAGCAACTTCTCAAGGAGAAGAATGTCTCCCTCAAGGTCAATGTCGGCGTGATCAATTTCCTATGAAATTGATTCACTAGATAAATAAGCTTCGATCTCTTCCAAGATAAAGTCACTACCCTCAAACGGAGTGAGGGAAGGGGAAGAGAGAGCATTGATAGGTTCAGAAACCAGAGTGGATTTCCACTCAGAGATAATCCAAGAATCTTTTGATTATACTCCTCCGCAACAACATCAATGACATCAATCTTGTTGACGGAAGTATCGTCATAGTTGGAGGAGTATCTCGATGTTTGATTGATATTGAGTGTTATGGCTTCTTTGTTCACACATAAAGTAATTTCCCTTTCGTAAACATCAATCAATGCATGGCCCGTCCTCAAGAACCACCTCCCAAGAATGACGGGAACTCGAGGATAGGCATCAAAATTTAAGACAACGAAGTCGGCGAGGAAATGGAACTTCCCCACTTTGACAAAGACATCCTCGGCTATATCCATCGGAATAGTAGTAAAACGTTCGGCAAGCTCGAGGGTCATACATATAGGGGTAAGTTCGGGAATGAAAGCTTGTTATATATTGAAAGCGGCATTAAGTTAATACTCGTGCCAATGTCGGCCAAAGCTGAGCATTGAACTATTCCTTGAAAATCACATGGGATGAGGAATTTTTCGGGGTCTCATAACTTATTGATACGTTTCTTAAGGATGACCACCGAGCAATGCTCATTCAAAGAAGTGTTTGCCAATTCAGAAAGTTTTTCTTTGTTACTCGATAAGCTCTTAATCGTTGGGACAAATTTTGGCATCAAAAGAAGAGCATCCGTGAAACTAATCTCAATGTCAAAATCTTTAAAAGATTTGAATGAACTTCTCCATTTGATGATTAGCCTTCTCACAGAGCTTTTGGTCATTAAGCCTTGTTGGATATGGAATTGAAGGCTTAGGATTGGTCTTCGGAACATTGGGTTCCGGAATTGAAGTTTGGACCACCAGAGGTTGGACGGGTGTGGTACTTTGTGGGCATGAAGAATGCACTTTGTCCTTGGTCACCTTGGTTTCTCGTGACACTTCCCTCACCAGAGAGGGAGTAGGAATTGAGGGTCCATCATATGATCTACCACTTCGGGTGGCAATGGAATTTAACTCTCCCTTCGAGTTGGGAATGGTATTAGCCGGAAGGGATCTCGATGTTGAAGCTTGACTCATTTGACACATAAGACTATTAAACATGTTCTCAATTTTGTTTTGAAATTGATCAACTTTGTTGTTACTTGTCCTAAGTTCATTTTTAATCTCATTACTTTGTTTAGACATTGAGGTTTGGAAATCATTTTTCAAAGTCGTAATTTGGTTTTGCAATCCCCTAATGGTAGCCTCATTTGACTTCATGTAATTAGCAATTTCATTTGAGGGAAAAAATCAGGGGTTGGTAATTACGAGCTTGATACCCATGATTGAAATTGACCTCTTGGGTCGGCTATTGGTTGATCGGGGCTTGAAATTGGTTTTGAACATTTTGCCCTCTTTTTTGATTTTTGTTAAACCTATTTTCGTTGTTAGGTTGAGAAAATCCGGTTGGTCCTACGTGATTATTAGCTCGATAGTTCGGGTCAACTTGAGGACGGTATTCGTTACCTCCTTGGTTATAAGACCCGACTACGGCATTTGCTTCAAAGGGACTACCATCGGTGGCGGTACAATTGTAGTAAGCATGAGGCCCACCACAAGTGGTACAAGTAGCTTCCACCGTTTTGACTTGAGCGGGTGGAGGAGTGGGTGGGGTAGAATAAAATTTCTTTTGAGAAAGAACCAATGCTTGGATAGCATCGGTGAGATTGTCAATCTTAGCATCCGTGCTAGAGACATTTTTTGGAGAAGAAGGTGAAGCACTCACTCGGGAAGCAACCGGTTTGCTTCGTGAAGTGCGGAGCTTAGACTTGTTCTCAATGATAGACAACACATCTTTCGTAGATCGAGTCAAAAGATTACCACCGGCGGCGACATTGAGAGAGTCTTGATCGGTTTCGTTTAAGCCATTGTAAAAAGTATAAATTTGATGTAATTCAAAAAAACCATGGTGAGGACATTTACGTAGTAAGTCCTTTAAAAGGTCCCAAGCTTCACTAAATGATTCATCAAATTTTTTGGTAAACTTTGTAATTTCATTTTTTAGGCTTGTTGTTTTAGACGGGGGAAAAAATTCATTCACAAACTGCGATACTAAATTTTCCCATGTTGTAATCGAACGAGGAGTTGTTTTTTGAGCCAAGTCCGGGCGGCCCCCTCGAGAGAAAAGGGAAAAAAGAAGTAATTTAATTGTTTTAGGTACATTTCGATATTTGATTATAGACGTGAGCTTGTTAAACATTCGAATGTGGGAATGAGGGTCGTCCCTCTCAAATCCGTAAAATTGACTCGAGGAAATTAGGTTTAACAATCCGTGTTTAAGCTCAAAGTTATTGGCAACAATTTCCGGAACAACAATAGCTTCTCCATAACCCTTGGTGGGTGCTTGGAGTTGCTTTAACATAGAACGGTTATCTTCCACCATTTCGATAATGGGTTTGGGAGTATTATGAATCTCGGGTTCGACTAATGGGGTGGCACGTCTATTACGTCTTCTCGAAATTGTGGCGATTTCAAGTAAGGGACTCGATGAATTAAAACAATGAGTGCGCATGCACTTTAAAAAAACACTTTCAATTACAACAAGACCGAATCAAAAACACAAGGAACTTAAACCAATAATCACAAGCGTACGGTAGCTCTCTAAAAGAAAAACGCACAAAGGAGCGGGGGAGCGGGAAAGCACTGAACTTTTATTCACCTTCTTCCTTCAGGTCGTAGTTCGTTGGAACAACCCTCCTTAAAACCCTCTTATAGTTTGTTTATCAATTAAAGGTGAGCCGATTTTTCGCAAGTGACACAAAGGCAAGTTTTGAATCTTTAGTTTGGGAACTTTTAATGATAACACTCAAGTTGAGAGTGTTATATTGATGATGATTTTTATCTTTATTTAACACAATAAAATGGAAAATGTTTTTGGGTTTTTTTATCTTTTATATATATATATATATATATATATATATATATATATATATATATATATATATATATATATATATATATATATATATATATATATATATATATAAAGAAAAGAAAAATATTTTTGTGTTTTATAAGGTGTTTGTGAAAGCAATAACTTCACGAGGAAGGATCTTCAAGTCACTAATCGTCAAACCTTAAAGATATTGTCGCAACACAACCTCCCCGACAGCGGCGCCAAAATTTTGATATCAAATATAAATACCCGCGAGAATCCATGAGTCAACCCTTTAGGAAAAAGTCATCAAGCAAAATCTGTAAATACGATATATGATATCGAGCAAGTGATTACCCGGGTCATATCCCAACGAGGTGTGAATCGAGGATTTCGTTTGATGTTTGTTATTAAAATGCTTGAATAGTCGAGTTTTTATGTTTTTTTTTGGTTTTCTAAGTTTTAATGAACGGGAAAGCAAATAAGGCAAGAATTAAAAGCAAACTACTAAATTAACAACCAATAAGCACATAAACTAAGAAAACGATGCTCAATTAAGTCCTAAGGCACTAAAAACTAAAAACGAGCAAAACCGGGAACGTCCGGAGGCCTAAAAGTCAAAATTTTGTAAATTAAAGTCTACGGGTGCAATTTTATTTTTCCTAAGTTCTAAATGACTAAAAATACTTTTAGAAGAAAGCTGGGTATTTTTTTGACTTTTATATTTTTTATTATGAATTAAAAACTAATTTAAACTAATTAAATTATAAAAAATATTAAATTATTACAGAAAAATCTTATGTAGATAAGCTGTTATAAGCTAATAAGTGCAAATAAGCTAAAACTGACTAAATGTATTTAAGAAATTAAAGGTGTAAACAAAAACTGAGAAAAGACCCTAGGGCAGTTGGGAGTATGTGTGGTGTGTGGGGTACTATAAAGGGAGAGGTCTAGGGTACGAGCCTGGCTCACCCTGGAAATCCCCTTTTTTATTTTATTTTTCATTTTTTCTTTTTGCAACATTTCAATACTTAAAAATAATAACTTTTTTATAAAAACGATAAAGCTAAATAAAATCTAGGATCTACTTTATTCTACTTAAAAATCTCTAATGTACACAAATAAGCAGAAAAAAATAAGCAATAAAAGGGCTTAAACTAGAACTAAGCTACTGTATAAAATAGCCCTAAGGGGGGTGTTTTTGAGCTACTAAATAAGCTATGAAACCTAAAATCTAGTGTCTTAAACTTTCAAAACAGCATGAAGTATCCATCAAAGAACATGTATACCAATTTTAAGACTTATAGAGCTTAAATTGAGCTTTTTATGGAGCTGATAAAATAGGTAAGTGGGTTGTTTTTGGACTGTTCTCAGGTTCTAAGTGTTCTGAGGTACCAAATTTGAGACTAAATTAAGCTATCTAAAAGCTAAAGATCATGAATAAAACTTAGAAACAGATAAAATTCATCCATTAAGGATCAATAAATACAATTTTTTAGAATTTTGAAGAAGATTTAGGGTTAAAAATGATCACTTGAAAACTGGTACTGAGCATTCAACACTCAAATGAGTGTTGAGCAGTTATGAGTATTTTTTTCTTTTTTTAGACCAAAATTTGCTTTAAAACTTGACAAAAACTTATGACTCTCAACAGTCAGTTAAAACATGCATTTGAACTCAACTTGAACCAAAAATGACAACACTTGACCACTTTTAAATAATTATCCAAAGAGGACTGTTAACATGCATTTAAAAACTTGAAAAAAACTTAGTCTAAACCTTATAAATCTAGTAAAAAATGCTTTCAATAACTTAAAAACCTCTTATAAGGCTGCTTTAAAACTAAAATAAACTAGGATTGTTTTAATATAGATTTAAGGCTTAAAACATGTTGGACTTTTAACAAAACTGATTAAAATGACTAAGTAATTAAATAAAAGCAACTTTTATCAGGAAAATAAGCACTAGAATAACCTAATAGTTATCAGCTAATATTTTTGGATTTTTTGAAGATATTTGCAAAAACTTAAACAAACAACTTTTAAACTACAAATAAGCTAACAAAAGCAATAATGGAGAGTAATAAGCATATTAAAGTAGCAAATAAGCAGTTATGATAAGCAATAAGCAGTTGAACAGTGAACTTGAAAAATGATCTTATAATGACCCTTTGCTCAAAACAAGGGTTAACAAACATCTACAAGCTCTAGCTTGTTGTTAAACAAGCTAGTACAACATATGGGTCCATCCAAATCCAACCCATCATCCATGTAAGCTATTTTTTTTTATTTTTTTTTATTTTGTAATTTTTTTTTGAAAAATAAACTTAAGCTTAACAAACTCTGTATAAAGCTTGTAAGACTTAAGAAAGAAGCTTATAAAAGATTTTGAAAGGTAATGTAATACTAAAATGGACAATGGCAGTTTAAGTTATAAAAACTAAAATTTTCATTAAACAAGTAAAAAGATTACAAGGCTATGGAAAATGAAATTACAACTTGAAGTAAACTTAAATAAACACTGAAAAACTAAGTTTAGCTTAAAAACTTTAAAAACTTAAAAATTGATAAAAAAAAACTACACACCTTATAAATGGCTACAAGCTATTTATTTATACTAGTGTGCTACTAGGGATTCTTCCTCTTGAGTTGTGCTTGTTTTTTTTGAGAGGCTTGTAACTTTTCTTCAATTTGTGCTTTCTCAGCATCCATATGAACCCTAGGATTGTCTTGGTGCCCACTTCGATCAATCTTGGCCATTGGATTGGACCTTGGTGTCTTCGATTGCTAAGGTGGCAAGAGGAGTGTGATCTTCTCTTGTTTGTATCAGTTAAGAGTAATGGGAGGAAGAAGGAGGCACTACAGTGGACTTGGCGCCAATTTGGTTTTATTATTTTTGGGTTTGAACTAGTGTTTGACTGGGTGAAAAAGGGTAAAAACGTTTTATTTTTTAAGGAATGGGTAGAAACAGGTAGAGATGGGTAAAGTATTTAAAGGGTTGGATTAGGTGTTGGGTTACAATGGATTTTTGGCTTGTTGGATCCGGGTTGGGTTGTAAATAATATTCGAGTGTGTAATTGTAAGTGTAGGATTTGCAATAAGTTTAAGGTTAAAATGTAATTAGGGTTTAGGTAACTAAGGGGTTTAGGAAAAATTATGGTTTTGGCTTAGGTTAAGGTTTCGGGTCCGTTTTCCCAAGCTCACTCCAAAAACGTGTCCTGGGGTTTACTTTGACCAAAAATATGTAGAAAATCACTCCCGCCTCCGTCTTTTATGCACTTTTCCATTCCACGCTCGGATTTGTCCGTTTTTTCCTTGTTTTAAATCCTTTTGTACCTAAAACACATAAAAACACAATCCAATGATATTTGCAATATAATTTGATATAATCGGGTGTTTTTACACATTTTTCCTGGTTTTACGGGTTTAAAATGATGAGTAAAAGGCCATTCATCAGCAGCAGAATGGTGTTGTTGAAAGGAGGAATATGACACTGATAGACCTTCTAGAACTATGTTAGTTGACTCTAAGCTACCAACTAATGTTTGGGCTGGAGAATTTAATACTACTTTTTATGTGCAAAATAGGGTTTTAGTGGTTAAGCCTCACAACAAGACACCTTATGAACTTTTTAGAGATAGAACTCCTTCTCTAAGCTCCATGAGACCATTTGGATGTCATGTTACTATCTTCAATACCTTAGATCATTTAGGAAATTTTGGTGGTAAATCAGATGAGGGTTTTTTTTTTTGGTTATTCTATGCATAGTAAAGCCTTTAGGGTATACAACATTAGAACTAGGCATGTAGAGGAAAATTTGCATGTTTAGTTTTTAGAGAATAAGTCTAATATTGTAGGAGAAGGTACAAAGTGGTTGTTTGACCTTGATACTCTAACAGAATCTATGAATTATGTACCAGTTGTTGCAGGTACAGATACTAATGATTTTGCAGGTCTAGAAGATAATGTTGATGCATGTGAATCTAACACGGAGAAAGAGATTGGCAAATATCACATTTTGATGCCAATTTGGAAAGATGGTTCACTGTGTGAATCTTCTTCAAAGAATGATGATCCACCATCCTCTTGTGATGTTGAAAAAGAAAATAATGCTGGCAAAGAAAGTGCATTGAGTGATCAAGAACATGAAGTGCCTTAAAACAGTACTAATGATGTTAGTACTGGTGAGCCAGAAGATAGTATTGTTGATCGAACAGTGAATCCTGCTCCATGGGATGATCTTTCTGATGACTTTGAAGTAGATTTGAACAACATTCCTATCACTTATGAAGCTTCCGCAACTCCTCATACAAGAATTAACAAGGATCATTCACTTGATCATGTGATTGGTGATATACAGTCTGTGTAATGACAGGAAGACAAACAATGAATTAAGATGAACATGGTTTTCTTAGTACTTTTTATGAAGAGAAGACTCATAGAGATACAAACACATGTTTGTTTGTTTGTTTTCTATCACAAGAAGAACCAAAAAACGTTCTTAAGGCTCTACAGGAATTTGGTTGGGTGGAACCTATGCAAGAAGAGCTTCTACAGTGCAAGATACAGAAGGTTTGGGTAGTTGTAGATTTGCCTAAGGGAGTAAGGGTGATTGGTACCAAGTGGATTTTCAAAAATAAAAAGATTGAGAGAGGGATTGTCATCAGGAATAAAGCAAGACTTGTAGCTCAGGGATACACTCAAGAGAAAGGAATAGACTATGAGGAGGTTTTTGCACCTATAGCAAGGATTGAGGAAATGAGGTTGTGTCTAGCTTATGCTTCATTCATGGGGTTTATGGTCTATCAAATGGATGTGAAGAGTGCCTTCCTGTATTGTACTATTGAAGAAGAGATTTATGTTTCTCAACCTCCAAGGTTTGAGGATCATTGATATGGATTTAAAACATACGTTTTTAGGGGGTCATTTAAGCCCTAAATCGATACATTTTATATCCGTTACTACTTAAAATCGATCCTTTTCACATTTTAGGTCTTTTGGAAGCAAATTGCTGGAATCAATCACTTTTGGACGAAAAGGAGCGAAAACATGAAGAAAACGACAAAGTCAATAATTAAAGGCTTAATTTTGCACCTGACGGCATCCCAACCCATTGGGCGACGCCGTCGCTCACAAGGTTTTCTAAAAAGTCTCAAGCGATGGCTCATGTCATATTTTGGTTTTACAACATGACGTCGTCACACCTTATTCCAAGAGGGCGTCACCCTTTATTTTACACCAGATGACCAAGACTCATTCCAAGACGATGTCCTTAATGAATCCAGATGGCGTCACACTTCCTCAACTGACGCCATCCCAACAATGACTTGTCCATAACGAAAACCTAATGACGGCGACTAGACAGCGTCACTATCAAAAGGCGATGCCGTCGCATGTGTATATCTATATATAGACTTCGAATTTTCTGTATTTTAGGTGTAATATTTTCGATAGCAAACCCTAGTTTATTCATAGTCCGACTTCGGCAGTATTTTAGTGTTTCAAACCCTTCTTTACACTCAAATATAAGTTTGTTAATCCAATATATCACCATGTTTATCCTATGGTCAATTGTTTGCTTGTGTTCAAGCTTATCTATCATGCGTAGCTAAATTATTATTGTGTTTTCTTAGATCTATGAAAACTAGTTGTTGATTATTGTTAGGGTGTCTCTTGTTTTAATTAGTAGACGCTAGAGTAAGGAAAAATGGCTTCTTCTTTAATTGTTGCGAGCTTGAACGTCCTAAATGGTAAAAAGCTTAAGAGTGCACTTGAGCGATCGTTATGTTTATTGCGTGAGTTGTAGCTTTAGGACAATAGAGTATTCGGGGGAGATACTATGGTACTTGGCGATCCTATATAGTCTAGAGGAGAGTTACAATTCATAGAACTAGGGAATTTGGCACCCCCTATGACTAACACATAATACAACACACCAATTAGAATGAGGATGTGACAATTTAACTGACCAATAAGAGATAACTAGGGAGTAAGAAAATCTAAGTAAACACACTTTTAATTATCATAAGAAACACAACCATACAATCCACAGCTATTTTCCTTTTCATTAGTATAATTAGGTTTTATTTTAAATTGTTAAGTAGTTAAAATTGGTAGAATTACCACCCCCACTCCTATACCCTGAGATTTTTACTTGTTTGTTAGGAGTTGGAAATTCCATGAGGAAGTGTCAGTCACCCCAATTATAGTCTAGCATATGTTAGTTTTTAGACATGTCGTTATTTACGTTATTTAGTAGTTAATTAGTTAGTTAGTAGTGTAGATTAGTTTAGAGTAACACCGTGGAGGAAGGACGGGTCTTTACCCACTGTATGCCTGATCCACAGTCCGACAAGAGGACGTAGTGTCTGTAACTATAAATACCCCTTCCTTCCTTGGAAGGGGTGGAGCTTCTTTGATAATCTAACCTTTTCTCTTTTTGTTTATCTCTCTAGAATCACCCTCTCTACTCTCTTCATCTCTCTAAACATGGCATTCATATACCATCACCATCCTAGACCACCCAAATCATCAAACAACATAATATATATGATCCTAACAATTGGCATCAGAGCCTAGGTTTTGTTGTTTTTGGTGATTCGAATGGTTTTATACGGTTTGTTGTATGCGGTTTGGTTCAGTTTTGGAAACAAGTTTTTGTTTTGGTTATACTATTTGTTGAATCTGGTTTAAGTCGCGTTAAATGTTGAAGTTGTTTTAATGGTGTTGTGTTTGATGTTATCAATCAGTGTTTTAGCTACTTTTACAACAACTTTTAACAATTCAAGTGTTTATTACTGGTTTTATAAAAGTTTCTAAAAAATGTTGGTGTGGTCTATTAATCACTTTGGGCAAACTGTTTTCTGTTAACTGATGGTGGCTCATAAATGGGTCTATCAATTACGGTGCAAAAGTCCTTGTGGTCATACTCCGGTCAAAAATTGATTTTTCTTTATGCAGTTTCTGGGTCAGATATGGTTCGTTCTAGACTGCGAGTTGGGATATTGTTTCCCTGCGTTTTGTGGTTAACAAGGTAAAAAGGATGTGGTTTATCAGTTTTGAAAAGATGCAGTTTGACTTTTGAGTCAACTACGATTTGATTAAGTCAAAAGCGACTTGTCACATTCTTGACTGCGACTTGTCACATTCTTGACTGCGACTTGTCACAATCTTGACTGCGACTTGTCACAATCAGATGCGACTTGACTCATCAGGGATGCAGATTGTTAAGTGATGCGACTTGACTCAAAAGTATCTATGCGACTTGACACAAGCTTATTGAGGTTTGTAAAAAAACGAGATGAAGAAGATGAGACCATGGCAATTAGACTCAAACCAAAACCTAAACTATACTCATCAATCATCACCAACTCCATAATATCATAATCCTATCATCCATCAACTACTTTCACTTTTAAGACTCAAAGCATATTAGAAAAAGGATTAAGCATTTAGGATCTCAGTTGGTTTCTTTCTTTTGTGGGTATCAAAGACCTCTCAAGACCTTTTTCAGATTCAAACAATGAAAGAAAGACTGATATCAAGAACCAAACATCAAATCTACCAAGACTCGGACTCATATTAAATGGATCTCAGTTCGCATATCGTGTTGTGTAAAAATACATCAGGAAAAAGGTCTATCTCACGATACATATTCTTCACGGATCCACGACATTATGACTCAAGACAACACGAAATGAAAAATGATCTCAGATTAATCTCGGTTATACACAAATGATTTATCATTTTCACTATACTAACGAGATTTATCATCATAGATCGTTTAAGAATCCAAGGCTGTTATTAATATCCGAATTTAATTTGAAGTAAGATCAAGACCTATAATGGTTTTAATCTTCCTTTAGATTCGGTTAAGATGGGTAAAGCACAAATGAAATTATTTTGGATCCCGAGTTTTGTTATGTATAAATCAACAGGGGAACCAAAGTTAATAGATCTCTGTCATCTTGTGTGAACCATGATTCGTTCATGATTATGACCACAAGTGATCTTTCTTCATCGATCATTAGTTTTCTCCGAATGATAACATCAAATTAGCCTGATCTTTTATATATCAAATTCCCGTGTTTACGGCTTCATTTGTATTAATATGGTACTTAATTCGTTCATATTCGTTCATAATTGCATTTCAGGATAAATGAGGCGTTGGTGCGGAAAAGATGAGACATTAGGCCAAATATATGTTCTGAAGATTGATTTACAAAGGCCTATGAATTATTTGTGAAGGTTACGCCGTAACTGCTTAATAATGTTACGGCGTAATTATGATGCTTTGAAGGATACGGCGTAACCATCTCTTATGGTTACGTCGTAATTATTTTGTGAAGGTTACGGCGTAACAGGGTATTAGTTTAGCCGTAGAGATTATTTCGGATCGGATAAGTATTAGCTGGCAAAGGATTACGGCGTAACTCGATGTTTAGTTACGCCGTAATTATTTACTTGGTCTCAAAGTTTTGAAGGATACGGCGTAATTATAATTTAGTTACGCCGTAACTAATTAAATGCGGATATTTTATAAGAAGTTTCGAAGTCCAGGGGCTGAAGTCATCAATATTTAATGAAGTTTATTACACATTCATGTGCAAAATAGAAGACAATTCTCCAAATGAAAAGATGGCGCAAGATGAAGGACTAAAGTTGCTAAATGATAAAAGTCATTTATTATATAAAGGAATCTTGCACATGATATCAAATCATCTTTTGGGTGCTTTTGGGTACTGAACGACGAAAACAAAAGAAGGAAAAAGGAGCAGCAGTATTCGGTTCAATTAGGGGCAAAATCGGTTTTGCCCCGGTATTCAACTAGGGGATCAATAGCATTATCCTTGGCACGATATGTAAATACTTTCTGACTCATTATATTATTTTGGTTTCATTATTCAATTATGATTTTGATTCTAATTTAATTGTTGAAGCATTTTTATTTATTGTGTTATAATTAATTGTCTTTTAATTTATTATTGTTCAATTAATTATTAGATGTTATGTCTTTGTTTATTTATTGTTTTACATGGTAATTATATTTGTCATCCCATTAGGGTATTTTAGAGATGTGGAAATTAGGTCTTGGCCTAGTTTAGATTCTTTTATTATTAATACTTTTGCGTTAATTAATTGTTTCTAGTGTATGCATGCATAGTTTATTGGTAGCTACCCTTGTTTCGGTAGTTTTGAATGGCGTTAGAGGCCAATTGCCTAGGAGATATGACCAACTGACCCTAGGTGAGCGGACTGAGACGGGAAGGGTAAGATATGACCAACTGACGACCCTTTCTACTTGTGCGATTTGACCAACTGATCACCTACCATTTGGATGAACTTAAGAATTAGAGGGTGCGTGTCTAAGTTCCTAACGGCCGGACATTCACTATTATAAATCTAGCATGTAGCGGTACTTAATGACTTGGCTTATGGTACAAGGAACAACAGGACTTATGACGGTGCGCCTGATTTCTCCTGTGGTGGCATCTTTGCTGATAGGTTAGGGCGAATTGACCAAATGTTGTCCTCTCGACTTTAACCCCACTTGAAACAAGAATCAAGTGACATTTAGAACCCATGTATTGCGATAGTAAACCCTGGCACTTAATGACTGCTATTAGATTGCCGAATGATCCCGGGTGACCTGTTCATCTTGGTGAGGATTCTAAGAACCATAGGGTAGGCGAATTGACCAAAGGAGTCTATTGACTTATTCACTTGTGGATGAACTCGGTTTAAGAATTGCATCACTATCGTTCCCATTATCTTGTTTACCAGAGAACCAGCCCAATTGATCACGTGACACCTTAAATATTATCAATCCTTACATTAAAACTTATTTATTTGACTAATTTAATTAATTAGACAGTTAGGAATCAACCGTTCTTGGGATGACCTCGGTCTTACCATTCCCTCACTACATGCGATCGGGTACACTGCCCGTTAGTGCATTAGGTAGGCCATAGGTAGACGAGTTACTATAAATGTAAAACCTGGTCAGAAATCCTGCATCAAGTTTTTGGCGCCGCTGCCGGGGAACGGTCTTCGTATTTTTGGCTGTTTGATTGATATTATTCTACATTTTTGTCTTCTTTCTTGAGATTACGGCGTAACCTTGGCCATGGTTACGGCGTAATCTATTCTTATATTATATCAGGTTTCTTTCAGACTGAAGTTACGGCGTAGTTAGTAATTGGACTTACGCCGTAACCAAGTCTGAGAGATCTTAAAATTATAAATGATGTGTTATATCTCACTTGTTGCTCATGTTTATTATTTTTACACATTTAATGCACGAGGTTGTGATAGTGTGCAGGTTGAGCAAGAAGAACAAGTGGAAGGAATCTCGACAAGATCATAAGCCGAGATTAGGAGAGCAATGGACATGATTGGAGACGTTCGATTGATGGCTGTTACAGGAGTCTAACTTAAAGACTCAAGGAAGTTAAAGAAAAGTGCTCGTCGGGAGACTACCCGTCCCTATCCTAGATTTAGTTTTTGATTCTATTTCATAAGACCTTGTTGGATATTTTTGTTAGTTTTTAGATTTTGTTTTGGGTTTGGTATGTTTTGTTTATCTTGTTTACAGGTTTAAAGACCAAAGATAGATGATAGGAGTTCCGATGACTCCTCTTGATCACGTAGGAAGAAGTTGACACTTTGGGCGCAGCAACATCAGGATGTAATTACGGTGTAATGGGCCGATCCATTTACGCCGTAATTGGCGATCAGTAAGGCCATCTGCCCACTTCTACATAACTACGGCGTAACTAGGCCGATCTAGTTACGCCGTAATTTCCTTGTTCCAGGTATCTTCTTTCTCAGGGCTTTCTTATTACGCCGTAACTGGGCCGATCCAGTTACGCCGTAATCCCTTCCTGGTAAACATATTTCTTAAGTCAACTCGCCTATGTCGTAACTGGGCCGATCCAGTTACGCCGTAATTATCCTCTGACATGAAATTTAAAAAAAAAACAGTTTCAAAACATTTTCATAACCTTGTATTAGTAATTAAATGAACTTTGTGGGTGTGTTCCCTGTAAACCCTCACGAGACTTCACTCGTCCACTCGGGACACCGAGGGGTTTAAAAGGCTTGTTGCATGCGCTAAATGCAACAGTGATTCCTACGAAAGTGAGTTAGGTTTTGTTTTTATTTTTACATTTCGTGTTATTTTTGCTTTCTATTCGGAATTATGCTTTTTGGTATTAGTTTTTCTTGCAACAATACAGATTGATTATGGAGCTATGATTGGCTGCAAGAGAACACTTTTTATCCGTCCTAGTTGAGTGACTTGGTGTTTGCAAGGAGAGTTGATGAGAAGTTGGATGTTGCTCGTGGAGGCATAATTGGAGCATGTTTTTGTACGTGCATTATTATTCATACCGAGCAAATACATGGGAGTTTTCTATTTCAATTCTAACCCTTTTTATCTTTCATTTATATGCTTAAGCATGACCCAAGTGGGGGGAAGGGATTAGACGTAGACACCCACTTGTTTTTACTTGCCTTTATTTTTCTAGTTTTTGATGAAAAGTGTTTCATTAAATTTTGACATGTTTTTCATTACTTAACTGTATTAATCTAGACTGAGCACACCAACCCTATATTTCCATTGGTGAGGATAAGCTCGTTTTCCCCTTATATATAATTCAATAATATGAGTGTGCCTTGCACGTAGTAGACTTTAGAACATGGCCTTGCATATCTTTTCGAGACCATTATCATGAGCATTACACCGAGGTAACTTGGTGTGATCGGTGCAGCTAGGATTTAAGGCAATTTTAGGATTAAACCCTAATAGCCCATCATTTTTGTTATGTGTATATTGGCTTTTCACATCGATTAGTCAATCCCCCTGTTAAACCCTTTTTGTTGCACTCATCAATAATGCAAGATACCCCTAGATACACCCTTCAGAGCCTTTCCTTTCATTTTGTTCACCCAATATAATTGTTTCGTTATCGCCTAGCCTACCCTATAGTTTCCTTATGTCCATGGTCCGGGCGCTGTTAGTTAATTTTGGTTCCACTAGTGAAAGTCGCAGGTTTTGAATAAAGGTGTGGATGAAAGTCGGGTTTAGATGATAGTTGATCTCAAGTGGGGATGCTTTATATGTCAGATTGTTTTATTTTTATTTTTATTCATGTACCTTATCTTGCATCAAAAAAAAAAAAAAAAAAAGAGAGAATGCAAGCAAGAGTTTGTTAGTTTGTTTATTGCTGATCATAATATAAATCAAATTTTATGTGTCGATAGATATGTTCTCTTGCTTCAAATTTAAAAGTTTTAACAACCGTTTGTCTTACGGATAAAATTAGAACCCGAACATTTATCTCTACTTTCAAATTTTAATCAATATTCGTAAAATAGGGACATTGTACATTTCAAGTGGGGGGATGGGAGATAGAAATGGTTGATTTTGGTAAAATTATGTGCTAAAAGTACCTAAATTTTAATTTTTTTATAGCACATACTTTTTTTTCATTGATGATAAAGGCCGAGTTAATGCATCTTATTTGCCTATGTTTATGGAGATTATGAGGCATACACTATATTTTATATGCATTGACTCGTGTATTGAAGACCCCTTGACTCTCGACTGATTTTGCTATGTGATTGAATGCGACTAGTGGTGGGGCGACTATGGACTTAGGAATCTATTTGTTTTGTTTCTTTTTATTCACAACCATTAAAATTTTCCCATGTCTTATCCTACCCTTAGTCATGAATCGAGTTTAGGTGAGGAAGCGAGAATCATTCTGTATGGCCATGGATTGGTCATGTATCATTGGTTTTTCCCCTCGCCAGTAGCTCGTTAGTAATGACATAATAACCCATAAGCCTATGTTGTGTCAAACCCATTGCCTTTTAGAATAACTACATCTATAGACCAGGGTGGAGATTAGTATCTTTGCCAAGCTTATGATAGAATACTGCCATGACTGAGCATTTGAGTGATCACCCAAAAATTAACACGTGAATTGCGAGAGAGAGTGTGATTTCAATTCCTTTTCGTGAGTGTTCGGTTTGGAATTTTCTAGCTTAGGTGATTTTTAAACTCATAACTTCCAATTAATCCTGGAGATATCTTTTTAAGAATTATTTAAAGGGTCTACTTGAGGACAAGTAGGATTCAGTGGGATATTTGATAACATCAAATTAGCCTGATATTTTATATATCAAATTCGGTTACTTCGGCTTCATTTGTATTAATATGGTACTTAATTCGTTCATATTCGTTCATAATTGCATTTCAGGATAAATGAGGCGTTGGTGCGGAAAAGATGAGACATTAGGCCAAATATATGTTCTGAAGATTGATTTACAAAGGCCTATGAATTATTTGTGAAGGTTACGCCGTAATCGCTAATAATGTTACGCGTAATTATGATGCTTTGAAGGATACGGCGTAACCATCTCTTATGGTTACGTCGTAATTATTTTGTGAAGGTTACGGCGTAACAGGGTATTAGTTTAGCCGTAGAGATTATTTCGGATCGGATAAGTATTAGCTGGCAAAGGATTACGGCGTAACTCGATGTTTAGTTACGCCGTAATTATTTACTTGGTCTCAAAGTTTTGAAGGATACGGCGTAATTATAATTTAGTTACGCCGTAACTAATTAAATGCGGATATTTTATAAGACGTTTTGAAGTCCAGGGGCTGAAGTCGTCAATATTTAATGAAGTTTATTACACATTCATGTGTAAAATAGAAGACAATTCTCCAAATGAAAAGATGGCGCAAGATGAAGGACTAAAGTTGCTAAATGATCAAAGTCATTTATTATATAAAGGAATCTTGCACATGATATCAAATCATCTTTTGGCTGCTTTTGGGTACTGTACGACGAAAACAAAAGAAGGAAAAAGGAGCAGCAGTATTCGGTTCAATTAGGGGCAAAATCCTCAGTGGTTTTGCCCCGGTACTCAACTAGGGGATCGATAGCATTTTGGTTTCATTATTCAATTATGATTTTGATTCTAATTTAATTGTTGAAGCATTTTTATTTATTGTGTTATAATTAATTGTTTTTTAATTTATTATTAGCCAATTAATTATTAGATGTTATGTCTTTGTTTATTTATTGTTTTACATGGTAATTATATTTGTCATCCCACTAGGTTATTTTAGAGATGTAGAAATTAGGTTTTGTCCTAGTTTAGATTCTTTTATTATTAATGCTTTTGCGTTAATTAATTGTTTCTAGTGTATGCATGCATAGTTTATTGGTAGCTACCCTTATTTCGGTAGTTTTGAACGGCGGTAGAGGCCAATTGCCTAGAAGATATGACCAACTGACTTTTAGGTGAGCGGATGAGACGGAAGGGTAAGATATTGACCAATTGACGACTCTTTCTACTTGTGCGATTTGACCAACCTGATCACCTACCATTTGGATGGTGAACTTAAGAATTAGGGTGTGCGTGTCTAAGTTCCTAACGGCCGGGCATTCACTATTATAAATCTAGCATGTAGCGTACTTAATGACTTGGCTTAGGGGACCGGAACAATGGACTTATGACGGTGCCCTGATTCTCTGCATGCATCTTGCTCGATAGGTTAGGGCGAATTGACCAAATGTTGTCCTCTCGACTTTAACCCCACTTGAAACAAGAATCTAGTGACATTTAGAACCCATGTATTGTGTAACATATTGTATTTCACAAACACATTAAACCAAAGATCAAAAGGCGTATAAATGATGTTTTAGAGAGAGAGTTAGGTTTAACTTTAGTGAGAGAAAGAAAAATCTTATTATGAGCTCCAACTCTCTACCTTGGGCGGTAGAGAGTATTTATAGTTCTTACATAAATCACCACCTACGGGCTGTGGATTAGGCATACAGTGGGTAAAGACCCGTCCGTCCTCCACGGTGTTACTTAACTAAATACTACTAAACATTAACTAATATACGACTACGAAGCTTAACGATTACATATACTTGAGGTGACCCCACTTTTAATAACTGGATTTACTAAATTTTAACAATCTCCCCCTAAGGGAGGTCACCTCAAAAATATATAGAATACAAACAGATAATACAATTAGATTGTTCTTGGTTTCTTGTTAATGTTCTTTGCTCTGTAGCTCGTAGTCATTGATTCTTTATTATTGCATGATTGGATAATCAATGTGGAGGTCTTTAGCTGATCCACGTGATAATAAGTTTTGAGCCAGCGTTGAGATCATCAACAAACATAAATCTCTGACTCATCCATTGTGATGTTGGTATTATGTGATGTTGTGACTTATGGACCGACATGCTCACATTCTGAATCATGATATATTCTCAATGAGTAGCTGAAGCTTTCGTTCATTCATGATATTGGCAAACAGCAGAGCGAAGCATGGAGGAAAATATCGAGTCATTGATGCACTTATCATGATTTCTTTAGAAATGAATGTATTGTGTGAGCATGCGTTATAGATTGACCGCTTCATTCTGATCACTGCAAAGGTCGGGCGCACCTACATACAACAAGTAGCAATAAAGCGCATCGAAGTGTCCTTGATCACTTTGAATTGAGGTACAATGTACCACGGTTCTCTCGTTGATCAAGAGAAGTATCGCCAGTGATCGTAAAATCAAGAATTTTCTTGATGGGTTTCGCATGGCTCGCTCTAGTTGTTCTCAAACCTAACGCCTCAAAGAAGACAACAATTTTGAAAGGTGAATCAAATAATTGAGATTCACCGATTGATAAAAAGATATTTGAAAACAATCGTATCGCTATAGAAATTGTTTTTGCAATACAACGAAGGTTTTAATTAAAATCAATTATCAATTATAAACACCTTTTATTTTGAAATATTTGTATTAATACGATGTGCTAAAGAAAAGACTTTTTAAGCACAACAACCGGTTTTTCAAAGGTATTCGTCAATCCATAACCTGAACCAGGATTGATTCAAAAGATTGAATCACCCCATTGTTTATGTTCAGTTGTCACATGGTTGATCTATTGAATAGATCTCACATGCCACCCACCAGGAGCTTGTTTGATGTTGGCTCTAGAAGGCTTTCCATCTTCATTGTGAATATGTTTGCATATCACTCAGATGTTCTGGCAATACCACAAGGATAATGCGTAAGACTCATAAGATATAATATCTCTTTCCACATTGTGTGAAATAGAGAGTCTTCATTGAAAGTGTCCTAATGAGATTTATTGATGATCTCGTGGCTCTAGACTCAATTGTGCATATTTTGGATCCTATTTCGGAGACTAGGGAGAGGGTCTCCTTCTTCAATATCAACAATCTCTAAGAGAAAGTCGATAGATTATGTCGGTTCCTCGTGAGAATGAAACAAGTCCTTTTAAGAGGAACTTGAGTGGTTTCGGAAGTTGAAGTGCAAAGGCCACTGGGTCCATGACGCCTGTCTTCATACCGATGTTACCTTGGTAACCACCAGTAGCATATGAATTGAACCCGTATTCCTAAGGTTGAATAATTGAGGGCTATTTATTTTCACCCTTTTCTCATTCAATTCTTTTTCATTCTTCAACCCTTCAGTGCTTACCGAGACTTCATTACTAGAACCTTTTTGGGTTTATTCCAAAGACTAGCTCAGCCTTAGTCTGACTCTTCCCATATCTCATTTTTTCCTTTTTTTTAATATACCTAAGGACTTCTACACTATCTAGTGGATTGTCCTCGGTAGATCCTCCAGCTCTGGCGGATCATGGGAACAAATACCTAACCTTATCATCCTTATATCACCATACATAAAGTAAATTTGATCGGTCTTTTTAGTATTGTTCATCTGCCATTGGAACCAATTGAAAAACCATTTGAAAATCAATCCAGACTCTTGTGATATATTATCAAAGCATTTTGTACCTGAATTGTTTTTGATATTTTTAGAACAAGAGCTCCCCCTTAACATGTCCATCAAGCATCATTTTGTAATAGAAATAATTTTCATCTTTGAGGGTTGGCTTGCATCTAAGAGTAGTTATATAAAGAATGTGGTTTTCAAAATAGTTGCTTCCCCTCAATATGTGCATAGATATTTGAAGATGTTTTACACATATTAGGAAAAGACTACACATTGAAATAAATTGATCACGTTTCAAATCTTTGTGGTTTAAGATAGATGCTCCCCCTCAACATGTGCATGGAAAATTTGAAATTGTTTGGCACATGTGGGAAGGAGAGCTTGTACATCCTTAAAAAACCATTTACCGAATCTTTCATCGCTTAAATCCAATTTAAATCAAAATTCTCATTAAATCGACATAATTTAATGGCTTGCAGCTATCGCATCAGAACTCGCGGCTTAAAACTATGGCTTGCTATTATTTCCTATAGCAACCTGTCAAGGAAGGAAAGTGCCGCTAAACCAATTTTCTATAATTTCGCATTTATCCTAAAAACTATTTGAGGAAAGTATGGCAAGGATCGTTGTCCTACACAAATGTTTTTCCCGCTCAAAATTCTTAAAAAATATTTGTTGTTTTCAAAAAGTGGTGGTAAATGAGTTGCTTGAAAATCAATCAGTTTCAGAGTTTTTCGAAATTATTGAAAACTCAATCAATGACTTCAGCGCTTTTAAACTTTTCAGAAAATGAGTAATTGATTGAGAGGCAGAATGTTTTCTAATTTATATCATCTATCGAGCTTTTCTAATTATCCTATATGCTTAATTAAAAATGATGTTAACCTATGTTGAAGGACTAGGTGCCTAAGATAAGATTGTTAGGATTAGATGATTATAGTTTGATGAACACATATATCCCATGTCTTATATGATCTGATTGATATGTTGAATTGACTTTAATTAGTCGAATCAATAAGCCAGTGATGCATCACCATATATCCCGTATGTGTGTTCACTAACGTGATGCAGTATATTATATATAAGAATGTTCCCCCGATCCGGATCCCACAATTGAAGATGATTGGATGCTTCCAAAGGAAAGGGTAACTATATCTTTGGTTGACAAATGAAGAAACGGAGCTTAATTGGACTTCTATGGAGTGTTGGCATGAAAAATGCAACGTAAGAGGTCTCATCATGATCGCCAGATGGTTTTCTTCAGTGATTGAAGAAACGAGCTTAATTTGACCTCGTTGGCATTAAAATGCAACGTAAGAAGTCTCACCTATTTGCAGATGGTTTTCTTCCTGCCCTACAACATCAACAGAAGCTTCTAAACCATCTAACGTATCTTTGTGCAGGATACCATTTTTAAACAATTTTGAAAAATTTGATTAAAATTGTTTTGAAAATGGAAAAATATTATTTTTGAAAATAAATTGGACTAAATTTTGAAAATCATATGGTCTTAACTTTTGTCAAAATATCTATCTCTCAATCAACAACTTATGTCATTGTTTGAGGGGGAGAATGATTAACCAACAAAGTGTTATTTGTCACAATTGTTTTCAAAAGATATCATGCATGTTTATCAATGGAGTAAAGTTCAAAATCGACTTATGAAAGTTAAAACATTATAATGTCATATTCTAAAAGCTTTCAAAATTAATTTAAATCATTTGAGATTTGTGATCTATGTAGATTTAAATTAATTTTGAAAGCTTTTAAGGAGAATTGTGATTTGATTATGAAAATGTTTTAACTTATTAGGATCGGATTTTGAGACTTTAAACTCCATTGATTAAACATGCATGATTATCTTTTGAAAATAATTGTATGACAAATAACCTTTTGATTTAGTTGAAATCATTCTCCCCCTCAATCAATGACATAAGTTGTTGATTGAGAGATAGATATTTTGACAAAAGTTAAGTCCAGATGAATTTCAAAAATAGAGTCTGAGTTATTTTTCAAAGCAATTAGTTTTCATTAGATAGTAAGTAATTGTTTATAGAATCAGAGCGTTTTGAAAAATAAGATAAAGCATGGCTCTGTTCTTTCATTTAAGAGCGGGTTACTGCCTGAAATGACAATAAACCATTTTTTTTCACTTTCTCCCAAAAATATTTTTTGATTATTTTTTTGTTTTTTTTTAACATTCGAACAACATCTAAAGTCTCGTGTCATTCTTTGAATGACGTCACAAAGACCGTAGATATTATCGAATTTGACAAAGAGACAATATTTTTGAAAATTTTCAAGATTTTTCAATTTTTATGAATTTTTAAAAGTTTTATAGTTTTCTATTTCCTTTTTGAAGGTTTTTGAAATTTTTTATTTTTTTTTCGAATAACTATTTACAAGAGATGGATGAAGAAAGACATTTACTCCTCATTTTCCTCTTAAAGACGTTTGAGTGTTTCTAGTTGTAGACTCTTTAGACCAAGTCTGGGAGGATAAATTCAAAACGTTCTCTAGGAAGAGCTTTGGTAAGATGTTCCGCGAACCGATATCTCGTCCTCACAAAATAGAGTTCCACCACACCGCTTACTTGCCCCTGGGATGAAATGATGTCAATGCTCCATGTAAGCCATTTTGAGTGTTGTAATGCTGTTGCATGAGAGAGAAATAACACTTTTATTAATGCCAATACAGAGGAATTTTGTTGAATTCAAAGCCATAGTCAGATAATTGAGATCTCAGCCATAGGATTCGAGCACAACAAGATGACATGGCCATGTATTGAGCCTCTGTAGAGGAAATAGAAGTACTTGTTAGGAATTAGAAATTCCAGGTATTAAAGAGTCGGTCACCTCAAGTATATGTAATCGTTAGAAAGCTCGTAGTCATAGTACTTCTATGTTAAGTAGTATTTAGTTTAGTAACACCGTGGAGGACGGACGGGTCTTTACCCACTGTATGCCCGATCCACAGCCCGTTGTGTGGCGTTTTATTGTAAGACTATAAATACTCTACCTTCCAAGGTAGAGAGTTGGAGCTCATAATAAGAATTTTCTTTCTCTCACTAAAGTTCCCTAAACCTCTAACTTTTTCTCTCTAGAATTCCACTTATATGCCTACTTTGTGTTATGGTTTGATGTGTATGTGAAATCCAATATCCTACAATTGGTATCAAGAGCCATGGTTAGATCATATCTTACACATCTTTGGATTTCTAGTGGTTTTAGGTGGTTTTTGAGTTTGAAAAAGTTTAGTGGTTTTTGCATCATTTGGTTGATTTCTTGTGTTAAAGCTTGGATTTTGTTAGTACTTTTGTGTTTAGAATCATCACAAGTGTTTAGGTTTTCATTTGGTGAGCTTGAATCATCTTGGTTGGGTTGTTTTTGGATTGAAAAGTGGTGTTTATGAAGTTTTCTAGCTAGCGACTTGATCTACGGATAGCTTTTCTTGCTAGCAACTTGCTTTACATTTTGTAGCGAGTTGCGTTTGTGGAGTTAGCGACTTAGGCCTAGCGATTTGTCTAGTGAGACAAGCCGATAAACAGCATAAGTAGTGGAATTCCACTACTTGGTAGCGACTTGGTGTTAGCGAGTTGGTACTTAGCTTGTGCTGCTATTTAGCGACTTGGTGCTTAGCTTAATTGTCCAAAATTTTGTTAGCTTAACTTGGATTGTAGCGAGTTGTTACATAAGCGACTTGAACTTTAGCTTAACTTAGCACTTAGCTTAACTTGGTTCACAATTTTCCTAGCTTAACTTGAGTGATTTCCTTTTAAATACGTTTTCTCTTGATTTAGTAAAATCCCGTGAAAGAATCTATTTTCCGGTTTAATCATAGAGTTATAAAATCTCGTTTAACTTGTCATCATGTCTACCAACGTTCCTACAATCATCTCCACTGTTTTCGAGGATGTTCAAGCCGTCTGATACTCGCCCACCCATGCTTGATGAACCGACTATGACTCTTGGGCTCAACGAATCAGATTGTACTGTCTTGGAAAAGAAAATGGGTTAACATTCTCAAATCCATTGATGAAGGACCTTACCGAGTTGAAACTACTAGAGATATACTTGATACATCTGAAGATGGAACTTTGATTTACGGAATGGACCGACCAAAGATGTATGATGAGCTTGATGATAAGGAGAAAAAGAGATTCGATGCAGATATCCGAGCTTCCAACATTATACTGCAAGGTCTCCCAAAGGACATCTACAAGCTTATCAATCACAACACCGAGGCAAAAGCTGTATGGGATAATGTTAAGATGCTTCTTTCTCGTTCTGAATTAACTATTGAAGACCGAGAATCAACCTATGATGAATTTGAGCACTTCAAGATGAAACCAGATGAAAGTGTCTATGAGTACTATGTGAGATTTCATAAGCTGGTGAATGACATGAGGAACATCAGAATGACTATGCCTAACATTCAGATGAACTCAAAATTTGTAAACAACATGAATCCCGAATGGCACAAATTTGTTACTTCTGTGAAGCTCACTAAAGGATTGAAGAATACAAACTATGAGCAGCTCTATGCCTTCCTCTTCTTCAGAATGAGAGACATGCCATGTTTGAAAAGAGGATTCTTGAACAATTCAAAACAAATCCAGTAGAGACAAGCTCATCAAATGATTCAACCGCTTCTACTCAAACATTGGGATTACCACCAAAGCTTCACAAGTTATACCCATGGGTGATGGAACTCACAAACTCATTCCCGATCCAATGTTCAAACAAGCTGATGCCGATGCACACGGGTAACTTCATTAATCAACTAGCTCTCCCGATTAGTCAAAACATGAATTCTCCCACAAACCAACAACAACCTCGAACAGCTTCTAACCCACACAATCAAGCTACTGTCAGAGATGGGAAAATTGTTGTGCAAACCACCAGAAAGACAGATGATCAAGGAAGAGGAGGAGCTGGTAGAGGTTATGTTGGTAATCTGAATCGAGGAAGAAATGGAAATCAAGGTCAAACTAAGCCGATCAAATGTTATAACTGTGGTGGTGAGGGACACATTGCAAGGAACTGCACATCTCCAAAACGCCCACAGAATGCTGATTACTTCAGAGATAAGATGCCGCTTGTACAAGCTCAGGATAATGGTGCTGCGTTGGATGAAGAGGAGTTGTTGTTTCTGTCGAGGGCAATGCCAAGACCTATGATGCGATGTGGATGAGCAACATTCAGAGATAGGTCACAATCATCGAATGCCTTTCAAGTCGCTGATTGTGATGCATACGACTCGATGTGGATGATGGACCCATCGCACACACAATTTTTATGGCTAGCATTTCTCCAATGGTTTCTCCCAAGGTCTCTTCTTCACCACAAGCTGGCCCATCCAAAGACAAACTCATCTCAGAGGTATTAAAACTATACGATGATGCTGATGTACAAAAGATGCATGACAAAGTACAATCAACTGAAACTATTGAATCAAATATTGAAAACATGGGTAATATCAATGTTGTCCCATATGATCAATATGTGAAACAAAGTGAAAGTGAAATTGTTTCAAGTGATGCATCTTCTCGATCAACAATGACTATGTTTTTGATGAATACACCTGCATGTGCCCCATGATGCTGTATCTCAACTAAATGCCTATAAAGAACGTGTTGCTATTTATGAACAACGTGCAAAATTTGAGTTGACCACCCGTGAGCCGGAAATGGATGACCAAATGCGTACAACTATTAGAAAAGGTAGGTTTAGAGAAGAAGTGTTAAAACAAGAGTTAAACTCCTTACAAAAAAAGCTTTCAAAAACTGCTAAGCAAAAACAAGAACTTCAAGAAAATGTTAAAATGCTTTAAGCAAGAATTCATGCAAGGAATCAAAACTTTTGAATGATTTTTCTAATCTAAAAACCTTGAAAACAAGCTTGAAAATAAGTTGTACGTACAAGGAAACACCATTCAGACTGGCCACATGATCACTAAGCATAGAGTCCTAAGCGATAAGCATAGCATTCCCCTTGTTGAGGAACCAAATCCAGAGGTCATTAAAAAGGCTAGAAATGCTCATAAGGTTCTTTATGATGGCAATGAAATCCTTAAACCTAGACAGAAACCTAGTTGCGTTGAGTGCACAGAGGAAGATAAGAAATCAGATGAAATCACTAGGGAAAAGATGAACAAGAAACTAGATGATCCTAAATGTAAAGAAAAGAAAGTAATTATCTCACCCCATGATTACAAAAGGAGAATTGGATTGCCTTAAACAAGTTTAAGCCTCAGACATTGTTAACTCCCGAACAAGTGTTATGGAAAATGGATTTAGATAAGCAGAAAGTTGAAAATATTGTTGAAACCAACCCCCCCCCTTTGGAAAATGCCTAGAGCGACTCTGTATCCTCCAAATACACCAATGCATCTAGTTCCTAGAACAATTGCCACTAAAAGCAAGACCTTAATCAGTCAATATGTTATCTTTCAACTATTTGTTGATTTTGAGAAAACTTGCAAGAAAAGGATCACACCCACTGGTATAACTGAAGGAAAAGGGTTTTGAGCAAACTAAAGAATGTTATTTAACTGAAGTCATGCCTTTCTTTAAACAACTAAAAGATCACTTTGAGAGTCTTTAAAAGGGAATGAATTCAGACATTAAAGAAATGGAAAAGGAATTTGATGCAATGATAGTTGAGGTTAGTGACTATGAGCGAGCATTAAAATATAATGAGATTGAAAGGAAGAACTTGCATACACTAAATGAGAATATGATTTCTGAATGTATTGCTCAAGATGTGTTTTTCACCGCTACAAATTGTTCTATTAATGCTTCTCAATTTCATGAATTAT
Source organism: Chrysanthemum makinoi (assembly GCA_910596185.1). Taxonomy (NCBI): domain Eukaryota; kingdom Viridiplantae; phylum Streptophyta; class Magnoliopsida; order Asterales; family Asteraceae; genus Chrysanthemum; species Chrysanthemum makinoi. The sequence goes on along the minus strand of OU343216.1, from coordinate 5,885,898 downwards.
CTCGTTCTCGAAAGTCTCCCATGATCGTCATTGAGCTTGAAAAAACTAATTCTAAATTAATGAGAAAATTGAACTGATGATCACGACAATTTGGTTAAACATTTTTCTAAACTAGAAGTTGAGCATTTTAATTTACAACTAAAATATCAACATCTTAAAGAAAATGTCAAAACTTCAAATATCAAGAAGTCCTCAGATGCTCCGAGTTTGATGCGTTTTCAAATTAACAAACGTGATGAACAGATTCAAGCTCATTCAACACGATCGAAAGTTGAAAGCCCAAATCTCTCAATTAAAGGGTCAAAGAACAATATGACAGGCTCCCAAATGCCTCCTCCTTTAGATTCTCCGAATTCTCAAACTTTTCATCTTCAAAACTTAGTTAATGCCTTACAAAAGGAAAACGAGTTTTCTAGAAGAAAATGAAAAAGTTAAACGACATTTTAAAGAGTTATATGATTCAATAAAGTCACCCGTGACCAAAACAACGAAAAAATAACGTCTTTACAAAAGGAAATTGAGAATCTGAGAAGTTCGGGAAATGGGAAACTACCACTTGTTTTCAATAAGAATGTTGTCTCAAAGTCACCCTTAAACTGCAAATACACTGGATGTTAAATATATTCCTCCTCATCTTAGGAATAATGAACATGCTTTTCATGACTACTGTGCTCACCTTAAGGATAGTCTAGAATGTCTCCGTGAGATTGTCGAAGAGGATTTCATTAACAAACCTCTTGATAGTGAAATTAGGTTTGCTTGCCTCCAGGCCAAACGATCTCAAGAGATGCTAGAATGTGTAATTGCAACATGTCCCAAATCCTTAACCTTAGGTGCAAAAGGCAAAGCTGTGATGCCTTGTTCTATGCCTAGTGCCGAGCCTTCGAACCATTCTAGGTCCGCTTTTAAGAAAGTATACATCAATGTGTCGCCTAGTAATACGATCCTTGCACGCCTAGTTCAGAATGCAAAAGTAGATCAACCAACTAATGTTCCCATAATTCCTCTACAGAGTAATCAATGACATTAAAGCAAGCAGGTCAAAGTCTCAAGGCAATACAAGGAATGATAGGACCTCAAGCAAGCTAAAATGCATTGGAAGAGAGTAGAAGACCAACCTAGGAACTTTAAGCTTGAGTTGAATAAAACGAATCGTGTTGATTCGAGTATTAGCCTTAGGCGCATCAGTAATTAATTCAATTTCGATACTATTTGCAAACCTTGTAATGATGTCGCTTGAATTCTGCTTGCTAATCATGAATGTGGTGTGAATGCTTTGTCTAATGCTGTCAAATGCCCGTTAAAATTGTTAATGCTAATAATCGTGCAAAGAAGGCAAAAAGGCAAAAACGAAAGATTGTTAGAAAACAGTGGAAACCCACCGGAAGAACTTTTATAAAGATAGGTTATTATTGGATACCTTTTGGCCATAAGAATAATCAGTTTTGTTCTCAAACCGCTAAGATTATGCCCACTAGAAAATGGATGCCTACTGGTAGAACTATTCCCTTAAGAATATTAACATTCACTGGAATGATTGATATGGAACCCATTCTTGCATGGGGATCCCAATTATCCAGCTTATCCATTCTTGTCTCCGTGTTCAATCGCAGATCGTTCAAATCGTTCGTGGTACCTGGACTCGCCGTTCCAAGCATATGACCGAGACCGTCATGCTCATGAACTTCGTGAGCAAATTCATCGGACAGTTAGATTCGTAATGATCATTTCGGTGCAATTATGGGTTATGGTGATTATGTTGTTGGTGATAGTGTTATCTCTAGAGTATACTATGTGGAAGGTCTTGGTCATAATCTGTTTTCTGTCGGTCAATTCGTGATTCTCGATCTAGAAGTAGCCTTCTGAAAACATACTTGTTTTGTTAGAGAACTTGATGGTAAGGAACTTTTAAGAGGAACTCGTGGTTCAAATCTTTACACCATCTCTATCGATGATATGATGAAGTCTTCTCCAATTTGCTTGTTGTCAAAGGCTTCAAAACAAAGTCATGGTTATGGCATCGTCGTCTCAATCACTTGAACTTCGGCACCATCAATGATCTCTCCCGAAAGGACTTAGTTGTAGGTTTACCTAGACTAAAGTATGAAAAGGATCATCTTTGTTCAGCATGTCAATTGGGAAAAGCAAGAAGTATGCCCATAAACCCAAACCTACTAACTCGCCACGAAGTTCTTCATACAATTCATATGGATTTATGTGGACCAATGAGAGTGCCGAATATCTTTGGGAAGAAATATGTGTTAGTTGTGGTTGATGATTACTCTAGATTCACCTGGGTCAAGTTCTTAAGGACAAAGGATGAAACTCTTGATATCATCATCAAACTCATCAAACAACTGCAGGTTCGACTTAACAAAACCGTCGTAATTATCCGGACAGACAATGGAACCGAGTTTGTTAACAAACAACTTAGTGAATTTTATGAAAGCATTGGAATCAGTCATCAAAGAAGTGTTCCACGAACTCCTCAACAGAACGGTGTAGTTGAAAGATGAAATCGAACTCTTGTAGAAGCCGCTAGAACAATGCTGATTTACTCAAAGGTTCCAATGTTTCTCTCGGCTGAAGCTATTGCCACTGCATGCTACACACAAAATCGTTCCTCGATTCACATGTTCATGGAAAACTCCATATGAACTTGTCCACAAAAGAAAACCTAATCTCTCTTTCCTTCGTGTGTTTGGTGCATTGTGTTATCCAACTAATGAGGGTCAAGACTTAGGCAAACTTAGAGCTAAAGCGAACATTGGAGTATTTGTAGGGTATGCACCAAACAAAAAGGGATACCGAATCTACAACAAAGAACCCGAAATATCATGGAAACAATTCACGCTACGTTTGATGAGTGACCGGTCAAATGGCTCCTGGACAATCCAGTTCAGAACCCGCACTTCAAAACAGTCCCATTGGTTCATCCCTTGTTCCAAACTCTTCTCAAGAAACTCCATATGTACCTCCATCTAAGATGATTTAAAGAAATTGTTTGATCCTATGTTTGATGAACTTTATGATCCAAGTACTAATGAAGTGTCGATTCCTACAAAGAGGTTGCTCATATTCCGTGAATGAAGTCAATCCCCTCAATATCATTAAGTCAAGAAGCACCGCCGCGATCCTTCAGCCTCATCAACAAATCATCATTCTTCAAATGTACATCATGGAACTATGTTTCGCATCAATGATGAAGTTAATCCCTTTGCTACTCCCGAAGATGCTCCATTTGAAAACATATTTGCTCCTGAATCATCATTAGAACCATCTTCTTCGTGAGACATCGACTCGCTACTTCATTCCTCAACAACTACCACATGAACACCTCCGAAAATGGACTCACGATCATCCATTAGACAACATCATTGGAAATCCTTCTCGTCTAGTATCAACACGGAAACAACTTGCAACCGATGCCTTATGGTGCTTCTTCAACTCCGTACTCTCTAAGATCGAACCAAAAGATGTCAAAACCGCCATGAATGAAGATAGCGGTTCAATGCCATGCAAGAAGAAATTCATGAGTTTGATCGACTTGATGTATGGGAGTTAGTACCCGCTCCAGATTGTGCTATGATTATTGCTCTAAAATGGATCTTCAAAGTGAAACTTGATGAGCATGGTGATGTGTTGAAGAACAAGGCTCGATTAGTTGCTAAAGGATACCGTCAAGAGGAGGGTATTGTTTTTGAAGAATCTTTTTTCCCCGCTGCTCGAATCGAGGCAATTAGAATCTTTTGGCATGCCGCAAGTAAGAACATGGTAGTCTATCAAATGGACGTGAAGACGGCATTCCTGAACGGAGATCTTAAAGAAGTCGCCTATGTCAGCCAACCTGAAGGTTTTGTGAATCCGAACATCCTACCCACGCTATCGCTTTGAAGAAGGCTCAGATGGTTTAAAGCAAGCTCCAAGGGCATGGTATGATACGCTATCAAAGTTTCTTCTATCTACCGGATTCAGCAAAGGAGCAATTGATCCAACATTGTTCACCGTGAAAGTCGTGCAAACATTTAATTCATGTTCAAATTTATGTTGATGATATCATTTT
>OU343216.1:5696665-5881735 GCA_910596185.1 Chrysanthemum makinoi | reverse complement strand
TTCACCATCCTTATAACTCCGCATAAAGCAAAAGTCGGCCCGCATACTCATTCTTCCTGAAACCAATTGAAAATCATTTGAAAACAATCAAGGTACTTGTGATAATGAGATCAAAGCATTTTTACCAAAGTTTTGATCATTTAGAAAAACCAAACCTCCTCAACATGGGATTTAGAAATTGTTTAGCACATGGAGGCAAGAGGACTTTGAAATATTTTCTTTGATCACAATTTTCATACGAAAAAGCCATTTGATTTGCTTGGTAAAATTCTCCCCAATATGCCATAGGATATTTGAAATATTTTTATCACATAGAGGCAAGAGTTCTTTGAAGCACATCCACCAAAGCCATTTAGAAAACCATTTGAAAACTCAATAAAGGTACTTTATGTTAAAACATAAAAGCATTTGTACCCCGACAAATATTTATTTTTAAAATGCTCCCTCAATATATGCTTCGAGATTCGAAAGCCGCTTAGCACATATGAGAGAGCAGACTGCACAATTGAATCAAAACGATCACCTTTTATCAAATTTCATTATTAAATCACAAATTCTTCCCCGATAAAAAATATCAAACCCTTTGAGATTTTGGATCCCAAGTGATTTAATACGGTTTAGAAAACCTGGGAGAATATGTGGCCATGTTTAAATACTCATCAAGTTTTTGGATAAATCCTCCTCCTCAACATGTACATTGTGTATTTGAAATCGTTTGGAACATGGAGGCAGGAGTGCCTTTGAAGGACTAAAACCAATTCCATAAAAACAGATTTGAGATTTAAAATCACGATCTCTCCTTGATAAAAATTTCAAACCATTTGAGATTTGTGATCCCATTGATTTAAATCATTTAAAAGATTTTGGGGAAAGACGTGGCTTGATTTAATTTTGAAAATGAATGATAAGGACCATTTTAAGACATTAAAGATTGTTAGTGTCATGTATGATAGTTTTAAGAGATCTTTAAGTAAAACAAAACAATTTCACAATCAAACAAGAATGTAAAAATTTCATTTTGAAAGACCTTGATTCTAAAGAAAATCATACCATGACATAACATTAAATCTTTAGATCACCACTTATTATCGTACAAACGAACTTTTGTGAAGAAATATCGTTTGAAAATATTTTATTTTAAATCACTCTCTCCCTCAATCCATGACATAAGTCAATAATTGAGTGACTTAGGTTTTGATAAAATGAAGTCCGGTGATTTTCAAAATTTAGTCAAATTTATTTTCAAAACAATATTTTTCCATTTTCAAAACAATTTTATTCAAAGTTTTAGAAAATGGTATCCCGCACAAAGATAATGCTAGTGGTTGAGAAGTTTGTTGTTGTTGTTGTAGGCTTGGAAGAAAACCGTCTCGGATGCAATGAGACTTCTTCTTACGCTGCATTTTGAATGCCAACTAAGGTCAAATTAAGCCCGCTTTTCCAATCACTTAAGAAAACCATCTCACGATGCAAAGGAGACCTCTTTTCTGCATTTATGCCAACTCTCCATTGAAGTCAAATTAAGCTCCTTCATTTGTCAACCCAAGATATAGTTACCTTTCCTTTCGGCATCCAATCATCATATTATGTGGGATCCGGATCGGGAACATTCTTATACCAATATACCAGACATTTAGTGAACACACATGATATATGGTGGTCGACATCACCCAAACAGCAATCGACTAATAAAAGTCAATCCAACATATCAATCAATTATATATGGCATGGGAATAATGTTCATCAAACTCTAATCATCTAATCCTAGCAATCATATCCTAGGCACCTAGTCCTTCAACATAGGTTAACATCATTTTAATTAAGCATATTAGGATAATTAAGAAAGCTCGTTAGAAGATATAGATTTGAAAACATTCTCCCCTCAATCAATAACTCATTTTCTCAAAAGTTTAAATGCTGAAGTCATTGATTGAGTTTTCAATTATTATAAAAACTTAATCCATTGATTTGTAAGCAACTCATTTTCCACCATTTTTGAAAAACAACAAATATTTTTCTGAAGAATTTTAGACGGAAAACATTTGTGTAGGAACAAAGCATCCTTCGACATACTTTCCTCATTTATTTTAGGATAAGTGCACAAATATTTGAAAATTGGTTTAGCGCAGGCACTTTCCATCCAAGAACGGGTTCCTATTCCAAATAATAGCAAGCCATAGTTTAAGCGCAAGTTACGGAAATAATAGCAAGCCATAGTTTTAAGCACGGTTACACCAAAAATCAGAAGCCATATTTAGACATGTTTGAAAAGAATATTTACACCTCCTGCTCGAACTTCATCTATGGTCCCGTGCCATTATTGAATGACATTTCTAAGACCGCAGATGTTATCGATACCAGGAGACATGTCATACGAAAACAATATTTTTGGTATTTTTCAAAATTTTCAGATTTTTATGGATTTTTGTAGGTTTTATATTTTTCTATTTGATTTTTGTTGGTTTTATATTTTTGTATTTGGTTTTTCAGATAGATATGTACAAAGATAGAGTAGATGATATAATTTAAGAAGATGATGATACGAGAACCGAGATAAGGATATCGAGCAGCCCCGTTGAAGAAGATAGAAATCATCATCTCTTAAACATTCACCACCAAAGCTTCCAAGGCTCTGAATGAAGATAGAACATGAGCCTTCTGAAAGAGAGACTTTGGCGCCTTCCCCAAACCGAAAAATCCTATACCGAAAGCAGATTCAAGCTTTCAAGCTTCATTTTCCTGTGCACAAAGACGCACACCATTATCATAAATCTTGCCGCTTCTTTAAGAATAATCACCGCGATTCTTGTTCGAGGTTATATCATCCAATAGAACAACAAAGAATGACATCCCACACATAAAACAATCTTCTCAAATTTCTTTTCTATCGACGTCCAAGCATCCATTCCAAAAGGTGTCAAGAGAACACTTCAAGTAGTTGAATTGATGTAGTCACTTCTTTGTATAATGCTCACGAACTCTCCCGAATACACATCATGAGGGAATGAAAACACCTTCCCATGTTCACATTTTTCTTCCTGATGATGTGTATGAAGCTCAAGAACCCGGTACACCAATACCCAAGAGCTCTCCCGAATACAATCATGGGGGAATGAAAACACCTCCCCATGTTCACATTTTTTCCCCGATGATCGTGTATGAAGCTCAAGATCCAAGTATACCAATACCAAGGAAGGAATAACCATAACATTGAAGAATCGGCCAAGTCACCGATTATCTCTCAAGGATGACACTCTCAAGGATGTCAACTCCGAATAAGTGATTATATCTCAATCACCGATTAAGCCCTCAAGTGAAACAAATTAGCCCCCCAATGTACACTCTCTCCCCGACATTATGATACCATCTAAATCACCACACACTAGTGTACCTTTTTATCTTCGTAAACTTTCTAACATCACTTCCCCAATGTGATGAAATACTAACACTAAACGCCTTGATGAGTAAACCTTGAGTTTCTCTGCGGTCATGACATTTGTTTTCCCGGATATCTTCAATCACTTAGAAGAATTAAGTTCATCAAGTTTACTCGCCATGAGTCAAACCTTGAGTTTCTCATCGGTAATAACATTTGTCTTCCCGGCATATCTTCAATTACTTAGAAGTATTAAGTTCATCAAGTTTACTCTCGCTAGGTGCTTATCTCCCACGCCATTGCTTGACACTTAATCAACAACTCTTTGTAAGTCCGTATACTAGAAATATTTTGAGAAGAACATCATTAGCTTAGATGTATCTGTGAGAATCAACTTGTCGAAGAATAATCGTGAGCAAGTCTAATTAGGATTAAATTTGCATTTCAACCCCCACCAAGTGCTCCCCTAAACCGACAACTATTAATAAATGCCTGTAATAAGAAGAAGTCTTTGATAATCACATGCAACTCGCCTTTAGTCTTCTAATCATACAGAAAATGTAGAACCGAACAGACTCTCGACCTTCTTCTAGATTGTTTATTTGGGGAATAGATAGTTAACATCTTCAACTCACACACCAAGCATCCCACCAAAAGCATCCCAATTAACTTACATCTTGCAAATCCCCTTAACTAAAATCCCTCCCAATCAAACAAGAACAAAATGATGTTCATCAAGGAAATCAATCAGTCAAGAACGAACACACAAGATGGTAACACCAAACTACCAATCACATCAAACAAGAACAGAGATTGTTCGGAATCATCATGTTGATGTATACGTAAAGCATTAACCGGAAGCACTTTGTCAATAAACTCATCAATCCGAGTGAAGATGTCAACCAACCGCCTTAGAAGAAACTCCATGTAAAGATGATCGAGCAAGAAGAAGCTCGGTTTTACATGAGTTAGGAGCCGATGACCATATATATTCTCATAAGTCAATCAACCATGCAAAATTATCACACTTTTCTCTCAAGAATTGCATACGAAGATGCCATTCTTGATTAAACAAGTGAACATCATCCAAATGTAGTCTATTCACACTTCTCCCCTGTAAAATTAGCACATGATGTCGCCATCGCCATTATAGCGAGAAAGTGGAATCGAAAACAATCAACAAAAGAGTCCGTTCACTTGATGATCAAGCATGGAAAAGTATGAAGCATGTTGATGAGAATGGTCATAATTAAGATTTCTTCTTAAGAAGATAAAGAGCATCGACACGCATACCTTTTTCTTTAGAGAACGAGGCATGAACTCAAGTGTACCATACGCCATAATCTCTCTTTTCAATCTCAAGCAAAACATGTAATCCACCCATTATCATTCAAGAGGCTCTTTGTCGTGACAAATGATGGAGAAATCCCAATATGATGAATTTGACCCAAGTAAACTATCCCTAACTCATGACTTAAACTTGCACATATGTAACAAAGAGCAGTGCCGATTTCCATTAGCATCTCTAAGTACTCTCTAAGTACTCTATACTCATCATCCAACCAACCATCAAGTAATAGACGTACATTACCTCTTGAAAATCCACAATTCAATGTGACAATGAGCACTACAACGTAACTCCTTAAAGTGATAGTTATTTTGTAGTGGTAGACCCACCCCCAAGTGGTAAAAGAAAAGGTAAAAGACACCCAACAATAACTAGATTTCCAAGTCTTCGTTTTGATAATAAGCTTGAACAAGGATCATGAAGAATCTTCATCCATCCATCCCCGTATAATTTCACATCAAGGTCTATTATAGATTCAATGATACAAAAACAGCAGTTAATGTAAATAAGGACTAAAAGTAACAAAAGGGAAACTACAAAAGATGGAGGATTTGGAAGATTCTAGAAGATATGCTTAAAAGAATATTTAGTTTTCTAAATGTATTATGATTCCTTCAAACCCCTAGATGTTCCTAGTATATAAAGAGACATAGGTCATTAGTTTTAACGTATCGCATGTAAAGATGTAGACGCTCAGCATTCTAGGTGTGGGGAACCTAGGCTTTAGGATTGGGGAAAACTTAGGTTTAGTGGTTTAGCGAATAGTATTGAAATCAAGTCTTTTGATCTTATTAGAAGAAGTTAGTTAGTTCATGATAATGAAAAACCTGTTCATAATAATGTTAGATTCTATGTTTGAATATTCCTTTATTATTATGCTCCTAGATATAATATTAGGACCTCGTCTAAGAGCTTTAAAACGATTCACATGTGGTATCAAAGCCCGGGGCTCGCGGATATCTAGGATCTACAAGGTTTTCGGAAGAAGAAGAAGAAAAATTCGGTCAGTCAAAATTAATACTTCACAGAAGACTGTTTTAAAAACGTTATAATCCTTATTGAACCGCTGGATCGAGCTGTAAATTTGAACTGAGCTTCTTGGTATATCTATCTTTAATCTGACCAAGGGATTGTCAATCTGAGCTCAATCAGTGCTATATGCAATTTAAGTCTGCTGCGAAAAACCGTAAGGTTACTACAAAGAAGGTTTTGAAACGACATAACTTTTCGTTAACCGTTGGATCGTAACGAATTTTGGGTGGATGTCTCTATATCAATCTAACTTTCCACCGGGATCTTCATCTGAGCTTTTAGTGTGTACGCATCAAGCACGTTTTGGTTAAAGTACCGTCAATTCCTCGAAGCATCGCTGACGCCGAAGTACGCTTTGGAATTCAGTACGCAAAATTTTCAAGTACCGTCACGTGATGTTTAGATGAGTACTGTTGCAAAAGCACGCTTCAAGGTACAGCAGATTTTATTGAAAGTAATGTTTGCCCATGATTGAAAGTATCATGATGGGATGAAAGTATTGCTCCTTCTCAAAGTACTTTTATTATTGAAAGATCACGATCTAAATTTAAAATCAAGTTTTTCATATGGATTTCAATTCTAGCGATGTCGAAGCGTGATAATGGTAATGGATTTTTAGATGACATCAATGCATGGTTATTTGTCACAATAATGTGAAGAAATTATATGTTCTTAAAAGGATTCAAAAAGGCTTGTATTTGATTCATTGAATAATTGATTACGAAGATGATTATTTATCACTTATTTAGGTGGAATTACTTGGTTTCTCGCTTCTATCATCTAGCTTGATGAATCTAGCAATGTGTGATTTTTCTTATGATGCTCTATGCACACATTGGCTATCACTTGAAGGAGTTACATTGTAGTGCTCACTGTCTCATACTAGTTGAGGATTCTTGTCAAGGGATTGCGGTCTACTTATATTTGTTTATTTGTATAAGTATGAGTTCTGGATAGTACAAGATTTAAGACACGAGTTTGGGAAATTCTACTTCTTCATCAAATTCGTTATACTTGGCTTTTCACAAGTAATCATTACATAAAGCCTACAGATTTTGAAGAATCATTGATTTACATGCAACACTCAAGGGGAAGTATTTGATTTTTACTATCATGATCATTATTACTACTGCTAGTTGGAGTTTTCTATTGTTTTAAATCCATTTTTCTTACCTCAAGTAATGGTGGGCTTACTGAAGCATTGGAAGTCTTAGATTGGAATGATATTGGTTCTAGTGGTCAAGATCATTATTTGTACACGCCTCTACCTGATAATAACAAAAGGGGAAGAGATGTTTCGAGACATGTTCAAGTCGGGGAAGCATGGAAGACAAGATTGTTTCATTCATGGTGAGATTTAATTATCTCAACTTCGCCATTGCCTAGGGAAGTTCAGACAAGAATCAGATTTGTTTTGTCATCAAATGGGGAAGATTGTTGGGTCTATTATAGATTTGATGATACAAAACAAGAAGAATGTAACATGAAGGACTAAAGTAACAAAAGGGAAACTACAAAAGATGTAGGATTTGGAAGATTCTAGAAGATATGCTTAAAAGAATATTTAGTTTCCTAATTGTATTATGATTCCTCTTGTAAACCCTAGATGTCTCTAGAATATAAAGAGACATAGTATCATTATTATTTTAACGACGCATAAGATGTAGAGACGTCTAAAGGTGTGTGTGTGTGGGAACCTAGGCGTAGGGATTGGGAAAACGCCTTAGGTTTAGTGGGTTAGTTTAGTTAGTTATTAGATCAAGTCTTTGATCTTTTATTATAGTTATAGTTAGTTTATGACAGAAAAACCTTGTTCATAATAATATGATTCTATGTTGAATATTCCGCTTCTTATTATTATGTGTTCTAGATATGATTGACCTATTTCAAGAGCTTTACAACGATCTTCACAGATACTAAGTACACTTCATGATATTTCACTTCAACCTCAAATAACACAGTGAATTAACCCCGCTTGTCACATCTTCTCAAGTTAAAAGCTCAACCTAGCCTTCTTGACGCAGGTGAACTATTATAGTGGTATTCATCCCGACCATGGTTAAAAGCACAAAACCCCGTAAAACTATGTAATAACCAAACTGCCATGACGAATATCCAAACACACATCCATTCATGGGAAGTACATCTTTATCCCTTCTTTGAAGTAGAAACCGAAGACAAGATTTAAAGGATCCCTAAAACGCTTTCTCCGTGATGAATCCATCAATATGATTTTACAATTCTATGGTTTAAACCGAAATAGTTTCTTTAATGGGATTTAAAACTAAGAATAAACCGTAAGATAGATCCGAAATGCATTTTACTTTTACCCAGATGTTTCTATTGTCACGATTTTACAAGTCTATGATTTAAACCAAGAAATAGTTTCTTCGATTTTACAAAATCAAGACTAAACCGTAAACAATGTCACCTTGAATGTGTTAATGACAATTTTTTTCAATGAATATCTGTTTTAGGAACATGCAAAGGTTCATCAATGGTTCATTAACCAACATCATCAACATCATCAACCGCAAGTAAACACTTTGGTAAACACATCATATAATATTCACCTTATTGAGTGACCACATGGAGAAGTAAACCCGATATGCCAAACTTGACCATGAAGTAAAATTCCCAGATTTGTTACTTAAACTTGTAACTAATCCTCAAAAAGAAACGGTGTACCCAATGTACAAAACCTCTGACATATCCTCAACTACGCTGAGACACCAAAGTGATAGCTACGTTGTGGGTTACGAGAAAGAATCACAGTCCCAACTAAATAGCCAAGACTTTATCACCTCTATAAACGCTCAAACAAGTCATCTTCACTTTAAAGGTAGAAAGAAAGAAGATGAAAATAAGTGAACAACCTAAAAACCTACTTCCAAATTCAAACAATGAAATATCGTCCAAACATCCCAGAGTCAACATTTTCAATAATATTTCAAGCCGTGCATAATATTCTTCGTGAAAACGTATACACCAAAGTATCAAACCACATAGCACAACAAAACTCATCAACAACTCAAACATCAAATCTCGTGTTTCAAATCTCATTATCAAAAATAAGTATTTGATCCAATAATCCATTAAGCCCATTCTAATCCAATCTAATTCAACTCCGACTCATCATTAATATTTCGGATATATAAAGAAGGTTCAACATTTTCGATAATATTCAAGATCAATCAACCTGTCCTCAGAAAGTGTAATCCAACCATCCTAGAAATTTAGCTCCAGCCGTGAAATTGTATCCCTCCGTGAAAATTCACCATACCAAAAAAATACCAATTTGTTGCAACAATCATCAAAAATTGTATATCCAAATAAAATTCGGATAATACACATGATTGATACAAGCTTAAAGACCAGTCCATTAAGAGTCCAACTAGAGGAAAGACAAGTCCAATGATAAGCATCTAAGCAACCTGATCCATGACACTATGCGTACACTTTAGGCCCTGATCCAATCTTAGCCCACTATCCAATCTTAAAATTCACTATCATAATATAGCATTTATCCAAAATTTGACATAGCGTACACTTTTCAAATATGTCACTATCATATGAATTTTATATGACACTATCATAATATTGCACTATCATATTTGACATAGCGTACACTTTTCAGGCCTGAAGCATCTAAGCCCACTATCCAATCTTAGCAACCTGATCCAAGTGTATATTGAAATCCGGTTGATATAAAGAAACTGGTACCCTAATTTATCTCATTTTAACCCTAAACACAATCTCATATCCATCCGCCTCTCTCTTCACATATACTCTCCTCAAACTTCCCACATATCATCTCAATAGTAACTGAGATATTAACATCTCAGTGAACCCTCATCAAAACTCACGAGCAAACACACTAAAACACCCTTGCACGCTTCTTTCATCAATTACCAAAGCATAAATCTTATATCCAACGCTCGAAACCATATGTTTAACCAAGCCACAGGGATGGCTCGAGGTTATGGAGTAGCTTTAAGATCTTTCGATGTGACTCATGTAGGTTCTATTTCTTGGGTTATTGTTTTATTTGACCGAAAGAAAATAAGGACTAAACAACATTGTTTAAGTCAATCTTTTGAATTTTTCGAATATAAAACAAGTTAGATCGATGATAGTTTCATGATATATTGACCTTCGAAGTCAAGATGAAACCCTTGAATTATCACGAAGTGATTCTGAGATCTATTGATTTATTTTCGTTTTTGATTCGAGTTTGAATCAGAGTTGAAGAGAGATAGAGAGGGTCTTGTTGAATTAGACAGTTAAGAGGATTCGGTTTATGTCATGGATATGTTGAAACTTCTTTATTCCAGAATTTGCTTTTAGTTTTAACACGGACTAATGATGGTTATCACCGAGGCGAATAAGTTTTGGTATTCGGTATTGTGGTCATGGTCTTAAAAGTTAACTCTTCTTCATCCTTTCTGTACCAAATCGCTAGCCAAAGTCTTTGTATCAAGTCAGCTACCATGTTTTTACAGCAAGTTGCTACCCACTTTTCCCAAAGCCACCGCTAGGTCAATATTTTTCCAAGTCGCTATCCGCTTTCAAAACATACAAGTCGCTAGCTTATTTTTCGTCATGACAACTCTAGTTAGACGACTTGTAAAGACAAGTTGCCACCAGAAAGTCACACGTAGTACAACCCGCTAGATGAATAAAATCTTTTCCACGAAGTTTTCCGACTGCTTCCGCCGCCTTCAAAACAAACCTTAAAAGTTTTATAAAAAGCATCATATTACCATTTAGACCACTTAAAATCGCTATGGTAACAACAAAAATACGGATGAAACTTTAATAAGTTTGAATATTTTGACCAAGCATTACTGCACACCAAGAGAGACCACATGACAAAGGTTAATATTTTGACTAAACAAGGATGATACAAAAATGAAGACATGTATAAACTCAGATAACACATTAACCGACAACAACATGAACCAAAAAACCACAAACAACAACTATAGTGAACGGACCACATAACATAAAGATAACACAATAAACCTTGGCTCTTGATACCAATCAGGATCCTATATTTATTGTGTTGATGATTCGGGTGGTCTTGGATGATCAAAATACATGTTAGCCATATTTTTAGAGAGAGAAAGTTGAGAGTGGGTGTTTTCTTGGTAGAGACTTGGTTTCAAATGTAAAAGGTTAGATTAATGAGCACCACCCCTTCCATGGATGGAAAGGGTATTTATAGTTACAACTTACACGACTCCTATCGGCCCTGGATCAAAGACATACTGTGGGTAAAGACCGCCCTTTCCTCCACGGTCTTACACTAAACTAATCTACGCTACACACTAACTAATAAGCTACTAAATAACGTAAATAACTACAAGTCTACGAGCTAAAATATGCTAGACCATAATTGGGGTGACCGACACTTTAATATGGAATTTCCAATTCCTAACAATAACAAAACTGCAACTGCCTAGGTTTGAACCAGGGTCAGTTCAGTCACCACAGAAACGCCCCACACTCACATACCTTTACCAACTATGCTAAGTCTTTTCTCACGTTATAACCTTCACCCTTAATTCTTTTAACCATTTTTCCATTTAGGCTTTTAATAAGCTACTTTAGCTTATAAACGCTTATCCATCGTATTTTTTTCAATCCAATATTTTCCTAGGGTTAGATTTAATAAAAGTATTTTCCTAAAAAATATGGTATTCTTTTTCTCATTAGTTTAGTATTTTGTAATTAATTTTTACTTTTCTAGTTTTTAATTGAATAATAAAATAAAAAGCCTAAAAAATACACGCTTTTTTCCTAAAATTATTTTTTAGTCGCTAGAGTGTAGGAAAATTACTTTTTGCACCCGTAGCCTTAAATTGCATAATTTTCACTTTTGAAGCTCGGGATTAGCCCGAGTTTTCACGTTTTTTAGTTTTAGCCCCTTAGGACTAAGTTTAGCATCGTTTTACTGTTTATTATGCTTAGTAGTAGTTAATTTAGTCATTTAATTTGTTCCCCTTGCCATAATTACGTTCCCGTTCTTTAATTTTTAGAATAACGTAACCAAAATCGTAAACTCCCGATCCATTCAAGCACTGAAAGATATTAACTTTTCACATACACATCATAACATTAACACAAGGTAGCATATAGATGGAATTCTAGAGAGAGAAAGTTAGAGGTTTAGGGAACTTAGTGAGAGAAAGTGAAAGATATTATTATGAGCTCCAACTCTCTACCTTGGGAGGTAGAGAGTATTTATAGTCTTACATAAACGCCACACATCGGGCGTGGATCGTGCATACAAAGGGTAAAGACCCGTCCGCCCTCCACGGTGTTACTTAACTAAATACTACTTAACTTAATATTACTATGACTACAAGCTTTCTAACGATTACATATACTTGAGGTGACCGACTCTTTAATACCGGAATTTCTAATTCCTAACAATCTCCCCTAAGGGAGGTCACCTCAATCATGCACTAAAATTACATTGAATACAAACAGATATGACATTAACAATTGTTCTTGCATTCTTGATGTAGTCCTTTGTTCCTAAGCTCGGAGTCATTGATTCTTCACATTGCATGTTTGGTTACTTCAAGTGGAGGTCTATTATCGATCCACGGATAATAATTTGAGCCAGCTTTGAGATCATCACTAGTAGAAAATCTCGATACATCCATTGTGGTGTTGGTATTATGTGATGTTGTGACATTCGGACCGACATGCTCACATTCTGGATCATGATATCTTCTCATCGAGTAGCGAAGCATTTGTTGATTCATGATATTGGCGCAGCCAGAAAGCGTAAGCATGGAGTAAAAATATCGAGTCATTGATGCACTAATCATGATTTCTTTTGAGATGAATGTGTTAAGTGAGCATGCGGCTATGTATTGACCGCTTCATTCCGATCACCGCGAAACGTCGGGTGTACCTCGCATAAGACAGCTTAGCATATTAAAGCGCATCTAAAGTGTCTTTGATCACTTTCGATGAATTGAGGTACACGCCCACTTGCCCTCGCTGATCGCACAAGTACCGCGTGATCGTATAATTCAAGAATTTCCTTGACAGTGGTTTCAGAAATGCTTCTAGCCGTTTCAAACCGAACGCCTCAAAGAAGACAACACGGAGTGAGTGAACCAAATAATTTTCGTCCACCGATTGATGAAAAGAGATTTGAAAACAATCGTATTGCTCAATAGAAATTGTTTTTGCAATATAACGAAGGTTTTAATGAAAATCAATTATCAATCATAAAACACCTTTTGATTTGAAAATTAGTACACGGTCGACGTGCTAATGAAAAGAGTTTTAAAGCACAAAGACCGGTTTTTCAAAGGTATCCGCCAATCCATAACCTCGAACCGTGATTGATTCAAAAGAATGAATCGCCCCATTGTTTCGCTCGCTTGTCACATGGTTGATCAGATAATAGATCTCACATGCCACCTACCAGAGCTTGTTAGATGTTGGCTCCGTAAGGCTTTCCATCTTCATTGTGAATATGTTTGCATATCACTCGATGTTCCGCAATACCACAAGGATAATGCGTAGGACTCAAGATATAATCTCTCTTCCACATTGTGTGAAACAGAGAGTCTTCATTGAAAGTGTCCTAATGAGATTTATTGATGATCTCGTGGCTCTAGACTCAATTTGTGCATATTTGGATCCTATGCCCGAGACTAGGGAGAGGGTCTCCTTCTTCAATATCAACAATCTCTAGGAGAATGTCGATAGATAATGTCTGCCTCTCGTGAGAATGAAACAAGTCCTTTTAAGAGGAACTTGAGTGGTTTGGGAAGTTGAAGCAAGGCCACGGGTCCATGACGCCTTGTCTTCAATACCATGTTACCATCAAGAGCATATGAATTGAACCCTGTTTCTAAGGTTGAATAAATGGAGGGCTATTTGTTTTCACCCTTTTCTCATTCAATTCTTTTTAATTCTTCAACCCTTCAAGCTAATACCGAGACTTCATAGCTAGAACCTTGTTGGGTTTATTCCAAGATTAGCTCAGCCTTACCAGACTCTTCCCATATCTCATTTTTCTCCTTTTATTATCATACCTAAGAACTCTACACTCACTAGTGGATAGTTCCCCTGGTAGATCCTCCTGCTCCGCGATCATGGGAACAAAACCTAACCTTATCATCCTTATATCACCGTACATAAAGTAAAGTTGGTCGGTCTATTTGGTATTGTTCATCCGCCATTGGAACCAATTGAAAACCATTTGAAAATCAATTCGATACTTGTGATATATTATCAAAGCATTTTGTACCTGAATTGTTTTTGATATTTTTAGAACGAGAACTCTCCCTCAACATGTGCATCAAGTATTTGAAAATGTTTTGCACACGGAGGCAAGAGAAAGAATTAACTTCTTTGATTACCATTTTCTAAAAGATATCAAAATCACTTCCCAAATCAATCAAGTAGATAAAGCATTTTGGGGAAGGATGAGGTTTTCATGATTTTGCTCCCCCTCAATATGTGCTTCTAGGTTTGAAAAGAGTTTTACACATACTAGAGGGAACCTGCACATTGAGATAAATGATCACGCTTCAAAATTATAGATGCTCCCCTCAATGTGTGCATGGAAAATTTGAAATCGCTTGTCACTTACGGGGAGGCAAACATGCTAATCACTTAAGAAACCATTTATCAATTATCGCTTAAATCTTATTTAAATCACAATTCTCCCCGATCACAATTATTAAAACATTTGAGATTTGTGATCTCAGTAGATTTAAATTGATTTTGAAAGCTTTTAAGGAGAATTGTGACTTGATTATGAAAGCGTTTTAACCGATAAGGATCGATGTTGAGATTTTAAACTCCATTGGTTAAACATGCATGTACATCTTTTGAAAACAATTTAATGCCAAATAACTTTTAATTTAATTGAAATCATTCTCCCTCAATCAATGACATAGGTTGTTGATTGAGAGATAGAGATTTTGACAAATAAGTCCCGATGATTATCAAAAATAGAGACCGAGTTATTTTTCAAAGCATTTAGTTTTCGCAGATAAATGTTATAGAATCGAGCATGGAATTTGAAAACATGGTAAAACATGGCTCGTTCTTTCTTTTAAAACCGGTTATTGCCTAAAATGACAATAAACCATTTTTTTTCTCTTTCTCTCAAACATAATTTTTTGATTTTTGATTTTTTTTTTTTTTTTGGAATTCGAACAACATCTAAAGTCCCGTGTCATTCTTTGAATGACAAAACAAAGACCGTAGATATTATCGAACCGAGAAAACGCATGACAAAAAGACAATATTTTTTTTTTGAAGATTTTTTCAATTTTTCGTGATTTTTATGGATTTTGAAGGTTTTATAATTTTGTATTTTGATTTTTCGAATAGATATATACAAGAGATAGATGAAGATAGACCTTTACTCCTCGTCTTCCTCCTCAAGACGCTTGAGAGTATTCCGTTGAAGGCTTTTCAAGCCAAGACGCGGAAGAATAAACTCAAAACGTTCTCTTGGAAGAGCTTTGGTGAAGATGTCCGCTAACCGATATTCAGACCTCACAAAATATAGTTCCACCACACCTTTTTCCACTTGTTCCCCGATGAAATGATGTCGAATGTCGATATGCTTTGCTCTTGAGTGTTGAACGTTGTTGCATGAGAGAGCAATATCACTTTTATTATCACAAGATGTAGAGGATTTTGTTGAATTCAAAGCCATAGTCCGATAATTGAGATCTCATCCATAAGATTTGAGCACAACAAGATGACATGGCTATGTATTCACTCAGAGAGGAAATAGAAGTACTCATTTGCTTCTTTGAAGAGCATCTCACAAGCTTATCACCCAAAAACTGAAAGCACCTCCGTGATGTACTTCGACGGTATCTTGACAACCTCGCATGATCGCAGATCGTGATAGGCCGTTAGTGACATACCGGTGTCCTTCGTGTACCATAGTCCCATATTGATGGTTCCTTGGAGATACCGAAAGACCCGCTTAACCGCTTCAAGGCGCTTTTTGGTAGGCTTAGCCTGGTATCTAGCACACATGCAAACAAATAACAAGATGTCCGGTCTACTAGTCGTGAGGTACATCGTGGATCCAATCATACTACGATATTTCGTTTGGTCAATCATGATCCCCGAGTGGTCCTCATCTAGTTTGGTTCGATCAATCATGGGAGTGTCAACAGGTCACATGAATCAAATCCAAATTTCTTTAAAATCTCTGTTGCATATTTAGATTGATTTATAAAAATGCCTCCAGGACTTTGTGAAATTTGTAATCCCAAGAAAACGACATTTGTCCCATCATTGACATTTGAAACTTAGAACTCATTTCATTAGAAAATCGATCACATTCCATTGGGTCACGAGGCAAAAATAATATCATCAACATAAATTTGAACATGAGTTAAATGTTTGCCCGACTTTCGGTGAACAATGTAGGATCAATGCTTCCTTTATCAATCCGATGATAGAAGAAACTTTGACAGTGTATCATACCATGCCCTTGGAGCTTGCTTTAAACCGTAGAGAGAGCCTTCTTCGACGATAAACGTGAGTAGGATGCTCTTGATTCACAAATCCTTCAAGTTGGCCGACGTGACGACTTCTTTAAGATCTCCGCTCGTAAATGCCGCCTTCACATCCATCCGATACACTACCATGTTCTTACTAGCAAATTAGCCGAAAGATTCGATTGCCTCGATTCGAAAGCAACAGAGCAAAAGATTCTTCAAAGTCTATACCCTCCTCTTGACGATATCCTTTAGCAACTAAACGAGCCTTGTTCTTCAACACATCACCATGCTCATCAAGTTTTACTTTGAAGATCCATTTGAGTGCTATAATCATAGCACGCCTCGAGCAGTACTAACTCCCATACATCAAGTCGATCAAACTCATGAATTTCTTCTTGTATGGCATTGAACCAAATTGCCTTCATTCATGGCGGTTTTAACATCTTTTGGTTCGATCTTAGAAAGTACGGAGTTGAAGAAACACCATAAGGCATCGATTGCAAGTTGTTTCCTGTTGATACAGACGAGAGGGATTTCCAATGATGTTGTCTAATGGATGATCGTGAGTCCATTTTTAAGGTGTTCATGTGGCGCTTGTTGAGGAACCGAGGTAGCCGAGTCGATGTCTCCTCAAGAAGATGGTTCGATGATGATTCAGAGTAGCAAATATGTTTTCAAATGGAGCATCCTCGGGAGTAGCAAAGGGATTAACTTCATCATTGATGCCATAAACATTTCCATGATGTAGATTTGAAGAATGATGATTTGTTGATGAGACTCAAGGATCAGCAGCAGGTGCTTCTTGACTTAAAGATATTGAGATCAAGGATTGACTTCATTCACAGAATATGAGCATCCTCTGTGAATCATCACCTCATTAGTGTTTGAATCATACAGTTCATCAAACATAGGATCAAACAATTTCTTTACATCATCTTCCGATGGAGGTACATATGGAGTTTCTTGAGTAGAGTTTGGAACAAGAGATGAACCAATGGGACTATTTTGAAGTGCGGGTCCCGAATCGGAGTGTCCAGAGCCATTTGACCGGTCACCATCAAACGTAACGTGAATGGTTTCCATGATATTTCGGTTCTTTTGTTATAGATTCGTATCCCTTTTGTTTGGTGCGATCCTACAAATACTCCAATGTCGCTTTAGCCCTAAGTTTCCTAAGTCTTGACCCTCATTAGTTGGATAGCACAATGCACCAAACACACGAAAGAAAGAGAGATTAGGTTTTTCAGTTGTGGACAAGTTCATATGGAGTTTTTCCATGTACAAGTGGATTAGGAACGATTTTGTGTATAGCATGCAAAGGGCAATTGCTTCGTAGAAACATTGGAACCTTTGAGTAAATCAACATTGTTCTAGCGGCTTCAACAAGAGTCCGATTGCCTTTCAACTACACCGCTCGCTTGAGGAGTTCGTGAAACACTTCTTTGATGACTGATTCCAACGCTTTCATAGAATTCATTAAGTTTTTTGTTGACAAACTCGCCCATTGTCTGCTCCGACAATTTCGACGTTTTGTTAAGTCGAACCCGCAACTGCTTGATGAGTTTGATGATGATATCGTGAGTTTCATCCTTTGTCCTTAAGAACTTGACCCACGTGAATCTAGAGTAATCATCAACCACAACTAACACATATTTCTTCCCAAAGATATTTTGTACCCTCATTGGTCCACATAAATCCATATGAATCATATGAAGAACTTCCGTGACAGAGTTAGTAGGTTTGGGTTTATGGGCATATTTCTTGCTTTTTCCCAATTGACATGCCGAACAAAGATGATCCTTTTCATACTTTAGTCTAGGTAAACCTACAACTAGGTCCTTTCTGGAAAGATCGTTGATGGTGCCGAGGTTCAAGTGATTGAGACGACGGTGCCATAACCATGACTTTGTTTTTGAAGCCTTTGATAACAAGCCGATTGGAGAAGCCCTCATCATGTCATCGATAGAGATGGTGTAAAGGTTTGACCCACGAGTTCCTTTTAACAGTTCCTTACCATTTAGATCTCTAACAAAGGTGTATGTTTTCTCAAGGCAACTTCTAGATCGTGAGTCACGTAATTGACCAACAGAGAACGATTATGACCCAACCTTCAACATAGTAGACTCTCGAGATGACACTATCACCAACAACATAATCTCCATAACCCATAATAGCACCTAAATGATCATTACCAAATCTAACATCCCGATGAACTTGCTCACGGTTCATGAGCCGCGACCCTCCACCATATGCTTGGAAATACCGAGTCCAGTACCACGTAATCGATTTGAACGATCCGCAGCTTGAACACGACAAAAATGGATAATCGGATAATTGGGATCCCCATGCAAGAATGGGTTCCACTTGGTTAGTAACAGTAAATGGAACACCCACATCGAATCGAAACATCCATATCGTAAGTAGAAGCAATGGAATCATTGGGAATAGATGCAATGTCGGTGTCTCAGATTTGACCTATTCAAAGTATGTTTACTTCTTAAGGGAATAGTTCTACCAATAGGCATCCATTTTCTAGTGGGCATAATCTTAGCAGCTTGAGAACAAACCGATTATTCTTATGGCCAAAAGGTATCCAATAATAACCTATCTTTATAAAAGTTTTTCATGTGGGTTTCCAATGCTTTCTAACAATTCTTCGCTTTTTGCCTTTTTCCTTATTTGCACGATTATTAGCATTAGCAATTTTAACTGGCATTTGACAAAGATTAGACAAAGCATTCACACCACA
This sequence comes from Chrysanthemum makinoi, assembly GCA_910596185.1. Taxonomy (NCBI): domain Eukaryota; kingdom Viridiplantae; phylum Streptophyta; class Magnoliopsida; order Asterales; family Asteraceae; genus Chrysanthemum; species Chrysanthemum makinoi. The sequence goes on along the minus strand of OU343216.1, from coordinate 5,862,719 downwards.
TTCATGATTAGCAAATGTAATTCAAGCATACAAGATTACAAGGTTTGCAGATAGTATCGATTCAATTAATTACAAGATTTAAGGCTAATACTAGAATCAACACGATTCGCTTTATTCAACTCAAGCTTAAAGTTCCTAGATTGGTCTTCTACTCTCTTCCAACGCACATTCTTAGCTTGCAAGGTCCTATCATTCCTTGTGTTGTCTTGAGACTTTGACCGCCGCTTTAAAGTCACCGACACTCGTAGAGGGAATGGGAACATTAGTTGGTTGATCTAATTTTTGCATTCCTGAACTTGATGTGCAAGGATCCGAAGTACTAGAAGGCACATTAGTGTATACTTTAAGACTGTGATTTGAGCTTTTTGCAGCACACTAAAGTTCACTTTCTTAGCACTAACATATCCGAATCAACTACTTGAAGGCACATTAGTGTTTCCTTTTTAAGACCGGGCATAGAACGGATTTCCGCTGGCACTAGGCATAGAACAAGGCATCACAGCTTTGCCTTTTGCACCTAAGGTTAAGGATTTTGGACATGTGGCAATTACACATTCTAGCAACTCTTGAGATCGTTTGGCCTCGAGGCAAGCAAACCTAATTTCACTATCAAGAGGTTTGTTAATGAAATCCTCTTCGACAATCTCACTGAGACATTCTAGACTATCCTTAAGGTGAGCACAGGATTCATGAAAAGCATGTTCATTATTCCTAAGATGAGGAGGAATATATATTTAACTGTCACAAAGGTATTTGCAATCTAAGGGTGACTTTGAGACAACATTCTTATTGAAAACAAGTGGCGCTTCCCATTTCCCTCGACTTCTCGATTCTCAATTTCTTTTTGTAAAGACGTTATTTTTTCGTTGTTTTGGTCACGGGTGACTTTATTGAATCATATAACTCTTTAAAATGTCGTTTAACCTTTTCATTTTCTTCTAGAAAACTTTCGCTTTCCTTTTGTAAAGCATTTACTAAGTTTTGAAGATGAAAAGTTTGAGAATTCTGAGAATCTAAAGGAGGTGGCATTTGGGAGCCTCGCCATATTGTTCGCTTGACCCTTTAATTGAGAGATTTGGGCTTTCAACTTTCTGATCGCGTTGCACCGAGCTTGAATCGCTCATCACGCTTGTTAATTTGAAAAACTGCATCAAACTCAGGAGCATCCGAAGATGTCTTGATATTTGAAGTTTTAACATTTTCTTTAAGATGTTGATATTTTAGTTGTAAATTAAAATGCTCAACTTCTAGTTTAGAAAAATGTTTAACCAAATTGTCGTGATCATCCAGTTCAATTTTCTCGCTTAGTTTAGAATTAGTTTTTTCAAGCTCAATGACACGATCATGGGAGACTTTCAGGCCACAGATAGTTCATGAAATTTGGAAGCATTAATAGAGCAATTTGAAGCAAAGTTGAAAAGATATCTTGAGCAACACATTCAGGAATAAGAGTCTCATTTAAGGTATGCAAGTTCTTCCTCTCAATCTCATTATATTTTAGTGCACGCCCATAATCACTAACTTCAACTACCATTGCATCAAATTCCTTTTCCATTTCTTTAATATCTGATTTTGTCCCCTTTTTAAGACTCTCAAAATGATCTTTTAGTTGTTTAAAGAAAGGCATGACCTCAGCTAAATAACATTCTTTCATTTGCTCAAAACCCCTTTCCCTTCAGCTATCCCAAAGGTGTGATCCTTTTCTTACAAGTTTTCTCAAAATCAACAAATAGTTGAAGAATAACATATTGACTGATTAAGGTCTTGCTTTAGTGGCAATAGTTCTAGGAACTAAATGCATTGGTGTATTTGGAGGATACACAGTCGCTTTAGGAATTTCCTACAAGGGGGATTCTTTTCAACAAGATTTTCTTTGCAAGTCCATATCCTTTTTCCGTAACACTTGTTCGGGGTCAACAATGTTTGAGGCTTAAACATGTTCAAGGAAATCCAGCCTCCTTCTTGTAGTCATGGGGAGTGATAATAATCTTTTTCTCTTTGCATTTCGGGTCATCTAGTTTTTTGTTCATCCTTTCCCTAGTGACTTCATCTGCTTTCTTATCTTCCTCGCTGCACTCAACGCAACTAGGTTTCCGCCTAGGCTTAAGAATTTCATTACCATCATAAAGCACCTTATGAGCATTTCTAGCCTTTTTAATTACCTCTGGATTCGGTTCCTCAACAAGGGGAAGGCTATGCTTATCGCTAAGACTCATGTTTAGTGACCATGTGAGCAAATTCAATGGTGTTTCCTTGTATGTACAACTTGTTCTCAAGTTTGTTTTTCAAAGTTTTCCGATTAGAAAAATCTCTCAAGAGTTTTGATTCCTTTGCATTAAATTCTTGCTTAAGCATTTTCACATTTTCTTGAAGTTCTTGTTTTTGTTTAGATGTTTTAGAAAGTTTTTCTTGCAAGGAATTTAATTCTTGTTTCAATACTTCTTCTCTAAACTTACTTTTCTAATTATGCATTTACTTGGTTATCCATTTCCTCGCCACGAGTGGTCAACTCAAACTTAGCACGTTGTTCATAAATAGCAACAAGTTCTTTATAGGCATTTAGTTCTAAATAATGGAATCATCAGGCACATGCAAGGTATTCATCAAAAACATAGTCATTGTTGACTGCTGAAGATGCATCACTTGGTACAACTTCACTTTCACTTTGTTTCACATATTGATCATATGGGACAATATTGATATTACCCATATTTTCAATATTTGATTCAATAGTTTCAGCTGATTGTACTTTGTCATGCATCCGTGCACATCAAGATCATCGTATAGTTTTAATACCTCCAGATGAGCTTGTCATGGATGGCCCAAATTAGTGATGAAGAAGAGACCTTGGGAGAAACCATTGGAGAAATGCTAGCCATAAAATTGTGTGTGCAGTAGGTCCATCATCCACATCGAGTCGTGATGCATCACAATGACTTGAAAGGCATTCTCGATGATTGTGACCTATCTCCTAATAGGTCGCCATCCACATCCGCATCATAGGTCTTGGCATTGCCCTCAGAAGAAACAAGAATTCCTCTTCATCCAAGAGTAGCACCATTGTCCCGAGCTTGAGCCAGCAAAGATCTTATCTCAAGTAATCAAGATTCGTGGGCGCTGAGATGTACGCCTTGCAATGTGTCCCTCTCCACCACACTTATAACATTTGATGAGCTTAGTTTGACCTTGGTTACCATTCCTTCCTCGATTCTCGTTTCCAACATAACCTCTCCCAGCTCCACCTCGCCCCCTCGATCATATCGTCTTTCCCGAACCGTTGCACCACCATCCTTCCATCTTTAATAGTGGCTTGATTGTGTGGGTTAGATGCGCTCAGGTTGTTGTTGGTTTGTGGGAGAGTATTCATGTTTTGACTGATGAGAAGAGCTAGTTGATAAATGAAGCTACCCACGGAGCATCAAGACGCCTTGTTTGTACATAGGATCAAGAATGAGTTTGTGATTACCATTACCCAAGGGTATGACTTGTGATGCTTTGGTTGTGATTCCTATGTTTGAGTAGAAAGTCATAGAGTCATTAGACGAGCTTGTCTCTCCCTCGTTGGTTTTGAACTGATTGAGAATTAATTTTTCAAACATAGCATGTCTCTCATTCTCAAGGAGGAAGGCATAGAGTTGCTCATAGTTTGTATTCTTCAATCCTTTAGTGAGCTTCACAAAGGTAACAAACTTGTGCCATTCGGGATTCATGTTGTTCACAAATTTTGAGTTCAACTGAATGTTAGGCATAGTCATTCCGATGTTCCTCATGTCATTAACTAACTTATGAAATCTCACATAGTACTCATAGACACTCTCATCCGGTTTCATCTTGAAATGCTCAAATTCGTCATAGAGTTGGGATTCTCAGTCTTCCATAGTTAATTCGTAACCCGAGAGAAGCATCTTAACATTGTCCCAAACCGCCTTAGCATCCGTGTTATGATTGATCACTTGTAGATGTCTTTAGGAAGACCTTGAAGAACAATGTTTGAAGCCCTGATATCTGCATCAAATCTCTTTTTATCCTTATCATTAAGCTCATCATACATCTTAGGTCTATCCATTCCGTAAACAGAGTACCATCTCATTAGTATCAAGTATGTCTCTAGTCGCCTCAACTCGATATGGTCCTTCATCAATGGATTTGAGAATGTTGACACCATTTTCTTTTCCAAGGCAATACACCTAATTCGCTGAGCCCAAGAGTCGTAGTCACTCGCAAGCATGGGTGGACGAGTATCCGAGCCACCGCTTGAACATCCTCGCAATGTGGAGATGACAGTGGGAACGCTTGGTAGACATGTTAACAGATTATACGGATTTTATAACTCTATGATTAAACCGAAATAGATTCTTTCACGGATTTTACTCAATCAAGAGAAAACCGTAAACAATCACTCAAGACTCTAGATGATAAAATGCTAAATCGCTAAGATAATGCACTAAGTCGCTAGAAATTAATGCACTAAGTCGCTAGAAATTAATGCACTAAGTCGCTAACCCTTAATTCGCTACACCCCTAAGTCGCTAGAGTCCCAAGTCGCTAACAATAAAGCAAGTCGCTAAGTAGTAACTCGCTGCACCAAGTCGCTAACCAAATTTTGGCAAAAATTGCTACACAAGTCGCTAGAGACACAAGTCGCTAAAGAGCAACTCACATCACCAAGTCGCTACCATAAAGTCGCTACCGTAGTGGAGAATCCACTACTTGTACTTTAACTCGCTAGATCTAACTCGCTAGCTCCAACACTGTAAGTCGCTACAAAATGTGAAGCAAGTCGCTACCAAGAAAATATTCCGTGAGCTAAGTCGCTAGCTTGAAAAACCATATAAACATCACTTTTCAATCCAAAACAACCCAACCAAGATGATTCAAGCTTACCAAATGAAAACCTAAACACTTTTGATGATTCTAAACATAAAAGTACCAACAAAATTCAAACTTTAACACAAGAAATGATCCAAATGATGCAAAACCACTAAACTTTTTCAAACTCAAAAACCACCTAAAACCACTAGAAATCCAAAGATGTGCAAGATATGATCTAACCATGGCTCTTGATACCAATTGTAAGATATAACTTTTCACATACACATCATAACATTAACACAAGGTAGCATATAGATGGAATTCTAGAGAGAGAAAGTTAGAGGTTTAGGGAACTTAGTGAGAGAAAGTGAAAGATATTATTATGAGCTCCAACTCTCTACCTTGGGAGGTAGAGAGTATTTATAGTCTTACATAAAACGCCACACATCGGGCTGTGGATCAGGCATACAGTGGGTAAAGACCCGTCCCTCCTCCACGGTGTTACTTAACTAAAGACTACTTAACTTAATATTACTATGACTACGAGCTTTCTAACGATTACATATACTTGAGGTGACCGACTCTTTAATACCTGGAATTTCTAATTCCTAACAAGCACTTTAATAACAAACCTCAAACGTAATTGGTCAATTCACCTCGCTATCTGGGGAAATAATTCGGTAATCACTTGCCCGTATCACTTATCGGTATTATTCAATGGTTTTACGAGTCGAGCTTTTTTCCTAAAACGGTCGATTTATAATTCTCACGCTTATTTCGTATTTGATATTTTTATATTATAATTGATACATCAGGGTATAATAGAGGACCTTGCTCTCTATGACAACGAAATTTGGAATGACCCCCATGAGTTGCCCAAAACCGTTAAGGTAATTTCCTTTCCTCCAATTGACTTACAATCTTCCTACCGTAGGATGATCAACTTGAAGATCAAGTTAAATTCGTGAATGAGTTCCTACCTAAAATCCTAAGTTTTCACATCAAGTAAATAAAATCACTCTTCCTTGTGAGTTATGTAGTGGTCCCCATGACACTCGTGATTGCACAAGACTCTCAACAAGCTTTTATGACTACGCTCCATGCTGCACGACGTGAAGTGAGAGAATGGTACACTTTCAAGCCCGAACAAAACAACTTAGGAAACTCTTACAACCCCTCATAGAGAAATCACCCTAACCAAAGTAGTCTGAACAAAACTCAAGCACACCCCAAAGCTCATCTAGTCCACCTAATAGGTTCAATTTCTAAACACCTGAACCCCACTAATCTTGAGGCAATTGCATCTAGATTCATGTCATCTCAAGAGACTTATTGAATAAGCTTGAAGCCAATTTTAAGCAAAGACAAAGCGAGACGACAAATAAGCTTGATTCCCTCTTAAAAGCCTTTAATGAACGGTAAATTGGAGCACTCCAAAGTAAATTCGATTTCATCGATTTCATGTTCTTGTTCACCATGGGAGAGTGCACATCCATGCTCCTCACACCTAACGGTTCACTCGGTAAATGCTACGAACAAGGGTTCCAAGTAATCCAAAATGAGGTACCAAGGCCCTGCACCATTGGTAGAACCTACTCTTGAGAAACCCGACAACCAAGAACCCAAACCTAATCTAGAGGAGGAGTACAAGGAACTCCATCAAGAAAAACCGGTTCTTGAAGTATTAGCTCATGCACCTTATTATAATGCCTTAAAAGAAAAATATGAGTTAGAACTTAAACTTGGAAAACATGGGTCCGCCTTTGTGCAAAATAATCTACCTAAGAAGTTAGACGATCCCGGGCTATTTACTCTTCCGTTGTCCCTCCATAGAAGCCTTAACTTAGGTAAAATAGAACCAACGGAAACCATCTTAGGTCTAGCTGACGGTAGTGTTGCATCCGTAGGGATAATAAAAGACATGGTAGTACACGTGGGAGAGTTGACTTTGGCCTAACTTCCATGTGCTAGACATGAATGAGGACCCGACATGCCCATTACTAGTAGGAAGAGGATTCTTAGCTACCGCTAGTGCCATCATCAATTGTAAGATGTCCAAGATAGTGGTAGGAGAGGGGAGTGCTAGGTCAATTTCGATGTCAAAAGCATAATGCATTACTACAAAGAAGAGGAAATCCCACATGAGATTAGGTTGGATAGAGCACCTTCTAGATATGGACCTTGGATAGATAAGAACCTCATAGGTCCCCAACGACCTTTCTACTTAGATGAAGCCTTTGCTAGTAAAGCACCTTTCCATGAAAAAGAAATGGCTATGGACATGGAAGTGAACCCGTTCGAGGAAGCCTTAGTATTTAGGAAGATGACCGAGTTCCTAGGAAGTTTGCCCATTAAACTTGTCATGAATAAGTGGAAAATTGAGAAGCCTAAACATAAGTGGGATTGGGATAGACCGCCTGGTGATGGTAATGGAGAGTGGCACATTAGGATAACAATCTATGATCCCGATGGAGAAAAGTTTGAAAAGGCATATCAACCAAACGCATCTACTAGGAACTTAATGATAAGTTTGATCCATGACATTGTTAGGATAGGCTTATTTATATCACATTTAGGAGCACTACTCAGTCTAGCTACAAGACTCATAAATAAAGAAAAGCGCTTCATGGGAGGCAACCCATGCTTATTTGTTTGGTTGTTAGTGTCATATATCTTTTATTGATTGCTTATTCTCATGTTTAAATTTGTAAAAATTCTTTATTTTGTTTTTAACATCGTCTTAATTGCATATAAAGGTATTTTACATAAAGGATAAGTGTAGGGAGGATTACACACGTTTTCAAAAGAAACGTAAACATGAGAAATGCAATTAATTAAAAGATATATATGTGTGTTTGTTCGAGTCAAACGCTTGTATCGAGTCATAACGGATGTTTTGCAGAAATTTTTCCAGATTCTAAAGATGTAAATTTTCCGAATTTTTCCGAAAATCATGAGCACTTGGCTTTTTGTCAGATAACGGCCGACGGCCAGATCGCAACTGACGCGCCGAAGGAGTAAGAACAACAACAGATTACTTTTTTCTCGCTCGAGCTACTTATAAATTTTTGGAATTTTCCAGTCTTAATTTTCCAAATTCAGCAAATATCCATTCCACAAGCATTATATCCTAGTTTAGTAGAGTCTTATATATATTATACCGTACGCATTTTACGCTAAGGTTTCGCTTTGTTTTCTTCAAGTGTGAAAGGTTTTATTTATAAAGAAGAAGAAACAAAAGATTGGAAGGAGCTGTGCATACATTCTTCTTGAAAAGGATTTAACCACCACTTTACACTGGATCTTATTACCAGCTAATCGTGAGTATTAGTTTCTTTTCGCTTTTTCATTACCTTCTATTATCATAACTTTGTTATTTTCTGAGGAACATTGGGGACAATGTTGGTTTAAGTGTAGGGAGGGAAAATAAAACGAACTTCAAACTATGCTTATCCTTGATTATTTGCTTTGTCCAATTGTATTTGTGTAATAAACCATGAGAAAATGTCGGTTAGGGTAATTTTGGCACCAAATTATTATTTTTTCATGACATATATAGGTGGGCTATTAGTCTTAACAAAGCGTCTCATGGATAGGAAGTTACATGACTAGCACAAAAACCATTTACCACCTAAATTCCACCCAAAATGTGAGGATCGCCCTTAGATTAGTAGGAATTAAAGCATTCATCTTTAATGCTTAGAGTGTGAACTGGTAGTATAATAGATTCTAGAACTTGTTTTATGATTCATTCCGAGATCGCTAGTAAGACTACACTTGTGTAGTTAGCAATAACTAAATGATAAGAGGCATTAGGATAACCCTTGTATGATACATGTAATATAATTACTTCTTCCACATCGGTTGAGTAATTCCCCCACACCTTTGCGTTGTACTCATATTTAGTACACGATACCCCTAGTTAACCCCTCAGAGCCTATCCTTTTCGTTGTTCTCGTGATGTTTCGGTTTTTCCGGAATATCAATGAAGAGCATTGTTTACACCCCACCCCCAAATGTACACCCAAATCGCCTTTAGCCTACCTTGTATGCACTCACTTTTAGTGCATTATTGTTATCACCCTTAATCCTTAGTTCAATTATTCTAGTTGCTTGTAGGTGTTGCTAAGTCGAGTCGTATACCCTTTGTACAGCTTTGGGACGATTGGGACTCATGGGAAAAGTTAAAGTTTATGAAATGACTGGAAGGGAATGTTAAATTCCCTTATTTGCGTAAGAACATACCCCAAGTGTTTTGATCTTTTCAATTCGGGTCAAATTAGTGTTAGAGTAATAAAAACTCAAGTGTAGGGATGTGCCTATAAATCCCTCTCATTTGGATGTTACCATAGAGGATGGTAGAGTAAAAGTGTATGGAAAAAAAAAACATACGGGCTACCATCCTACATCTATCTTTAAATTTATGTTTGTTTGTTTCAGTTATCTAGAGTTTAGAGTGTCGAGTCTTGGCTTAGCAACGCCATTCTTCGTATGCTTGTAACAGAGAGATTTTTGACTTGCCATCACTAAATAGCCTATCCCACCAAACCCTTTGTTTTCCTACCATAAGCCTAACATTACAACCCTTTAAAGACCTTTTTGATAGTCTTTCCTAGGTGCTTATGCCAAAGTGATGGAGGTTTGATCTATTCTCAAGCCTATGGTAATCTATGTACTAGTACCGGTTAATGAGTGTTTATCTTCCATTTCCAACTTGTAATATTTCATTTACACCCGAGAGATGTGAGTACCCAAACACCCCATGTGAGGTGCTAGTATGTAATTTCCGTGCTTGTTATGACTTTTGCGGGGCTTATATGTGTTGTGGATTATTCTAAACTAATGCTTCATGACCCCCGACTTATAAATTAATTGGCTAAAAGCACATTTGCTTGAGGACAAGCAAATACCAAGTGTAGGGATATTTGATAAGGTTTTAAAATATATCTTTTTGAGGGGTCGCTAAGCCCTTATTTGATCATTTTGTATCCGTTATTACTTAATATCGCTCTTTTCACTTTTAGAGATCTCTTGAAGGCAAATTGCTGGAATGGCACTTATTTGGACGAAAAGGCGGTGATATACGAAGAAAATGGCCAAAGTCAAGAATCGCAGACACTCAGTTTCCAAATACAAGGGGGGCGCGTCAGTGTTAATTATTTACCGTTGAGCACTCTCGGATTCGCCAAGAGCCAAATGGCTTATTTTCAAGTGACTTGTCGCTTTAAAAGAGTAGGCCGTCGCAACCGATGGCCTAGATTTGATCCATCACAGTCGGGACGGGCGTCCTGGCCACAAGCATAAGGTGACGCAAGACTAGCGTGGCTAAGACGAAACCCTAATGATGGCGACCGACGCCACAAATCATATAAGGTGACCCGTCAGCGATTGTAATCTTATATATAGAATCCAAAATTTTGATTTTAGTGTAGTCTTTGGAGTAAAACCTAAACCGAACCAAGGTCGCTCTTGTATAGCATTTTAGGGTACCAAACCGTATCTTACCACAAGATAAGTGTTTTACTTCATTAATTCAATTATGTCTTTAATTATTTGTGTGTATGCTTGCATGTTCTCCATGTCCAACTAATTTACTTGTGTGGTTTTAGTAGGAATATGAAACATAATTATTGAATATTGATTGGTTGTCTCTTATGTTAATTGTTAATGATCTAGTAATGCGATAGGTCATTCGTTGTGTAGTTAATGCTTGATTAATCTTTGTGAACCTTAGACTATAACACCTAGAGTAGTTGTAGGCTAAACCATCCAAAGAGTACCTTAGAGTTAGAGTTTATAATTCCTAGAGATTTTGTAGACGAGACCCTTTGGTAGTTTCAAAGAGTTAGGGACAAACGCATGCCCTACGACTTTAGACACAAAACGAGATTTAGAATAAGGACGTGACAATTCAACCATCAATAGGATATAATTAAGGAGTAATAAAACCTTGGTGAACACATCTTTTAACTATCATACGAGCACACAATAATTAGACATAGACTACATACACCTTAGATTAGATAAGTAGACAAGTAGAGTAATCGGTAGAAATACCAACCCCAAATCCAAACCCCGAGATTCGTACCTTTCCTTTCCTTAAAAAAATATAAAAAGATAAAAAATAATCTTCCTCAACCCCAACCTTAGCGTAGTAACTTCTCACTAGCATTCCTATTCCCATAAAGAACGATATCAATACCCGTGGCTTACCCTAATACTACACTACAACGATTAGGTTCACTGCCTAGGGTGTTATAAAACTTGCTTCAAGAAAAGGAAGTTCCTTTGACCCCGAACGACGCGTGTAGCGTTATCATTGCTGAAGAACAAGAAGTTCCTACTGAGAAATTCACTGAAGAAAAACTGACTAATATGATTGTGATTGAAGAAGAAGATTTTTATCCAGAACCACTGCAAGTAAGACATCCTATCATTGACTGGGAGGTTTACACTGCTAGCAATTTTTCCCCAACATGGAAGATCACAAGGCTAGGAGGTGAAACTTTCTCATTCATTCAATTTAAAGATCTCATCAAAGTTTTTGACAGAGATGATCTTGACAAATTATGGAAATTAGTTCAAGAAAGATTTGATGCACAAGGTCTCAAAGATATGAAGGAGATGCAGTTATGGATTAATCTTAGAAGGCTCTATGAACCATATGTTAATGATGATTTCTGGAAATTCTCAAGTTCATGTCCTGGTACTAAATGGTTTTACTATGATTCATGTGAAGTTGATCATGTTTCTAGCGTAAAATGGAGTAGATAAATCATGCTACCGAAAGAATATCCATCGGCTGGAACTCTCACAGATGATGTTATGTTCTAATATAAGAGTTCATGAAGATAGAAAAGTCGAGCATTGTTACATAGGCTTCAAGATCAATGTTAGAGCTATTCGTGATGCTAAAAAGAAGTAAAGTGTTTGATTGAATTTCCCAAATCCTTGAAGATAATGCAGATTGAAGAAACTTATTGATTTGCGTGAGAAATCATAAGTTTAGGGAGGATTGTTGGGAATAATACTCAGTTACTCACGGATAGTATTGTGGTTGACTTCATTAAGAAAACACTAGCAGTGGTAACTTATTCCCACTGCCAGTACAAATATTACAAATGCTATTGGATAATTGTTTAGTATTCGTATAATGATAACTATATAATAGATTGTGTGTATATTCTATATTGATAGGGTTATTCTTATCTTGAAAGGACTCTTGTGCTATAAAGGAGGTCCTAGGTCATTGTCTTAGGTACTTAGTTAATTATCTACGTACTTACAGCTTCAAGGTGTAACCTTAGTGATAAGCTAAGATCACTCGTATTATTCATTAATAATATTGGAGCTTAAGTTTTGTGTTTAATCTGTGTTCGTTTACAACACATCATACAATCCGTCTTCTAAGTATTACTAAGTAAATTCCGCGTGCTTAATAATATTATACAAAATATCATTGACACTGTTAGCCTCGCTTTTTCTAAAGATAACGTCACTTACGTGAATTGGACTAGACGCGTAGTACACTTTGCCCTTAGGGACTGGTCGTTGGCAGATAGACCTATATATACCCTCTATGACTCTCCATGAGGGGTGGGAATCAACATTTGGCTATTGTTGTGTTTTATTTTAATAAAGTCTTTGTTTCTCTCCTCTCTAGGTTTCTTCTCAAGGATGAAGATCTTCATCTTCTTCCACCAACCATGACCTCCCGAACCACATAAATCATATGTTAAACCGTCCTGACAATTGGTATAGAGCCAAGGTTATTTTTGATGATTTATTGTGGTTTGTATCTTGTTCAAAACTGTTTTTTGCACTTTTTTTTGGGGGTCGGAAATTTTTTTTCAGTCTATTATATGGGAAAAACAGTTTTTAACATAGATTTTATGTATCCTTTTTATGGTTTCAAAAAGTCTCATGCTATGTCAAAGTCTAAATCTGTCTTGTGTCATTTTATTGTCCAAACAGTATTTATCTTCTATGACTTTTGTCCAAACTGTGAAAAAGTGGTAGTATTGGTCAGATTCTTTTGTGGTAAAACGGTACAAAACTGAAGCAGTTTTTATACTTTTCTGGGTCTTTCATGAAGCTGAAGGAGAAATCAAAAAAACTCGCCGGAAAAAAAGTCAAAGGGTCAAAACCCTTTTTCTACGCATAAGGTGAATCTACAGTGTGATTACGCATAAATGTGAAGTTATGAAATTTAACACGTACAGATGCTTTTACGCTTAACCAAGGCTTGCTTAAGCACAGTTACGCATAAATGGATTACGCTTAAGAAATTGCCTACGCATAAGCAGATGAAAGGAAGTTACGCGTAACAAAATGTTTACGCGAAAGATATGAAAAAGTTATGCGTAAAATATACAAAGACCAAGACCACATATACCATATACCAAACATCAACTCGACCTCAGTTTCTTTATCAATACGTTCATCAGTCCAAGAAAAAAAAACACAAAACCGGAAAACGAAATGACAAGAAGCCGTTTCATTCGACCCAATTCAAAATCAAACTACAAAATCTAAACCTATATCTAGACTCATCAAAGGACCCTCACATCTCTCCCCAAATCTCTACACAAACATCAAACCTTTCGAAACAGAGAAAATACATATCGACTTCTGAAACTTTGATTCATTTTTAATCTTTTTAAGATTATTTCAATTGAATCAATTTCATCATCGACCATTGTTGGAAACTATGTTTCCTTAATATCCGAATACTACTAAAGAATGACCAAGACCTCAGTCTCAATCATTCTCTTTGTTCGGTTTAAAAGATAAACACTAATTGAAACCTACCCGAGACCCTTGGATCTTGATGTCACGTGTATGATGTCTTGAGTCGGTTGAAGCATAAAATGAAAAACTTTCAGTAAGGGTGTGGTTTAAGATCAAGTACGTTCGGATGGAGATAAGCTGAGTAGTTAGATGGGAGATGGGAGATGGGAGATGGGAGATGGGTATTTTTTTTCTCTCATATCGTGAGAGAGAAAATAAGTTGGTAGGCACTATTATCTCAACTGTAATGTGATTTAGGTTTAGGTTGTGTGGTGTGAGAGATAGTTATATATCCGGGTATATGATTGTTTGAGAATGGATGATATCGGATTGATCCTTTCGTGGGATTTTTGTGTGTAATTTAATGGCGGGTCGATGCAAGTAAATTTGGACTGGGCCATGACATTGATATGTTGAACCGTATTTATGGAATAAAAATGTGTCATTCGATTTATATCGGATACATATTTTACAGATTTAAAGTGTGGTATTGTTGGTATGGTAAAATTTCACGGAGGGATACAAATTCACGGCTTGCGCGAAATTTGAAAAATGACTACGGAGTTTTACGGTATTATTGATGAGAAATTGACGTGACATTTCACGGGTGGACTTCTTTATCTTTAAGACGTTGGTTGGTTGGATGCATGTCTCAAGATAACTTGTTGGAGCACATTATGAAATTTGAAAATCTGGTTATAAATGGTAAGGAGTTACGCTAGTAGTGCCTACAGCGGTGTAACCATCACTTTAAGGAGTTACGTTGTTGTGCTGGGTGTCACTCGAAGTTGTGGATTGTTCAAAAATTTAGAACAAGCAGCAAGTCACAAGTTGGGATGTTTTCTTCCTTTTCAAGTTAGTCGTATCGGGTTATCTCCATATGTGTTCACTACAATTAGCCGGTGAATTCAAAGGAGGCTCGATTTAAAGGTTGGTTTGAGAGACGTATATTGAGAGTATTCTTGCGACATATTCTCACGGGATTTTGATCAAGCTATGATGTTAAATATTGCATCAAGAAGGTAATACGGCATGTATGCAACATTATGATGATTCCGATAGCTCTGAAACCATCGGAGAGGAGAAGTTGGTATTTCATCTTCGTGATTGGATTACGGGGATTTTTGCTTAAGGCGACCTAAAGGATAAGTAGTGGTGTACATCGGGTTTTTACCAACTTGGATGCAATACTAAGTGAGTTATGTTGTTACGATGTTCCCATAACGACAACCATTGTGCTTCAAGAGTTTACTTTCTCATTGCGTGTCGAGATTAAAGGCGGTTGGAAGAGAGTTTTCTGCTGGTTTAGAGGAGCAGTAAAAAAAGGCTCACTAGTTAGGAGAGGAGTAATAACCTAACTAGACCACGATAAAATTGAAGTTCGAGCTACAAGAAGATCATTTGCCGAGGTCATCGAAAGGGAGAACTTCAAGTTTGCCTCATTATCTAGACTCTGAGACTACGCACTTCAAGAAAGTCAACATTGTTCATTACTATTGTAATTTACTTTGTTTTGTATTTATAGGTCTCATTGTAACCATTCACGTGTGACGCTATCTTGGAGGGAGATTGTTAGCCTCGCTTTTTCTAAAGATAACGTCATTTACGCGAATTGGACTAGAGCGTGAGTATACTTTGCCCTTAGGGACTAGTATTCGCTAAGTGGCAAAGATAGGGCCTATATATACCCCTCATGACTCTCCATGAGGGGTGAGGTGAAGCGTTTAAGTGGCAAAGATAGGGCCTATATATACCCCTCATAACGTCACTTACGTGTGTTTTATCTCTAAAAGGATGAAGATCTTCATCTTCTTCCACCAACCACGACCTCCCGAACCACATAAATCATATGCTAAACGGTCCTGACAGACACAAGGTGTGTGTCCAGATCCATCAGTTACTGTGAAAATTCTAAAGGATACCGAATTTGGAACCGTCGCACAAGGGAGATTATGGAAACGATTCATGCCAATTTCGATGAGCTTACTGAAATGGATTCTGAGCATAACAGCCTGGAACCCGGTCACAACCATCTAAACTTCCCCCAAACCTCATCATCACCAAACAAGCCTACAAACTTGCGTCAACAAATGGAACAGCAATTTTATTTGCTCCTGTTTAGTGATGATATTGATGAACGTGCTCCAGATGTATCAAATGTTTTCGATGCTCAACCTAATAATAATCCAATTCCTGATACACTTGCAACAACAACTACCGTTGAGGAAGCACCTCTAATTGAATCTACCACAACAGTCGAACAAACCGCATCAATGACTGAACCGGTGATGATCTTCTGAACAATGAGGTACCTACACCTGCAGATTATGATCCAAATGCGTTCTTCAATCCTTTCTCAAATGATTCTGCCACATATGATGTTGCGTAATCATCTACAAGTCATTTAAATCCTCCGAATCTGCACAATGTTTATCAACATCAACCCTCCACACATCGTTGGACTAAGGACCATCCTCTCGTGAACATTATTGGAAACCCAAACCATCCAGTAGTAACTAGACAACGTCTTTACACAGACGGTGAACATTGCATTTATGCACTCACCGCCCGCTAATCGAACCTAAAAACATTAAAGATGCAATGACCAAAGACAGCTGGATTTAATCCATTCGGAAAGAACTCAATCAGTTTAAACTTCTTGAAGTATGGGAATTGGTTGAAAGACCAACAGGGCGCTATGTCATTGGTCTCAAATGGATTTGGAAAAACAAATTGGATGCTGAAGGAACCGTAATAAGAAATAAGTCACGTCTGGTGGCTAAGGGTTATAGACAAGAAGAAGGGATTGATTATGAGGAATCATTCGCACGGCTTGCTAGATTTGAGGCCGCTCGATCTTTACTCGCATTTCTGGCTCACATGAACATCACGGTCTTTTAGATGGACGTCAAAATGGCTTTTCTAAATGGTAAACCCCGAGAAACGGTCTATGTTAGTCAGCCAGAAGGATTTGTTGATCCAGAGTTCCCTAACCACGTCTACAAACTGAACAAGGCTCTCTACGGTCTCAAACAAGCTCCCTGGGCATGGTATGATAAGTTATCTTCCTTTCTCATTGCCAATAATTTCATTAAAGGTTCGGTCGACCCAACATTTTTCTTAAAATATCACGGGGAACACATCTTAATCGTTCAAATCTATGTGGATGACATCATCTTTGGGTCAACACATATAAAGTATTCAAACGCTTTTTCAAAACTCAAGAAAAAACGCTTTGAAATGTCAATGATGGGTGAACTTACATTCTTTCTCAGACTGCAAGTTCATCAATCACCCCGTGGTATTTTCATAAGTCAGTCCAAATATGCTCTTGAAATTATTAACAAACATGGAATGTCAAGTCAGTGATACCTATGCCAATTCAATGGCACATACCAAAGAAGCGGATGATTTGCATGGGAAATTGGTTGACCCTACCAAATACCGAAGTATTATTGGGTCATTCATGTATCTAACAAAGGTGAAACCGATGTTATTTTTGTTGTATATCTTTGCTCCCCTTATCATCGCGACCAACTGAAACTCACCTCTCCGAGGCTAAAAGAATCCTCTGATACATCAAGGGAACCATTAATTTGGGAATCAGGTATCCGAAGGATTCCGTTTTGAACTAATAGCTTTTCGACGCCGATCATGCAAGTGCGGGTTGCTTAGATTCTTGAAAAAAAGCCTACTCTACAATTTCTTGGTGATAAACCGTGTCATGCCGCCGGTCGAAGAAACATGATTACTGTCATTCCTATCACCATCATCGGGCGAATATGGTGGCTATGTCTACGTGTTATGCTCTGCTATTTGGATGAGAACACAACTCAAGGATTATGGTTACATATTTGACAATTCGATGTCCGTGATAACAAAGTGCAATTACATGACGCGTAACTTCGTTCAACATTGAAATCAAAGCACATCGATCTTCCGATATCATTTCATCAAGGAGCATGTGGAAACGCATGCTGGAATTATATTTTGTGGGTCGAATACCAATTGCACCTTCTCACCAAAGCCTTAGCTCTCTGCTAGGGTTTAATGAGTTAGTCCACAGATTGGTATGAGGTGTTTGACTCGGAGGAACTTGATGAACTTTTAAAACATTCTTAAAACCAACCAAACACCAAAACCTCTTTTTGTAAATAGTTTTCAAAAACAAAATACAAAACATATAAAATCCGATAAAATTCAAAAATATTTCCATCTAGTTTCTTTCAAACATGGCAAGTACAAAACGTCAACACTTTACTCATCAAAATTAGATTTTCTCAAATAAGTGTTGAGTGAGAAAGTAAATCTTTTTTCTGCTTCATAAAACCTTGTACTTTCATGTTAACCTTATTACATTTCTTTGATAATGGTGGTCACATTTACGGTTTCTCGACTCTCCCTGGACTCTAAATTTATAAAATTTCATTATTTATTAGTAGGGGAAAGGTCACCAAGTTTCTTTCCAAAAATCATGTATGTAACCAAAATGGAAGTTATGGGAGTTGGATGAGAAATGGTTGAGTTGGAGGAACCAATGTTGTCAAAATTAAACATTTTTCAAAAAAACATTCCACCTAACTATCTCATTCATTTATTTCAAAGCATTTATTATTTCATCCACCCCAATCCCACGCTTAAGATTCAAATCTACCAACCGTGGATTTAAACTCTTGATCCGTAAGTTGTTATATGATCTTAATGTTTTACAAACATAGGCTTTTAAATTCATAAACATCTAGCACCACGATTTTGTGTTTGGATGATTCTTGTGTTCTCAGAGGTAGAACCCAAAATCATCACTTTGTGTGTTGTGATGATAAAATGGTGTTAAAATGTTCAAAATCATCCATATAAACATTTCCAACATAAATTTCCCCAGAGAAAATGTTTTGATCATATTTCAAATTTAGGGTTCATACGCATGAATTAGGGTTTTTCATTTGAGAGTGTTTCTGGACAATTAGTTGTTCTTATGATGTTGTTTACGGGTTTAAGTGACCAAAACCATGCTTGAAACATACCCATAAATATTAATTTTGTGAAAATTAAGAATTAGGGTTTAAGTTCATACGAATTGGGTATTCTTGATTTGTGTGGTTGTAGATGTTAAAACTTGTTGGAAACATATCCTTAGGCCCTCTAAGTTATCCCGAATCAATATGGTGCTCATCCTATGGCGATTCCATACCGCAATATTTGAATGTTGGTTTTAAGTGTTACGTATAATGAACGCCGAATCGTGTATGATTGTGTGTCCATGTGAAAAAGGATTGAATTATGAGTTAATGAAGTTAGGTTACCAATTTGTTTCATGTTTTACGTGAAATATTCGTAATCAAGGTTAAATATGGACTCTCTACGATAGGATCATCTTTACGTAAAGTTACATTTAAGTTAGTAATTCACGCCAACTCTACAGCCAAGGTTCTACAAAGGGACTACGCGACGTGAAGGATATGCGTGAACGATGAGTTCCTACGCATTAGGTTACTCACTCGATGAGTAAACCCGTTTAAGCCCACATGCAGCTTATGCGAAGCTCCCATGCCTAAGGCTCTCTTTTCCTACTGCATTTATTTCATTGTGAAGTCAAGATCTCACGATAAACTTATACCTACGCATATGTTCACTATTTACCCATAAGCTTTTCAAATCTCTACGCCTAAGCCAAATTTATTAACCAAAATGTGAATCACATTATACAAACTTGTAAACAAATAAATTTATAACGCCTAAACCAAAATGTTTCTAATAAGCTTAAATGGTTAATATGTTGTGATAATATGGTTGGACTTCAAAACTAAAAGCATTAAATTCTTACCATACTTTTCACGACTACCTTGGACTATTGGACAAACTAGTGACATTGGACTCGTAACATTTGTTAAGATATCATATTCAATAATTAGACAATAAAATCAACTTTTGACTAACGTAATGTCTTTCGATATGTTGGTTCTTTTGGGTAAATATTCGATCATCGATATGGACATCAAATGGAAAGCGTTGATGCACCAAATGTTCTCTTCAATGGAAGACATCTTCCCGTTAGCACAATGAAGATTGGGAAGAACAACCCCAGAGTTGATTTTGACAACTTCACGTGTTACAGTCCTCATTAAATTGTGGATATTCGAAGACTCACCCATTTAGAACATGTCACCACTGCCACCAGAAGATCTATGTCTACTTACCACCGCACACCATACAAAAGGTCAAAGGTCAAAGTGTTACATCATGACACTTAACAACAAACAAGCACAATCACTTCAAATTTGGGCATTCTTCTTCTTCCTATCTTGAGCCTCGATTTAACGCGCTATCTAGCGGAAGAGGGCACTCTCAGTTCATGGTGAGCATCGGCTATGATGAATACTGGAATCATCACAAACACTCATCGATTGATCTTAGAACATCCCACCATGGAGAACCCTCATATCATGATTGCTAAATCCTTTTACGGGCGTGGCGGTGGTCATGAGCATCCCAAGCTCATGGAACTACAAATATTTTGTTCTATGGTCAACATGAAACACATCAATTTTCACTCGATGCGGGGCGACATGATGTCATACCTTAAAAGCGGCTCCAAGATCACTTATATCGAGATACACAAAATTGTTGATCCAAAGGATTCTGGGAATAATCGGATATTCCTTGACGATGACCCCAAACATCACTTAGTGTTGCTTGAGCCCACACTCAATGTTGTGGTTGGGACTCAACAACGAAGAAACAAGGTCGCGGTATTGCGGTTGCCTTCTACTAGCGACATCAAGGGACCAAGTCGTACAACGTTATCGGCGGTTGAATCAGGCAAAGTGGGTTTCATTGATGAAAAGTATTTTGGTACACCTGTTATGAAGACCAGGAGAGGAAGTGCAGGAAGTGTTACAAGCACGGAGAGTACGAGAAAATATCCAAAGAGAACTCATGTTCTCAAAAGGACAATTCCGTCAAAGGGTGCCATCCTTATTCCCAAACCTGAACCTAAACTGATGGACGAGGACTCGGAGGACACTATCTACGATGAAGAAAGTTATGCACAATTTCAAAGAGTGCGAACCTTGGATACTCACCCGGCGATTTGAAACCTCTAAGTCTCAAGTTTGATAAAGGGAAAACTCCAATGCAAGAGCAGGAAGAAGAGAGCTCAGATGAAGAGCCACAGGATGAAGACAAATATTACAAAAAGAAATTGAAGAATCTGGACTTCAACATGTTGCTAAGAGTTCAACCTACAACTTCGTGGCCACTGGAGGGTCAAGTGGTGGTACACTATTCACACCGGTTCCGATGCGGTTAATCAACCCGATAAGGAAGGCGGTACCCTACCAGAATCACAACAACAACTAGAGGATGAGATCATTTTGACTTTGAGGTGCGGATAAGAAGAAGGAGAGCGAGAGAAAGTACTTGATGAAGATGTTGATCTTGATGCTAAAGAAAAAGTAGATAAAGCTCAAGCTCAGCGGATGAAGAGACAAGGGTCAAAGGAGAGAAAAGGCTAAAACGGAAAAAGAAGCCAATGGCTATCTTCTAGAATAGTCCCACGTACCAAGGAACAAACTTCTAAGCCGCCAAGGACCCTCGACCTCCTGAATCATCTTCCAGTTCATCTTCCTCATCTCCACCACCATCCAAACCACGGATCCTCATCTAGATGCATGAAAGAAGGCCTGACACTTGGTTTTCACATGCCAAGACGAAGATAAACAAGTTGTCAGATGAAAGGAAACAAATTCAACAGCTTCTAAAAGAAGATTTCGAAATGGAAATGGAAAAGACGGCCAGAGAATATACTCAAGTTTTCTTCGAACGCGTCCTGGATTGACACGAGAGATGTACACCAGACAACTTTATCCGAATCTCATGCAGTTGGTCAAGCAAACAATGAAAAGACCAATGTTGTGTCATGGCTAGATGTAGATGACACTGAAGAGTATGGTGGTTCTCTAAACTTGTTGATGCTACACCTCGATTACGGAAGGTGAAGAACGATAGATAGTTAGCACAATGGAGCATGTGAAGCTTGAGGAAAAGTTCAAAGTGAAGATGACAAAAGAGAGTTGAAGCGAATCAAGAACGACGCTTTTCAATTGCTTAAAGATAGCTCTGACAGTGCCATTGAAGTCGAATATCATCTCTACAACATTCCATGAGCCATGTCTAACAACATCGATTGGCTCAACCCTGAAGCTAACATCAACTTCACCAGAAAAGATAAAGCTCCATACTACACTGACTGGACCAAACCTCTACCTATTGGTAGGCCGGATCAACCCAAGATTCCATACCGTTATTTCTTCAACAGCGACACGGGTTTCTTCTGCGATGAGCGATGTTACCGAAAATACGCTACATAACTTACCTTCCCTTTCAGCAATATATACTCCAGCGCAGCCATCGAGGAAGATGCCACACATGTTTATTGACAAAGTGGAAAATTATGACCCGATGCACTGTATGGGATTCATCATTGGCACGAGCGAAGAAGAATCTACTGAGCGCGGGTTCTTAAGTCGAAAAAGGAAGTGTTCAGTTGAAAAATGGATCATTGTGATTCAGCATGTTTCTCTGTCGTCAAAATGGGACTACACATTCCTTAAGAAAATAGTGGTCAAACGACAAGGCGAGAAGAATGACTTACGTGGCGGATTTTACGAGATTGTCGCTAAATGACATGAAGATATGTATCTTGCAAAGGTACAAGGGCGAATCGACAATTCTCTACAACTATCCAGCAGGTACATCAAGTCATTGTTAATCTTCATCAGAAGCATCGTGATCCAAGAACATGTAGAAGATATTCAAGTTGCCGTGGAATCTTACCAGCAACATGTTAATCTCACAAAACCACAGCTAGACCTTCCCAACATAAACCAACTTGCTCAGTACACCCTAATCAAGAAACCACTAGGGGTTGTATACCTGATGAACTACACCACAATTGCTTCATGGTGCAAGAGCTTCATAAGTTTGGGTATCACACATTAAAGAAGGTTCGGGACGGGTTAGCATACAGGCTAAATGAGATACATGACGGCATAGGGTCAAAGAAGAGATGGAATTCAAGGGATAGAAGGGGTGTTAAGAAGATCATCACGTGGATTGATTAAAGGTTGTTTAGAAGGGATCAGATCAGAACTTTGGAGTTTCGTGAGCTGGTCATCCAAGCATATCTCTCAGCTACCAACGTCCGAGCATTCCTAGAGTTATTGTTGGAATACCGAACTCACGGTACCCCGATCTGTTTTTCATTAACTATTTGGACGTGTGATTTATATCTGACTATGGCTTGTGCACACATAACAGTGTACAACCCGTTCTTGTCATGAAAGGACCCTGTGGTACGCTTCAGTGCCACAATCCTTACTAAAGGAGCGAAAGCTTCTTACTTTTGAGTAAAACTTATCAAAACTTTCCTTTTTCAAAGTTTTGCTCAAAAGAACAAGTACTTCCCCTTATGATTTTCAAAACCTCAAAAGTTAATATCACTTTTTGAGGGGGAGTATTTGACTAAAATCTTTGTTCAACAAAACTGTTTTTCATGGAAATCTTCCCACAAAAATCAGAATGGTCATATTCGATATAAAAATTTCATCAAAAATAACATTTATATGCCATTTTTTAGGGGGAGAAAAATTATGTGATAAGAAATATGTTGTGAATTGCTATTGAATCCTCGTGTGATAAGACTTCAACCCATGAATTGACGAGAAAAAAATTGTCGTACATCGAAAAGATTTGTCTTCCAAGACTTATCCGAGTAGATTGTACGTTCTCGAGAAACTCTTGATAGACATGAACTTTGACGGGTTTGACAACCTTTTGGGGTTGTTCAGATCTTCAAGGTAGTTATTAGAGCTAGTTGTCACCTAAAAGCTAACAATGTAACTCTTTAACTATGCAACGTAATCGTGTATCGCAAGCAATTGTATATCTTGAGTTGATCAATTCTAAAAGTGCGCGCTCCTCTCTCACCGTGCAAATTTTAGTCAAAACACTTAAGCACGTGTGGAGGGGGAGTATTTCTGAAAAATACAAAACTCTCACAGTGGTACTAGATGCTTTTATTCATAATCACTTTGAGAGATTTTCAAGAAATTGGTTTTGTGGCAACGGAGTTATAAGGTGATTAAGGTTAGGAATAACCGTCCTATGATCTGCCAGAGCCGGAGGGATCTACCCAAGGACACCACAAATAGTTAGAATCTAGAAGTCCTTAGGTATGATTATAAAAAGGAGAAAAGGAGAATCCGAGAAAGAACGAGTTAAAGAATTAAAAAGAAAAGTAAAGAAAAAGGTGAAAATAAATAGCCCTCCAGATTATGCAACTTAAGGCAGACACCGGGTTCAATTCATATGCTACTGGTTGTCACTTGATGACACAAGTATTGAAGATTAAAGTCGCCATGGACCCAGTGACGCATGCACTAAACCTTCTTAGCCACTCAAGTTTCTCTCATCAGAAGCTTGTTTCATTCTCACAGGGAACCCTACGTTAACTATCGGCTTTCTCTTAGAGATTGTTGGTATTGAAGAAGGAGACCCTCTCCAGTCTCGCTCGGAAAGAAAAACCAAAGCGCACTACTAAGTCTAGAGCCACGAGATTCATTAAAAGATCTCTTAGGAACACTTGATATTTCATCACTTGTCGTTCAACAATAAGAACGCAAGTGATACAATTCTAGAGTCCTTCACAGATCTTAGAAATCTGTCGAGAACATTTATGAGAGGTTCACAACTGTGATCCTCAATGATTAAATGAAAACTCCTGCCAGGGCCAACATCAAACAACCACGACGGCAGGTCGCCGGTAACTCCTTGTGGGTTACGGCAGTGTATCTTAAATGGTCTACATGCGTGGGATGATGCTTCGGTGTACCTCAGTGACTCACCTGAACTATAGATGTACTTCGTTACATCACGTTATCTCACTTGTGGGACTCCAGTTCAGGAACAACCTTTGTGAGAATTAGAGTCGTGTTTTCACACTATGCTATTAACACACTCGAAGTTCAAACATGTAAGCGCTGGATTATTTCTAACCCATGTTTTATGTTTTCTTCTTATGGATGCTCGCGGGTAGAAAAGATCGTGCAGATTCTTCACATGCACATACCAACAACAACACTAATTGAAGTTCTCTCAAAAGGCAACACAAAGTCAGAATGATTCTTCATCAAAGTCAAAGAATCTACAAAGTTTAAAGACTAAGAGAACTAAATCGATCTTGAAATCCAGCGTTAAAGAGCGTGTGAGCATGTTGAAGAAAGGCGTGGAGACCTCTGGAGCAATGAAGCAGACCTGATGCAGATAACCACAACATACTATCACTACCACCACAAAGAACAAAGAACAAAAGAACAAAGAAATCAAAGACGTCAAAGCAGAATACTTCAAAAGAAACAAGATCCCTATACTAGGGAGATTGTTGGAATCAAGACACTTCTTCTCACAAGAAAGAAGAATGTCAGAAGACGTCAAAGCTATTATTACATCAGCACCTACAACGTTTTTTCACTCTATCATTAATCACCAACACTTAGGGGGAGATTGTTGGAATCACTCCTAAACTAGATTACAAGTGTTAGTAATTAATATGTAATAGTTAGCTTAATTAAGGCTTTTATGTTAGTTATCATGCCAAGGCTTATGTAGAAAGCCCATGAGCCTTGGCCCAAGCCCATAAAGGAAAGGAAGGGAACTTGCATGTTGCCCTAGTTCCTTCCTATAAATACGTTTGTAACTCTCATTTGAGAGTTTTGGTTGTTCACTTTCACATTTATCCTAAGCATAATCTTTCTCTCATTTCTTACGCATAAGTGTGTGTGTGTTCATCCGATCCATTCTTTACCTCATTTCTTCATACTGATGCTTGTGTTACAAACATGGTGACCTGATAGAATTACACAGTGAACCATGTTTCCAAATTGGCATCAAAATGTGATATTTTCCAATCTCTTTCTCCATGCTAGATTCACCTACATTAACATTATCTTCTAGACTTGCAAAATCATTAGTATTTGTACCTGCAACAACTGGTACATGATTCATAGATTCTGTTAGAGTATCAAGGTCAAACAACCACTTTGGACCTTCTCCTACAATATTAGACTTATTCTCTAAAAACTAAACATGCAAGTTTTCCTATACATGCCTAGTTCTAATGTTATATACCTTAAAGGCTTTACTATGCATAGAATAACCAACAAAAAAAACCCTCATCTGATTTACCACCAAATTTTCCCAAATGATCTAAGGTATTGAGGATAGTAACATGACATCCAAATGGTTTCATGGAGCTTAGAGAAGGAGTTCTATCTCTAAAAAGTTCATAAGGTGTCTTGTTGTGAGAAACGTTTTGAAAGGCTCAAGGCGCACTAAGGCGCAAAGGGGGTCAAAGAGCCTCGATTCGAGGCGCATTCCAAGGCGCGGGATTCATGAATGCGAGGTGCACTAAATACGTTAAGGTTTTTATAACATATGTGACCATTTATGTAGCTTAAATAACACAAAATAACATTAAAATACTTAATACATGGCACATATTTCTAGTACAAAGATTAAAATGGATCAGTTGTCACATCTGAAACAGATCAAATCTTTGGCTCAATGACCTATATAGAGATTAAAATCCATATCAGACTAAATATGCTTGTGTCCTACACTTGTAGACTTACATCTAACAAAGCTCGTAAATTAACCCAAAATATCAAGCAAGCAACGTATTAATATTCAAGGCACAATGCCACATTTTCATGATAATACGTCGTAAAAAAATACTTAATGAAACAAAGTAACTTCTTAAAAAAATTTCTATCAATAAAATAAACAAAAAATTAATTAAAATTTACAAATCATATAAATACTCACCCTATGACATAAAAAGCCCATGTATATAACTTATAAGGCCCATGTATCTTATCTTAATATTTAGAAAAATGGCCTAAAAACCCGTTACATCTACGAGGCGCAAAAATCCCCAAGGCGCGCGATTTGGGTGGGATTCATGCATGTCGTGAGCCTCGATCTAAAAAAATCCCAAAGGCTAGAGCCTCGTGCGACTTAGCGCCTTAGGCGCAATTTTTAAAACTCTGGTTGTGAGGCTTAACCACTAAAACCCTATTTTGCACATAACAAGTAGTATTAACTTCTTCAGCCCAAAAATTAGTTGGTAGCTTAGAGTCAACTAACATAGTTTAGAAGGCTCTATTAGTGTCCTATTCCTCCTTTCAACGACACCATTCTGCTGTTGATGAGTGGCCTTTTACTCATCATTTTAAACCTGTAAAACCCGGAAAAATGTGTAAAAACACCCAATTATATCAAATTATATTGCAAATATCATTGGATTGTGTTTTTATGTGTTTTAGGTACAAAAGGATTTAAAACAAGGAAAAAAAGACAAATTCGAGCGTGGAATGGAAAAGTGCATAAAAGACGGAGCCGGGAGTGATTTTCTACATATTTTTGGTCAAAGTAAACCCCGGGACACGTTTTTGAAGTGAGCTTGGGAAAACAGACCCAAAACCTTAACCTAAGCCTAAACCCTAATTTTTCCTAAACCCCTTAGTTACCTAAACCCTAATTACCTTTTAACCTTAAACTTATTGCAAATCCTAAACTTACAATTACACACCCGGATATCATTTACAACCCAACCCGGATCCAACAAGCCAAAAATCCATTGTAACCCAACACCTAATCCAACCCTTTTAATACTTTACCCATCTCTACCCGTTTCTATCTATTCCTTAAAAAAAAATTACCCTTTTTCACCCAGTCAAACACTGGTTCAAACCCAAAAATAATAAATCCAAATTGGCGCCAAGTCCACTATAGGGCCTCCTTCTTCCTCCCATCACTCTCAACAGATACAAACAAGAGAAGATCACACTCCTCTTGCCACCTTGGCAATCCAAGACACAAAGGTCCAATCCAATGGCCAAGATTGATTGAAGTGGGAACCAAGGAAATCCTAGGGTTCATATGGATGCTGAGAAAGCACAAATTGAAGAAAAGCTACAAGCCTCTCAAAAAACAAGCACAACTCAAGAGGAAGAAACCCTAGTAGCACACTAGTATAAATAAATAGATTGTAGCAATTTATAAGGTGTGTAGTTTTTTAGCAATTTTTAAGTTTTTAAATTTTTTAAGCTAAATTTAGTTTTTCAGTGCTTATTTAAGCTTACTTCAAGTTGTAATTTCATTTTCTATAGCCTTGTAATCTTTTTACTTGTTTAATGAAAATTTTAGTTTTTATAACTTAAACTGCCATTGTCCATTTTAGTATTACATTACCTTTCAAAATCTTTTATAAGCTTCTTTCTTAAGTCTTACAAGCTTTATACAGAATTTGTTAAGCTTAAGTTTATTTTTTTTTAAAAATAAAAAATAAAAAAAAATTACAAAATAAAAAAAATAAAAAATAAAATAGCTTACATGGATGATGGGTCGGATTTGGATGGACCCATATGTTTAAAAACAAGCTAGAGCTTGTAGATGTTTGTTAAACCTTGTTTTGAGCAAAGGGTCATTGTAAGATCATTTTTCAAGTTCACTGTTCAACTGCTTATTGCTTATCATAACTGCTTATTTGCTACTTTAATATGCTTATTACTCTCCATTATTGCTTTTGTTAGCTTATTTGTAGTTTAAAAGTTGTTTATTTAAGTTTTTGCAAAAATCTTCAAAAAATCCAAAAATAATAGGTCATAACTATTAGCTTATTCTAGTGCTTATTTTCCTGATAAAAGTTGCTTTTATTTAGTTACTTAGTCATTTTAATCAGTTTTGTTAAAAGTCCAACATGGTTTAAGCCTAAAATCTGTATTAAAACAATCCTAGTTTGTTTTAGTTTTAAAGCAGCCTTATAAGAAGTTTTTAAGTTATTGAACGCATTTTTTACTAGATTTATAAGGTTTAGACTAAGTTTTTTTCAAGTTTTTAAATGCATGTTAACAGTAAAGTGTTGTCATTTTTGGTTCAAGTTGAGTTCAAATGCATGTTTTAACTGACTGTTGAGAGTCATAAGTTTTTTTGTCAAGTTTTAAAGCACATTTTGGTCTAAAAAAAAGAAAAAAGTACTCATAACTGCTCAGCACTCATTTGAGTGTTGAGTGCTCAGTACCAGTTTTCAAGTGATCATTTTTAATCCTAAATCTTCTTCAAAATTCTTAAAAACTGTATTTATTGATCCTTAATGGATGAATTTTATCTGTTTCTAAGTTTTATTCATGATCTTTAGCTTTTAGATAGCTTAATTTAGTCTCAAATTTGGTACCTCGAACACTTAGAACTCACGAGAACAGGTCCAAAACAACCCACTTACCTGTTTTATCAGCTCCATAAAAAGCTCAATTTAAGCTCTATAAGTCTGAAAATTGGTATACATGTTCTTTGATGGATACTTCATGCTGTTTTGAAAGTTTAAGACACTAGATTTTAGGTTTCATAGCTTATTTAGTAGCTCAAAAACATCCCCTTAGGGCTATTTTATATAGTAGCTTAGTTCTAGTTTAAGCCCTTTTATTGTTTTTTGTTTTCTGCTTATTTGTCTACATTAGAGATTTTTAAGCAGAATAGAGTAGATCCTAGATTTTATTTAGCTTAATAAGTGTTTTATTGTATCTTTAAACACCCTTGGCAGCCTTTACATACCCCAAAGAGTCCACAAGTTAGCTGCTGTTGTTGAAGCTTATTCCAAGCTTATTTTTTTAAGTATTGAAATGTTGCAAAAATCAAAAATCAAAAAAATCAAAAAGGGGATTTCTAGGGTGATCCAGGCTCGAACCCTGGACCTCTCCCTTTATAGTACCCCACACACCACACACACTCCCAACTGCCCTAGGGTCTTTTCTCAATTTTAGTTTACACCTTTAATTTCTTAAATACATATAGTCAGTTTTAGCTTATTTGCACTTATTAGCTTATAACAGCTTATATACATAAGATTTTTCCGTAATAATTTAATGTTTTTTTATAATTTAATTAGTTTAAATTAGTTTTTAATTCATAATAAAAAATATAAAAGTCAAAAAAATACCCAGCTTTTTTCTATTTTTTTTTAGTCATTTAGAACTTAGGAAAAATAAAATTGCACCGTAGACTTTAATTTTCAAAATTTTGATATTTAGGGCTCCGGACGTTCCCGGTTTTGCTCGTTTTTTATTTTTAGTGCCTTAGGAATTAATTGAGCATCGTTTTCTTAGTTTATGTGCTTATTGGTTTTTAATTGAGTAGTTAGCTTTTAATTCTTTCCTTATTTGCTTTCCCGTTCATTAAAACTTAGAAAACCAAAACAAAAACGTAAAAAAACCGACTATTCAAGCATTTTAATAACAAAACTCAAACGAAATCCTCGATTCACACCTCGTTGGGACATGACCCGGGTAATCACTTGCCCGGTATCATATATCGTATTTACTAATTTTGCTTGTTGACTTTTTTCCTAAAGGGTTGACTCATGGATTCTCGCGGGTATTTATATTTGATATTATTTATATATACATGCAAACGAATATCAAAATTTTGGCGCCGCTGTCGGGGAGGTTGTGTTGCGACAATATCGTTAAGGTTTGGCGATTAGTGACTTGAAGATCCTTCCTCGTGAAGTTATTGCTTTCACAAAATCCTTATAAAACACAAAATATTTTTCTTTTCTTTATATGTATATATATATATATATATATATATATATATATATATATATATATAAAAGATAAAAAACCCAAAAACATTTTCCATTTTATTGTGTTAAATAAAGATAAAAATCATCATCAATATAACACTTTCAACTTGAGTGTTATCATTATAAGTTCCCAAACTAAAGATTTAAAACTTGCATTTATGTCAGTTGCGAAAAATCGGCTCACCTTTACTTGATAAACAAACTATAAGAGGGGTTTAAGGCGGGTTGTTCCAACGAACTACGACCCGAAGGGAGAAGGTGAATAAAAGTTCAGTGCTTTCCTGCTCCCCCGCTCCTTTGTGCATTTTTCTTTTAGAGAGGTACCGTACGCTTGTGATTATTGGTTTAAGTTCCTTGTGTTTTTGATTCGGTCTTGTTGTAATGGAAAGTGTTTTTTTAAAGTGCATGCACACTCATTATTTTAATTCATTGAGTCCCTTACATGAACTCGCCACAATTACGAAGACGTTATAGACGTGCCACCCCATTAGTCAAACCCGAGATTCATCCTACTCCCAAACCAATTATTGAAATGGTGGACGATAACCGTTCTATGTTAAAGCAACTCCAAGCACCCACCGAGGGTTACGGAGAAGCTATTGTTGTTTCAGCAATCGTTGCTAATAACTTTGAGCTTAAACACGGATTGTTAAACCTAATTTCCTCTAGTCAATTTTACGGATTTGAGAGGGACGACCCTCATTCCCACATTCGAATGTTTAACAAGCTCACATCTACAATCAAATATCGAAATGTACCTCAAGAAGCAATCAAACTACTTCTTTTTCCCTTTTCTCTCGATGGGGCCGCCCGGACTTGGATCGAAAAACAACCCCTCGTTCGATTACAACATGGGAAAATTTAGTATCGAAGTTTGTGAATGAATTTTCTCCCCGTCTAAAACAACAAGCCTAAAAAATGAAATTACAAAGTTTACCCAAAAATTTGATGAATCATTTAGTGAAGTTTGGGACCGTTTAAAGGACTTACTTCGTAAATGTCCTCACCATGGTTTTTTTGAATTACATCAAATTGATACATTTTACAATGGCTTAAACGAAACCGATCAAGACTCTCTCAATGCCGCCGCCGGTGGTAATCTTTTGACTCGATATACGAAAGATGCGTTGTCTATCATTGAGAACAAGTCTAACGTCCGTACTTCACGAAGCAAAACGGTTGCTTCCTGAGTGAGTGATTCACCTTCTTCTTCAGAAAATGTCTCTAGCACGGATGCTAAGATTGACAATCTCACCGATGCTATCCAAGCATTGGTTCTTTCTCATAAGAATCTTTCTTCTACCCCACCCACTCCTCCACCAGCTCAAGTCAAAGTGGTGGAAGCTACTTGTACCACTTGTGGTGGACCTCATGCTTACTACAATTGTACCGCCACCGATGGTAGTCCCTTTGAAGCAAATGTCGTAGTCGGGTCTTATAACCAAGGAGGTAACCAATATCGTCCTCAAGTTGACCCGAACTATCGAGCTAACAATCAAGTAGGACCACCCAGATTTTCTCAACCTAACAACCAAAATAGGTTTAACCAAAATCAATGTAGAGGGCAAAATGTTCAAAACCAATTTTTGGGATATGAAAGTACTGAACAGTTAAAGTGCTGAAGATTAATAAAGTACTGCAGAATGACAAAGAACTGGAAAAAGTCAAAGATTCAAAGTACTGCTAAATGATAAAGTCAAAGTAATGCACACTAAGTCAAAGTACTGCAAGATCAAAGAACTGTTTCATTCGTTTATAGAAAGTCTTGTAATTCTAGAATATTCTATATTAGATTACTTGTCGTACAAGGATACAATTTGTAAACCGACTAGGGTTATCCTTGAGCCTATAAAAGGATCCCTAGATTGGCATTAGATGTACGAGTCTTAGAGTTAACGTTTTAGAGAAGATCGATATTCTTAGAGTTGTTGAAGTATCTGCATAATAAGCAGATTTAGAGTTAATAATAAAAGTTATTCTTCTTAGATTTGTTAAGTAAATTCCGCATACTTAATAAAGATTATTCAATGTTTCATTGTTAATAACTTAGGATTTATCCGAGGTTGTTAAACCTTAAACAAGCTATTTAAGTTAGTTTGGTTAGAGTACATCGATCCAACAAGTGGTATCAGAGCTTGTGTGGAAACTCAAACTAAGAAGAAACCCTAAAACCTACTACAACAGAACCTAAAGATGTCGACTGATTCTGTTCCACCACCATCCATCACCTCAATGAGGATTCCTGTCATCAAGAAGGGCGAATATGACCTATGGTGTATGAAGATGAGGCAGTACATTGCCATAACAGACCATGCTCTATGGAATGTAATTGTCAATGGTAATGAAGAAGTTCCAGAAACTATTGATGTTCCTGGACAACCCAAAGCACCTAAGGCAATCTTACCAGCAGCAACATTAAGGAATCAAGAGAAGGCACTCAACATTCTCTTGTCTGCCATTCCAGATGGTCATCTTCTCAAGTTTCATGATGCTAAAGATGCTAAGCAGCTCTGGGCTGCACTCAAGACAAGATTTGGAGGGAATGAAGCTTCTAAGAAGATGCAGAAATCTTGAAGAAACAATTTGAAACTTTCAATCTGAGGTGAAGAGAGAGTCTTGATCTTTGCATATGATAGGTTTCAAAATCTCCTCAACATGTTGGAGTTATACAAGGCAGAAGTATCAGTTGAAGATGCTAATCTGATGTTTCTAAGGAGTTTGCCATCCACATGGCATGTGATAGCTACAATGATCAGAGGTCAACCAGGTTTGGATGTTATGGACTTTGATGATCTCTACAATCATCTAAAGGTGTATGAGCATGAGATGAATGGTCAAACTAGTTCCAAATCTCACAGTATTGCTTTTCTATCATCTGAAAAGTACTTCCACCAAAAGTACTGCTTCTCCTACTCAAAGTACTGTCACTCAAAGTACTGTTTTTTACACTCCCCCCACCTTTGGTCAACAAGCCCACCAACTACTACTATGCACTCAGATGAGGTTGTGTGCTCTTTCTTTGCACAGCAAGCTTCTTCACCTGTAGTTTATGAAGAAGATCTCTCCTAGATTGACGAGGACGCTTTAGAAGAAATTGATATCAAGTGACAAGTTGCTTTGATCACTGCAAGGATCAAGAAGTACATGAAGAAAACAGGAAAGAGCATTGATTTCAAACCAAAACAGGGAATAACTTTTGACAAATCCAAAATTGAATGCTTCAATTGTCAAAAGACTTGACACTTTGCAAGGGAGTGCAGGTTTGCTAAGTATCAAGCAAACAGGATGACTGAGAAACCAAAGCTGGAGCTAAAAGAAATCCCTATTACTGAAACTAAGGCTTTGGTTGCTCAAGAGAATTTGTCAGAAGTTGACTGGAGTGAAGACTTTGATGATGAACCAGTGACTTATTGTATGGTAGCAGTGGAAGATGTAGTTAAAGAATCAGTGGAAGAATTGGACTGGAGGACTGCTTTTGATGAGGAACCTGAACATGCTGCTTTGGAATCCAGAGATTGTCTAGGAGGATTTGATTGGAGCTTGGAGTGTGAAGATGAACCTGTACTACTTGCAATGGTAGCTACTTCACCAAGTTCACCCCCTATCTCTGAGGTATGCTCAAATTGTCATGATTTCTATCAAAAACTGCTAAATAGTTAAGTGATTGAAAGAGATAATTGTGTTAAGGCTAGGTCTGAGGTAGCAGGTTATCAAATAACCTTAGTGTCAATGGAATCCAAAATATTAACACATGAAAATAATGAAATGGCTTGGGCTGAAAAGTATGAACAACAGGATTACCAGTTAAAACTAAGTGAATGGAAATTAAACTGTAAAATTGCTGAAATTGAGAAACTAACTAAGGAGAGAGATGATCTATTAGCAAAGTTTGATGCCTGGAAAGAATCTGGTCTGTCACATGTTACTTATGTTCAAAAACAGAGAAGAGCATATATTAGAACTGGCTTAGGTTTTGGTATGAACTTTGATAACATAGAAGAACATCCACCTAGTGATAAGGATGAAGGTGATTTTGAGGATGTAACCACTAGTGATGATGAACTCATTAATTATGTAGACACATCTAGTAATGAGGGTTTAATTAGTGAATCACCTCTTGAGTATAAGAAAGACAGAGGCTATCATGCTGTTCCACATCCCGTGGGTAGTCATCAACCCATAAGACCTGATGTTTCACATTTTGGATTAGACAGTCTAGAGTTTAGGAAAAAGCTTATTGGTCAATCTAGGTCTGAACCCCCAAAAGAAACTGTTGAAAACAATGTTCAAAGTCAAGCAGTACCTTCAATTCAAAGTACTGCTCCACAATCAGTACCTTCAGGAAAACCTTTTCAAAACAGTACTGCTAAACCTTTTTAGGATAACTTTGGTCAAAACAAGTTTAATCATTCACCTAGAACGCACAATAGTTTTGGTCATAGACATAGAAGAAGTCACTTTGGGAGTATGGGTGAAAAACTGTGTTTTGTGTGTTATAATCCTACTCATCTAATCAAGGATTGTGAACATCACTCAGAATACCTTAGGAAATTTCCAAAGACTAGGTCTGCCAACCAGAAACCTAGAGAGAACAAACCAGTTTGGAATAATTCTAATAGGGTCAATCACAGTAACTTCTCACCAGATCATAGGTACCCTCACCAAAGAAGACCTTTTTCTAAACCACCAGTACCTTCACAAGCAGTACCTTCTCAAAGTACTGCTCAGTGAAACCAAGGTACTGCGAATACCACTTGGAACAGGAATCCTAGGAGATCTCATTACTATCAACCTAGAAGGTACTACAATTCACATAGGGGATCTAGATCACAGGAACTAAGTGTTAAAACAGAATGTGTTAAGAGAGAAAGTACTGCTGAGGGACAAACAGTACTTTCAACAAAAAGTGAATCAGATGTCTTTATAATACAAGAGAAAGAGAATGAATTTGCAAAAGAGAGTTCTGTTGAAAATCCAGAAAGTTTTGAAAATCCACATGCTAAAAATCAAAAGATAATTCTGGATCATGTTTTAAAAAATAGTGGAAATTACATACTCAAAGAATTTGAGTTTGTAACTCCATAAGGGGAACACAAGTCAGTAATGGCTTGGGTTCCTAAAAGAAACTAACTCTCTAAATCTTTGTGTAGGGCAACCCAAAAGAGGAGCTTAAAGATCATTTGATTGTAGATAGTGGTTGTTCTAGAAGTATGACAGGAGACAAGGATATTCTGTCTTATTTTAGATCTATTAGTGGAGGAAGAGTTGCATTTAGGAATGATCCCAATGGAGGAAGAATTACTCGGAAAGGAACCATCAAAGCAGGACGTATAGATTTTGAGAATGTTAGATATGTGAAGGAGCTCAAGTTCAACTTATTATCAGTCTCTCAAATCTGTGATAAAAAGCATCCTGTGTTATTCACTGACACAGAATGTCTCATTATTTCCTCTGAATTCAAGCCTGTTGATGATGACTTGGTAGTACTCAGAGTACCAAGAACCAATGATGTGTATAGTCTGGACATGAAGAGTCTTCACTCTTATGGGAGAGCTACTTGTTTAGTGGCAAAAGAAATAACTGAAGAAGCACATCAGTGGCATAGAATATTGGGCCATGTAAATTTCAAGAATATCAACAAACTGGTCAAAGGAAATTTAGTTAGAGGTTTACCTTCAAAGACTTACAAGAATGATCACTCTTGCTTAGCATGCACGAAGGGTAAACAACACAAAGCTTCATGCAAGAAGCTTGAGGAGAGAACAATTAGAGAACCATTGGAGGTGTTACATATGGATCTGTTTGGACCTATCTCTGTGGCAAGTTTAAACAAGAAAAAGTACTAGTTGGTTGTTAAAGATGATTGCAGTAGATTCAGTTGGG
Organism: Chrysanthemum makinoi; assembly: GCA_910596185.1. NCBI lineage: Eukaryota > Viridiplantae > Streptophyta > Magnoliopsida > Asterales > Asteraceae > Chrysanthemum > Chrysanthemum makinoi. The sequence goes on along the minus strand of OU343216.1, from coordinate 5,826,535 downwards.
TATTTTTCTTGGGATTTAAAGATGATACTTTTGATGCTATTCAGACTCTAATAATAGCACTTGAAAACCAATTGAGACTCAAGGTCAGAGGTATTAGATGTGATAATGGGATGGAATTCAAGAACAAGCTTATGGATGAATTTTGTGCTAACAAAGGAATCAAGAGGGAGTTCAGTATTGCAAGAACACCTCAGCAGAATGGTGTTGCAGAGAGGAAGAATAGGACTTTGATTGAAGTAGCCAGAATTATGCTTGCAGATTCACAACTACCTATTCAATTCTGGGCTGAAGCTGTAAGTACTGCTTGCTATGTACTTAACAGAGTATCAGTCACCAAACCACAGATAAAGACTCCTTATGAGTTGCTGATGGGCAAAAAACCCAACATTCGGTTTTTGAAGCCTTTTGGATGCCCTCTCACTATTTTAAACATAATTGATAATCTGGGAAAGTTTGATGGCAAGTCAGAAGAAGGATATTTATTGGGATATTGTACCAACAGTAAGGGCTTTAGAGTGTACAATAGAGTCACTAAGAAGGTTCAAGATTGTCTTCATGTTGAGTTTTTAGAAGATCAAGAGAATCAGAAAGGTAAAGGTCCTGATTGGATGTTTGATCTTGAAGTTTTAACTCCTTCTATGAACTATGTACCTATCAAAGAAGAAAATCAACCTGTGTACAATGGAGAAGATTCACAGTATGTTGTTCATGGAGTTCACATTAGACCTGATGCTGTTCCTGATGAACCAAAGCAAAGTACTAATGCTCCAAAGCAAAGTACTGATGCACCAAAGCAAAGTACTGATAAACCAAAATCTTCACTATCTGCTAAGGATCAAGATATTCAAGAGACACTTAATCAGATGCTTTTTCAAGATGTAATGGCACATTCTTATTATGATGAACAAAGAAGAGCTTATGAAGAAGCAAAGAAAAAGAATAAGACTGCAGAGTATTCTCACAGTACTTTGGACAGTACTTTCGAACAAAGTACTGCTGCACCAGTTGACGGCACTTTAGCTTATTTGGATGATCCTACCATGCCTGGTTTAGAAGAAACTGATGACGAGTTTGAAAATGAAGGTATTTTCTCAGATTCCAATGAAGATGCTGATTTTACGAATCTGAATGATACTTATGGAGTTCCACAGTCTCCAATCTTAAGAATCCATAAGAATCATCCTACTGATCAAATCATTGGTCCTTCTACTTCTGGAGTCATGACAAGACACAAAGCTAAGCGTTTTACTACTCCTCACAATGCTTTACTTAGCTTTGTGTATAAACAAAACAGGCTGAGTCATAAGGACCATCAAACCTGCCTATTTACTTGTTTTATCTCTCAAGAGGAACCCAAGAATATTGCTCAAGCATTGACTAAAGAGAGCTGGGTTGAAGCTATGCAGGAAGAATTTCTTCAATTTAAACTTCAAGAAGTTTGGGTATTATGTGATCTTCCAGATGGGAAGAGAGTTATTGGAACGTCAAGAGAGATGAAAGAGGCAATGTCATCAAGAACAAGGCAAGGTTAATAGCTCAAGGCTACAGACAGGAAGAAGGAGTAGATTATGATGAAGTATTTGCTCCTGTAGCAAGGATTGAAGCTATTAGAATATTTCTTGCTTTTGCTTCATATATGGGATTTCAGGTTTACCAGATGGATGTCAAGAGTGCCTTTCTATATGGAACTATTACAGAGGAAGTTTATGTCAAACAGCCTCCTGGTTTTGAAGATCCTAAACATCCTAACAAGGTCTACAAGGTGGTTAAGGCTCTTTATGGCCTTCATCAGACACCTAGAGCTTGGTATGAGAGGCTCTCCACATTCTTATTACAACATGGTTACAGGAGGGGAGCTATTGACAAGACTTTGTTCATCAAGAGAGACAAGAAGGATATCATGTTAGTTCAAGTCTATGTTGATGATATCATCTTTGGAGCTACCAAACAGTCTATGGTTAAAGAGTTTGAGCAGCTGATGCAGAAAGAATTTCAGATGAGTTCAATGGGTGAGTTAACTTTCTTTTTGGGACTTCAAGTTAAGTAGTCAAAGGAAGGTATTTTTATCAGTCAAGACAAGTATGTATCTTACATACTTAAGAAGTTCAGTTTTGATGCTATGAAGCCAGTAACTACACCTATTAAATCAATCAACTCATTGGGCAAAGATGAAGATGGACAACCTGTTGAAGTCAAGTTATATAGATCCATGATTAGCTGTCTTATGTATCTCACTGCATCAAGGCCTGATATCATGTTCGCTGTATGTTTATGTGCAAGATATCAAGTCTCACCAAAGATCTCTCATATGAATGCAGTTAAAAGGATTTTTAGTTATTTGAAACAACAACCTAAGTTGGGGCTGTGGTATCCTAAGGATTTACCTTTTCACTTAGAAGCTTTTGGATAGTGATTATGCAGGTGATAACTATAATAGAAGATCAACAACTGGAGGATGCCAATATCTTGGAAGAAGATTAGTCTCCTGGGAATGTAAGATACAAACAATTGCAGCAACATCCTCTACTGAAGCTGAATATGTAGCTGCTGCAAGCTATTGTGGCCAAGTTTTGTGGATGCAGAATCAACTCTTGGATTATGGGTTCAACTTCAAGAATACTCCTATCAATATTGATAATGAGAGTACTATTTGTATTGTGAAGAATCCAGTTTACCATTCCAAGACCAAGCACATACAGATTAGGCATCACTTTATCAGAGATTGTTATGAGCACAGACTCATAAATGTGGTCAAATTTCACACGAATGATAATGTAGCTGACTTACTCACCAAAGGCTATTTTCAAGATTCAATCTCTTGGTGGTGAGCATTGGCATGATTAACTACTGAGCTACATTTAAGGGGAAGACTATTTTGTATTAGTATAGTCCTATGCATTGCTTGAGGGGAGGATATTTATGTATACTTAGCTTATACAGAGGAATTTGGAAAAGTAATGTTTTTTATGAAAGTACTGCTTGGGAAAGTACTGCACACGTGGAAAGTACTGTTTGTCTTATTAAAGTACTGTTCCAACGGTAATATTGAGGGGTAATTACTACTAACGGTAACTTTGTTATTATGGGCTGTGATTTTTCAAATCTCACCTATAAATAACTACTCTATGATTTTCCCTCTCATCTTGATATTCTCATATCTTTTCTATATTTCTCTCATCACCTATTTATTATTCGATTATATCTCTTATTGTGCTCACATAATCAACAATGACGAATCGTAATACTGTTTCCAAGCACAACATGGTGGCGAATTTAGACAAGACTGAATCTAATGAGGCTTTTCATGATATAATTGATTATCTTACTGGGTCGCCAATCAGTTATGCTCTTTTAGTGGAGCCGGATATAATTGAACCCTGGATTCAAGACTTTTGGGCTAATGCTAGGGATAATATGGAGAATGATGAATTTTGTGTTCGATCAACAGTTGCTGGAAGAACTGTGAAGATTACAGAAGCCTCTATTCGAGAAGACTTATTGTTTAATGATGAAGAAGGGGCTATTCGTTTTGATAAACAACTGATTTGGGATACATTTAGGGACATTGGCTATGAAGGGTCCTTAATAGAACAAACATTCAGGAAGTCGTGGAAAACTAGAAGCGGGGGTTGAATAGTTTTACCAATTTAAAACTTACTTTTAAATATTTAGATCGACTTATGTCAATCTATTTGGTTGTTTATGTTGGACGTTGATAGATAGAAATATAAACGTGTAATGAAAGATAAAGAGTAAGAAGCACATCACCATGACACAAGTTATTTATAGTTGTTCGGCTACAAGGACACCTTCCTTGCCCTACTCCACTCCCCGAGTCACCTACTCGAGAGTTTGTAAACACTACACCAACTCCTTATGGCGGAGAAGCCTTCACAACGTCGCTTAACCTTTTTCCGGTACAAAGCTAAATACCGAGTTCCTTCACACCAAGGCGAACCACACCTAACACAACGTCGCCTACCCTTTATACGGTACTAGGCTAACCACCGAGTTCTTTCACACCTTAGGAGAACTAATCCTATCACAACGGCGCCTACCCTTTATTAGGTACTAGGCTAAGTACCTAGTTCCATTACTATGGAGGAACTACTACCCTTCACGACACAACACCTAATCTTAAGGAGATCTACTCCTTGTTACAACACCATCAAGGATATCACCATCCTTGTAAATAAACAAATACTTATGTGTGTAATGATGTACCTCATCGATTATATGACCTAGGCATTCTTCCCAAATGCCACTTGATTTAATTCTTTGGCATCCTTCACTAATGCCTTTGACACAACGCTTGGCACCCTTCACTAATGCCTTCGTCTTGACACCTATAGCATTCTTCACTAATGCTCTTGACACGAACGATAAGCACCTTTCACTAATGCTTTCGTCTTGACACTTTCGGCATCCTTCACTAATGCCTTTAACCCAACATCTATGGAGAAAGGAAGAACTATCAACAAGAGAACCTTCATTGTCTTGATAATGATGAAGCATGGCAACTCATGGACTTGAGCTTGTACGTCTTCAAGAAGTGGTGATCTTTCCTTTAAGAGGAACCTAGAAGATCACACAAAAACAAAAGACAAACTACATAGATCACTTGGATCTGAGGTTAGAGGGTTAGAATACTTGGGGAAAGTATGTGTGTAAAGTGATAAGTAGAAAGGAGGAAATGGATCTATATTTATAGAGAAAATTCTCTATTGTTTCCCCGGATCCCACGGATCCCTTCCACTTGGGATCCGGCTAGCACAAAGCCATGGATCCGTGGAATGCTCCTCTTTGCCCATGGGTAATTTTGGTTATGCGTCATGAGTCATGGGTTATGAACCTACTCTAACAGTCAGATTTAAGGAATCAACAACAAAGAAACAAGGTGCTGTGTTGTCAGATCACCTTCTCTCTGATGCAATCAAACAGCTTTATTCACGATGAAAAGTATTCTGGTACACCTACCAGGAAAACCAGAAGAGGCAGTGCAGGAAGTGTTGCAAGCACTGAGAGTCAAAGAAAGTTCCCAAAGAGGAAACCTCCACTCAAACGTAAAGTTCCCTCTAAGGAAGTTGTTCCTATTCCCATTCCCAAGTCTGAACCACAAAGAAAGCTAGTGGATGAAAGCTTTGATGAGACCGAATCAGACGAGGAGGTCACCTACTCTGAAACTGCAATCGATGTCACTCCAACAGTAGCTAAACCTCCCAGTCCAAAAGCTGACCAAGGCAAAGGGAAGACTCCAGTACTTGAGCATGAAGAAGAAAGCTCAGATGAAGAGCCACTGGATACTGATTACAGGAAGAAGTTCAAAATCATTAAATTCCAACACCTGGAAAAAGAGTTTGAACAGCAACAAATGCGTGGCCCCGGAGGGTCAAGTGGTGATGTCCAATCTACACCAATTCCTGATACGGTTAATCAACCCGATAAGGGAATTGGTGCCACCACTCTTGCGCAACAACAAAAGCGCGTGGAGGATTCTATTGATTATGACTTTGAGGAACCTGAAAAGGAAAAGTTTGAGAAAGAAAAAGCTGATGAAGTGGCTGCAGCTCAAGCCAAAGTAAATGAAGAGGCCCGGATTCAGGCTGAAGTAAAATCTGGACAAGATGACAAAGTGAATTATGATGATTATCTTCTTGATAGTCCTACTCGTTCTAAGGAGAAAACTTCTGAACCTCCTAAGGACCCTGAATCACCTCACGACTCTTCATCATCAGATTCGTCTTCTCACTCTTCACCTCCTCCATCCAGAAGATCAACCAGATCCACATCCAAATCTGTAAAGAAGCCAACAGACTCTTGGTTATCCCGGACTAAAACAAGGATTGTTAAAGCTGTCAAGCAAGTACAGAAGAAGGATGTAACCAACAAAAAGCTGAATCAACTCGCTGACAGAATCAACTTTCTTCAAGACGGGATAAACGAGTTGTTGATAGAAAGGGAACAAATACAGAAGTTTATCAAAGGAGATTTCCAAATGGAATTGGAGAAGACGGCAAGAGAATACACTTACAAGTTTCTTCTCGACACTGTCCCTGGTGTAACTACAGAAGTATTCTCCAGACAACTTACTCCAAACATCGTCGCATTGGTTAAACATATAATGGCCAAAGAATCTAATCTCTCTGAAACTGAGTTAATTTCTAAATTGGTGATGCAAATGTCAAAATGATCTGCAACTTTTACTTCAGATGAAGCTAAATTTTTTGAAGGTCTACTAGATTATGAACTCAGATCATCATGCAAGGAATCAGCAGATCAACCTAAACGACCAAGAGATGACGATGATACGGACAAGGACTCTGCACCTAAACGTCCAAAGAAGTCTGGAGACCCCTCCTATGTGCCACCACCACCCCTACGGACTCCAACAACAAGACAATCTCCTCCACGCTCTTCCACTGACAAACCTCAGGACTCTAAGTTACCACCCCAGACAGAGAAAACCGATGATCACTTCGAATACACTGGTAGTGAAGATGAGGAAGTCCCTGAGCCCCAACAACAACCCACCTCTCCCGCTTCATCAAAGAAACCAGAATCCTCATCTAGGCCAAAGAAAAAGAAGAAGAAGACGCCCAAGGCTGACGTCGTATCATGGCTAGACGAAGATGACACTGAATATGACTGGTTTTCGACACTTGTTGATGCTACTCCCGCTCTAACTGATGATCAAGATATGGTAGAAGGTCGTACATTGGAGCATGCTAAGCTACTGCAAGAAAAGTTCCGAGTGAAGAAGATGACGAAATCAGAGTTGAAACGAATCAAGAATGAAGCCTTTCAACTACTCAAAGACAGATCGGAAAGTGCTATTGAAGTTGAATATCACCTTGACAACATAGCACGAGCCATGTCTAACAACATTGATTGGCTCAACCCTGAAGCAAACCTCGACTACACCAGAAGAGATAAGGCTCCATACTACACCGATTGGTCTAAACCTCTACCAACGATTGGTCAACCAGATCAACCTAATATTCCATTCCGCTACTTCTTCAATAATGATTTGGAATTTCTTCTACACGGTAGCGATGATTCAAAGAAATACGCTACATCACTTACACTTCCGTTCCCGGCAGCCATATACTCCAACTTCATAGCCATCGAAGAAAAGGCTACCCACATGTTTCCCAACAGCGTGGAAAGGTATGACATTGATGCAATGTACGGGATTCACCATTGGCCGGAACACCGACGAATCTACTAGAAAAGCTGCCAGTTTCGAAAGTATCAACATGAAGTGTACAGTGATAAAGGGATCGTTGCTGTTAAGCATGTCACTCTTTCGTCTAAATGGGATTACACCTTCCTCAAGACTGTCGTGGTCAAAAGACAAGACGAAAGGGACTATGAATTCTATGAAGCAGACTTTTAGAACTTGTCTCTCAACAACATTGAAGATCTGTATCTTTCCAAGGTACAGGGAAGAATGAGACAATTCTCGACTGAAATTCAACGTGAATACATCAAGTCCTTGCTCATCTTTATCAGAAGCATAGTGATCCAGGAACGTGTAGAAGATTTACAACTTGCTGTTGAATCATATCAGACTCGTGTCAACTTCACCAGACCTCAGCTAGAACTTCCTGACATCAACCATCTTCCACAATACACTCTTGTCAGCAAACCATTCGGAGTAGTTTACCGTAGTGAACTACAACGCAACTGCTTGATGGCGTGTAGAGATCTTCATAAGTTTGGGGATCACACACTGAAGAAGGTTAGGGATGGGTTAGCTTATCGGTTAAAGGAGATACATGAAGGCATCGGGTCGAAGAAGCAATGAAATTCTCAGGACAAACGCGATGTAAAGAGGATCATCACTCGGATCGATGAAAGGTTGTATAGAAGGGACCAGTTCAGAACTCTGGAGAGCTTTGTAGGTGGTCGTCCCAGGATTACTCTCACAGGCTATCAATGCCCTGTTTTCATTCCTGGAGATATTCCTGGACTACCTGGTACCCCTTAAACTGTTTCAATCTCATACTAATTTGGATGTGTGATTATTTTATGACTATGGCTTGTGCACACATAACAGTGTACAACCCGTTCTTGTAATGTAAGGACCCTGTGGTACGCTTCAGTGCCATAATCCTATAAAAGGAGCGAAAGCTTCTTACTTTTGAGTAAAACCTATAAAACCTTTCACTTTTAAAGGTTTTGCTCAAAAGAACAAGTACTTCCTCTTATGATTTCAAAACCTCAAAAGTTAGTACTACTTGTTGAGGGGGAGTATTTGCTTAAACTTTGTTCACAAAATTTTTCTTCGTGATAATCTTCCCACAAAACTCGAAATGGTCATATTTATTCTCAAAACGTTATCAAAAATAACATTTATATATGCCATTTTTTAGGGGGAGAAAATTATTGTGATAAGAAATATGTTAATTTGCTATTGAATCGTCGTGTGAAAAGACTTAACCCATGAATTTACGGGATCTGAACAGTCACACATTGAAAAGATTTGTCTTCCAAAGACTTATCCAAGTAAATTGTACCTATTCGAGAAGCTCTTGATAGACATGAACTTTGACGGGTTTGACAACCTTTCGAGGTTTGTCCACACCTTCAAGATAGTTATTAGAGCTAGTTGTCACCTAAAAGCTGACAATGTAACTCTTTAACTATGCAACGTAACCATGTCCCTCGGGGAATTGTCTATCTTGAGTCGATCAATTCAAAAGTGCGCACTCTTCTCTAACCGTGCATATTTCTTTCTAAACACTTAAGCACGTGTGGAGGGGGAGTATTTCTGCAAATGATCAAACTCTTATAGTGGTACAAAATGTTTTTCAATCATAATCACTTTGAGAGATTTTCAAGAAAATGGTTTTATGGCAACATAGGTTAGTCATGGAGTTATAAGGTGACTGGAGTTATAAGGTGACTAAGGTTTGGAATAACCGTCCTATGATCCTCCAGAGCTGGAGGGATCTACCCAAGGACGTCACAAATAGTTAGTACTTAGAAGTCCTTAGGTATGATTATAAAAAGGAGAAAATGAGAATCGGAGAAAGAAGGAGTTGAAGAATTAAAAAGAAAAGCAAAGAAAAGGGTGAAAAGAAATAGCCCTCCAGATTATTCAACATAGGGCAGACACCGGGTTCAATTCATATGCTACTGGTTGTCACTTAGAGATTGCTGGTATTGAAAAGCTTTCTCTTACATGAACTATCATCTTTCTCTTAGAGATTGCTACGTGAACTATCAGCTTTCTCTTAGAGATTGCTGGTATTGAAGAAGGAGACCCTCTCCCTAGTCTCCGCTCAGGAAAACCAAAGTGCACTATTGAGTCTAGAGCCACGAGATTCATCAAAAGATCTCTTAGGTACACTTGATAACTCATCGCTTGTCGTTCAACAAAAAGAACGCAAGTGATATACTATCATGTCCTTCACATATCTTAGCAATCTATCGAGAACATTTATGAGAGGTTCACGTATGTGATCTTCAGTGATTGAATGGAAACTCCTGCCAGGGTCAACATCAAACAGCCCTGACAGCAGGTCACTTCGGTAACTCCCCGTGGATTACGCTTAGTGTGTCTCAAATGGTCTACAGTCGTGAGGTGATGCTTCGGTATACCTCAGCGACTCATCTGAATTGTAGGTTTACTTTGGTATATTGTGTTATCTCACTTGTGGGACTCCAGTTCAGGAATGGCCTTTGTGAGAATTAGAGACGTATTTTCACAATATGCTGTTAACACCCTCGAAATTCCAACTTGTAAGTGCCGGAATCCGCTTATTACTAACCGTGTGTATGTTTTCTTCTTATGGAAGCTCTGTAGCGGACTGATCGTGCAGATTCTTCACATGCTCATACCAACATCATCACTAATGCAAGTTCTCTCAAAAGGCAACACAAAAGTCAAAATAATTCTTCGTCAAATCAAAGAATTTACAAAGTTTAAAGACTAAGAGAACTTCATCAGTACTGTAATCCAACGTTAAAGAGCATGTGAGCATGTTGGAGAAAGACGTAGAGACACTGGAGCAACAAAGCAGACCTGATGCAGACAACAACAACATACTATCACTTTCACCACAAAGAACAAAGAACTAAAGAACAAAGAAAAAGATGACGTCAAAGCAGAACTTTTCAAAAGAAACAATTTCTCTACACTGGGGAGATTGTTCGAATCAAGACACTCCTTCTCACAAGAAAGAAGAATGTCAGAAGACATCAAAGCTACTATTACATAAGCACCTACAATGTTTATCACTCTTTAATTCATCCCTAACACTTAGGGGGAGATTGTTGGAATCACTCCTAAATTATATTTCAAGTGTTAGTGATTCATATGTATTAGTTAGCTTAATATGGCCTTTATGTTTGTTATTAAGCTAAGGCTTATGTAGAAGGCCCATAAGCCTTGGCCCAAGTCCAATAAGGAAAGGAATGGACTAGGAGTGTTGCCCTAGCTCCCTATCCTATAAATACCTTTGTAATACCCTCACTTGAGGGTTGGTTGTTCAATTCACTCTCATTCTCTACGCATAACATTTCATATACTCTATACGTGTGTGTTTGTGATTGTTCATCCGATATCTTCTTTCTATTTCTTCTATTTGATGCTTGTGTTACTAATATGGTGACCTAACAGTGGGCCTTCTTTCTTTTTAGGAGCAAATTTCAAGGAAGTTCTCGGTCTAATTCTACTTTTTCTTCACCTTTATTTAATGTTTATTACAAAATGGACTTTGTATATCTCAAGTGGGGGGACAGGAGTAAAATTATTACTTGAACTTATTTGCCCTCATTTTTCTTGTTTATTTTTGAAAAATTATGCCATTTTTAAAATTTTGACATGTTTTTCTTAACCTAACTAGATTAGACCTTAGCCGAGCACATTATAACCCTTGATATTTTTTGTTGAGATTAGCCTTATCTGTTTCCACTTATTTACCCAAATCCACCAAATTATGAGTATGCCGGTAGCTTGTAAACTTTAGAACTTGACCTTTGCATCATTTCGAGACCATAGACGAGGTTTGTTGAGTTCACTTAATGTATATGGAATAATCAGTTTAAGAAGGAAATATTTTTAGGATTATCACCCAAATAGCCTATCATTGTGTGTTTATCGATTAGTCACCTCGACTTTTCGACCCCCATGTTAAACCCTTTTGTTGCACTCACCTTTAGTGGAAGATACCCCTAGATACACCCGTCTGAGCCATTCCTTTCATTTTGTTTACCCAATATATATTATTTTGTTACACCCATTCGCATTAGCCTACCGTGTAGTCTTAATTTATGATCGGGAAGTCAGTGTTTGCCTAAGTTCAAGGTTCAAGTAGAAAGGTTCGGAAATCATGCTTTCATCAAAGACTTATATTTGAAGATCATTGAAGACCCCCCAGATTCTCATTATATATTCATCTCAAGTGGGGGATGTATAAGCACTATGATTGGAGCTCATCAAAGATTAAGCATCAAGGAGGCCACCTCGGTCACATTTGAAGAATTGAGTTGGTAATTATTGCGCCAATAGTTGAAGAATAGGTAATGTGCCCATCATGACGTCCTCTAATGGCACATCTACTTGTCATATCATGATCCGGTTTCTTCACCTTAAAGCTTGAACTTTGGATGAATGGTAGGAGGTGACAACTTGGTTATAGGTTAAGACTATTTGCTTTGTTACTTTTATTTTACACCAATTATTTCCCATGTCTTATCCTACCCTTTAGTCATGAAGCGTGTCTAAGTGATGAAGCGAGCAATATTTGGTGTCTTGGCCATGGATTTGGTCATGTATCATTGATTTTGTCCACTTTGCCGTGACACGTTAGTAATGACATTACACCCTTAACCCATGTCGTGTCAACCCAAATTGCCTTCAAGAATTGTTTAGTCCTTAACTCTAGTGGTGGAGATTTGCGTAACCGCCAAGCTTATAATAGAATACATGCTATGACTATGCTTTAAGTGATCATCCCGAAATTGACACTTAGACTAGTTGAGAGAATTTGAGTGTTTTGTTCCAATTTTGTGTGGTGTTCGCCTCTGATTTACTCTAGCATAAGGGATATTTAAACTCATATCTTCCAGGTAATAGGGGATATCTTTTTAGAAAATTTTCTAATAAGGTATTCTTGAGGGCAAGTAGAGTTCAAGTGGGGGATATTTGATAACATCAAATAGTCCTGAATTTTAAGTATCAATTTCCCCCAATAATGCTCATATTTTATATCATTTATATGAATTTACGCTTGTATTCCTTTATATTTCACTTTCAGGTAAATTATGAGCATTGGAGCTTATGAGAGGCGGATTTGGAGATTTTCCTAACGATTTATGATAGTATGCCAACTATGAAGAAGATACAGCGTAACTCTATCTCTCACATTACGCCGTAGCCAGTGCATTCACGCAGAAGACCAACTTAACAGCAATTACGGCGTAACTCCTAACTAAAGTTACGCCGTAATCATCTAGGTCAATAAATGTTTTGCGCCTCCATCAACTATGCCGTAACTCCTCACAAGGCATACGCCGTAGTCCAACCAAAAGGAATCGGTACTGAAGATACGGCGTAACCTTTCCCAAGTGTTACGCCGTAACCTGCTTAACGAGAGCATTATTTGGAGGATTATTGAAGTTACGACGTAACTCTCAACTCAAGTTACGCCGTAACTAGGATCGTGCCTATAAATACCAGCCCTAATTTTTGCATTTCACATCATTCACTCAAAACTCAAAGTCAGATCATTCGGAGCATACGGATCCATCTCCAAGGGAGGAATCACTCCATATCGATAAGCATTAGCGATCATTTTATCTTTTTCTTTTGATTCATGTCTTTCATTATGTTAAACATCGAATCCTTTTTTTCTTTTAATATGATCGGCTAAGCAACTTTGGTGCTAGCCTAGTTATGATTCCTATAATGTTTTGTTTATGTTTTCATGCTTCCGTATAATTGTTTCTAGTATATGCATGCATAGTTTGTTGGTAGCTACCCTAGCTTCGGTAGTTTTGAAAGGCGGTCGTATCTAGTTGCTTAAGAGAATTGACTGACTGACCCTAATTAGTTAGGTAGAGTTAGGGAGGGTAAGAATTAACCAACTGAAGACCCTTCCTCTATTAGGAATTACAGAATTGAAATCTGGAATGAAGAAAGGAGAAACAATGAGAGCCTATTATGTAATACTTTGATAGCTTTTATAATAAGCTAGGGTTTCTAACCTCCCTCTATTATATAAAGAGGGTAGGCGTCTAGGGTATAATGATTCAATACATAGAACTCTTAAATGAAAGTCTAGAAAACACATAGAGCGTGTAGTAGTAATAGAAGTAGTAGTAGTAATTTATATTCAATTAATAAAGAAAACCTTATTAGTGATGTTGATTGTGTTCTTATTATCATTCTGCTGTGCATTCAATCAATCAATGTTACTCATACCCTAGTTGAGTCCAGATCTATGGATTCTATAATTGGTATCAGAGCCTCGGGGCTCTTGATCTATGGTTTATAAGGTTTTTCTGTAATTAGGGTTTATACCCTAATTCTTCTATAGCAGCATATGTGAAAAGAAAAGAGGCAGCAGGCAAAAAGAGGCAAACAAAAGAGGCGACAGTCGTTATGAAGATCAGACCTGTGTTTGGCTATCATATAATACTGGTATTTCGTTTCTTTTGTTTGGCTTACTATTTTTTCAACCTTGTACTAATTAATGGGGTAAGATCCGGTTTAATATTTTTTCAAATGAAGGTTGAATGTTCTTGAGGTCAGGAATTGCAGCGTGTATTTGTGATGTTAAATTTGTACTGATTTGGTTTTCTACGCTATCACATGGCCAATCATTGTATTAGTAATTCTGGTCTAGCCTGGTGGTCGCGTGCGAACTGGTCCTCACAGTTAATAATGTTAATATTCGATGTTGCAATGATAGTCTAATTTAATTGGTCGAATATTCTTGTGGATCTCGTCTGTAATGGCAATTGTTCTCAAAATGGGATGGGATTTGCTTTGCTGCGTTGTATGATTGTTATGGTGGTCGTTACTTGTGATTGGTCTATGACTTATCATGGACGGTGGATCAGTATTTGTGTTATATTGGACGGCGCATTTAATTGGTCTCACGGTACTGGTATCTCACGTCGCTTTCATTTGTTTTGATTGGTCCGAATAACATATATGTTTTCATATTATATTTGGTTATTCTTTGATGATTAATACGACCAAGAAATCTGGTCAATGGATATGATTGGTTCGAATATCATGGTTACTTTTGATCTACATTCGAGGTGAGGCTGCTTTATTATTTGGTACTATATTATTAATGTAGAATCGAAAAGACTAGTAATTTAAGTGGTTCGGGAGGTTTTGGTTGATCAAACATGATGAATGAATTCATGGTTTTAGAGAGACTACACATTACAACTTTTCCACTTAAACGATACTAGTCCCTGCGGGCAAAGTATACTACGAATCTAGTCCAATTCACGTTAGTGACGTTATCTTTATAAAAAAGGGACGCTAAAAATCTCCCTCCAAGATATCGTCACATGTGAATGGTTACAATGACACCTATAAATACAAAACAAAGTAAATTACAATAGTAACGAACAATGTTGACTTTGTTGAAGCGCAGAGTCTCTGTAGACTAGATACTGGGGCAAACTTGAAGTTCTCCCTTCCGACGATCTCGGCATTTGATCTTTGGTGCTGACGGCACAAATCCTTGTAGCTCTGAACTTCAACTGTAACGGTCTAGTTAGGTTATTACTCGCTCTTAACTAGTGAGCCTTTTTTCTTTTTCTACTCCCTCCTGAACCGACAACACTCTTCCAACACGCAGCGAAGAAAGTAAACTCGTGATTGTAGCACAATGGTTGTCGTTCTGGGAACATCGTAACAACATAACTCACTTAGTATTGCATCCAACTTGGTAAAAAGCCCCGATGTACACACACTACTTCTCCTTCTTCGGTCTTAAGCACAATTCCCTTCGTCAATCCAATCATGAAAGATGAAATACCAACTTCTCTCTCCTTATGGTTGCGAGCTATCGGAATCATCATAATGTTGTGTACATGCCGTATTACCTTTTTTCTTGATGCAATATTAAAGCCTTAGATTGTGCATAATTCTGTGAGAATATTTCGCAAAAATATACTCTCAATACATTTCTCTCAAATCAACCTATAATCGAACCTCTTTTGTATTCACCGGCTAATTGTAATGACCACATATGGAGATAACCCGATACGACTAAGTTGAAAAGAAAGTAAACATACCAACTTTGTGACTTGCTGCTTGTTCTATATTCTTGAACAATCCATAACGCCGTGTGACACTAAGTACTGCAACTTCCTTAAAGTGATAGTTATACACTGTGAGCACTACAACGTAACTCCTTACATCAGTTATAACCAGATTGTCAAATCATAATGTGCCCCAACAAGTTATCTTGAGACATGCATCCTACCAACCAACCTCTCAATGATAAAGAAGTCCACCAGTGAAATGTTACGTCAATTCCTCGTAAGTAATACCGTACAAAAACCCCGTAGTCATTTTTTCAATTATTCGTTCAAGCCGTGAATAAGTATCCTTCCGTGAAAATTTTATAACCAAAAATACCAAACAATATATCCAATAATTATTATCAAAATATTGTGAGTCCAAAATTTAATTCGGATAACCACTTTTGATAATACATGTATGCGTATACAACTCATAGCCCAAACCATTCATTTGATATATAACTTGAGCCCAATAATAATTATGTGAGATACTTAATGAAGCCCAATAACAATCTCTTATTAGGGTAGAGAGTCCAGTGTATCAAACGTATAGTGAGACCTGGTCACATTTGATTGATCCAACTTATCACATTTCATATCCGGGTATAAAAAGTGTGATACCCTAATTTTTAGGCATATTATCCAACCCTAATCACATCTCTAAAACACACGCCCCCACCTCAGCTTTCACCAAACCGCATCTCATCTCCCCTTCAATCAAATCAAATCCCAAAACAACTAAACTCATCTCAGATAAAATCAAACTCATCAATTATAACCGGTATCATCAAATCTTTCTTACAACATAAGCCCATAATTGACAATCATAAACGCCATTTTGTTAGTTTCGTTTTTGAAAAAAAAAAATTAACCTCAAACCTTGTTCATTATATATGCGTACATTAAAATGCCAATATATCACACGTCTTTCAAAGAATACGGCTTCAAGGTCATTTACAAAATGGTCTCGGGTAAGGTTGTTCTTTATTTGTTTTCTTTATTGAGATTGGTCTATTGAATGAACAAGAAAAGGGGATAACATAGAGTTATTATCCTTGTCTATATGTTCAAATGTCAAAGAAACACAGTTTCTAAAAGTGTCGATGAAGATTGTCACACCCCCAAAGTATGGATACAGAAAACGACCTCTAAAATGAGAGGTTTTGAAAAGTTTACCATTCGATTAAATAAAGTTAAAGTTTACAAAACACAAGATCCCAAAGTTTGATAATACATAAAGGGTTACAAAACATGTCGAATGGTAATAGATAAAGACACAAGACTCCAATGTATGCCATGTGACCCAAAAGCTCCATGAAATGCTATCGCCTTACGACCTGAGATAAACATGCTAAAAAGTGTCAACACAAAGGTTGGTAAGTTCATAAGTTTGTTGAAAATGATATGAAAAAGTCTCTAAAGAATGTTGATGCAGCAAAGGCATTGTAAATCCATTCAGTTCCGAGTCCCGCCCATACAAAACTCGCAACCTATGTGTTCACAACCCATTGCCCAAAATAGAATTGTCAATCTTGTTTGTAAGTAGGACATATGTGGATACGATATATACATGTACTTAATGCAAAGAATCACAGCCAACTGAACCTCTTGACAAGTATAAATTGTTTGTTGTGTTTCATTGAATAACAGATTATATTCACCCCAGGTCACGTCATCAAGGACCCAAGGGTGGGGGCATCAGCCCGATAGTACTATCAATACCTCTCCGCCAGCTCCGCAGAGTTAACCAGTTGCTAAAGTATGTATGTTGAAGCATAATTGAAAACAAGTTTAGCACATTAAGGCACATATCGCAATAAACCACACATAATGTCCAAAGAGTATAAGAAGTATAGTGTAACACAATTGTATAAATGGTTTGAGTATTCGCAAGAGTAAAACAAGTATTTAAGCATGTATCTCCCCTAAAGAGTTTGTAAGAATTTAAACGAGTAAAAGCGGGGTATGAACTCACTGGTATGATTGATATGCTAACAAAATGAAGTGCACGAAAATGAGGCTCGGAAACTATCCGCTACCTAAAATGAATGATGTGCTCTAATCTAAGTCATGAAACAATGTCGTGCATGCAAATCCATATGTAATCTATACCACTTGTACGTTTTTGAAAATAGAATTTATCGTCGAAATATATGTTTATAACATCTCGTCATGTTTATAAAATACTTTACAAGTATATACGTTGAATCAACATTTTACGATAATCGTTTTGTGATTTATTATGAAATTACAACTTTTCGTCATAAAATAGTGTCGTTGAAATTTTCATGAAAGTGAATATACGGCCTCGAAAAGCTAGTCATAAAATGGTGCACGTCGAGTGTCAGGAAACAAACTCAACGGTTTTGGGAAGCTTGTATCATTATCTCAAAGTTTTAGTATTTAAGTTTTCATCATAGAGGTTCCAATCATAGAGAAAAATATAGGTTAAGTATGATACTTTTGTCCATAATATTGTTTAAGGGTGGTTTCCGGCAAAGTTTAAGTGACTATAATTTATTCGTTACAACTCCGCTTGACGAACGGTTGGACATTTTGGAAAATATGCTAGGGGAACTTACTTTTACTAGAAGATATCACGTTATAAAAAGTACTCCGTCATTGTTAAAAACGACCCTCAACATGGTCCCTCGTTGCCGTAGTTTATGTTTAATAGAAAATATATTAAGGTTGCTTATATAATAAAGTTACGGCAACTTTGTGCAAACGTGTATAATTTAATCGTTACAAGTCCGTTTTCTACGTTTTCTACGTTTTCTACATCCTTAGACTCGTATTAAAGTATACTAATATATTCTTGATAAGTCGACACATTTTATAACGCTTAAGACTCATTTTTGACTCGTAAAAGTTAATATAACATGCTGAATTTTCTGGAATTATTAGTTTTCGTCGCCAAACTTCAAAATAGCATAACTTCTTCGTTATAACTCCGTTTTAATCCGTTCAAGCGGCCACGTTTTCGTTTTAAAGTATATTTTCCAAATATCTAGCCCAAAATATTTTACCAACTGTCGAATTTTCCCAGATTTAAAAATATGGACAGACCCTTAATTAAACTTGTCGAAATGAGTTTTTCTCGCGCAAAACCTATTCTAACCAATTCAAAACAACTCCGAAGCTATTCTAATCCTACCATACACCTTCTTAGGGTGTCATGGGTTCCTAGCCATCACCAAAAGTGATATGTTTCAAGGGATAATTATAGGATGACATAAATATATATAACTCTTAAAAACAATGAAAAAGTGGTATAAATATTCATAAGACTTGCATGCTTTTCTCAAATATGATGAAATGAACATGAAGTAAATATGAAATATGAAGATGAATATGGGATGCTTACTAGTTAGCTTGATGAGGTTAATGAACAAAGGTTTAATCCTAATCACCCAAGGTTTTTATTGCACAACCTTAATCAAGAGTGATACTAGAGTGAATAAAACTTGACTTGTAAAATTTTTGTGGTCTCCTTGTTGGTCCTTCAATGGTGGCCGGTTTTGTGGAGAAGAAGAGAGGAGAGAAAAAAATCTTTTTTTTCTTTTATAATGTAATAGTATAAGTAGATGTAAAATTAAGTAATGATAAGTAGTAACTTGTATACACATTTGAGTATTTAGGGTAGCGTTAGATAAAAATAACTTTTAGCGGGTCAAGATAAAATATATTGAGGTCATAAAAATTATAAAAATACATTTCTTGAAAGATTTGAGTGAAATAATATTTATCGGGTTGTATTTAAGAAAACCGTCGTAATTATATAAATATAACAATTTATATACAAAATAAATTTAAAACACTGGGTAAACTCATAATATTATTTTTATAAACTTAATATGAGTACAAAAATATATCGGGATAATTTTTGGAAGTATCGGATCAAATGTGCAAAATAATTAATCACGCGATAGCGTTTATTTAATAAGGAATTATGCGTTTAATGTGAAATGCAAAACTATGCATGAGCTAGTATGATGAATGTTGAGTTTGAGAAATGACCAAAAATTGAGAATTGTGACAAAGATTGATGGTTCATTTAAAAAATCTTGAAAAGATTAAAAAAATGAATCAAATCTGAGATTACTTCATGTTTAATCGTTTATAGATTTGAGATGTGATGAAGTTGAAATAGAGTTTTTGGTTTTTGATTAGGATAGCGTGAGTCATTGTTGTTGGATTTTGTTGGTACTGATGATGGTTTCGACCAGAAGTCAATGAGTTCTTGGTATATGGTATTGGTCATAAGGTCAACAAAACTCATGAAGTCAAGGTCAACAAATCGCATAGCTTTTTCTGGTCAACAAACTGCTTGAATGTTGTGTCAAAACGCAACATTTTATAACAAATCGAACCCATGTTAAGCGAGTTGGTCAAAACGCAACTCGTGAGACAAACCGCTTCAATATTTTGACAAATCGCATGATATGCAGATTTGACAAACCGCACATATTTTTTTGAATCACAAGTCGCATCCAAGAGTGACATGACCAGTTATTTTTGAACAGTTTCAACCCCAGAAAGAGGCATAAAAAGATATACTTTTTACCCATTTTGACCACAAATATATATATGACCAGATTCACCTCAAAAAATTCATGGATTTGGTATATAAATAGTCATTAAGAGAGAGACAAAAACTGACTTGGACAAAAATATTGACACAAGACCGTATTTGCACATATAGCACCAAACTTGTTGAACCAGAAAGGATACTAAAACACTTAATAAACTATTTTACCAAAAGATGATAAAGGAAAAAATTTTCCAGCTTCATAAAAAACATGGTAAAAACAGTTTTGTGACAAGATTCGAACCACAAAAATCAATAAACACAAACAACCTGGCTCCTTATACCAATTGTAGGATCGTAAAAGCATATAATTTATGTGGTTCGGGAGGTCTAGGTTGATCAAACATGATTAGATGAGACATGTTTCTAGTAAGAGAAATTAGTGAGAGGGTGGATAAAAGATGAGTTTTATTAGATGAAACAAAGAATACACAAACCTCAACTTTCCCACCCCCCTCATGGAGAGTCATGAGGGGTATTTATAGGCTCTACACATTAAAACTTTGCCACTTAAACGATACTAGTCCCTGCGGGCAAAGTATACTATGAATCTAGTCCAATTCACGTTAGCGACGTTATCTTTATAAAAAAGCAAGGCTAACAATTATATTGGTGGACAATGGTAAATTGATATTGTACAAAGGTTAATACTGGTCCCATCTCGTTCACTGTTTGATACTGGTCGATTCATGGTTCATACTGGCAACATGGGAAGTTAATTCTAGTCATCTAAAGTTTATACTGTTCATGATCGGCTGTTGTATTTGTTATTTCTTGTCTTGAAAGTTTGTGCTGGTCTTCTAATGTTTTACTAGTCTAGGTGAGTTGAATTTTTATTCAATGATGAACCCTAGTATTTAACACATTTTTGGCTTGATTTGATGTTCCTACTGGCTGCGTATTCTGATTTGTACTGGTTCCTACTATTGGGAGTTTCTACTGGTTGGTTCCTCCTGGTCAGTTCCTACTGGTTAGTTCCTCCTGGTTAGTTCCTCCTGGTTTATCTGCTATTCCAACTGGTTGGTTCATCTTGGTCTGTTCCTACTGGTTGGTTCCTCCTGGTATATTCCTACTGGTTGTTCTAGAGTTCCTACTGGTTGATCAGGTGCGTGTCATATCATATATTAAAGTAAGGAGAGGCACTTTTGAGATAACTTGTTCGTGCGTTAATGATTTGACAAAGATGTTAATACAAATAAGCCGTAAAAACGTTTATTTATATTTTACGATCTTCTAATGTTTTGTCGATAACAAACGTAAAATCATTTTAACTAAACAAATAAAATACGTAAATGGTTTGAGCCAATAGTTTTCTAACACACTTACGTTTTCACATAAAACACTAAAACAAGTATAAGTGATTTTATGATTTAGTAATACATATGAACAACAACTAGTGTTTACATATTAGGCAAATATATACATAACTGGTATGTATCATAATGGGTAAAAACTACAACATATGGAGCATATCCATAGCCCATGGTATTGACCCATACCCATTTGTCTAGATGCATTGCATCTATTAGGTACATTGAACCTATTGAAATAACCATGGATCAACCCATAACCCATGACCCATGACCAATAACCAAAATACCCATGGGCAAAGAGGAGAGTCCCACGGATCCCTCACATTACAATAGATGGATCCCTTAAGGGTGGGATCCGTGGAACAGTAAGTGTTTCTCCTCTATAAATAGTGAGCCATTTCTTCCTTTTGGCTTGCCACTCTCACATATACTTTCCCAAGTATTGTAACTCTCTAACCACTAATCCTAAGGGATCTTTCTATGTAGTTTGTCTTTTGTTTTTGTGTGATTCTCTAGGTTCCTCTTAAAGGCAAGATCACCACTTCTTGAAGTCAAGCAAGCTCAAGTCCATGAGTTGCCATGCTTCGTCATCATCAAGACTACTGAGGTTCTCTTATTGATAGTTCTTTCTTCCTCCATAGAAGTGTTGTGTCGAAGGCATTAGTGAAGGATGCCGAAAGAGTCAAGACGAAAGCATTAGTGAAAGGTGCTTAACGTCCATGTCAAAAGCATTAGTGAAGAATGCTAAAGGAGTCAAGATGAAGGCATTAGTAAAAGGTGCCAAGCGTTCGTGTCAAGGGCATTAGTGAAAGATGCCTAGGAGTCAAATCAAGTTGCATTAGTGAAGGATGTCAAAGTCGTATAATCGATGAGGTGCATCGTTATACAAATAGTGATAGCTTGTTTCCAAGGATGTTGATATCCTTGATGGTGTTGTAATAAGGAGTGGGTCTCCTTTGGGATTAGGTGTTGTGTAGTGTTGGGTAGTAGTTCCTCCATTGTAATGGAACTCGGTACTTAGCCTAGTACCGGATAAAAGGGTAGGCGACGTTGTGTTAGGTGTGGTTCACCTTGGTGAAAGAACCCGGTGGTTAGCCTAGTACCGGAAAAAGAGTAGGCGACGTTGTGAAGGCTTCTCCGCCATAAGGAGTTGGTGTCGTGTAGTGATTACATAATCTCGAGTAGTTGACTCGGGGAGTGGAGTAGGGTAAGGAAGGTGTCCTTGTAGCCGAACCACTATAAATACACATGTCGTGGTTATGTGCTTCTTACTCTTTATCTTTCATTACATTCTTTATATATCTATCTATCAACTTCCAACATACACATCTAAATAGATTGACATAAGTCGATCTAAATATTTTAAAATGAAGTTTTAATTGGCAAAACTATTCAACCCCCCCCCCCTTCTAGTTTTCCACAATTGGCATCAGAGCTTCGTTACCAAGTGTTTTAGAGTATGTTGTACTTTAAAAACTTGATACGATCCGTGTAAGTTTGAAAACTAAAAAGAAGGATTTTTTTTCAAGTCATGTTTTAAAAATCATTATAGTGTTTATTCTTGGACAATGATAGAATGTTCTAATACTTTCCTTGTTAAGAATTCTCCATACTTGGATTTGGGCATACCAAGAAGATTATGAAGAAACTATCTAAATATTTCTTTTCGTGAAAAGAATGTTTAGCATTGTTTTTCTCTCACATGGATCTGGAGATTCTAAGAAGATCACAAAGCATTTTCTCTAAATACTTCTTCCCTTAAAAAGAATATTTAGCAAAGGTATGATCGTTAATAATTTACATTTGTTTTATTATTGTTAAAATCTTAGTTGTATAATTAATCTCTGTTAGTAATTAGTTGAGTAGTTATCTATATTAAAGCCATCATCAAGAATAGTATTCTTCGATTTATTTGTATAGACTACACTACTAATCTGTAATAATGATATCTCGGTTATTCGATAGCCTCAATCATTATTCATCACAAAAGGATTATTGACACTTCATCTATGTCATGAATATCCATGTGAAATTTCTTATATTATGATAAAATGAGATTTATCATAATCTTTGATAAACCCCCCAAGAATTGTGACAAATTCATAAAAAGGGAATCACGTCAAATAGGATTAGTATTAAACCGTCAAAACCTCAAATCACAATTTATAGAGCTTAAACATCAAACTCTAGGCATTTTAGAACTCCCAAACCAAAGTTATCAAGTAATGCTTAAGCTGATTTTTGCTGTCATGCCGGATCCCTGAGATTGAACTAGCAGGATCCCTCATGAGAGGGATCTGTGGGATCCATGCAACAGAAGACATCTCCTTAAGCTCAAGGTTGTTTGGGTTTGTTTATCTCGTCGAAACGTTCGAGGAGATGATAGAACATGAAACGTTGATCTTCACGTACTTCATGTATCAAGCTTTCAACATGTTGACAATGATAACAATCTTTGTCATGGCTCGGAAATGGTGGGGGTAAAAGGGAAATGGCTTGATGTGGAGGATCTAGTGAAGAGGGTTGAGGATCCTCAAAAGAAGGAGGGATCGTCGGAGGCACATTCCATGATGGCTCAACTAAGGATGATGGTGGAGGTAGAGACGTGTCAACTTCCATGTGGTAGGGTGGTTAACTTTGATGCTTCCTCATAATCCAAAATGGACTATTTGAGGGTGACGGAGAAAAGGATGCCGAGGCTAGAGTTGATTCAACACCTTGATTTTGTTGCGCTATTCTTTCCATTGAGAATGTTGGCAATGGTGGAAGATGAGATGGCCTAGGAGGCAAGTCCTCTAGATTGTAGAGGTGTGGTGATGAGAGTGGAGTGGTGAATGATATGGCTCTAGGCACTAAAGGTGATGGTTTAGTGGTAATAGAAGTGTTTGGTTTAGGGGGGTATAGTGGTGTTTGGCATTGGTAGTTTTGTGGGAACAATCCTTTTAGGTATTGGTTTGATAGGTGGAGAGGAGATCCTACCATTTATGGATTTAACGGGGGATGATTCGGTTGAAGAAATTTCATGAACAACACGAGCAAGTTTCTTGGGTGGTCCTTTGGTGGATGAATTACAACTAGTAGCTTTTCTCATGATGAGATGATAAAAGATAATTAAGGTTATAAGGTTTCTAAATACTGAGAATGAGGATGTAGATGATGACTTTAGGAGTCTTCACAAGATGGTTTATAAGGGGAAGGATTTGGCAAGTGCATTCAAGACTTAAGCCACTAGGATCCTTTGGAATGTGATGATTTGCATGCACAAGAGTCATCTTCAGAGTTGCAATGATCTAAGAGTTTAATTAAAACAACATGGAGTGTTCAAGTTAGCAAGAAGAGCTTGAAATTATTGTTTTAGCTAGAGTTTTAGATGAATCTGTCACCCGCATCCCACGGTTCCCTCCAATGAGGGATCCGTCTAGGCTAATCCTAGGGACCCGGCTCTCAGCAGCTAAGAAAGGAGAAAAATGATGTTTGTAAGGTCTAATACCTACACCTCTTGAGTTTTTTAGTCTTTCTAAGTGTCTTAACTGAAAGGTACTTAAATGATCAAGGGCAATGAGTGATGTAGCTAATGATTGCCTTTTATGGAAGAAAAATGGAACTTTTATGAGTACTAATGAATGACCAAAGATGACACTAGAAAATTTGAGAGTGTCAAGTGGAGCTAAATGATCCTAGAGACCATATAGAAACTTAAGATAATTTTGGAAAATACCTTAAAAGTTATAAGAAATGAAAAAACTAGTATTTGACCCATTTTGAGGTAGGGATGACTAAAATCAATTTGCTAAAATTGAGAGAAATATCAAGCTAAGTGTTTTGAGATGTGAGGAACAATGCGTGAGCATTGGAGCGGAAATATGGTGAGTTTTGGTGAGTTGATAAATCAAAAGAACTTTGAATTTGATCCTAAGTTAGCTATGGGTGAGTGTGACACTGGTATATGTGAAAACATATACCTTTTTCTTTATCGAAACCGGACCAAAAAGACCAAAAACTAACCCCTAAAGCCATAAATATTTGTGTTTTTGTGTTTATGTATGTGCAGGTAACGGATATTGTAAAATGGACAAAAAGAAGACAAGTGGACAAAAACGAGCACGAGAAGGGAATGAGCACGAAGTTACGGGACCAATGATAATTTTATTTGAAGCATCGAGGCAAGAGAAAAAAAAATTTAAGACCAAACGAAGAATTAATTAATTAAGAAGAAAAAGAAAGAGAAGAAAAAGAAAAATAGAAGAAAGAAAAGAAAGAGAAAAATTCAACTTGGGGACCAAGTTTTGAGGGTTTTATTTGTGCCAAGATCTAAATAGTTTAGAGACTTTTATGAAAAATTATTAGGGGTCAAATTGTAACTAGTTGGTCTATAAATACCCACCTCCCTCACCTCATTTTATAATCTTTATTTGTATTTTATACCCAAACTCTTGTATTTTATTTTTATGCTCTTTAGTTTTATAAAAGTTTTATTTATTTCTTGCATCTCTATATTCTTCTCATCTCTTAATCCTTTTTATTTCATTTTATTTTTATAAAACTTTTTATAAAAATATGCCATGAAGAGTTGAGTTATAGTAAGATTGTGTTAGTGTATTTTATACGCTCCACACGCCAACATATCATATTTATATTTTTATAAAAGTTTAGTCTTTTATTGTTTATTTTTATTAAAGCTCACGTTTTTATTGTTTTATTTAGCTTAAAAATAGTAAAAAGTCTCTAAAAATCTTGTCCTTTTCACAAAAATCCAAAAATATATTTTATTTTCGTCATAAAATTTTCGTAATTTTCTGAATTGTTTTAGTATTTTTAAAAAATCAAAACTGTTTCTGTCCTTTTTCTCTAAAAAACTGTTTCGAATTTTATTTTTAAAAAATAGTAAAAAACGTAAAAAAATATTTTTAGATTTTCTGGTAGCTTCTCATAGTTTTCTTAAGATAGTGTGAATTTTTAATATTTTTTTGAACTAGTTTACTATTTATTTTGATTTATTTGCTATTTTAAACATATAAATCGAAAAAAATACTTATTTAATTCCGAAAATTCTAAAATTTTTTCTGTGAGCTTCTATCAGTTTTCTAATGTTTCTAAAAAATATTTGGAATTTTCGGAGTTCATTTGATATTTTTCCTTGATTTATTTCCTTTCCTTTATTTTTAAAAAAAAAAAAAATATCTTGTATTTTAAATCTTAACCTTAATAACCAAATTAGTTTTTGTAGAAACATATCTCATTGAGAGAGTTTGGTGGTTAAGATTTGATTTATTAAGATTAGTTTATCTTTTATTTTAGCTTTTTATTATAAAAGTTTATATTTATATAATTGTGCTAACCCTTAAAGTTTTAATTTTGTTTGTGTAATCCCATCTCTACCGCTAAGGCCGGAGCTTAAGGGTCTTTAAGCATTTTTAATACATAAAGTTTGAAACTTTAGTAATTTTTAAGCTTGTTGGTGAATAAAGTTTTAAACTTTACTTACTAATTAGTGGATAAGATTAATAAAGTTGTAAACTTTTGTGTTAATTTGTGCTTATTTGATCGGGTGGTTTTATTCCTCTCGTTTTGTCACCCGGGTTCTACTTTCTTTACTTTTTGAATCTTTACTAGTTATTAATTTTAGTGTAGTAGTTATGTTTATTTTTCTTGAATTAATTGCTATGTGTTGGTTTGCTATGCTTAGTGAGTAGACTTTTTATATACTTGTTGAGTAAATTATTCCGTGAATTAAGTGTGGTTTTTTAAAAGTTAGAAAATCTATTGGTTAGTAATTTTAAGTTAGTTAGATTGAAATTTTGGTTGTTGAAGCGGGCAAAAGCCGTGAAAATAATTGGGTTTTAATTTAGATATTGATATCTCTTTATGAAAAATTGTTTTCAAAAGAAACAAATGTTGTGAGAAAATAATTATTTGTAAAGATATTAATTCATCAATAAAGGACTAAATTGAAATAATAAACCACACTTAAGGATCTTGATAATTTGATTAACAAGTATATCTTTCATCATATATTTCTTATTCGCTTGCTTAGCATAATTTAGTTCGTTATTCTAGTTGTTATCATTTATCGTTAACTTTAGTTTATTTACTTGCTACTAGTTTTATTATTGTCTTTACTTTAACCATTATCATTTTAATTAGTCAAAAACCCATAAACTTATATGTTTTTAGTTTAATCTGCATAATTGCTTATTTGTGTTTAGCTTTCTTGTTTTACATGCTTAATTGTTTCTTTCTTATTAAGTTCCAAAACCCAAAATATTTTTATCCTATTCAAATCACTCGACCTTTAAACAACGAATCGATTTTCCATTACACCCTCGTTGGGAGAACGACCCGGTAGTTCCGTACTTCCGGTAAATTCTATGTACGAAAATGACAAAATCAAAAATGGCGCCCCTGCCGGGGAGATGTGTTAGCGATTTTTCGTTTCGGAGTTTGAAGTTTGGTATTTGAAGACCCTCCTCCGTGGAGTTCCCTCGCTTTTGTAAATACTTTTCATAAAATTATAAAAATACAAAAATAAAACAATCATAAACACTTTTCCTAAAGTGTTTAAAAAAAAACCCAAAAATATTTTCCTTTTCAAAATTTGTTTTCCTTTTATGTTTGATTTTATAAAAACCCAAAAATAATCGTCTTTATCCTCTAAACCGTCAATTCTTTATCTCTTTACCCTCTTGAACCGTTTAATTCTATCTTCTTTCTCTTCAAATCCGATAATTCTATCTCTTCTTCTTCTAAAAGTATAATTCTTATGGCATCTCTTAAATGTGCTCGATGTGGAGGTCCTCATGACCCCATCGTTCATGAAACAAAACCGCCACGACATTGCTTTCATTGTAAAAATCCGATGGAAGAGAATCAATATCGATGTTTGAGATGTATTTGCGACTGGTGCGGTAATAATTGTCGAAATGGATTTTGTAATGTATGCCAGAATTTTATCAATCCAAATCCAGATCTCGCCCGTCTTTATGCACGACTAGAACAAAAGGGTACTCTTCATACTGATGACGACATAATAGCATGGTGGAAAAATTTGATTGAAGAACCTTCGATTCCTTCTCCGGTGAGGGAAATGGAATATGTTTCGAGCGAGATGACTCCGTTCTAGAATCCGAGCCTATCACGGAAATGGTGGAAATTGCAAACTCTTATCCGGATAATTCTTCAATTTATCAGCTCTTGTGCATATGGTGCGGAGGACCCGAATATGGTGGGAATTGTCCCGGTTGTAGCAATGGAAAATCAGGAACTGAGTTTCACCACAATCCTTACAACGAGACAACCGATTTTCCTAACCAACCTCCGTACCATGATCCGGAAACATACTCTTGTGAGTACTGTGGTGGTCCTCACCAAGGTTTTCAATGTCAAGTTCAATTTAACAATTCGACCTTTGATTATGAACCTTACCCTTATTCGTCACAACCATCGTACTGTTGTGAGTATTGTGGAGGTCCACACGTTAATTCCGATTGTCAGATGCAAAATCCGATTGTTTACGAGCAAGTTCCTTGTAACAATTACGACTATTCTTATGACCCACCTCCACAATACCAAGAAGTTCAACCACAACCTTCACTAATGTCTAATCCAAAATTTCTGGAAATAATGTTTGATCTTAAGAATCTTCTTGATAAACTTTACCACGGAAAAGAAGATCCTCCTCAGAAAACTTATGGTGAATTACTCGCTGAAGAGCAAGCCGCTAAAATTAGTTACCGGAGACCTTTCGTTTACGATTCTGATTCTGATGACGATTATAATCTTCCGAGTGGCAATCCCACTCCCGTTTTTTAGCCTTTCATTTCCGACCCTTCCCCTTCACTCACGCTGGTTGAGAGAAGTGATGTCAATTTGGAAGAGGTCAATGATTCTATTTCTTCGAACATTGTTGAACCCGTTGACTCTCTCATAATGGGGGATGAGCATCTTAGTACTATTCCGGAAACGGAATCGTCTGATGTTGAGATCCTTATCCCAATCCCAAGTGAGTCCGACGAGGTTGTTGATGATATTTGTAAGGAGTCTTCTCTTGATATTTCGAATGTTCATGATGAGATGTTCTCCGATTCCGATATCGATTCTTATGGAGACATCGACTTTGTCGACGATTTACCTTCCGAGCCCGTTCACATAGAAGAAGATAATGATTTTGAGCCGGAAGATGAAGAGATTGAGCCCGATGATATTCTGATCGAGGATGAAGTATTACGGGAAACATTGATAAATGTCCATCTTCTCATTTCTAAGATTGAAGCCTTAAAAGATAATTCTAGTTCGCATCCTATCTCCGTTAAAGATAGTGACTTCGCCCGAGCTTGAGACTTTCCGATTTGATGAAGAGATTAGTGGCAATCCCACTATGTCCGTTGTTTATCCTCCGATTCTTGAGCGATTCTACTTCGAGGTTGATATGAGCAAAGTTTTGAATGAGATATCCAACAATCCGACGAATGACCCGATCGTTGAGGATGCTATTGAAGACTTGATTCCACCGGTATTGAGGATGCCGTGCATGATCTCGGGGATACGTTGTTACTTGATGATAATTCTTCTCCTCTTTGAGACGACACTTACTTACCCCGTTGAGCCTTCATGTGAAGACAAAATCTTTAAACCCGGGATATTGATTGATGAGCTTTTTGTTAAAAACATCATTCGAGATAAGGATCCTCCGATGGATGCCTTCAGTATTGAGCTTTCACATCTGATACCTTATCATGGACTCCCTTCTTCTATGGAGTCGTTTCACTTTGATCTGTCATCCCGTCGTCCACCCGCAAAACCACCGGATGATGGATCATTCTTTCTTGATATACCTTTTGTGAGTTTGGGAGGAGTTATCCCTTATGTGCTTGAGCCCGACATTTTCTTTCCCTCCCAACCCACCCATTCTTTTTCCCTCCGGAGTGAGGATACCATCTTTGATCCGGGTATCCCTTCCGCTTGTTTCCCTAAGGACAAATGAATTCGGTAACGAGTCAGGCTAGCGACTCGGTGAACAAAAACAGTAGCGCTTCGTGGGAGGCACCCCATGCTTATCCTTTTATCTTATTTATGTTTTCTAATAAGTGACGTGAGGAGGTTCGCCTCTTCCATTTCTCGTGTTTCATGTTTTTTATGTCCAGGATTCTCCTCGATACATGAAGATTCTCGTGCTCGAAGTTTTGTCTTTTCTCCACTCGAGTTTCATGTTTCGACGCTCTTATGGAAATCCGATATCCAAAATCTTTATCGATTATCGTTTATCTATTAGCATAACTAACCAATGGCTTTAGATTTACGTTGAGAACCCTTACCTTTAAACATTGAGGACAATGTTTGATTTTAGTCTGGGGTGGGTAATCTTCGATTTGATTTGACCGCACTTGTTTGTTTTTTTTGCCGTGTACTTTCGTGCAACCCGTTTTCCTTAGAAATTGAAAAAAAAAATTTTCAAAAATTGTGAAAAATTTAAAAATTTTGAAGCTTTTGTTAAGTCGTTTTGATTGAAAAGTTTGCTAGTCTCTTAGACAAGAAGCTATAAAATGCGAATTCTAGCTCACAAGGCCAAGAATTTGCAAGTTTCCCTGAGTGACTTTAGATATGCATGACTTAATTTCATTAGACGAAGCATTTGCTAAGTTAATATATGTTTTGACACCTTGTTGACTTTCCGCTGGTGAGGGTAGGAATAAAATTCTGACTTGACTGGGCGTGTTGAGCCCTAGCTTGTTCCCTTAACCATAGATAATTTAATTATCGGCTAAGCATCCACGGATCTCATTATTTGGGATTTTAAATTTGCGGAGATCGAGGAATGATAGAGTTACTTATGAGTTTAGATGCTAAGCGTGGAGTAGATGGTTCTCTTTAGAGCCCATCGAAGGTACTTATGGCTTTTTGTTCCCACAAAAATTGTTTCACCCCATATATGTGAATAAATAATTAGAGATGTTGAGTTTTTGACGATAGTTAGTTCTTTATTCTTCTTTAGAGAATCCTTGCCCATGAGAGTTGGGTACACATCAAGGTATTGTCGGTGTTTGTGTAATAGACAAGCTGATTCCCTGATAGTTTGTGCTATTGTTTCTATTGTTATAAAAGCCGTAGGATTCGGAGTTTGGCACAAAAATTAACATGAAATAAAGCCCAAATGTATTAAAGTTGAAAAATCCAAAGCCATAAAAGTTTTCTATGTCCGACGGTAACCCCGTTGTCATGGACTTCTTAAAAGGTTGAGGAAAATCTAAAGTCATAATAAGACTTCTGATAAAACGGTAATCCCGTTGAGTTAGTGGTTGAAAAGGCCAAGGGCCTAAATTGCAAAAATGCAAATGTGCTGAAATAAGTGTTAAGCCAAACTTTGAATCCGGGAGATATTTCCCTAAATCATGCGAAATTAGGACCTTGATGTGGACCTCATTCTTATGTGCAACGGTTTTCGAGGGAAGATGGATAACTAATTATCGACTTAGCTTCATATCTTTATCGGAATAAAACCTATCGAAACGAGAAATTTGAAGAAATTCATTTCTCACCAAAAATAAAAAAAATCTAGAGGAAAATAGGAAAATAGGAAAATGGGAGCAAAAGGTAATTACACAAGTAACTTCCATGGGTAGTGTTAGCATCTAGAGTCATATTTAACAATGATTTCGATTTTACGCTTAGTTTGGGAACTTGTGAAAAATCAGGGACGATGTATTCTATCCGTATGGTCACTTCACGCTGTGTTGTGTTTCCTACTCAGTGATCCTAACGTGTCGTTTGAAAAATGTTGGAGTTATTGATCGACATGAAAGTTCAACAAACCGTCACTCATAATCGGAATGTGCTTAACCGTAATATCTATATGTGAAATAAAAGGTAAACGGGGCGTTTTTAGAAATAAGGGTTTCTTAATCTCTTTTGAGGAATCTTTGCTACTTTTCATAGGTTTAGTAGAAAGAGGTTGAAATCTTTGGTTTTAGAAGTGTGAGTTGATTACATTGCGTGAGGACACGACAATCTTCTCGTCTGGGGTATTTTGGTATATGTGAAAACATATACCTTTTTCTTTATCGAAACCGGACCAAAAAGACAAAAAACTAACCCCTAAAGCCATAAATATTTGTGTTTTTGTGTTTATGTATGTGCAGGTAACGGATATTGTAAAATGGACAAAAAGAAGACAAGTGGACAAAAACGAGCACGAGAAGGGAAGGAGCACGAAATTACGGGACCAATGATAATTTTATTTGAAGCATCGAGGCAAGAGAAAAAAAAATTTAAGACCAAACGAAGAATTAATTAATTAAGAAGAAAAAGAAAGAGAAGAAAAAGAAAATAGAAGAAAGAAAAGAAAGAGAAAAATTCAACTTGGGGACCAAGTTTTGAGGGTTTTATTTGTGCCAAGATCTAAATAGTTTAGAGACTTTTATGAAAAATTATTAGGGGTCAAATTGTAACTAGTGGGTCTATAAATACCCACCTCCCTCACCTCATTTTATAATCTTTATTTGTATTTTATACCCAAACTCTTGTATTTTATTTTTATGCTCTTTAGTTTTATAAAAGTTTTATTTATTTCTTGCATCTCTATATTCTTCTCATCTCTTAATCCTTTTTATTTCATTTTATTTTTATAAAACTTTTTATAAAAATATGCCATGAAGAGTTGAGTTATAGTAAGATTGTGTGAGTGTATTTTATACGCTCCGTGCACACGCTCAACATATAATATTTATATTTTTATGAAAGTTTAGTTTTTTTGTTTATTTTTATTAAAGCTCACGTTTTATTGTTTTATTTAGCTTAAAAATAGTAAAAAGTCTCTAAAAATCTTGTCCTTTTCACAAAAAATCCAAAAATATATTTTATTTTCGTCATAAAAATTTCGTAATTTTCTGAAATGTTTTAATATTTTAAAAATCAAAAACTGTTTCGTCCTTTTCTCTAAAAAACTGTTTGAATTTTATTTTTAAAAATTGTAAAAAACGTAAAAAAATATTTTTAGATTTTCTGGTAGCTTCTCATAGTTTTCTTAAGATAGTGTGAATTTTTCATATTTTTTGAACTAGTTTACTATTTATTTTGATTTATTTGCTATTTTAAACATATAAATCGAAAAAAATACTTATTTAATTCCGAAAATTCTAAAATTTTTTCTATGAGCTTCTATCAGTTTTCTAATGTTTCTAAAAAATATTTGGAATTTTCGGAGTTCATTTGATATTTTTCCTTGATTTATTTCCTTTCTATTATTAAAAAAAAAAAATCTTGTATTTTAAATCTTAACCTTAATAACCAAATTAGTTTTTGTAGAAACATATCTCATTGAGAGAGTTTGGTGGTTAAGATTTGATTTATTAAGATTAGTTTATCTTTTATTTTAGCTTTTTATTATAAAAGTTTATATTTATATAATTGTGCTAACCCTTAAAGTTTTAATTTTGTTTGTGTAATCCCATCTCTACCGCTAAGGCCGGAGCTTAAGGGTCTTTAAGCATTTTTAATATATAAAGTTTGAAACTTTAGTAATTTTTAAGCTTGTTGGTGAATAAAGTTTTAAACTTTACTTACTAATTAGTGGATAAGATTAATAAAGTTGTAAACTTCTGTGTTAATTTGTGCTTATTTGATCGGGTGGTTTTATTCCTCTCGTTTTGTCACCCGGGTTCTACTTTCTTTACTTTTTGAATCTTTACTAGTTATTAATTTTAGTGTAGTAGTTATGTTTATTTTTCTTGAATTAATTGCTATGTGTTGGTTTGCTATGCTTAGTGAGTAGACTTTTTATATACTTGTTGAGTAAATTATTCCGTGAATTAAGTGTGGTTTTTTAAAAGTTAGAAAATCTATTGGTTAGTAATTTTAAGTTAGTTAGATTGAAATTTTGGTTGTTGAAGCGGGCAAAAGCCGTGAAAATAATTGGGTTTTAATTTAGATATTGATATCTCTTTATGAAAAATTGTTTTCAAAAGAAACAAATGTTGTGAGAAAATAATTATTTGTAAAGATATTAATTCATCAATAAAGGACTAAATTGAAATAATAAACCACACTTAAGGATCTTGATAATTTGATTAACAAGTATATCTTTCATCATATATTTCTTATTCGCTTGCTTAGCATAATTTAGTTCGTTATTCTAGTTGTTATCATTTATCGTTAACTTTAGTTTATTTACTTGCTACTAGTTTTATTATTGTCTTTACTTTAACCATTATCATTTTAATTAGTCAAAAACCCATAAACTTATATGTTTTTAGTTTAATCTGCATAATTGCTTATTTGTGTTTAGCTTTCTTGTTTTACATGCTTAATTGTTTCTTTCTTATTAAGTTCCAAAACCCAAAATATTTTTATCCTATTCAAATCACTCGACCTTTAAACAACGAATCGATTTTCCATTACACCCTCGTTGGGAGAACGACCCAGTAGTTCCGTACTTCCGGTAAATTCTATGTACGAAAATGACAAAATCAGACACTTACTAAGCGTGAGAAAGACTTAAGTGGTCCTAAGACATTATGTTTAGCTAGTGTGAAGTAGTATAAGGACATGGTTTGAAGTATAAAGACTGCAAGTGCATTTCTGTTTGCCCGGATCCCACGGTTCCCTAAGTGGAGGTATCCGTCTAGTACAAAGTGAAGGATCCGTCTCCTGCTAAACAGTGCCTTCACAGAAGGTTTGAAAAAGTTGCACAAGGTATCGTATTTCAAAGCTAGTGTTTTCTAAGAAGTTTGAACAACTATATAAACGAGACATCAAACGTTAAATGTTTTATTTCATGAGAACAATCACATTCCAATGATAAAAGATGAAATCTAAGGATTGAGCCTATTTGGAAAGGAAACTAAGTTTCTTGAGCATTTTCGCTAGATGGATCATCAAATGGATGATGAGTATTTGCCAATTCAGGGATGAAGAAAGACTTGATGAGAGATGTGTTGAGAGGTTCCATCATCTTATTTACGAGTACGTACAACGGACTTGGAAACTGAGGGTGGAAGTACATGATGTAATGATAAAGGCGTGTCAAGAACATTCCATAAAGGATTAGTTTGTTCTTATTGCCTTGAAGGTTTACAATTTGCCTTGCGAAGAAATAGGCGAGATTGTATGGTTGTTGTGTTACCGAACAATACATTATGTGAGCGCAACAAGCGGGAAGGATTTCTCGATTTACCCTAAGACTCCAAACATTTTCACGTAGGATGAGTGCAAGAGGTTTAAAATCATATCGGATGTCACGTGTATAGATTATTATGAAGTCCCAAACCTTGGATCTAGAACACTTAGCTTGTAAACGTGTAGTTGCCTTGGATGGATCCAAAACAACAATGAGAAACTTTGTTGTAGATACAAACAAGTATGCGGAATCTACTTGAATGTACTTTAGAAGATTAAAGTAAACACAAATGTAACACCAACAGCTTCAATATTATTGATTAATAATACGAGTACTCTCCTAGTACTAGGGTTTACAACCTTGAAGCTTTTCTTAAGACGACTAGAGTACTGATATATGCTTGACCTAGCTAGGATCTCCTTTTATACACTAAGGAGATCCCTTACCGAGATAACTATGCATTAAGTATATCATATCTTCTATTGGAATAGAAGATATGATGTTACAAACCATACACGACATTCTTAATATAGATCAAGACAAACTCAACACTATCAAGTACTAACTTTTGCACTATCATACTAACTAGTTAATACTCTTCTAACATCACTATCAAGACTAACTTTAAGACTATAAGTATTAACTCCCTTAAGTGAATTTCCCAACAATCCTCCCCTAAACTTGTGATTGGGTTTCTGAAACACAAGTTTCTTCGGACTTAAGGATTCTTCCAAACTTCACTTTCTTCTGCTAGGTCTTCCAGCTTGGTCAAAGATCTTCAGCAGCAACTCTTTGGCCATTTCTATTGCATTTCCCATCCTTAGTCCTGCATCCAGCATTTGTAGAAGGGTTCCAAGAGCAAGCGGGTATGTTCTTTCAACCAACATATAGATATCAGTACCATTACATGTAGTGACCAAGTGCAGTCCACAAGAATCAAGCAAGGTCCAACTTAGGGCTTCATCACCAGGTTGAAACTTCCATTGTTCTCCTGTTGGATCAGGTTCAAAAATATTATGGAGTTCATAGAGCAACTCCAGATCCTTGTCATTATCTGGATCTCTGTTCTTGAACCTATTTTTTACTAACTCCCATAGCTTAAGTAGATCCTCCCTGTCAATGAATGCAAATAGATCCACTAAGTACAAGTAAGCACTTGTCCTTCCACCAGCTCTGTGAATCCTCTTATGTCTTTTACCTTCTTCAGTGTAGATATCCCAGTTGATGATTGGATACCTAGTGTTGATGGGTTCTAAATATAATGCTTCTTCAGGAGCTTCAATTAACATCATCCTGCTAAGCTTTTCTTCAGTGAGTCCACCTTCATCTTCATCAGAGGCTTTCAGTCATTTAGGTGCAGATGAGGAAGCTCCTACTTCAGATGGTCTTTTGTAGCTTCCAATGGGTTGTGTTCTTCCAGGAATATCATCTTCATGCATAGGCCTGAAGTTGAGAAATCTTCTTTGAATTCTGTCAGCAAGTTTTTGGAGAGTCTCCCAAGACAATTGATTTAGCTGCTTCAGTGTTCTCCTGTCTTCACCTGAATACCTGATGTACTTGCAAAGATACATCTTCTGCTGACTCTTGTTAGGAGGCTTTGAATGCTTTTCAATCTCCCTTTGCTGCCTGAACTGACTTTGTCTTCTAGCCAAGATTTCACTGAATAATAGAACTCCTTCATTAGTACTTGTTCTTTGATCTTGTTGCAGCTTCTGTTGTACTTCCTTTGTTGCTTCTACTTTGGCTCTCATTTCATCCCATGTCTGCCAATTTTCATCATTCTTAGCCATCACTTGTTTTTCTTTCTTTGCAGCTTCTTCTTGCAAATCTTCCTCATCCAATTTTGCTGCAAGCTTCCTTGCTGCCTCTTCATTTAACCTTTCAATCTCTTTCTTCTTCTTTGGTACTTCCACCAAGATGCCCTTGCCTTTGTCTTTGGGATCAATCTTTGGAGCTGAGGAGGTTGGTGATGCTGGAACACCTCCTTCTTGGATAACAACTCCCTTTTCTTTAGGCTTGGGTGCTGCTGACTTGGTCTTCTTCCTTAGGTACAAAACAGGAGGCTTCTTGTAAGTGGGAGATATTGGGACTGTTTTCTTCAAGCTCTGAAGTCTCAATACAACATGTTTCTCTCTCTCTTCTTCATCACTGTCTTCATTTGGAGTGGTAGTGATGGGAGTGGCCTCAGTAGTTGTTGATTGTTGTAGATCAGCAGCTACCTGAACTTCTTCTTCATCAGAAAAAGGACTCTTAAATGCTGCACCACCTTGCCATTGACCAAATTCACTTCTGCCTTGAATATCAGAACTCTTCCCCTGTTTGGTAGAATCCTCTGTGGAGGTACTTGAGACTCTGAACTTGGCCTTTCGTGTAGGAGATGCAGTGAGTGGAGATGCTGCTGCAGCAGACTGAGTGAGAAGCTTAACCTGATGCTCTAATTTTTTCATCTTCAGGAGCATCTTGGTATGAACTTTTGCAGCAGCTTTCTTTTGTTCTTCCAAAGCAATTTCCAAAGAGTTCACCTTTCTACATAAATACATGTACAATTCCATCATATCCTTGAGTGATAAGCTGCCCTTACCACTTCCAGCTGTGTTACCTGCTGAGAGAGGTGGGTCATTGGGCAAATGAGATGCACTCCAGTGCCTAGCTGGCGGATACACCCCCATTTTAAGCCTGTGCCTGGGTCCACCCTGTGAGAAGTGCTCACTAGGTGTTGGCATGGGTTGCGTCTTATTGATGTTACCACTATCCTCACTAGCTTCTAAGCGTGGTTGAGTAGTGGCAGCCCATACCATTCTATCTCCTTCAAAGATCCGAGATAGGCTCATCCGTTCAATGGTAGGTGGGGAATGGGGCTGAGCTGTCCCACTCTCCTGTCTGGAATGCCTATCTGTTGATGAAAGTTGTTGATTGGGAGAGTTTTCACCATATGTGGGTGTGTGTTGGGGAGCCACCTGTGCTTGATGGTCCTTCACCCTCTGCAATAAGCATGTTAGAAAACAATGGCACTACAACCCCATTATATCCTACCACAACCCTTAACATATTTGAAAACACTTTGGCTGTGCTGTGAGCAGTTTTGATGGATAAACATTTTTGTGAGGCTGCAAGTTTTTTCTCCGAAGATCTAAAAATATCTGTATAAACCTGGGATACATCAGAAACTTGGTTTTTCTAACAGCATTTTTAAGCATACCCTCAAAAATATAATTTGAAAAATTGAACACCCTGCCTGTTGCAAGGCAGATCAAGGCTGTGGCTATGTTTGTGGGGAAAGCATCCCAGCCAGTCCTTTTGTGACTCAAACAATGTAGGAGGGTATGAATTAAAAACCTCCATTGTGGGGAAAACTGACTTTTATGAAAGTTAAAAGTGTTGTCATGTCTATACCCCATCAATGAGAGTTGTTCAATTATGTCAGTGGCTGGCAAAGTGCTAATACCTTCAGCATCCCTAAGATGAAGATGTTCTCTTAGAAAGGCTTCAGTAATAACAATTTGTGTGCCATCCATTGTACCAATTAACTGTTGGACTCCTTCCTCAGTTGTTGAGGCAATGACAGTTTGCCAAAACTTCCTGACAAGGGTACATAAGATAGTAGGGTTTAAGAGTAAAGCAAACCTGATTGTGCTTCTAGTTAGGAAGGCTACTATCTTTGTGAAATCTTCATTGCGTTCTGGTAAGTCTAAGCACGCCACCATGTTGTGCTTATCGACAAAATCAATATAAGCCATTAGCAATAAGAGTTAGGGTTATGAAAGTGGGATTTGATCGCAAAAGTCTTTAGTGAATTGTGGTGAAAGCAATTGGAAAGTTATGCAATATATAGAGA
This sequence comes from Chrysanthemum makinoi, assembly GCA_910596185.1. NCBI lineage: Eukaryota > Viridiplantae > Streptophyta > Magnoliopsida > Asterales > Asteraceae > Chrysanthemum > Chrysanthemum makinoi. Next base: position 5,787,410 of record OU343216.1, on the reverse strand, counting down.
ATTAGAGAATTTTGATTGGACCGCCTTGTAAATATTTATGGTAATAAGTAAAGATTAGCCAATTTAGGAAACCTTTATATAAAGAAACCGGCGGAAAACCCCAACTTGCAAAAGTAATCATTGCATAACTGACTTTTGGAATAAGTACTAACGGCTAGTTCATCAGTACTAACTAGGCTTATCAGTACTAACTTATAACCATCAGTATTAACTTTACCCATCAGTATTATCTTATAGTTTGGAAATTATAATACTGAAACCCCATTTTAAAGGGATTAAGTGTGGTGACAGACACTCAATCAAGGTCAGCCTCACATGGCCTCTAGTTTGGTGAAAACCAATGGTTTGAGTGCATAACACTACATGTGCTGGATAGACCTATTAAAAGGGCCTTCCTGACAGGGTTTCCAGATCGTGGCAGGCGTTGCCTCCAACACAATTGTTGGATTCACGGTTGCTCGTTGTTCACTAAGCCATATGCCCTTAGGCTAGTCACACTATTTGTAAACAGATAGAATTGCAAAGAGTGGGTTAATGCAGAATAAATCTGACTTACTAAAACCATCAATTCATGTTCATTTATATCACAAGATGCCACATAATGCTTTGGCATCACAAAGTCCATAGTTACATTAAGTTCCATCATGTGGTGACTTCAGAATGAGCATAAGAAAGAGAACCACATGTGCTGTAACATTTAGTCACCATATCCATACTGCTTGTGTTATGCCTGAAAAGTTTGTCCAAAACCAAGAAAACACAATCCAATACATTTTCTTGCCAATCCGTATTAACATTACACAATCAGTATTAACTAGATAACAATCAGTACAATCACTAGTTTACAAAACTTTACAAAATAGAGAGAGATAAGACATATTACGGATGAAGCATCCAATACTTGTGACCAAGTACTGAAACCTTCCAAATCAAAAGCTTTTGTTAAAAGATCTGCAACATTAAACTTAGTATCAATCCTGTCAACCTGGACGAGTTTCTTTTCATTACAATCTCATATAAAGTGATGTCTTATCTCTATATGTTTAGTTTTAGAATGAAACACTGGATTTTTGATAATGCATATAGTACTGTTGTTATCACTATAAATGACAGTGCCCATGAAATTATACCCATAAGCAAGCATCTGATTCTGAATCCAGAGAACTTGACCACAGTAACTTGCAGCAGCTACATACTCAGCCTCAGTTGTAGAGTTTGCCACAATGCTCTGCTTCTTCAGACTGCCATGAAATCAACCTATCACCAAGAAATTGACATCCTCTTGTGGTTGACTTCCTATCTAGACTTGCCCCAGCATAGTCACTGTTAGAGTAAGCTACCAAATCAAAGGGAGAGTCCTTAGGATACCAAAGGCCTAGTTGAGCGTGGCCTTTCAGATATCTAAAAATTATTTTAATTGCATGCATGTGAGAAATCTTTGGAGAGACTTGGAATCTTGCACATGCACACACTACAAACATAATATCTGGTCTAGAGGCAGTCAAATACATCAATGAACCAATCATTGATCTGTAGAGGTGCTGAACAACTTCTTCACCATCAGCATCTGGAAGTAATGGCTTATTATGATTCATAGGAGTGCTTGCAATCTTTGTATTATCATAGCCAAACTTCACGAAAATCTCCTTGACATACTTATCCTGACTGATAAATATGCCATCTGCTTCTGCTTGACTGAGCCCAAGAAGAAGGTGAGTTCTCCCATAGAACTCATCTGAAACCTATCATGCGTCAATTTTTCAAACTCTCTGCATAGATCCTACTTGGTTGAGCCAAAAATAATGTCATCAACATAGATCTGAACCAGCAGGATATCATTCTTCACATTCTTGATGAATAGAGTCTGATCAATCTTCCCTCTTCTAAAGCCATTGATCAAAAGATACTTGGCTAAATTTTCATACCAAGCTCTTGGGGCCTGATGCAGACCATAGAGTGCCTTTTGAACCTTGTATACTTTGTCAGGAAAGTTGGGATCTTCAAAGCCTGGAGGTTGACAGACATAAACTTCCTCCTCAATATTTCCATAGAGGAAAGCACTCTTCACATCCATCTGGTATACTGTGAAGTCTTTGTATGATGCAAAGGCCAGGAATAATCTGATGCCTTCAATCCTTGCCACTGGAGCAAAGACCTCTTCATAGTCAATCCCTTTCTATTGTGTATACCCTTGAGCCACCAGTCGAGCCTTGTTCCTTATTACCACACCCCTTTCATCCTTCTTGTTTCTAAAGACCCATTTAGTGCCAATAGCTCTCTTGCCATCAGGAAGATCCACAAAAACCCATACACATGGTGGTTTGAACTGGAGAAGCTCTTCTTGCATTGCTTCTACCCATGCTTCATCTTCAAGAGCTTTGTAGACTTTCTTTGGTTCTGCCTGTGAAACAAAGCAAGCAAAGAGACATTTTTGAGTTTCCCCATGTATCCTTTCTTCATAGATGGCACTGAAGAATCCAGTCTCACTATGCTGAAATTTAGATCTTGTTGCTCTTTCAGCATGAACATCCCCAATAATATTCTCCAAGGGATGATCCTGATTAATTCTTCTGTATGGTGTAGCAGGAACAACATAAGATGAAGCTATATTGGTAAAATCAATCTCATCAGCTTCACCATTGGGGTCAGGAACCTCTGTGTTAACTGATGGAATAGAATGAGGACCATCAGTACTAAATTTTGGCTCATCAGTACTAACAAGTGGCTTATCAGTATTAACCACATTAGTACTGATCGCTTGAGGTTCTATCACTGTGTCATCTGAATTGGTTACAACCCCTTCAGTATTAGAATCACTAGTCTTTTGAGGCTGATCATCATCTTTGTTTGCCTCCCCTGAAGAAGTGCTTCCAACTGAGTTGTCCTTCCAAATGGGCAATAGGACATAGTCATCATCATCATCATCATCAGAATATGCATCAGGACCTTGCTTTTCTCCTGCAACAATGTTAGAATCCACAGAAACAGGTACATAGTTCATAGATTCTGTTAGCATATCAATATCAAAAAGCCATTTTGGTCCATGCCCTCTACACTAGGTTTGTCCTCAAGAAACTCTATGTGCAGATTCTCCTCTATCCTTCTAGTTCTAGAATTATAAACCCTAAAGGCTTTACTATTCAATGAGTAGCCAACCAGATATCCACTATCAGATTCTCCATCAAACTTACCTAAGTGGTTAGTGGTATTGAGAATAGAGACATGACACCTAAAAGGTTTATGAAAGTCTAGGGTAGGCCTTCTACCTAAAAACAGCTCATAAGGAGTCTTGCCATGAGGCTTTACTACCAGTACCCTGTTCTGAATATAGCGAGCGTATTAACTACCTCGACCAAAAGTTGTGCGTAACTTGGAATCTGCTAACATAGTCCTAGAAGCCTCTATCAATGTCCTATTTCTCCTTTCAGCAACCCCATTCTGCTGAGGAGTTCTAGCTACACTGTATTCTCTTTTAATACCCTTCAGTTGACAGAAATCATTCATCTCTTGGTTTTTAAACTGTGTCCCATTATCACACCTAATGATTTTAACTTTCTTATCAGTAAGGTTCTCTACTGCAATTATGTAAGACTTAAGGATTTCACTGGCCTCATCCTTAGTATTCATGAAGAAAACCCAAGTAAATCTACTAAAATCATCAGTTAGAACCAAACAATATTTCTTAAAATTTAGGCTGCTAATAGAGTTAGGGCCAAATAAGTCCATATGCAGCATATGAAGTGGTTGGGTGATAGATTTAAAAACCTTGGGCTTACAAGAGGCTCTATGCTGCTTCCCTTTGAGGCATGCAATACAGGTCTGTTTATTTTCAAATCTTTTTAAAGGTAAACCTCTTACAAGGTTATTTTTTGCTAAAAGATTTATCACCTTAAAGTTCACATGACCTAGCCTTCTATGCCATAAAATAGATTCATCCAAAGTAGCTGTAGCAACTAAACATGTAAGGTTGTCTTTGGGCACTATGTTTTTTATATTTACACTATATAGATTGCTTCTCCTAAGGAACTTAAGAAGTACCTCATCTTCACTAGGCAACTTAAAGTTTGTAGATAAAACCAAGCAATCAGTATCTGTGAACAGAACAAAATTCTTCTTGTCACACATTTGTGACACACTGAATAGATTGTATTTGAGTTCTTTCACATAGTACACATCTTCAAAGTCCAAATCACCAGTCTTGATTGTGCCTTTACCAGTAATTCTTCCACCTATACCTCCTCCAAAAGAAACATATCCTCCATTCAAATCAGTGAAGTCTGAAAGATAGGATAGATTTCCAGTCATGTGCCTGGAACACCCACTATCTGAATAGCCAAGATCATCATTATTGTTGGAATGTCCCTGCACATAAGATAAAGCAAATTAGTTCTTTTTGGGGACCCAAGTCATTACTGACTTGGATTTGCCTCGTGCATCAATGTAATCATATTTCTCGAGAGTAACTGATGCACTGTTGGGTTGAGTGGTCTTTCTAACCCAACAAGCTGAGGGCTCAATAGCATTGCCCTTGATTCCCCTAGCAGCATTCACTTTAGAACCAACAGTTTTCATTTTTCACTTAAAAGTATTAACTTTTGGCCTGTCAGTATTAAGTTTTGGCTCATAAGTATTAACCTTTTTCTTGTAAAACTTGATTTGTTCATCATAAGATTTAAAGGTTTGTGCTGCTCCAGTTTTAAAGGGCCTTGGTGAAGTAGATGGTGATTTTGAAAAGTTTCTTTTGGGTCTTTCACCAAATACTCTAGGTTGTGGTCTAGCAGTATTAACTGGCTTCGTAGTATTCAAAGATTTTATGCCATTTTTAAGGAGAACTGCTCTTGGGGTCATGATTGATTGAGGTCTCATAGGGTGTCTGCATTGAGCCTGCAAATGAGAAAAACTTCTACACACAAAGCAAGATTTATTATACATGACAAATTCATCACCTAGTTGTTCAGATTTTAGTTGGTTCCAGTTTCTTTTGTTACCTCTAGGACTAGATGACATGTTTCTATACATCTCGGCATATTTCTTGGTTTCCTAACTGGGTTTGTCAATTGGTCTTACAGGTTTAGTGTCCTGTTCTTGCTTTGGTTCACCAGACTCTACACTTGTCTTTTTATTTTCAAACACATATACCTCAGGTAAAGAAGTGTCACTGGCACTTTCAAAGGTCTCATCAGTCTTTTCTGCCTTGGACCCAATGGGTTCACGGACAAAAATGGGTGCCTTAAACTCTTCTAAGCCAGTGTGTTCAAGTTCTATTCCAGGTGGTGAGGGAATACCTCTGAATGGTGGTGGTGCAGTCTTATAACCCATACCTGATTTGGCTTTGCCAGTTAGTGCTTTTTCAAGGTATCTATCAATTCTCTTTGAGTTATAACGATGTGTCTCTTGAAGAGTATCAATACTTAGTTCTATGTTGTCTTTAATTTGTGTGACTCTCTCTAGCTCTTATTTTAACACAGTTATGGTGGTGTCTTTAAAAGAAATTTCCCTATTAAGTACAGCAGTTGCTTCAGTAAACTTTGACTCATTTTCTTTATAATGCACAATTTGTTTTTCTAAAACTGCTAAGCCTCTTTTATGATTTGTTAAATTATAACTGGTTTTGGAAAACTCTTCAGCTAGTTTATCATATTGAGTTTTAAGAGACTCATATTTACTTAATGAGACCCATGTATCTGAGCAATTTGATTTAGTAAGTACCTCAGATACCAAAGCCATATTGATTGGACTATCTTCTTCATCAGCCATGAAGCTCTAATCATATCCAGCACCATCAACAGCCACCATTGCTTTAGAAGAAGAGTTGTCAGCTTCACTATTCTTCCCTTTGCTCCTGGGGCTTCTGCATTCTCTGGCAAAATGCCCAAGCTTGCCACAGTTGTAGCATTCTACTTTTCCATTGTCAAACCCAGCAGTATCTCCATCATTGATCTTAATCCGCCTTCCAGTTTTCTTCATGAACCTTCTTGCCCTTATACTGATCAGGGCAATGTTCCATTTGATATCCATCTCTTCCATATCATCTTCATGGATTTGTCTTAGATCATCATGAGTGATTTGGGATCCCTGACTCTTCTCAGCTATGAAAGCATAGATTGTACCTTCATTGATGCCTGCTGCAGTGGTGACTGAGCAGTCAGTATTAACATTAGTACTAGGAGTACTAACATCAAAATTGTCCTTATTATTACTAGTGATAGGGTGAGCCACAAAGGCTATGTTTTGTGACCCAGAACTGGAAGATGTAGCTGCTTTTCTAATCATGTCTTGTTCAATCACTTTAAAGCAATTGAACAGATTGTCCAACCCTATAGTTTCAAATTCTGCCTTATTCTTCCATACAATGACATGAGTGTCCCATTTTGGTGATGGAAGACTTCTAGCAAACCTGAGATTGATATCCCCCCTAAGGGATGTTCACATCCAATACAGCCAGTTGACTAACAAGATTTTGAAGCCTAATGTACATTGACTCAATGGACTCAGTTGCACCAGCAATGAAGTTTTCAAATTCTTGCTACAAAAGAGTTTTCTGAGTCTTCTTGGTAACAGAGTTCCCACCAAATCTTGATTCAATGGCTTTGAACAAAGTCTTGGCATCTTTGTGTTTGCTGAAGTTGAGTTGATGATCATCTAGTAATGCCAAAAGTAAGAGACTTCTAACCTTGAGATCATTGCCTCTTTGAACCATTTCTTCAGCAGTGACTGGTTCACCCTTGTCTTTTTCAACAACTTTGCCACCAACTTCTTCAGAAACAATGGATTTGTAGGAGTCTCCATCGAGCACAATGTTCCACAACTTAAAGTCAAGCACTAAGAAGTACTCCTCTATTCGCATCCTCCATAGTTCATATTCATTTGTCTGCAACTTAGGGACTCTGGTAACTGCATTGGATTTGCTTGAGTTGAAATCCATTTCTTCAGATTTGTCACACAGGATCTTCTAAATACAAAGCTTCAGGACATAAGCTCTGATACCACTTGTGAAGTCCCAAACCTTGGATCTAGAACACTTAGCTTGTAAATGTGTAGTTGCCTTAGATGGATCCAAAACAACAATGAGAAACTTTTTTGTAGATACACACAAGTATGCGAAATCTACTTGAATGTACTTTAGAAGATTAAAGTAAACACAAATGTAACACCAACAGCTTCAATATTATTGATTAATTATACAAGTACTCTCCTAGTACTAGGGTTTACAACCTTGAAGCTTTTTAAAGCACTAGAGTATTGATATATGCTTGACCTAGATAGGATCTCCTTTTATACACTAAGGAGATCCCTTACAGAGATAACTATGCATTAAGTATATCATATCTTCTATTGGAATAGAAGATATGTTGTTACAAACCATACACGACATTCTTAATATAGATCAGTACAAACTCAACACTATTAGTACTATCTTTTGCACTATCAGTACTAACTAGTTAATACTCTTCTAACATCACTATCAGTACTAACTTTAAGACTATAAGTATTAACTCCCTTAAGTGAATTTCCCAACAATTATGTTTGGATCAGAGTAATAGGGTCGAGGTTTGCATAACATGCGAGTCAAGTCTTGAGGGGAAGGTATGTGTGAACAATATGGACTATTTTTTTTATGATGGTTAAAGAGAGAATCAAGAGACCGATCTTCAGTGAAGGCACATTGTCCATGATTTGGAATTCGGAGAATGTGAGCAAATTGCCTAAGGGTTAAAACAAACTTTTGTTTTTTGATCCAAAACCATAGAGATAGAGATTGATCCTCGTTACGAACGAGTTCAACTTGATGGAAGAATTCCAATACAAACCTTGGACAGATTTTCTCGTTAATTCCGAGAAGGCCTTCTAGTCCTATGGTTCGGAAAGAGGTATTGATACCTTTTTCGTATAGTAGAGGTGTGTCGACAATACGTCCTTCATGGAAGTGACGAGTTTCGAGATTATTAAACCCACGGACATGATTGCCAGGTGTGTTGGGCTCAAGAGAAATGTTAGGAATTTAGGCATAAGTGAGTGAAAAGTCGAACTCATACTCATGAGACATGACGAGACCTATGGAAGTGAAAAGTTAATATGATGAGACGCATTAAAGCAAAAGGATGATCACCTAACGTTTTTACTAGGTTTCTATTAAAAATGACAATTAACTCACTTAGTATTTAACATTCTAGTGGGATATTTCTTTTTAAGATGAAAACGGTTTATATTGCATGAGAATCTGTTTTCTAGTTCCACGGTTCTCCCGGTTCCCTTCCAAGAGGGATCCGGCTAGTAGAACTATAGGGATCCGTGAATCTGCAGTGACAGAAAAAGGATTTGACGAAAAATAGATTTTTTCATCTTATAGCTTTATAAAAAGAAATGTATTTTAGCCAATATTTACTTAGTTAAGCATGCATTGTAGGTTTTTAAGATATCTTAAGGCCAAAATTACGAAAGACAAAAATTAGAGGAAATGACAAACACAATATGAAAAATAAACTAGATAAACTAAAACATTAGTAATATTTCATTTCAATGCTAAGAGCGATACAAAGGATTGGGTATATAACACCAATGTAGATTAACAACACAAAGTACATGTCTCCATGAGAAAACTTCATCATGGGGTAGACAAGAGCAATGAGTGTCAAGACCATGATCACGAAGGCGATGTAAACCATGATGATGAAGCTCTTCCTTGGTTTTGATTTGAGATGAGATGAGATGAGAAGGAAGATGAAGTTTGAATGAGAGGTAATTTTTGAAAGTGGAAGATTTGAAAAATGAGGGTTTGGTGGAGTTTGACGATCGGAAGGGATATTTATGGGGAAGGAGGAATTTTTGAGATTTGTATTTTGTTTTATTATTAGAAATATTTGATTTTTGGATTAAGTAAAATAAGACACAAGTTTATAAACCTAGACTATAGACGGAAAAGTAACACGTATGCAAGAAAAGTTTCCTAGCGAAGCTACGTGTAATATATGAGTATGTGAAAGGATAATCATATAAGTTCCTATGTAAGCATACTTATTCTTAAGCTAATGTTATTTAGAGATAAGCAGGAAATCATACCTCTAATGCACTTAGTATTTTTGGTTAGAGGGTATTTGGTCATTTGATCCGTTTTTTTAATTCCACGCTAAACTTCAAACGTAAATACCTTTAAATCGACAAACCTTTACAAAAAACCGACTAACTGATGAACAAAAAACCAACTGAGGAACTGATAAACAGTGTAACCTTAACTGATGAACATTGTTATTTTCTTTAGACAACTGATGAACACTATGATTTATTTGAAAACTAATAAACTAGTGAACAATATAATTTTTTAACTAACAACATTTTTTATTGATGAACCACACTTGTATTAATGTTTTTTATTGATAAATTTTGTGATTTAACTGATGAACAATATTAAAGAGAATTGATGAACAATTCTTTTTATTGATGAACAAATAAACAGCTCTTTTATTGATGAATGATATTTTTTTATGAACAGAATCTCGTTTTGATTAACAGAAGTATGTCTTGTTCATCAGTTAATATTGTTAGTCAGCTCATCAGTCTTGAACAAGATTATGAATTAACAAAGACTAGTTGATGAACAATTATAACTGATGAACATGATTAACTTGTGAACAAAGACTAACTGATGAACAAAATGTACATTTTTTAAAAAAGTTTAATGATTAAAAAACATCACTTTTTGAACCTTACATTAATAAAATGATTAATCCTGCATTGTGGTAAAAAAATTAGTGCTAGTAACACAATCTTAACACTAAAAATCTAAGCTAGACATTTCATCAAACACTTTGTGTGCAACAAATATGAGTAAAACGTCATCTTTAACGGGTGATATTTTATTCATATGACATCGGATTTAAGTGATTCATAAACTATAAAATCCAAAGATCTGGACTCAACTAGGGTATGAGTAACATTGATTGATAGAAACACATTGGAATAATAAGAACACAATCAGTATCACTAATAAGGTTTTCTTTATTCATAAAATATAAATAAACTACTACTACTATTACTACTACTACTACTACTACTACTACTACTACTACTACACGCTTTATGCGTTTTTCTAGACTCTCGTTGGAGAAGTCTGCTATGAATGGATGTCTCATAACCTAGACGCCACCCTATTTATATAATAGAGGGAGGTTACAACATAAAACCCTATCTTACTAACAAAGCTATCTAAATATTACATAATAGGCCCTCATTATTTCTTCTTTCTTCATTTCAACTTGTGGGTTTTGTAATCATCAAATCTGTAATTCCCAACAATCTTCCCCTATTGATATTACAAAACAATATGCATAAAGAAACAATGCTAAATCATGTCATCACAATAATAAGCTGCACATCATGAATCTTCTTCCCATTTTTGTAATCATCTAATAGGGGTCTTGTGCAACTCGTAAACGTTTCCCCTCAAGTGATGCATGTAGATGGAAGTATATGAACAATAAGCTTCCCCTTAAAATTATACTAACGATCTCTTGAATCTTGACTCTAATTGGCTTGAAATAGAAGGTATCAAGGAAACATCCAAGTGCAATAACATCCTCCTCTCTCATGTAACTGTTGCCTCAGCCGGCGATCTACCTCAATCCTTTGTTGCATCTCACAAAAAGGGTGAACTTGTTACATAATCGATTAAAAAGCTAATGCACCAAATTTCTTCACAATATCCTTATCTGAGTTAGTGCGAACAAGACATGTGTATTACACCTCAGTTATGGATCACCGTTGGTCCCTAACCTACCTCACCATAACCGCCCATTGATCCATCTCAGATCAAATCAAAAATATAATAATGTGTGTGGTCCCGGACCAAAACACGCCATTATTATATTATGTACTAAACGACCTGTAAACACCAAACCAAATCAATAAAAGTAACCAAGCCATAAGCATTACATCGTCCAAGATCCAAGGGCGTCATCAGACCTAAAATAACCAGCAGAAACCAGTCAGGAGGAACCAACCAGCAGAAACCAGCAATTTTTTTTAATCAATAGGCGCAGCAGCAGAAAAATAAACTCAGCAGCAGAGTCAAAATGGCGTACCATTATGAACGGAGAACCAGTAGAAACACCAACGCAGGCCGAAATACATGATAATTACTAGTGAGTACCGATGAAGAAAACTGAGAATAACGAATTTGAGGAAGAAGTTGAATTTCCTAAACTTGCGTCTTATATCTCGTACTATCCACGTGACTTCAAATACTTGATAAACCCTCAACTAATATGAGACACTGAGCACTACAACGTAACTCCTTAAAGTGTTAGCAAATATGAACATTAAGCACCTTTATTTGTAGATCTCACCCCTTCACTAGATTCATCAAGTCTTTGTCACATCATTAACGCACGAACAAGTTATCTCCAAAGTGTTAACCACGCACTCTGAGATATGATAAGAACACGCACCTGTGAAACTCAACCACATCATCAAATAAATGATATTCAACCTTCTAGCAGAAAAAACAAACAATATTAAGGCAAGCAGACGAAACCGTAAGCAGACCAGTAGGAACACCAGATCAACCAGGAGGAACTCCAGATCAACCAGGAGGAACTGATCAGTAGGAACCAAAGCAAAAACCAGGAGGAACACCAGATCAACCAGTAGGAATCAAAATATGCAACCAGTAGGAACATCAAATCAAGCCGAAAATATGTTAATTACTAGGGTTCATCGTTAAATAAAAATTCAACTCACCAAGACTAGTAAAACTTTAGAAGACCAGAATGAACTAGTACAACAACCCGCACTAACTGTCAAGACCAGAATTAACAGATACAATAGCCGATCATGAACATTGTAAACGATAGTCGACCATAATTAAGTTCCCACGCTGCCATAAATCAACCACCAGTATTAATTCAACAAAGCAAATAGTGAGCAGAACAAAGAAAACTTGGTACCATGATTTGTAACCACCAATAAAACCTCCTCGTGTGAACCAATCACGTGTACAAATTGTGAATTATCTCAGATATTCAGCGAGTGAGGACCCGCATTGTACAAGCCAAATTTAACGTCCAATTTAAGATAAACACTTATCCATCACATCACTCGAGACTCACGTGGGACCAGTATAAAACAAACAAATACAAATGAATTGCCTTGAGGGACCGTCTGCTTCCTCTTTTCTTTGCGTCTTTTTGCCTGCTGCCTCTTTTCTTTTCAAATCTGCGACTATAGAAGAATTAGGGTATAAACCCTAATTAGAGGAAAGCCTTATAAAACCTAGATCAAGAGCCACAAGGCTTTGAAACCAATTGTAAAATCCAAAGATCTGGACTGAACTAGGGTATGAGTAACATTGATTGATAGAAACACATCGGAATAATAAGAACACAATCAATATCACTAATAAGGTTTTCTTTATTCATAAAATATAAATAAACTACTACTACTATTACTACTACTAGTACACACTCTATGCGTTTTTCTAGACTCTCATTCGAAAAGTCTGCTATAAATGTATGTCTCATAACCTAGACGCCACCCTCTTTATATAATAGAGGGAGGTTACAAGATAAAACCCTAGCTTACTAACAAAGCTATCTAAATATTACATAATAGGCCCTCATTATATATTCTTTCTTTATTTCAACTTGTGGGTTTAAGTATTTTATGATTCATCAAACCTTGTGGTTTGGCCATAATAACATCGTGTTAGGAATTGGAAATTCCATGTTAAAGTGTCGGTCACCCCAATTATGGTCTAGCATATGTTAGCTCGTAGACTTATAGTTATTTACGTCATTTAGTAGTTTATTAGTTAGTTTGTAGCGCAGAGTAGTTTAGTGTAACACCGTGGAGGAAGGTCGGGTCTTTACCCACTGTATGCCTGATCCACAGTCCTCTAGGAGGACGTATTCATTGTCACTATAAATACCCCTTCCATCCATGGAAGGGGTGGTGCTTTTCTCATAATCTAACCTTATATTTGTGAAGCAAGTCTCTACCAAGAAAACACCCTCTCATCTCTTTCTCTCTCAAATGGCTAACATGTATTTCCATCATCCAAGACCACCTGAATCATCAAACACAATAATATTTACGATCCTAAAATTGGTACCAGAGCCAAGGTTGTTGTGTTTTTATTGATTTGTGTGGTTTCTATATGTTTTAAAATCTGTTTTTGTACTTTTATTGGTCGGAATATTTTTTCCGTTTAGTATTTTTGGAAAAAACAGTTTATATCTTTGGTCCAATATTGTCCTGGTGGTGTTCACAATTTATGTCTTAGTCATTATTTGGTCCAAACAGGTTATTCAACATATTTTTGGTATCATATCTGTGAAATACTTTGTGGTCAAATGGTTATTTTTTACTTGGTCAAACTGGGCAAAGATGCAGTTTTTATGTAGTTTTCTGAGTTTTTCTGGGTTTCTATGAAGATGGTCGGAAAAGTGGTCGGAAAACTCATCGAAAAAAAAGTCTTATTTCTTCTAGAGACTTGACACACAAATAAGTAGAGACTTGTTCTCTAAACTGTTAGCGACTTGACTCTTAAAAACAGAAGCGACTTATGTTTATAAGTTAGCAAGTTGTGTTTTAAAGATGTAGCGACTTGTCATTTGTGAAAGAAAATTGTAGCGATTTGATATGTAGCGACTTCTCACTATATTGATAGCGACTTATGTTAAGTAGCGATTGGAAGTGGCGACTTGTATCATGCAAAAGAGACAGCGACTTGTCAAGACTGTTTAGCGACTTGTGAAATCTGTATCTAGACCCACGACCACTTAATCAAACACCATATACCAACATCATCTCGAACTCAGTTTTTTGTCAAACATCAAACACAATCTCTAATTAATCATTCATCACAAGTCTTTTCCAACCATCTCAACGAGACTTGACTCAAACAAAACAAATCAAAATGAACATATCTTTGAAAAGATCTCAGTCCATTCCTTGTATCGTGTGATACTTATAAGTATATCAAAGGCCTAGGGCAATGCACATGACAATATGTAATCTTCTTCGATCTTAACTAATTGATCTCAGTTTTTAAGGAGAGTAAGGTTCATCACAACGCATAGATATTAAAAATCTTTACACAAACCTTCGATTACATCATTGATCTTTTTATTATCTATGAAAAGCTTCATTGTTTTTGTTCGAATTTAAGAATCAGAAAAATAACATGTAAGTTATTTTCGTGTTCTTATTCGTTTGTCTCATAAGGTTAAAGCATCTAGAGTAAAATACCTACCTGGAACATGTTCGTGAAACCCTCTATCATCCCTGTGGCATTAATGATTGAACTCGAGCCATCCCTGTGGCTAGTTCATAGCGGGTATGAATATGATTCATGAATTTTTGTGCTTATCAATTTATGATGGATGATGCTAATTGATATAAGGTTCTGATTTATGGAGGCGTATTGTTTTTATGCGAGATTTGGATTACTGGTTTTTGAGAGAAAGTTTGATGGGGGCGGACTAAGTTTAGATTAGGGTTTGTTATGTGTAAAATTAGGGATAACTGAGTTTGTATGTGCTGTTATATATCCTAATAAGTAGGGTTGTGGTGTTTTGTTGTCTTGTTGGGTTGTGTTTATAGACCACATGGGCTGATCACTTGGATCGTGTTTCTTGGATTTGGTATTTGTAACGTATTGGAATTCACATACACATCAAACTAAACACAAAGTAGGCGTACAAAGAGTTCTAGAGAGAGAAAGTTAAAGGTTTAGGGAACTTTAGTGAGAGAAAGAAAAGTCTTATTATGAGCTCCAACTCTCTACCTTGGAAGGTAGAGAGTATTTATAGACTTTACATAAATCGCCACCTATCGGGCTGTGGATCAGGCATACACTGGGTAAATACCCGTCCGTCCTCCACGGTGTTACTAAAACTAAATACTACTTAACTTATAATAATCTACGACTACGAGCTTTCTAATGATTACATATACTTGAGGTGACCGACTCTTTAATACTTGGATTTACTAAATCCTAACAATCTCCCCCTAAGGGAGGTCACCTCAAGATCACCTCAAACATACATTGAATACAAACAAATTTTACATAAAGATTGTTCTTGCATTCTTGATGTAGTACTTTGCACCAAAGTTCGTAGTCATCGATTCTTCTCATTGCATGTTTGGTTAATCCAAGTGGAGGTCCTTTTACTGATCCACGTGATAATAATTTTGAGCCAGCTTTTGAGATCATCAGCAAATATCAATCTCTGGCTCATCCATTGTGGTGTTGGTATTATGTGATGTTGTGACATACGGACCGACATGCTCACATTCTGGATCATGAAATATTCTCATCAGAGTAGCGGATGCCTTTGTTGACTCATGATATTGGCAGCAGCGTAGCAGAAGCATGGAGTGAAAATATCAGAGTCATTGATGCACTAATCATGATTTCTTTTTAGATGAATGTGTTAAGTGAGCATGTGGCTATGGATTGACCGCTTCATTCGTCACCGCAAACGTAGGGCGTACACGCATACAACAGTTAGCAATAAATTGCACGAAGGTGTCTTTGATCACTTTCGTTGAATTGAGGTACACGGCCCACGGTTCCCGATTGATCGTACAAGTACTGTGATCGGGTAGGATTCCTAAGAATCTCCTTGACAGGGTTTCGCTTGCTCTAGCAGTTCTCAAACCGAACGTCTCAAAGAAGACAACACGGGTGAGTGAACGGCGAATAGAGATTCACTGATTGATGAAAAGATATTTGAAAAACAATCGTGTATTGCTCAATAGAAATTGTTTTTGCAATACAACGAAGGTTTTAATGAAAATCTATTATCAATCATAAAACACCTTTTGATTTGAAATATTCGTACACGGTCGATGTGCTAAAGAAAAGAGTTTTTAAGCACAATGACCGGTTTTTCAAAGGTATCCGTCAATCCATAACTTGAACCAGGATTGATTCAAAAGATTGAATCGCTCCATTGTTTTTGTTCAGTTGTCACATGGTTGATCTATTGAATAGATCTCACATGCCACCTACTGTCACACCCCCAAAATATCGCAGCGGAACGATAGTGTCATTGGGGTATAACGTCATAGCACAAAGTATGGATACAGAAAACGACCTCTATAATGAGACGTTTTGAAAAGTTTACCATTCGATAAATAAGTTAAAGCTTACACCACAAGAAATCACAAAGTTTGATAATACATAAAGAGTTTACAAAACATGTCGAATGGTAATTGTTAAAAGCCCAAGACTCCAAAGTATGCCATGCGACCCAAAAGCTCCATGAAATGCTAACACCTTAAGACCTGAGATAAACACGCTAAAAAGTGTCAACACAATGGTTGGTGAGTTCATAAGTTTGTAACAAAATGATTTGGAATACTTTGAGAAATGTTCACACAGCAAAGGCATTGTAAATCCACTCAGTTCAAGTTCCGCCCATACAAAACTTGCAACCTGTGTGTTCACAACCCATTGCCAAAATATATTATGTTAATCATGAATGCATACATCATAGTAGTTAAAAGTATAAATTGTCACCACAAGGGTCTTCCAACAACTCGTGTTGGGATGTTCCTCCAACGCTCACGTTGGGATGTATCCATAAAATGGCCTTCCGACATATAAATGCCGGGATGTTCCTCCAACTACTCACGTTGGGCTGTATCCAAATTAATGGCCTTCCAACATATAAATATTGGGATGTTTGTTTAAGTCTAATCGCAACACGCACCAAGTCTAAAGTATAAGTAATATCGTTTGGCAATAAAGTTTAATTGTTTTGATAAATAAGCATGCATCTCGCCCCAAATAGTTTATAAGAATTCAAACGAGTAAAAGCGGGGTATGAACTCACCTGGTGTGATTAATATGCTAACAAAATGATGTGCACGAAAATGAGGCTCGAAACTATCCGCAACCTAAAATGAATGTTATGACTTGAGTTATGATATGTAATGAGTTATGGTGTTATGATATGCATGCATTTCGTATGTTATTTATACCATTTGCGGGTTTTGAAAATATCACTCGTCGACGAAAAATACTCTTTTGACGTCTTTACCCTTCGAAAATGACTTTGCATGTTTTACGTCAAAATGTCATCCTACAATGGTTTTATAATGATTTTTGGTGAAATTACTATTTTTCGTCGCAAAACAATGTCGTCGGAAAAACCATGAAATCAACAAAAATGACTCCGGAAAAGTAGTCGTAAAACGGTGTACGTCGATCGTTAGAGAACGAACTCGACGGTTTTGGAAAGTTTGTATCGATATCTAAAAGTTTCAGTTCAGGAGTTTTCGTCCAAAAGGTCTCGATCATAAAGATATCAAAGGCTAAAGTTGGTGATTTTTGCTAATTGCGTGCAGAAAATAAGTTTCGGCCAACTTTATGAAAACGGCCATATATTTGTCGTTTCAAATCCGTTTTCTACGTAAAATATGTCCCTAGCTTCGTATCGAAGTAAACTAATATATTTTTGAGAAGTCGAAATAATTTGTGAAGCTTAAGGCTCGTTTTTGACCAAAAAACACTAAAAACACATGCTGAAGTTTTTGAAAATATACATTTCGTCGTAAAACTTTAAAAATTCACCACGGCTTCGTTATAACTCCGTTTTTATCCGTTCAAAAGGCCACGGATTCGTTTTAAAGTATATTTTCTAAATCTCAAGACCAAAATGTCGTACCATCAGTGGGTTTTTCCAGAAATTCATTTTAAGGACAGAACGTAAAATATAGTTTGAAAATAGTTTTTCTCGGACAAAACCTATTCTAATCCCTTCAAATCAACTCCAAAACTAATCTAATCCTACCATACACCTTCTTAGGGTGTCATGGGTTCCTAATCACCATCAAGACCAAAGAATAACTTGGGAATAATTATAGGATGACTAATAAGTATATAAAACCTTAAATTCATGAAATAAATGGTATAAATCACAATACATGCATATAAGCTTCAAAAATGAAAAGGAACATATGAAAATGACAAGGAAACATGAAAATGATAAGAATATGCTTACTAGTAAATATGATGAGGTGATTAGAACCAAGGATTAAGCCTAAACACCCTAGGTTTTTATTTCAAAACCTAAACAAGAGTGTTATCTAGATTGTTTTATGCTTGAACTTGAAAAAAAATGATGATCCCTTCTAAACATCCATGGAGGCCGGTTCTAGAGGGAAGAAAACCAAGGGAGACTTTGCTTGACTTGAATTATTTGTTGGTATGAAATGTATGAATGTGAAAATAAAGTTGGAGTATGATCTTATACAATCAAATGAATTTTACTAACTCCATTTAATGCCAACCCTCTAGGTGGCCGGTTTTTGTGGGAATGTGTTTCCTCAAATATTTTTTAAATTGTATACTTGTATTATTTGTAAGACTTTTGATAACAAGTGTAAGAATTTGTGTAAGTATATTTCTTTTTATAAGGTAAATGGGAATTTTTGGTGCAAGTAAGTTTTTAATAAGTCAAAATAGATTGTATTGAGATGATAAAAATTGTAAAAATACTTTCCTTGTGAAAATCGGGTGATAAAATAATTATCGTAAAATTTTTAAGAAAACGACGTAACAATTTAATTTTTAACGATTAAGATACCAAATAAATTTGAAACACTAGGAAAACTAAAAATATAGTTTTTATGAACTAATTGTGAGTTTAAAAATACTTCGGGATCATTTTTGAAAGTATCGGATTAAATTTTTAAAATAATAACTCACGCGATAACTTTTAATTAATAAGAAAATAAAGTGTAATGTAAAATGCAAAACCGTTATGAAATGATGAATATGAAATATGAGAATGACCGGAAAATGAGAATTGTGACATTCTTCCCCTGATAGAAGAATCGCGTCCTCGCGATTCAATCGATGATACATAAGGTTCTACCCTAAGGTTTCGCGAAATCAAGTGCATGGTCAAAGTGTTTATGTCAAAACTTACGCGTCTAGGTTTCTTATCTAATGAGATTCGCTGAATCTGAATAATACGGTGGATCACTTAATGGTCTAGGAAAACGTACCGATTACGCATTACGGGCTTCCTCGGTCCCTATATAGAATGCTCGACCTCGAGGTGGACTGATATTGAGTACAGGGTTCGGGTTATTTCCTTCAATTGCCATAGCTAGATGAGCTTGCACCGGTGGCTTATTCAACGAGGACAATTATTCGGAAGTGATTCGGCTGTTACATTCAAAGCAAGTCTTTTGATTATTCCTCATGTTGCCCGTGTTAACCGTTGTTGTTGGCCTTGCACGCTCTCTACACTGGCTTGAAAAATGATTCGACTGATTGCATATTGTACATAAGCGGCAGGGCTTGGTCTTCAGGTGATGATAAGCACACTTAGCACATTTGGGATGTGTACCCGCATACTCTCTTTGTTCAGACCGGTTGCCACAAAACTCTTGCCCTTTTGTTGTCTGCTACCACGTCTATCTGCTTATTCGACCCACTTGTTTCCTTCCTCTTATCACTGCTCTTCAACGTACCATTTCTAACCATCTCGTCTGTCAGGGTTCCGCCCTCGATATCGCACTTTGAATTGTAGACGGCTCAGTTGTTTTCACAGTTCCACGGATCTCGGGGACAAGACCATATATGTACCTCGAGATTCTCTTGGACTCAGGGGTAACTAGATGAGGAACTAATCTGGCTAACTCGTGAAATCGGTCAGTGTAGGGCTGCGTGACCAGCCCTATCATAGAGTGGTGATAAAATTCATCTTCCAATTTCTGCATTTCATTGTCCGGACAGTACTCCTCTTTCAGTAACTCCTTAAATTCGTCCCATGTCATACCTATGGTCGCCTCTCTGCCTTCTAGCTTGTAGCTGTGTGTTCCACCATGTCAATGCCTTTCCTGATAGCAAGCAAGCCGCATACTTCACCCCTCGATTTGTAGCACAATTGCTGATGTCGATCACTGCCTCATCTTCTCTACCCATCGAGTATACGCCAAAGCACCTCCTATACCATCAAACTCCACGGTTTGCATGCGAAAATTCCTTATATGTGCATCCAATTCTTTGTTGTTGTTGTTGGTGTTGTTGTTGTTGTTCTTGCCAGCTACATTGTTGGTGTCGCCAGATACCGTTCCGTTTCCGTGGTTTCCCGAGTTATTCATATGATTTCCAACTTGTGTGACAATAGTGGGAAGTAAGATTTGAAGTTGTTGAGCGATGATGGCGGCAAAGTCAGGGTTTCCGCCAGTGTTGTTGTCATTGTTACCCATGTCGCTACCGCCTTCTCTACCTCCACGCCCACCTGTCATTCCACCCCTTGGTACCGCACCACCTCGGCCAGTACTGCGTGTTACTCTCTTCGGTGCCATTATCTCTGCAAGGGAAAGAACCGTTGAATTCCCAGTGTCTATACTTAACGTCCTCAAATATAATACCACGCCACAAATTGGTTCCTAAGGTGTCCACACCGATCTACGTATGCGTGGTTGCATATGTCCACGTGAGTTGTGACGCATTTATAATTATGTTGGCCACCATAATTATAATTGCCCCATTTCACACGTGTACATACCACCAAGCATACATGTCCCGGCGATTGGTGTTACTTAAATAGGTAGCCAGTCTATCATCCGATTCTAAACAGTGAAGGAGGGAATTAGGGTAGGTATCTAGGAAGAGTCGCACTTAGTGTATAGGAAATTCCGTTAGGTGCTAAAGTCACGATGAGGTTTGGTCGCCAGCAGTTCCCAAAATATCCTCAAGAGAACTCCCATCCTCGGGCAAAGTCATCAAATCTATCCAGCTTTATAGTAACACTTATTTAGCTCGATCTCGCATCTCATCAAACAAGAACTGTCACGAGATCAAGTTAGATAAGTGCTTGTTACTGAGCTCCATATCTTTGATGACCCAACTAGATTTTGGGACTCCCCTATTGGTACAAGGAAACTACGTTACCTAATGAGGTGGTTCTAGAAGGAATACTTAAGAAAACATATGCGCACGAAAAGTGAGTAAGGTAATAGGAAACGAAAGGATCGACGTGAGAGCGGTCATAGTCTAGGAACTAAAATGCAACCTAGTTCTCTATAACCGTCTCGATACCAATCTGTCACACCCCCAAAATATCGCGCGTGAACGATAGTGTCATTGGGGTATAACGTCATAGCACAAAGTATGGATACCGAAAACGACCTCTATAATGAGACGTTTTGAAAAGTTTACCATTCGATAAATAAGTTAAAGCTTACACCACAAGAAATCACAAAGTTTGATAATACATAAAGAGTTTACAAAACATGTCGAATGGTAATTGTTAAAAGCCCAAGACTCCAAAGTATGCCATGCGACCCAAAAGCTCCATGAAATGCTAACACCTTAAGACCTGAGATAAACACGCTAAAAAGTGTCAACACAATGGTTGGTGAGTTCATAAGTTTGTAACAAAATGATTTGGAATACTTTGAGAAATGTTCACACAGCAAAGGCATTGTAAATCCACTCGGTTCCAAGTTTCGCCCATACAAAACTTGCAACCTGTGTGTTCACAACCCATTGCCAAAATATATTATGTTAATCATGAATGCATACATCATAGTAGTTAAAAGTATAAATTGTCACCACAAGGGTCTTCCAACAACTCGTGTTGGGATGTTCCTCCAACGCTCACGTTGGGATGTATCCATAAAATGGCCTTCCGACATATAAATGCCGGGATGTTCCTCCAACTACTCACGTTGGGCTGTATCCAAATTAATGGCCTTCCAACATATAAATATTGGGATGTTTGTTTAAGTCTAATCGCAACACGCACCAAGTCTAAAGTATAAGTAATATCGTTTGGCAATAAAGTTTAATTGTTTTGATAAATAAGCATGCATCTCGCCCCAAATAGTTTATAAGAATTCAAACGAGTAAAAGCGGGGTATGAACTCACCTGGTGTGATTAATATGCTAACAAAATGATGTGCACGAAAATGAGGCTCGGAAACTATCCGCAACCTAAAATGAATGTTATGACTTGAGTTATGATATGTAATGAGTTATGGTGTTATGATATGCATGCATTTCGTATGTTATTTATACCATTTGCGGGTTTTGAAAATATCACTCGTCGACGAAAAATACTCTTTTGACGTCTTTACCCTTCGAAAATGACTTTGCATGTTTTACGTCAAAATGTCATCCTACAATGGTTTTATAATGATTTTTGGTGAAATTACTATTTTTCGTCGCAAAACAATGTCGTCGGAAAAACCATGAAATCAACAAAAATGACTCCGGAAAAGTAGTCGTAAAGCGGTAACGTCGATCGTTAGAGAACGAACTCGGCGGTTTTGGAAAGTTTGTATCGATATCTAAAAGTTTCAGTTCAGGAGTTTTCGTCCAAAAGGTCTCGATCATAAAGATATCAAAGGCTAAAGTTGGTGATTTTTGCTAATTGCGTGCAGAAAATAAGTTTCGGCCAACTTTATGAAAACGGCCATATATTTGTCGTTTCAAATCCGTTTTCTACGTAAAATATGTCCCTAGCTTCGTATCGAAGTAAACTAATATATTTTTGAGAAGTCGAAATAATTTGTGAAGCTTAAGGCTCGTTTTTGACCCAAAACACTAAAACAAGCATCTTGAGTTTTTCAGAAAATATACATTTCGTCGTAAAACTTTAAAAATTCACCACGGCTTCGTTATAACTCCGTTTTTATCCGTTCAAAAGGCCACGGATTCGTTTTAAAGTATATTTTCTAAATCTCAAGACCAAAATGTCGTACCATCAGTGGGTTTTTCCAGAAATTCATTTTAAGGACAGAACGTAAAATATAGTTTACGAAAATAGTTTTTCTCGGACAAAACCTATTCTAATCCCTTCAAATCAACTCCAAAACTAATCTAATCCTACCATACACCTTCTTAGGGTGTCATGGGTTCCTAATCACCATCAAGACCAAAGAATAACTTGGGAATAATTATAGGATGACTAATAAGTATATAAAACCTTAAATTCATGAAATAAATGGTATAAATCACAATACATGCATATAAGCTTCAAAAATGAAAAGGAACATATGAAAATGACAAGGAAACATGAAAATGATAAGAATATGCTTACTAGTAAATATGATGAGGTGATTAGAACCAAGGATTAAGCCTAAACACCCTAGGTTTTTATTTCAAAACCTAAACAAGAGTGTTATCTAGATTGTTTTATGCTTGAACTTGAAAAAAAATGATGATCCCTTCTAAACATCCATGGAGGCCGGTTCTAGAGGGAAGAAAACCAAGGGAGACTTTGCTTGACTTGAATTATTTGTTGGTATGAAATGTATGAATGTGAAAATAAAGTTGGAGTATGATCTTATACAATCAAATGAATTTTACTAACTCCATTTAATGCCAACCCTCTAGGTGGCCGGTTTTTGTGGGAATGTGTTTCCTCAAATATTTTTTTAAATTGTATACTTGTATTATTTGTAAGACTTTTGATAACAAGTGTAAGAATTTGTGTAAGTATATTTCTTTTTATAAGGTAAATGGGAATTTTTGGTGCAAGTAAGTTTTTAATAAGTCAAAATAGATTGTATTGAGATGATAAAAATTGTAAAAATACTTTCCTTGTGAAAATCGGGTGATAAAATAATTATCGTAAAATTTTTAAGAAAACGACGTAACAATTTAATTTTTAACGATTAAGATACCAAATAAATTTGAAACACTAGGAAAACTAAAAATATAGTTTTTATGAACTAATTGTGAGTTTAAAAATACTTCGGGATCATTTTTGAAAGTATCGGATTAAATTTTTAAAATAATAACTCACGCGATAACTTTTAATTAATAAGAAAATAAAGTGTAATGTAAAATGCAAAACCGTTATGAAATGATGAATATGAAATATGAGAATGACCGGAAAATGAGAATTGTGACACCTACCAGGAGCTTGTTTGATGTTGGCTCCAGAAGGCTTTCCATCTTCATTGTGAATATTTTTACATGTCACTCGGGTGTTCTGGCAATACCACAAGGATAATGCGTAGGACTCAAGATATAATCTCTCTTTCCACATTGTGTGAAACAGAGAGTCTTCATTGAATGTGTCCTAATGAGATTTATGGATGATCTCGTGGCTCTAGACTCAATTTGTGCATATTTGGATCCTTTATCGGAGACTAGGGAGAGGGTCTCCTTCTTCAATATCATCAATCTCTAAGAGAAAGTCGATAGATAATGTCGGTTCCTCGTGAGAATGAAACAAGTCTTTTTAAGAGGAACTTGAGTGGTTTGGGAAGTTAAAGTGCAGTGCGTCACTGGGTCCATGACGTCTTGTTTTCAATACCGATGTTACCTTGGTAACCACCAGTAGCAAATGAATTGAACCCGGTTTCTACTCTAAGGTTGAATAATTGGAGGGCTATTTGTTTTCACCCTTTTCTCATTCAATTCTTTTTCATTCTTCAACCCCTTCAGTGCTTACCGAGACTTCATAGCTAGAACCTTGTTGGGTTTATTCCAGTACTAGCTCGGACTCAGTCCGCACTCTTCCCATATCTCATTTTTCTCCTTTTTCAATATACCTAAGGACTTCTACACTATCTAGTGGATTGTCCCTGGGTAGATCCCTCCGGTTCTGGCGGATCATAGGAACAAATACCTAACCTTATCATCCTTATATCACCAAACATAAAGTAAAGTTGGTCGGTCTATTTGGTATTGTTCATCTACCATTAGAACCAATTGAAAACCATTTGAAAATCAATCCAGATACTTGTGATATATTATCAAAGCATTTTGTACCTGAATTGTTTTTGATATTTTTAGAACAAGAGCTCCCCCTCAACATGTGCATCAAGTGTTTAAAATCGTTTTGCACACGGAGGCAAGAGAAAGAATTAACTTCTTTGATT
Source organism: Chrysanthemum makinoi (assembly GCA_910596185.1). Taxonomy (NCBI): domain Eukaryota; kingdom Viridiplantae; phylum Streptophyta; class Magnoliopsida; order Asterales; family Asteraceae; genus Chrysanthemum; species Chrysanthemum makinoi. Next base: position 5,762,549 of record OU343216.1, on the reverse strand, counting down.
ACCATTTTCAAAAAAATATAAACATCACTTCCCTAATCAAATCAAGTAGATAAAGCATTTTGGGGAAGGATGAGGTTTTCATAAGCTTGCTCCCCCTTAATATGCGCATAGATATTTGAAAATGTTTTGCACATATTAGGAGAAGACTGCACATTGAGATAAGTTGATCATGTTTTAGATATTTGTGGTTTAAGATAGATACTCCCCCTCAACATGTGCATGGAAAATTTGAAATCGTTTGGCACATGTGGGAAGGAGAGCATGTACATCCTTATAAAACCATTTACTTAATTATCAGTTTAAATCCAATTTAAATCACAAATTCTCCCCCGATCACAATTATCAAATCATTTGAGATTTGTGATCTCTGCAGATTTAAATTGATTTTGAAAGCTTTTAAGGAGAATTGTGACTTGATTATGAAAACGTTTTAATTGATAAGGATCGGATTTTGAAACTTTAGACTCTATTGAATTAAACACGCATAATTATCTTTTGAAAACAATGGAATGACAAATAACCTTTTAGTTTAATTGAAATCATTCTCCCACTCAATCAATGACATAAGTTGTTGATTGAGAGATAGATATTTTGACAACCTTTTAAGTCTAGATGATTATCAAAAATAGATAGTAAGGATTAGTTAAAAGAATCAGAGCAAGAAATATGAAAATATCTAAAGTATGGCTCTGTTCTATCTTTGAAAAGCGGGTTACTGGCTGAAATGACAATAAACCATTTTTTTTCTCTTTCTCTCAAAAATAAATTTTGATTTTTTGACTTTTTTGATTTTTTTTTTTTTTTTTTTTTTTTTAATAAAAATTCGAACAATATCTAAAGTCCCGTGTCATTCTTTGAATGACAGCACAAAAACCGTAGATATTATCGAACCGAGAAAAACATGACAAATAGTCAATATTTTTTGAAGATTTTTCGAATTTTTCAAATTTTTATGGATTTTGAAAGTTTTATATTTTTCTATTTGATTTTTGAAGGTTTTATAATTTTGTATTTTGTTTTTCGAATAGATATTTACAAGAGATAGATGAAGGAAACCTTTTACTCCTCTTCTTCCTCTTGAAGACGTTTGAGTGTTTCTGGTTGAAGGCTTTTAAGGCCAAGTCGTGGAAGAATAAACTCAAAACGTTCTCTAGGAAGAGCTTTGGTGAAGATGTCGCTAAGCGGAATTCGATCCTCACAAAAGTAAGTTCCACCACACCGTTTTCCACTTGTTCCCTGATGAAATGATGTCGAATGTCGATGTGCTTTGCTCTTGAGTGTTGAGCGTTGTTGCATGACGAGCAATAGCACTTTTATTATCACAGATACATAGGGATTTTGTTGAATTCAAAGCCATAGTCGGATAATTGGGATCTCATCCATAGGATTTGAGCACAACAAGATGACATGGCTATGTATTCAACCTCTGTAGAGGAAATAGAAGTACTCATTTGCTTCTTTGAAGACCAGCTCACAATCTTATCACCCAAAAAGCACCTCCGGACGTACTTTCGACGAGTATCTTGACATCCTGCATGATCGCATCGCATAGGTTTAGTGACATACGGTGTCCTTCGGTACCAAAGTCCCATATTGATGGTTCCTTGGAGATACCGAAATACCCGTTTAACCGCTTCAAGGTGATTTTTAGTAGGCTTAGCACGGTATCTAGCACACATGCAAACAACGAACAAGATGTCGGTCTACTAGCTGTGAGGTACATCAGGGATCCAATCATACTACGATATTTCGTTTGGTCTACCATGATCCCTGAGTGGTCCTCATCTAGTTTAGTTCATTCAATCTTGGGAGTGTCAACAGGGTCACTAGAATCGAATCCAAATTTCTTTAAGATCTCATTTGCATATTTAGATTGATTTATGAAAATGCCTCCGGGACTTTGTGAAATTTGTAATCCCAAGAAAAATGACATTTGTCCCATCATCGAAATTTGAAATTTTGAACCCATTTCATTTGAAAAACGGTCACACTCATTGGGGTCATTCGAGGCAAAGATGATATCATCAACATAAATTTGAACGTGAATTAAATGTTTGCCTGACTTTCTGGTGAACAATGTGGGATCAATCGCTCCTTTGTAAACCGGTAGATAGAAGAAACTTTGATAGCGTATCATACCATGCCCTTGGAGCTTGCTTTAACCCGCAAGAGCCTTCTTCAAATGATAGACGTGAGTAGGATGCTCGGATTACAAAGCTTCGGGTTGGCTGGCGTAGACGACTTCTTTAAGATCTCCATTCGAAATGCCGTCTTTACATCCATCTGATAGACTACCATGTTCTTACTAGCAGCATTAGCCAAGAAGATTATGATTGTCTTGATTACGAACAGCAGGAGCAAAAGATTCTTCAAAGTCAATACCCTCCTCTTGACGGTATCCTTTAGCAACAATCGAGCCTTGTTCTTTAACACATCACCATGCTCATCAAGTTTCACTTTGAAGATCCATTTTAGAGCAATGTTCATAGCACAATCTGGGCGGTACTAATTCCCATACATCAAGTCGATCAAACTCATGAATTTCTTCTTGCATGGCATTGAACCAGCAATCTTCATTCATGGCGGTTTTAACATCTTTTGGTTCGATCTTAGAGAGTACGGAGTTGAAGAAGCACCATAAGGCATCGGTTGCAAGTTGTTTCCGTGTTGATACAGGATGAGAGGGATTTCCAATGATGTTGTCTAATGGATGATCGTGAGTCCATTTTCTAAGGTGTTCATGTGGTAGTTGTTGAGGGATGAGGTAGCGAGTCGATGTCTCTTGAAGAAGATGGTTCGATGATGATTCGGAGCAAATATGTTTTCAAATGGAGCATCTTCAGGAGTAGCAAAGGGATTAATTTCATCATTGATGCCGAAACAGTTTCCATGATGTACATTTGAAGATTGATGATTTGTTGATGAGACGAGTGATCGGCAGCAGGCTTCTTGACTTAATGATATTGAGGCTGAGGATTGACTTCATTCTCGTGGATATGACCATATGGGAATTGACAGTCAATTAACACTTGGCTCATAGAGTTCATCAAACATAGGATCAAACAATTTCTTTAAATCATCTTCAGATGGAGGTACATATGGAGTTGCTTGAGAAGAATTTGGTACAAGGGATGAACCAATGGGACTGTTTTGAAGTGCGGGTCCTGAACTGGATTTTCCAGGAGCCATTTGACCGGTCACTCATCAAAGCGTGGCGTGAATTGTTTCCATGATATTTCGGGTTCTCTTGTTGTAGATTCGGTATCCCTTTTTGTTTGGTGCATAACCTACAAATACTCCAATGTCTGCTTTAGCTCTAAGTTTGCCTAAATCTTGACCCTCATTAGTTGGATAACACAATGCACCAAACACACGAAGGAATGAAAGATTAGGTTTTCTATTGTGGACAAGTTCATATAGAGTTTTTCCATGAGCAAGTGTGAATCGGGATCGATTTTGGGTGTAACATGCGGTGGCGATGGCTTCACCCGTGAGAAACATTGGAACTTTTGAGTAAATCAAGATTGTCTTGCGGCTTCACAAGAGTTCAATTTCGCTCTTCAACTACACCGTTCGTTGAGGAGTTCGAGGAACACTTCTTTGATGACTGATTCCAATACTTTCATAAAACTCACTAAGTTGTTTGTTAACAAACTCAGTTCCATTTTCTGTTCGGATGATTACGACGTTTTGTTAAGACGAACTGCGTTTGATGAGTTTGATGATGATATCAGGAGTTTCATCCTTTGTCTTTAAGAACTTTACCCAGGTGAATCTAGAGTAATCATCAACCACAACTAACACATATTTCTTCCCAAAGATATTTTGCACTCTCATGGGTCCACATAAATCCATATGAATTGTATGAAGAACTTCTGTGACTGAGTTAGTAGGTTTGGGTTTATGGGCATACTTCTTGCTTTTTCCCAATTGGCATGTTGAACAAAGATGATCCTTTTCATACTTAAGTCTAGGTAAACCTACAACTAAGTCCTTTATGGAGAGATCATTGATGGTGCCGAAGTTCAAGTGATTGAGACGACGATGCCATAACCATGACTTTGGTTTAGAAGCCTTTGACAACAAGCAAATTGGAGAAGACTTCATCATATCTTCGATAGAGATGGTGTATAGATTTGAACCGCGTGAACCTCTTAAAAGTTCCTTACCATCAAGTTCTCTAACGAAACAAGTATGTTTTCTGATGGCTACTTCTAGATCGAGAATCGAGAATTGACCAACAAAGAGAACGAGTTATGACCAAGACCTTCCACATAATATACTCTGGAGATAACACTTTTACCAACAACATAATCTCCATAACCCATAAGTGCACCGAAATGATCATTCGAATCTAATCGTCGATGAATTTGCTCACGAAGTTCATGAGCCGCGACCGTCTCCCATATGCTTGGAACAACTGAGTCCGGTACCACAAAAGCGATTTGAACGATCTGCGGTTGAACACGAACAAGAATGGATAAGTGGATAATTGGGATCCCCATGCAAGAATGGGTTCCATTTGGTTAGTAACAATGTTTGGAACACCCACATCGAAATAGAAACATCCATATCGAAATTGAATCAATGGAATCATTATGAATAGATGCAGTACTAGTGTCCATATTTGACCTATTCAAAGTATGTTCACTTCTTAAGGGAATAGTTCTACCAGTAGGCATCCATTTTCTAGTGGGCATTGTATGATTAACCTTATGGCCAAAAGGTATCCATTGATAACCTATCTTACTAAATGTTCTTCTGTGGGTTTCACACGTTTTCTAACTCTCTTTTAGCCTTTGCCTTTTAGCTTTTTTAACATGATTTTTGCATTAACAATTTTAACTGGGGCATGACAAAGCATTAGACAAAACATTCACACCACATTCATGATTAGAGCGGAATTCAAGCGGACATCATTACAAGGTTTGCAAATAGTATCGAATTGAATTAATTACAAGATGCGCCTATGGCTAATACTAGAATCAACACGATTCGTTTTATTCAACTCAAGCTTAAAGTTCCTAGGTTGGTCTTCTACTCTCTTCCAATGCACATTCTTAGCTTGCAGGTCCTATCATTCCTTGTATTGTCTTGAGACTTTGACCTGCTCGCTTTAATGTCATTGATTACTCCTATAGAGGGAATGGGAACATTAGTTGGTTTTGCTACTCTTTGCATCTCTGTTTTAGATGTGGGATCTGAATTACATGCAGGCACACCAAGGTTCACTTTCTTAACACTAGAAGTGCTGGGATTTGTACTCCTAGGAGGCACACTAGAATTTGCTTTCTTAGCACTAACATGGATCTGGAATCAACTATTTGAAGGCACACTAAGGTTCACATTCATAACATTGGGCATTGAATGGATTTCATGCTTGGCACTAGGCATAGAACAAGGAATCAAAGGATTAACTCTCTCACCTAAGGCCTTAGGGCATATTGTGATTAAGCATTCTAGAAGTTCTTGAGATCGTTTGGCATATAACATGCAAGCAAACCTAATTTCATTATCAAGAGGTTTGTTAACTTATCCTCTTCAAAAATCTCACAGAGACATTCTAGACAATCCTTAAGGTATGAGAAATATGTCATGAAGCAAGTTCATTATTCCTAAGATGAGGAGGAATATATTTAACAAACAAAGCATATTTATTACAAGGGTGACTTTGATACAACATTCTTATTGGTCATTGGTATTTTCCCTTTCCCGACTCTTGATTCTCAATTTCCTTTTGTAAAGAAGCTATTTGTTCGTTGTTTTTGTCACGGTGACCTTTATTGAATCATATAACTCTTTAAAATGTCGTTTAACTTTTCATTTTCTTCTAGAAAACTCTCGTTTTCCTTTTGTAATGCATTTACTAAGTTTTGAAGATGAAAAGTTTGAGAATTCTGAGAATCTAAAGGAGGAGGCATTTGGGAGCCTGTCACATTGTTCTTTTGACCCTTTAATTGAGAGATTTGGGCTTTCAACTTCTGATCGTGTTACAATGAGCTTGAATCTGTTCATCACGTTTGTTAATTTGAAAAGCGCATCAAACTTTGGAGCATCGAGGATGTCTTGATATTTGAAGTTTTGACATTTTCTTTAAGATGTTGATATTTTAGTTGTAAATTAAAATGCTCAACTTCTAGTTTAGAAAAATGTTTAACCAAATTGTCGTGATCATGCAGTTCAATTTTCTCATTTAGTTTAGAATTAGTCTTTTCAAGCTCAATGACACGATCATGGGAGACTTTCAGGGCAACAGATAATTCATGAAATTGAGAAGCATTAATGGAACAATTTGTAGCTGTGAAAAACACATCTTGAGCAATACATTCAAGTAATAAGAGTCTCATTCAATGTATGCAAGTTCTTCCTCTCAATCTCATTATATTTTAGTGCTCGCTCATAGTCACTAACCTCAACTATCATTGCATCAAATTCCTTTTCCATTTCTTTAATGTCTAAATTCATTCCCTTTTTAAGACTCTCAAAATGATCTTTTAGTTGTATAAAGAAAGGCATGACTTCAGTTAAATAACATTCTTTCGTTTGCTCAAAACCCCTTTCTCCTTCCGTTATACCGGTGGGTGTGATCCTTTTCTTGCAAGTTTTCTCAAAATCAACAAATAGTTGAAAAATAACATATGGACTGATTAAGGTCTTGCTTTTAGTGGCAATAGTTCTAGGAACTAAATGCATTGGTGTATTGGGAGGATACACGTCGCCTAGGCATTTTCCTAAAGGGGGGTTTGTTATAACAAGATTCTCTACTTTTTGCTTATCTAAATCCTTTTTCCAGAACACTTGTTCGGGAGTCAACAACGTTTGAGGCTTAAACATGTTCAAGGAGATCCAATTCTCCTTTTTGTAATCATGGGGTGTGATAATTATTTTCTTCTCTTTACATTTAGGATCATCTAGTTTCTTGTTCATCTTCTCCCTAGTGACTTCATCTGATTTCTTATCTTCCTTTGTGCACTCAACACAACTAGGTTTTTGTCTAGGTTTAAGAATCTCATTGCCATCATAGATTACACTTTGAGCGCTTTTTGCTATCTTAATGACCTCGGGGTTGGGTTTATCTATAATGGGAACACTATGCTTATCGCTTAAAACTCTATGCTTAGTGATCATGTGAGCAGTCTGAATGGTGTTCCCTTATACATACAACTTATTTTCAAGCTTGTTTTTCAAGGTTTTAGATTAGAAAAATCATTCAAAAGTTTTGATTCCTTAGCATTGAATTCTTGCTTAAGCATTTTAACATTTTCTTGAAGTTCTTGTTTTTGCTTAGCGGTTTTAGAAAGTTTTCTTGTAAGGAGTTTAACTCTTGTTTTAATACTTCTTCTCTAAACCTACTTTTTCTAATAGTTGTATGCATTTGGTCATCCATTTCCTGCTCACGGGTGGTTAACTCAAACTTAGCACGCTGTTCATAAATAGCAACACGTTCTTTATAGGCATTAAGTTCAAAATAATGAGAATCATCAGGGCACATGCGGTGTATTCATCAAAAACATAGTCATCATTAATCGCATAAGATGCATCACTTGGTACAATTTCACTTTCACTTTGTTTCACATATTGATCATATGGGACAACATTGATATTACCCATATTTTCAATATTTGACTCAATAATTTCAGTTGATTGTACTTTGTCATGCATCTTTTGCACATCAACTTCATCGTATAAGTTTTAATACCTCGAAATGATTTTGTCTTTGGATGGACCAGCTTGTGGTGATGAAGAGACTTTAGGAGAGACCATTGGAGAAATGCTAGCCATGAAAATGGTTTGTGTAGTAGGTTCATCATCAACATCAGAGTCGTATGCATCACAATTAGCTACTTGAAAGGCATTCGATGATTATGTGACCTATCTCTCAATTGGTTGCTCATCCACATCTGCATCATATGTCTTAGCATTTCCCTCGACCAAAACAACAACTCCTCTTCATCCAAAGCTGCACCATTATACTGAGCTTGCACAAGCAACATCTTATCCACTGAAGTACTCGGCATTAGGGCGTTTTGGAGATGTAGTTCCTTGCAATGTGTCCCTCACCACCACAGTTGTAGCATTTGATTGGCTTTGCTTGTCCTTGATTTCCATTCCTTCCCCATTCGATTTGCAACATAACCTCTACCGCTCCACCTCTTCCTTGTTCATATCGTCGTTTTTGAAGCTGGTTGCACCATAACCTTCCCATCTCGACGGTTGGCTTGATTTTCAGTGGATTGGGCGAGTTCATGTTTTGACTAATCGGAGAGCTAGTTGATTAATGAAGTTTCCCACGTGTGCATCGACATCGGCTTGTTTGAACATAGGATCGGGAATGAGTTTGTGATTACCATTACCCATGGGTATGACTTGTGAGGCTTTGGTTGTGATTCTGATGTTTGAGTAGAAGGCAGTTGAATCATTTGATGAGCTTGTCTCTCCACAGTTGGTTTTGAACTGATTAAGAATCCTTTTTCAAACATAGCATGTCTCTCATTCCGAAGGAGGAAGGCATAGAGTTGCTCATAGTTTGTATTCTTCAATCCTTTAGTAGCTTTACAAAGGTGACAAACTTGTGCCATTCGGGATTCATGTTGTTCACAAACTTTGAGTTCAATTGAATGTTTGGCATAGTCATTCTGATGTTCCTCATATCATTCACAAGCTTATGGAATCTCACATAGTACTCATAGACACTCTCATCCGGTTTCATCTTGAAGTGTTCAAATTCATCATAGAGTTGTGATTCTCTGTCTTCCATAGTTAATTCAGAACATGAGAGAAGCATCTTGACATTATCCCCACTTGCCATGGCTTCGGTGTTGTGATTGATCAGCTTGTAGATGTCTTTAGGAAGACCTTGAAGAACAATGTTAGAAGCCATGATATCAGCATCGAATCTCTTTTTCTCCTTATCATCAAGCTCATCATATGTCTTTGGTCTGTCAATTCCATAGATCATTGTTCCATCTTCATTGTATCAATTATCTCTAGTAGTCTCAACTCGATATGGTCCTTCATCAATGGATTTGAGAATGTTGACACCATTTTCCTTTCCAAGGCGGTACAATCGATTCGTTGAGCCCAAAGTCGTAGTCGGTTCTGTCAAGCATGGGTGGACAAGTATCACGAACGGTTGCTTGAACATCCTCGCAACAATGGAGATGATTGTAGGAACGTTGGTAGACATGATGACAGATTAAACGGGATTTTATAACTCTATGATTAAACCGGAAATAGATTCTTTCACGGGATTTTACTAAATCAAGAGAAAACCGTATTGAGACGAGTCACCAAAGTCGCTAAGAAAACCTGAACCAAGTCGCTAAGCACCAAGTCGCTAGTAAAATTTTTGACAAGAAGTCGCTAAGCACCAAAGTCGCTAAGTTGTCAAGTTGCTAAAGAACCACTCGCTAAGCACCAAATCGCTTGAAAAATTTTGTGACAAAGGCTAAGCACCAAGTAAGCTAAGTTGTCAAAGTTAAGCTAAAGAGCAACTCGCTAAGCACCAACTTCGCTAACACCAACTCGCTAACAAACTTAAAGTACAAGTCACTAACTTTCACCAAAGTAAGCTACCGTAGTGGAGAATCCACTAAGTGTACTGTTTGTCGGCTTGTCTCAATAGACAAGTCGCTAGCTCAACTAGCTAAGGCTTTCAACTACAACTCGCTATCAAATTACAAAGCAAGTCGCTACCAAGAAAAACTTGTCCGTGGCTTAAGTCGCTAGCAAGAAAAACACATAAACATCACTTTTCAATCCAAAAACAACCCAACCACGATGATTCAACACCCAAGCACATACAATGATTCTAAACACAAAACTACACTCAAGTTTCAAACTTTAACAATAGAAATGATCCAAATGATGCAAAAACCACTAAACTTTTTCAAACTCTAAAACCACCTAAAATTCACTAGAAATCCAAAGATATGTAAGAGATGATCAAACCTGGCTCTGATACCATTTGTAACGTATTGGAATTCACATACACATCAAACTAAACACAAAGTAGGCGTACAAAGAGTTCTAGAGAGACAAAGTTAGAGGTTTAGGGAACTTTAGTGAGAGAAAGAAATGTCTTATTATGAGCTCAAACTCTCTACCTTGGAAGGTAGAGAGTATTTATAGTCTTTACATAAATCGCCACCTATCGGGGTGTGGATCAGGCATCCAATGGGTAAGGACCCGTCCGTCCTCCACGGTGTTACTAAAACTAAATACTACTTAACTCATAATAATCTACGACTACGAGCTTTCTAATGATTACATATACTTGAGGTGACCGACTCTTTAATACTTGGATTTACTAAATCCTAACAGTATTATTTTGAATGGGCCAAGTATTTCCTCTATTGGATCAGGCATGATAGTGAACACAGTGGGCCTTGGTGAAATGTGTGTTATTGGTTGAAGTATTACTAAACGTTTATATAAACGCGAATGTGTGTGAATAATGTGAGATAATTGTCACTTATTTCACCACGGTTAAGCTGTAATTGTATCCGAATTTGAGTAAGTTTGATGACTTTTGACATGGGCCGACTAATTATTGTTTCCTTCGTCTTGGGTTGTGAGTATATTGGACTGAAACATTGATAACTTTGTTATGATTTGAACCGGACTTCATGCTGGGGTATGAATTCTTGCTTAAAAGAGTTATCAAAGTGGGCTTAATTTTCTTTCCTACAAAACGTTGGAATAAATTGGATCGGGTTCAAGGTTGCAGTTGGGCTTATCAAAATTGGATAATATATATATATGAGATTCGGATATTATGAGATTTGATCATGAGACTTGATGATGAGATTTGAGATGTGCGAGTTGTAAGTTGTTGATGCGGCCTGACGATGAGATTTTGATGAGATTTGTTGTGCGATTTGGTACTTTGGTTTACACATTTTCACGGAGAATATTGTGATACGGCCTGAATTGATGGTGGAACAAAGTTGACTACAGGGTTTTGTACGGTATTTCTTATTTTAACTTGCAGTGAGGTTTTCCGGGCACGTTTACTTATTTCGTCTTCTTTCTTTCTACCCTTCCGCGAAGATGACTTGTTTGAGCATTTATTGAGTATGACAAAGACTTGGCTATTTAGTTACGGTTATGATTCTTTCTCGCTTAACCCACAACGTAACTATCACTATTGTCTCACGCTGTTGAGGATACGTCAAGAGGTTTTGTACATTTGTTACACCGTTTCTTTTTCACGAGGATTAGTACAAGTTTAAGTAACAAAGCTGGGGAATTTTACTTCATGATCAATTTTGGCATATCGGGTTTACCTCACCGTGTTGTCACTGCATTAGCCGACAGAATGCATGAATGAGGTGTTTACCAAAGTGTTTATTGGATGGTTTTTGATATTGTCAATGTTGGATAATGAAACGCTGATGAACCGCTGCATGTTCCCCTAAAACGGAAATTCACCGAAACCAAAGTTGTCAGAACACATTCAAGCTGTCATTGTTTACGGTTTTGTCTTTATTTTGTAAAATCCCACGAAAAAATTTATTTCTCGGTTTGAATCATAGACTTGTAAAATCCCGTGACAATGGAAACATCCCGGTAATTGTAAAGTGCATTTCTGGATCTATCTTACGGTTTATTCTTGGTTTTGTAAAATCCAACGAAAGAAACTATTTCGGTTTAAACCATAGAATTATAAAATCCCGTAATGATGGAACCATCCTGGAGAACGGAAAGTGTATTTCGGGATCTTATTTGATGCTGGTGCTACGGTTTATGCTTCGAAGAAGGGATAAAAGGGTGTACTTCAAGAATTGGGTGTTTGTTTAGATTGTCCTCATGACAGTTTGGCTATTACAAGGTTTTAGGGGGTTATGTGTTTTTAACCATGGTCGTGATGAAACCATTATCAAAGTTCATTTAAATGTCAATGAAGGCTAGATTTGAGCTGTTAAGCAGAAGATGTGACAACGACGTTAATTCAGTATTATTTATTTGAGGTTGAAGTGAAATATCACGGGCAAGTGTACTTAGTATCTGAAGGTGTCAGGGATGGTTGGATGAAGATTCTTCATGATCCTTGTTTGAGCTTCTTATCAAAAATGAAGACTTGGAAATCTAGTTATTATTGGGTGACTTTTTCCTTTTCTTTTACCACTTGGGGGAATTGGGCTCTTACCACCACAAAATAACTATCACTTTAAGGAGTTACGTTGTAGTGCTCAGTGTCAAATTCAATTGTTGATTTTCAAGAGGTGATGTATGTCTTATACTTGATGGTTGGTTGGTTGAAGAGTATAGAGTACTTAGAGATTCAAATGGGCATGAATTCTCGACACTGCTCTTTGTTACACATGTGCAAGTTTAAGTCATGAGTTTGGGTTATTCTACTTCAAGGTCAAATTCATCATATTCGGTTTTCTCCATCAGCTGTCACGACAAAGAGCCTACTGAATGATAATGGTGATGATTACATGTTTTGCCAAGATATGATGAAAAGAGAGAGATTATGACGTCTGTCCACATCAGTTCAGGCCTCGTACTTCATCATTATGACGTTTGAACACAACAGTTCAAGCCTCGTTCTTCAAAGAAAGAAAAGTGTAATGCGTGTCGCTGCTTATCTTCAAGAAGAGAAATCTTCATTTATGACCATTCTCATCAACATGCTTCATGCTTTTCCATGCGCTTCATCAAGTGAACCTGACTAACTTGATAATTACTCTTATTTCACCTGCTCAATATAATGAAGATGGCGACATCATGTGCTAATTTTACGGGGGTAGAAGTGTGAATAGAATACATTTGGATGATTATCACTTGTTTAATCAAGAATAGCATCTCCGTATGCAATTCTTGAGGGGGAGAAGAAGTGTGAATTTTCTGCATGGTTGATTGATATTTGAGAATATATGGTCAAACGGATCCAAACTCATATAACAACCGAGCTTCTTCTTATCGGGTCATCTTCACATGGATTTTTCAACTAAGAGTCATTGGTTAACATCTTCACACGGGCTGATTTGATTAATGACAAAGTGCTTCTGCAGCTTGCGGGTTGATTTCCTTAATGAACATCTTTCTGTTCTTGTTTGATTGGGAGGGATTTGAGTTAAGGGGATTTGCTATTTGTATGTTTACGGGAATGCATTTGGTGAGTTGAAGATATTGACTTTCTATTCCCCAATTGGACAATCTTGAAGAAGGTCGAGTCTACAGTCTGTTCTACATTTTCTGTTGCATGTTAGAAGACCAAAGACGAGTTGCATTTAAAGATCTAAAGACTTCTTCTTAGTTTGGGCACTCATCATAAAGATTGTCGGTTTAGGGGAGAGCACTAATTGGGGGAGAGTGAAATGTTTGATTTAATCTCCAATTAGACTTGCTCATACTGTTATTCAGCAAGTTGACTCTCACAAGTCTTCAAGTGTTCTTCTCATAAGATTTCAAGTATCTTGGCTTACAATGAGTTGTTGATTCTGAAGTGTCAAAACGAGCAAGGGGGAAGGAGACACGCATCTAAACGTGAGTAAACTTGATGAACTTAATACTTCTAAGTGATTGAAAAAATCCCGGGAAGACAAATGTCATTACCGCAGAGAAACTCAAGGTTTGACTCATGGTGTTTAGTGTTCTTATTCCAACTATGGGGGGAAGAGATGGAAGAGTTAGTTTCTGATGATAACAGAGGTACACAAGTGTGTGATGATGCTATCGCATTCATCGTGAGAGAGATTGTGTACATTGGGACGCCAAATGTCTCACTTGCGGGCTTAATCGCTGATTCGTAGATATAATCACTTATTTCGGGATTGTCATCCGCAAAAGATAATCGCGATTCGCCCGCTTCTTCAATGTTATCGGTTATTCTCTTTGGGCATTCGGGTACTTCGGGTTCTTGAGCTTCATACACTTTCTTCAGGGGAGAGAAAAGAATACATCGGGGTTATTCTTTGTCTATTGGACTTAATATGCTACTTCGATGGTATAAGTTTCTCTGTCTTCGGGTATATGTGTATTCGGGTTCGTGAGCTCTTGTCTAAAAGACTGACTGCATCTATTCATCTACTTGGGGAAAGTGGTCTCTTGACACTTTTTGGTGTGGATCGCTTCAGAGTTCAGTGGTAATGAAATTTGAGAAGATTATTTATGAGTGGGATGATACGTTGCTGTTCTTGTTGATGATATAACCCCGAACAAAGATTCAATGATCATTCTTAAAAGGAGCAGCAAGATCGATGATAATGGTGTGCTTCTTTGTGCACTGCTAAGGAAGCTTGAAAGAAAGCTTTGAATCGCCTAAAGGATTTTCGGTTTGGGGGGAAGATGCCAAAGTCTCACTTTCAGATTGTTCAATTTCTTTCTTCAATGCAAGAGCCTCGGAAGCTTTGGTGGTGAAAATTTTAGGGATGATGAATTCTATCTTCTACAACGGGGCTGCTCGGTACTCGTGTCATCATCTTCTTAAATTATTTCATCTAATATGTCTGTGTATATACTTATCAAAAAGCAAAATACAAAAATATAAAACCTGTAAAAACCAAAATAGAAAAATATAAAATCTTCAAAAACACATAAAAATCAGAAAATTCGAAAAAGACCAAAAATATTTTTTTCTAAGACATGTCTTCTGGTATCGATAACATCTGCGGTCTTAGAAATGTCATTCAATAATGGCACGGGACCATAGATGAAGTTCGAGCTGGAGGTGTAAATATTCTTTTCCAAAACATGTCTCAAAATATGGCTTGCAGTTATTTCAGACTGCAACCCGCTTAAAAATGGCTTGTAGTTACTTCAGACTGTAACCCGCACTTATATATGGTTTGCTATAATTTCATATAGCAACCCGCTCTTCAAGAAAGGAAAGTGCTGCGCTAAACCAATTTTCAAACATTTCGTGCACTTATCCTAAAAACAAAAATGAGGAAAGTATGTCGAAGGACTGCTGTTCCTACACAAATGTTTTTCCGTCTAAAATTCTTCCGTAAAATATTTGTTGTTTTCTAAAAGTGGTGGTAAATGAGTTGCTTAAAATCTTTCAGAATCAGAGTTTTCGTAAAAAATTGAAAACTCAATCAATGACTTCAGCACTTTTAAACTTTTCAGAAAATGAGTCATTGATTGAGGGGGAGAATGTTTTCAAATCTATGTCATCTAACGGGCTTTCTTAATTATCCTACGTGCTTAATTAAAAATGATATTTTCCTATGTCGAAGGACTAGGAATTCAGGATATGATTGTTAGGATTAGATGATTAGAGTTTGATTAACACATTATTCCCATACCTTTTATGATATGATTGATATGTTGGATTGACTTATATTAGTCGATTGTTGTTTGGGTGATGTCGACCACCATATATTTGTATGTGTGTTCACTAACGTATGCAGGTATATTGGTATATAAGAATGTTCCCGATCCGGATCCCACAATTGAAGATGATTGGATGCCGAAAGGAAAGGGTAACTATATCTTGGGTTGACAAATGAAGAAACGGAGCTTAATTTGACTTCTATGGAGAGTTGGCATGATAAAATGTAACGTAAGAGGTCTCACTGCATCAGCAGATAGTTTTCTTCATCATCAAATGAAGAAACGGAGGTTAATTTGACCTCAGTTGGCATGAAAAAATGCAACGTAAGAAGTCTCACTGCATCAGCAGACGGTTTTCTTCCAACCCTCAGCAACAACAACAACAAAAGCAGCTTAACCACCTAACGTATCTTTGTGCAGGGATAATAGTGATGATACCATTTTTCTAAAACTTTGAAAAATATTGTTTTGAAAATGGAAAAATATTGTTTTGAAAATAAATCGGATACAAAGTTTTGAAATCAATCGGACTTTATTTTGTCAAATCTTCAGTGATTTCAAATTAAATATTTTCAAACGATATTTAATCAAAAGTCCGTTGTATGCGTTATAATGTGGTGATCTAAAGATTTAATGTTATGTCATGGTATGATTTTCTTTAAAAATCAAGGTCTTTCAAAATGAAATTTTTTCTGTTCTTGTTTGATTGTGAAATTGTTTTATTTTACTTAAAGATCTCTTAAAAACTATCATACCTGACACTAACAATCTTTAATGTCGAAAAACTGTTCCTTATTAATCATTTTTCAAAATTAAATTTTGCCACGTCTTTCCCGAAAATTTTTCTAAATGATTTAAATCAACCGGGATCCAAAATCTCAATTGGTTTGAAATTTTTGAATGGGGGAGAGATCGTGATTTAAATCTCAAATCTGTTTTAATGGAATTGGTTTTAGTCCTTCAAAGGCACTCCTGCCTCCATGTGCCAAACGATTTCAATACATAATGCACATGTTGAGGGGGAGCATTTATCCAAAAACATGATGAGTATTTAAACTTGGCCACATTCTCTCCCATGTTTTCTAAACCTTATTAAATCACTTGGGATCCAAAATCTCAAAGGGTTTGATATTTTTGATCGGGGTAGAATTTGTGATTTAATTATGAAATCTGATAAATGATGATCGATTTGATTCAAATGTGCATGCTACTCTCCCATATGTGCTAAACACTTTCGAATCTCGAAGCATATATTGAGGGGGAGCATTTCAAAAGAAAATAAATTTTCAAGGTACAAAGATTTCTATGTTTCAACATAAAGTACCTTGATTGATTTTCTAAATGGTTTCTTAGTGGCTTTTATAATCGCGAAAGTAATTAAAATAACTCTTTCCTCTATGTGATAAAATCATTTATAATATCCTACGCACATATTGAGGGGGAGAATTTACCAAGAAAATCAAATGGCTTTTTCTATGAAAATTGTGATCAAATAAAATATTTCAAAGTCCTCTTGCCTCCATATGCGAAACAATTTCTAAATCATATGCACATGCTCAGGGGGAGGTTTTCTAAATGATCAAAAACAATTAAGGTACAAAATACTTTGATATTTTGTCACCAGTACCTTGATTGGTTTTTCCAAATGATTTTTTAATTGGCTTCATGAAGGAATGAACAATACCAAAAGACCGACCAATTTACTTTATGCATGGTGTTATAAGGATGGTTAGGTTAGGTATTCGTTCCCACGATCCCGCCAGAGCCGGAGGGATCTACCCAGGAACAATCCACTAGTTAGTGTAGAGTCCTTAGGAATGTTGAAAAAAGGAGAAAAATGAGAATATGGGAAGAGTGCGGACTGAGATAGAGCTAGAACTGGAATAAACCCAACAAGGTTCTAGTAATGATGTCTCGGTAAGCACTGAAGGGGTTGAAGAATGAAAAAGAAATAATGTAAAAAGGGTGAAAAGAAATAGCCCTCCAATAATTCAACCTTAGGGTAGAAACTGGGTTCAATACATATGCTACTGGTGGTTACTAAGGTAACACTGGTATTGAAGACAAGACGTCATGGACCTAGTGACGCACTGCACTAAACTTCCCAAGCTACTAAAGTTCCTCTTAAAAGGGCTTGTTTCATTCTCACGGGAACCCATTATCTATCGACTTTCTCTTAGAGATTGTTGATATTGAAGAAGGAGACCCTCTCCTAGTCTCCGGCATAGGAACCAAATGTGCACAATTGAGTCTAGAGCCAAGAGATCATCCACAATATCTCATTAGGACACAAAATTAATGAGGACTTGCTGTTTCACACAATGTGGAAAGTAAGAATATTTTAAGAGTCCTACGCATTATCCTTGTGGTATTGCCAGAACATCCGAGTGATATGTAAAAGTATTCACGATGAAGATGGAAATCCTTCTAGAGCCAACATCACACAAGCTCTTGGTGGGTGACATGTGAGATCTTTCAAAAGATCAAGCTTGTGACAACTGGATAGAAACAATGGGGCGATTCACTCTTGAATCAACCTTGGTCCAGGAAATGAATTGACGAATACTTTTGGAAAAACCGTTCGATGTGCAAATATTCTTTTCTCTAGCACATCGAATGTGTATTCATGTTTTCAAACACAAAAAGTATCTCTGATTGAAAAAATACTTTTGGAAAAACCGTTCGATTTGCGAATCTCTTCTTTTATCTAGCACGTCGAATGTGTATTCTTTTCAAATATAAAAAGTATTTATGATTGAAAATTGATCTCTCTCATAAAACCTTCATCGTATTGCAAAACGCTTTCTTCTAAGCAATACGCGATTGTTTTTCAAATCATTTTTCATCAATAAGTGAATCTCAATTTTGTTCATTCACTCACTGTTATCTTCTTTGAGATGTTCTAGTTTGAGAACAGCTAGAGCACGAAACCCTCGAAGGAGATTCTTCGGAATCATACCGATCACAGGCGGTACTTGTAATGATCAGCGGGAACCGTGGGCGTGTACCTCAATTCCAAGCGAAAGTAATCAAAGAAACTTTCGTGTGTTTTATTGCTAAATGTTGTTTGCAGGTACATTTGGGCGGTTGCAGTACGATTGAGAGTCAATCCATGTCACACCCCAAATTACTTTTCGCAGCGGAATGGAATTCAGGATTTGTCATAGCATCATCAATCACATTATATTGAACGACCTAAAGGTGTCGTGTGAAAATACATCGTTTGATTTAATAAAATAATCCGAGTTTACAAAGTAGGTCCCAAATGAAAATCAACTTGTGCGGAAATAAGTTTGTACAATTCAAACGATGTTTTAAAGTACGTAAAACCCATGTGAGGCAGCCGTCCCGACTCCATGATGTGTCCAAATGCATGCCATGAAGTGAATGCCTTAGATACCCGAGATAAAACATGCTAAAAGTGTCAACACAAAGGTTGAGTGAGTTCATAGAGTTTGAGTTGAAATGTAAAGCCTTTTAAAATCGTTTATGCAGTAACGGCATTGTAAATCGTTGAAATGTAAAGACTTTCAAAATCGTTTATGTAGCAAAGTCATTGTAAATCCACTTTCGGTTCCAAGTCCCCATACAAAACTTGCAACCTGTGTGTTCACAACCCATTGCCAGAATATGCATAGTTTATGTTCAAACAGAGATCGTCAAATGAATTCACACAATAGTGCATGACTCAATATGGTCGAATGGTTTATGCAGCAAAGGCATTAGTAAATCCACTCGGCCCAAGTCCCCCATACAAAACTTGCAACCTGTGTGTTCACAACCCATTGCCGAAATGTATAGTGTATGCTCAAATCGTTCCAAGACCGTTAGTCCATAATCGTATACCAAGTCCGTTAGATCAATATTATACCAAGTACGTTAGACCAATGAATATACCAAGACCGTTAGACCAATGAATATACCAAGACCGTTAGCTCAATGAATATACCAACAAGTAGACCAATGAATATACCAAGACCGCTAGACCAATGAATATACCAAGATCAGTAACAATGAATATATGATATAAAATTTAAGTATGGCAATAATGTTACTGTGATGACTAGCATCAGCTTAGATAAACATGTAGTTGCAAATAATCATGAATGTAATAAAATCATGAGCATGTATCTCCCCAAACGGTTATGAAAACAAGTAAAAGTGGGGCTACTAAACTCACTGGATTGATATGCTAACAAAATGAAGTACAAGAAATGAGGCTCGGAAACTATCCTTGACCTATTATGAATGATATGATATGTAATGAGTTGCAATGTAATGTTATGCATTTCGTATGTTATTTATACCATTTATGAGTTTTGAAAATATTACTTATCGTCGAAAAATACTCGTTTGACGTCTTGACCAATCAAAAATCACTTTACAAGTATTTACGCCAAAATGTCATCCTACAATGGTTTTATAATGATTTATAGTGAAATTATCACTTTTCGTCGCAAAACAATGTCGTCGGAATTTTCATGAAATTAACAAAAATGGCTTTGGAAAACTAGTCGTAAAACGGTGTACGCCGATCGTTAGAGAACGAACTCGACGGTTTTGGAAAGTTTGTATCGATATCTAAAAGTTTCAGTTCAGGAGTTTTTGTCCAAAAGGTCTCGAACATAAAGATAATAAGGGTTAAAGATGGTGATTTTAGTTAATTGTGTGCAGAAAATTAGTTACGGCAAGTTTATGAAAAAGTGCATATCTTTGTCGTTTCAAATCCGTTTTCTACGTATAATACGTCCTTAGCTTCGTATCAAAGTATACTAATATATTTTTGACAAGTCGAAATAATTTGTGAAGCTTAAGGCTCGTTTTGACTCGACAAAAAAATATAGTATGCTGAAATTTCTGAAAATAATATATTTCGTCGTCAAACTTGTAAAAATCCATAACTTCTTCAAGTTATAAGTCCGCTTTATTCCGTTCAAGCGACCACGGATTCGTTTTAAAGTATATTTTCTAAATATCAAGGCCAAAAATTTGTGCCCACTGTCGGATTTTCCAGAAAAATGAAACAAGGACAGAACCTTTTATATATAATTCGAAAATAGTTTTCTCGACAAAACCTATTCTAATCCCTTCAAATCAACTCCGAAACTAATCTAATCCTACCATACACCTTCTTAAGGTGTCATGGGTTCCTAATCACCATCAAGACCAAAGAATACCATGGGAATAATTATAGGATGACCATAAATATATATAACTCAAAAATCATGAAATAAATGGTATAAATCACATAACTTGCATACTAGCTCCAAAAATGAAAAGAAACATATGAAAATGAAAAGGAAACATGAAAATGAAAGAAATATGCTTACTAATGAAAATGATGAGGTGCAAGTAACAAGGATAATCCTAAATACTCTAGATTTTTATTTCAAAATCTTAATAAGAGTATTATCTAGATTGTTATAACACTTGAGAAATTTGAAATGTGATCCCTTGATCTTATATGGCCGGTTTTAGCAAGAACAAGGAGAGAACTTTCTTCTCTACTACAAATAAATTGAGAAATGAAAAATGACTTGAATGAAGGTTGAGGAAAGTTTATACAAGTAATAAAAGATTTTAACAACCACTTGATTCATCCCCAAGGGCCGGTTTTGGGGATTGTGTCCCATGAATTATATTTTTTTTTCTATCATAAAAATACTACAAAACAAAGTAAATGTTATGTTGAGTAGAATTTGTAGTAATAACTTTGTAAGGTAAATGGTACTTTTAGGTACAAGTAAAATTTTAATAGATAAAAATAGAGTATAATGAGATTATAAAATTGTAAAAATACATTCCTTGTGAAATTTGAGTGATAAAATAATTATCGTATAATTTTTAAGAAAACGTCGTAATAATTTAACTTTAACGATTAATATACCAAATAAATTTAAAACACTAGAAAAACTCAAAATATAGTTTTTATAACTAAATGTAAGTATAAAAATACATCGGGATCATTTTTGAAAGTAATGGATTAAATATTCAAAATAATAACTCAAGCGATAAAGATTATTAAATATAAAAAATTACGCGTTGAATGTGAAATGAAATGTCGTGAATGAATTAATGAGATGCAAATGATGTCAATGAAATGTAGACTAATCATAGTCCATATGAAATAAATTGCGGATGTCATGATCATGAATTCGCCGCTAAACCTTTAAGGTTACGCGAATTTGGAACAAGTAAACCAAGTTTACGGTAAATGTTGAAATAATGAAGCAAGAATTGTTTCAAGAAATGACCTGAAAGTACGGGTTGTCACATTCTACCCATCCAAAAAGGAATTCCCTGAATTCAGTCGTGTTAGTCTATCGGGTTTAGGGTTTGATGTGGCAAACCTTCCCATTCCCGAGCAAAACCCTCAAAAGACTTTTTGGTAACCGATTTTACTTAATCCCACAACTCATCAAACAAGAACTGTCATATGATTAGGCTAAATCGGTTTAGGTAACAACTTGTTTCTAGCTCGATCTTTGCAACTCATCAAACAAGAACTATCACGCGGATCAAACCGAAACAAGTGGTTTGAAGAAAATCTTTTGAAAATTTGGCTCGACACGGAATTGTACACATATAAGCCTATTACTCCCTTCATTGCATGATTCTTCCCTAATTAGACATAGGTGATCACGCTATGTATAATTTAGGAGTAACTATGCAATGCTTGGACTAATCGACTCATATGATGTTTGGTGTTGAGTCAACTGATGTTAAAATTGTGATGAACATCGAGAAGAGAAGACATGGAGAAGTGTCGTTAAAATGATAGTTAAAGTAAAAAGAATTAAAATCTTCGTAAATGATAACAAATCGAAAGAAAATAAAGTACGATAGATGAGAATATTTTACAACGAGTGGTTTAGCAAAAGTAGTACATCTTAGGTTATAAAGATTCAGATACGATGGAAAACATAAACTTAGTACGGCATAGTACATAAGGAGAAATAAGACTTAGTTTCGAACTTCTTCAGCCTTCAAGGCTGTTGATACCTTGACGCAGCTCCTCCTCCTTCTAACATATATACATTCCCATGAGCACCTTCGACTTGTTGACCTTGGTTTTGAGGACATTGACTTCGATAGTGTCCTTGTTCCCCACATCCGAAGCACGTAACTATGGTCTTGCCTCTACAATTCCCGGCATTGTGTCCTAGTTTTTGACACTTGTAGCACTTAACAGACAAAGTCCCGCGGTGATGATATACTTACATCGACATAAGGTAGATTCCAAAGATAACCTCTCGGGCCAGGTGCAAAGAACATAAACGCAGCCTCTTTGCCCTATTCTGTTGTTGATGATGGTTAGTGTTACGGTTTTGGTTGTTGTTATGTAACCTCCTGGTCATTTTCCCATTTCTTTGTTGTTGTTGAGTTGGTTATCGCCGTTGTTTTTTTGTTATTGTGGTAGTTGGTGCGTTGTTGGGGTTGTTGTTGTTTGGTTGGTGTTGGTGTACTTTCCCTCTTCACTACCCGGCCATGAGCTTTTGAGACAATCTAATAGCTTCCTCAATCGCTTATGGTCGAGGAAGTCACATCGCCTTGAATAATCTCGAAGTCCTTCAATGAAAGCCTCCAAGAGCTTCTCATTATCCGAAACCATAGATGGGCATAACACGGCCAATTCTTGAAATCTTCGAATGTAAGTGTCAATGTCATACCCAATAGTTACCAACTCATAGAATTCTGTCTCCAACTTTTTCACTTCCGCGACGGGACAAAATTTCTTAGTTACCAAACCCTTGAATTGCTCCCAAGTAAGCTTGAAAGCATTCTCCATTCCTATCGGTTGAGCATATGAGTTCCACCACGACAATGCTCCATCGAGTAGTGTACTTGTAGCAAACTTGACCTTACTATCATCCGGCAATTACAAAGCAAAAACACGGATCCAATTTCAAACCATCGCACCATGGCAAAGGCTCCTTCAAATTCCTTGAAACTTAGGGATCTCACTCTTGAAATCCTTGTAAGAACAGCTCTTAACCTGGATCCTCCCGTGATTTCCAGCATAGCATAAAGAAGCCTAGCGGCTTCAAGCAGGCCGCGGCCCTCAGCAGAAAGAAGCAGCCACCTGCTTCCCTTTCAATCCTAATGCCTCTGCTACACTATCCATTACCAACTTTTGAATAGCCGCTGGGTCATTACAGTGGCTTTCAAGGCCATAATCTTCTTCAAAATAAGAGGAAATGTGAGACGTAGCAAAATCCGATGTTAATAATAAACGCTCCAAAGAAATGTGATAAGAATGATAAGTTTGAGGTTATCTTTCAAAATAATCGACGGGTTCCGAAAAGATGGGTTATGAGGTGTTGTAAATGCTTCAAATGTATAGCGGTTTAGTGACTTTGTGAATAACGGTAACTCGACATGTTAGTGATGAAACAAAGGAGTGAGAGTGACTTCGCCCTATTTAAAGGTTCATCTCAGCATTCTTCGTTATCGATAATGAATCACCGATAAAAAAAATTTGTGATAGGGAATGACAAGGAATTCTCCACTTTAGAGTATGAGGAAAAGATAATGGAATGGGTATTTAAGGGCATCCATGTGACAATCGTTATGAAATGAAAGTAAATAACTCTAAAAATGTACGTATAAATCGTATGCAAAGTGAACATGCACTTATGATGAAATGATGAGATGCTATGATAATGTAGTTATAGTCTAGGGTCAATGATGCGACCTAGTTCTCTATAATCAAGCTCGATGCCAATCTGTCACACCCCAAATTACCTGCTTTGGCAATGAATGGAATTCTCGATGGGATCCGTCATAGCATCACAATCACAATTATATTGAACGACCTAAAGTGTCGTTTGGAAAATACATCGTTTGATTTAATAAAATAATCCGAGTTTACAAAGTAGGTCCCAAATGAAAATCAACTTGTGCGGAAATAAGTTTGTACAATTCAAACGATGTTTTAAAGTACGTACAACCCATGTGAGACGCCGTCATCGCGACTCCATGATGTGTCCAAATGCATGCCATGAAGTGAATGCCTTAGATACCCGAGATAAAACATGCTAAAAAGTGTCAACACAAAGGTTGAGTGAGTTCATAGAGTTTGAGTTGAAATGTAAAGCCTTTCAAAATCGTTTATGCAGCAAAGGCATTGTAAATCGTTGAAATGTAAAGACTTTCAAAATCGATTATGTAGCAAAGGCATTGTAAATCCACTCAGTTCCAAGTCCCGCCCATACAAAACTTGCAACCTTTGTGTTCACAACCCACGCCGTAATATGCATAGTTTATGTTCAAACAGAAATCGTCAAATGAATTCACAAAATAGTGCATGACTCAATATATCGAATCGCTTATGCAGAAAGGTGTAAATCCACTCGCCCAAACCCACCATACAAAACTTGCAACTCGGTGTTCACAACCCATTGCCAAATGTATATGTGTCAAATCGCCCAAGACCGTTAGTCCATAATCGTATACCAAGTCCGTTAGATCAATATTATACCAAGCACTAGACCAATGAATATACCAAGACCGGTAGACCAATGAATATACCAAGACCGTTAGACCAATGAATATACCAAGACCGTAAGACCAATGAATATACCAAGACCATAGACCAATGAATATACCAAGAGACCAATGAATATATGATATAGAAATTTAAGTATGGCAATAATGTTACTGTGATGACTAGCATTCAGCTTTAGATAAACATGTAGTTTGCAAATAATCATGAATGTAATAAAAATCATTGAGCATGTATCTCCCCCAAAACAGTTATGAAAACAAGTAAAAGTAGGGGCTACGAAACTCACCTGGTGTGATTGATATGCTAACAAAATGAAGTGTAAGAAAATGAGGCTCGGAAACTATCCGCGACCTAAAATGAATGATATGATATGTAATGAGTTGCAGTGTAATGTTATACATTTCAGATGTTATTTATACCATTTACGAAGTTTTGAAAATATTACTTATCGTTTAAAATACTCTTTTGACGCCTTGACCAATCAAAAATCACTTTACAAGTTTTACGCCAAAATGTCATCCTACAATGGTTTTATAATGATTTATAGTGAAATTATCACTTTTCGTCGCAAAACAATGTCGTCGGAATTTTCATGAAATTAACAAAAATGGCTTTGAAAACTAGTCGAAATGTACGATCGTTAGAGAAACGAACTCGACGGTTTTGGAAAGTTTGTATCGATATCTAAAAGTTTCAGTTCAAGAGTTTTCGTCCAAAAGGTCTCGAACATAAAGATAATAAGGGTTAAAGATGGTGGTTTTAGTTAATTGTGTGCGAAAATTAGTTACGCAAGTTTATGAAAAGTGCATATCTTTGTCGCTTCAACTGCTTTCAATTTATAATACGCCCTTAGCTTTCAGATCAAAGTATACTAATATATTTTTTGACAATTCGAAATAATTTGTGAAGCTTAAGGCCTTTTGACTCGATAAATAAATATAAGATGTGAAATTTCTAAAAAATAATATATTTCATCGCCAAACTTCAAAAATCCATAACTTCTTCAAGATAAGTCCGCTTTATCCGCTCAAGCCGCCACGGATTCGCTTTTAAAGTATATTTTCTAAATATCAAGGCCAAAAATCGTGCCCACTGTCGGATTTTCCAGAAAACAAGGACAGAACCTTTTTATATACTTATTGAAAATAGTTTTTCTCGACAAAACCTATTCTAATCCCTTCAAATCAACTCCAAAGCTAATCTAATCCTACCATACACCTTCTTAAGGTGTCATGGGTTCCTAATCACCATCAAGACCAAAGAATACCATGGGAATAATTATAGGATGACCATAAATATATATAACTCAAAAATCATGAAATAAATGGTATAAATCACATAACTTGCATACTAGCTCCAAAAATGAAAAGAAACATATGAAAATGAAAAGGAAACATGAAAATGATAAAAAATATGCTTACTAATGAAAATGATGAGGTAAGTGATAATCCTAAATACTCTAGATTTTTATTTCAAAATCTTAATAAGAGTATTATCTAGATTGTTATAACACTTGAGAAAATTTTTGATGATGATCCCTTGTGATTTCTCTATATGGCCGGTTTTGAGAAGCAAGAACAAGGAGAGAACTTTCTCACACTAGATGAAAATTTGAGGTGAATAAATGATTGAATGAAGGTTGGTTGTTTTATACAAGTAATAAAAGATTTTTAACAAATCATGATTTCCATCCCCCCAAGGGCCGTTTTGGGGATTGGTCCATGAATTTATATTTTTTTTTTTCTATCATGTGCAAAATACTTACAAAAATTGTAAGTAAATGTTATGTTGAGTAGAATTTGTAGTAATAACTTTGTAAGGTAAATGGTACTTTTAGGTACAAGTAAAATTTTAATAGATCAAAATAGAGTATAATGATATTATAAAAATTGTAAAAATACATTCCTTGTAAAAATTGAGTGATAAAATAATTATTGTATAATTTTAAGAAAAATCGAATAATTTAACTTTAACGATTAATATACCAAATAAATTTAAAACACTAGAAAACTCAAAATATAGTTTTTATAACTAAATGTAAGTATAAAAATACATCGGGATCATTTTTGAAAGTAACAGATTAAATATTCAAAATAATAACTCACGCGATAAAGATTATTAAATATAAAAATTACGCGTTGAATGTGAAATGAAATGTCGTGAATGAATTAATGAGATGCAAATGATGTCAATGAAATGTAGACTAATCTTAGTCCATATGAAATGTACGTAATGTCATGATCATGAACCGCTAAAACCTTTAAGGTTACGCGAATTTGAAACAAGTAAACCAAGTTTACTATAAATGTTGAAATAATGAAGCAAGAATTGTTTCGAGAAATGACCTGAAAGTACGGGTTGTCATCACAATCCAAAAGCCGCATGCTCTCACAAAAGATCTAAGTACCATTGAAGAAATCTATGACTGTGCATATTCTCACATAACCTGGTTCTCGAGATTTCTATATACTATGCCGCTACGCCGCCGCAGAAATATTTGAACCAAGAAGCTCGCTACTCGATGGAGAGATTTCATGATCCAAAAGTGTGAGCATGTCGGTCCGAAAGTCACAACATCACATGAAGTGCACACCAAAGGGTGACGATTTATCAGTAGTGATGATCTCAATGAAAGTTTTAAGATCATCAAAAGATGTGGATCGTAAAGGCTCCTCTACTTAAAAAGTACAAATCACTTATTTGAAGAACGCTACAAAGCACACAACATTTGGACTTGAAATAAATTGAAGTCTATGAGCTCAATCAAAAGACAAAGATAGAATGGTAGGATGCAAAATGTATTTCAGGGGTGACCTCCCTTAGTGGGAGATTGTTAGGAATTGGAAATTCCATGTTAAAGTGTCGGTCACCCCAATTATAGACTAGCATATGTTAGCCTGCATACTTGTAGTTATTTATGTCATTTAGTAGTTTATTAGTTAGTTTGTAGCTTAGGAGTAGTAAACACCTTGGAGGAAGGACGGTCTTTACCTTAATCAGATGCCGATCCATGCATCCTGGCTAGAGTGATCTATCATCAGAACTATAAATACCCATTCCATCCCATGAAGGGTGGTGCTTCTCATAATCTAACCTTACATTTGTGAAGCAAGTCTCTACCAAGAAAACACCCACTCATCTCTTTCTCTCTCAAATGGCTAACATGTATTTCCATCATCCAAGACCACCCGAATCAAGAAACACAATAATATTTACGATCCTACACATCGCAAGTCCTTCGACTTTCATTTGTGCTTGGTCGGTCCTTATAATGAAGTTTTGTAACACCATTCATCCTTATAACTAACAGCTAAGGTACTCGTGATGTTATTGATGCAGGTTTTACTGACCAGGTTTTAATATTTATAAAGTCTCGTTATACCTGTGGTCTACCCTAATGCACTAACGGGCAAGTAAATTCAGGTCGTGTAGTGTGTAGTATTCTGTAAAACCGGAGGTCGCCCCAAGAGCTATGTGTGTGGATTAATACTCAAGTCTAGTGTCAGCGATTTTAATATGATTATGAAAAGGAATTAACTAATAAAAGCAAATAAAGGAAAAGGATATGATCAATAGAGGAGATGGTATAACCTAGTTACTCATCCTACTAGTAATTTTACCATTACCCAATTACTCAAGTAAATGCTTCTCCTAGGAGGACAACATTGTCACCGCCTAATCCCAATGAAAGACAAAGATCAGAGAAGTCGTGTGTCCCTCATAAGTCCAGTTTGTTCTCGGGTCCCCTAAGCCAAGCCATTAAGCTCCGCTACATGCTAGACTTATAAATAGTGAGTTCCCGGCACTAGAAACCTAAACACTCACCCCTAATTCTTAAGTTTATCCAAACGGTAGGTGATCAGTTGGTCAAATCAAGACAAGTAGAAGGTCTTCAGCTTGGTCATATATATATTACCCTTCCCGTCTCATTTCTACTCACTTGGGGTCAGTTGGTCATATCTCCTACTAAACTAGCCTCGCCATTCAAAACTACCAAACAAGGGTAGCTACCAATAAACTATGCATGCATACACTTAGAAATAATTAAATGGAAGCAATGTAAACCAAAACAAAACAATTAGGAATCATAACTAGACAACACCAAGAGGTTCTTAGCTTCATATTAACCATACAAATAAATTCAATGTTTAATGTTTCAAATACATGAATCAAGTAAAGAAAAGATAAAAAGCTAATGCTTATCGTAGGGGAGTGATTTCTCCCTTGGAGATAGCTCCGTATGGTCCTCTAGATCTGCCTTTTGGCTTCTTCTCAATTCTCGATTGTTGTGTGTGAAATGATGCTGAAATGCTGAAATCATGGGTATTTATAGGCAGATATCTAGGTATACGAACTATTAAAAGAGTTATGCCATAACTTACAATTTCTTCGTAATTTGCACTAATAATGCATACTTGTAACCTCGTGAAGGGTTACCAAGATCTTCAATAAATCTTGGTTACTACCAGAAGTTGATGTATGAGTTACGCATAATTATCGGCCGGCCAAACCTCATTTGACCTAATATAGTTACGCCGTATCTTTGGGAGAGCCGTACCGCATCTTCCGATAAGTTGGTTTTCCGAGCCACGCTTTAGTTACGCTAATGTGAGAAAGGAGTTATGTGAACTTGAAAGTGAGCATACTATGATAAATCTTCAATAAACTCCAATGCTGCCTTCTTTAGCTCCAATGCTCGTAATTTAGCATAAATGATATAAATTACAAGCATTATCGGGGAAGTGATTACTTAATATTCGTGATAATTTGATGTTATCAAATATCCCCCACTTGAACTCTACTTGCCCTCAAGTAGACCTTATTAGATAGATTCCTAAAAAAGATATCTCCATTACCGGAAAATATAAGTTTACAAATCCCTATGCTAGAATAAATAAAGCCTAACACCTCACCTAAATAGGAACTAAAACACTCAAATCTCTCTCTCTCAACTATTTTGTCAATTTCGGTGATCACCAATCGCATACCATAGCATGTATTCTATCATAAGCTTGTGGTTACACAAATTCCACCACTAGAGTTAGGACAAAACAATTCTCGGAAGGCAATATGGATAGACACCCATAAAGGGTTAAGGGTGATTTGTCATTACTAACATGTCACGCATCTATGGGCAAAATCAATGATACATGACCAAATCCATAGCCAAGACACCAAATATTGCTCGCTGCATCACCTAGACACGCTTCATGACTAAAGGGTAGGATAAGACATGGGAGATATAAATGGTGTAAAATAAAAATCAAGTAGATAGTCTAAATCTATAACTAAGTCATCACCACTTACCATCCGCCCAAATTTCAAGCTTTGAAGTTAAGAAACCGGATCATGATAAACTAGGTAGATGTGTCATTAGATGACGTCATGATGGGCACACTACCTTTTCTTCAACTGCTACGCAATTACCAACTCCAATCTTTAAATGCTAATGAGGTGGCCTCCTCGATACTAAATCTATATTAAGCTCATAACATAGTGTGCTTATAACATTGCACCCTTACAAAAACCTAATAATATAATTATATATATATATATATATATATATATATATATATATATATATATGTATATATATATATATATATATATATATATATATATGTATATATATATATGTTATATATATATATATATATATATATATATATATATATATATATATATATATATATATATATAAATATATATATATATATATATATATATTACATATTATATATACATATATATATATATATATTGGAATCAAACATAAACACAATAACATCCCCCACTTGAGATGAACAATATGAATTGTAACCTCAATGATCTTTAAGAATATGTCGTTGACGAAAAGCTGATTCCCGAACCTTCCACTGAACCTTTTAAACTTAAGTAAATGATTGACTTCCCAATTACAAATAAAGACCAGGTAGGCTAAGGTGTATGGGTGTAACGAAACAATATATTGGGTTAACAAAATGAAAGGAATGGCTCAGATGGGTGTATCTAAGGGTATCTTGCACTAAAGGAGAGTGAAACAAAAGGGTTTCTGATGAGTGTGTAAATACTCATCATTTTTGGTCATCTAACCGCAAAACGTTTAAAAATGCTGTAAAATGCATCAAAATATGAAAATATCTCAAAATTGCATTTTATATGTTTCAGATGCAAAATGTTTAAAATCAGATGAAAAATGAGCAATGTTTGCATAATTGGCTTCAGCCCCCAAGTTAAAAATTGTCTAAATAGTCCCCCGAAGCACTTAATTTCAAAAGAAAAATCGCCAAAGGTCCTTTTAAAATCATAAGTTGTCAAAATTAGTCCTTTGGTGAAAAATATCAAAAGTTTTGAGAAATTACAAGTTTGGTCCTCCAAGTTTAAAAATTGGCAAAAATGGCCCCTACATTATTTGAGATTTGCAAGATTGGTCCTTGGAAGACATTTTCAGAAATTTCATGGGTGGTCCCTCAGCTGCATGCCAGTCCCTTACCTACACTTTGAATCCATAGTTAGTCCTAAAGCCTAGTCCAAGCTAATTATCCAAGTCCAATACCCTTGAGCCCAACACTCACTCAAGCCCAAAACCATCCACTACCCAATACCCGGTCCAAATTAAACCCTAACCCGGTCAATTATTAACACCTTCCCCACCTTTTTCCCTCCAAAAATCACCCCCTTCACCCACTCTCCCTGGAACACCCTGACACACTCAACCCCAACCAATGGCTCAGATTGATGCTCAATTGTACCTAAATATTGGAGGGCTTAGATTGAGTTCAAGAGAAGCACATCACAAGAAAGAGAAGATGGAAGACCCATTAGCTTATGAGTATAAATAGCTTATGTATGCCAATGTATAAGGCAGTAAGTAAGTTAGTTTTTTTTTTAGTTTTAATTTTTAGTTTTAGTCTAGAATTCAATGTTCTAGTTCCAAGTTAATTTTACTGCAATTTACTTTTCTTGTAACCCTTTACAGTTCAATGCAAAATTCAGTTTTTAATTCAGTTTATTCAAAGTTTTATGCAGTTTTAATTTCTCTTCAAGATTCTTGCATCCTGCTATTCGTGTTTTAAAATGTTTGTTAAAGGTAGTTTAAACTCATTTTTAGTTTGTGAAGGTGATGCACTTTAGTTCTTAATGTTTCCATATCTCCACTTTCAAAACAGTTAACTTTTCTGCCCAAAGGCAGTGTTTGGATTTGTATGTAATCTGGGTCAAAAACCTATTTTGACCCATGTTGGGTCTCAAAATCAGTTTAGGTAAATGCTATTCAGATTGATCTTGCATTCTCACTAGCTTTTAGTTGCAAAAGTTGTTTTAGATTAGTCTTTGTAAAATGAGTTTCTGATTTGCAGTCCATAGCTTTTTTTTTCCCGAATTTAGATAGGTTGTAATTAGAGTTAGGAGTTAATTTTTAGTTTATAATAAGTTTGCTGTATGATTAGTATTTGTATGTGCCTATCTGGATTTTAGAAGCATTCTGGTAATTTGTTTTAAGTCAGAAAACCCAATCGATCTCTCCACAGCACTTTGCAGCAGCCCCATGAACCCCTTTTATCAAGCTTATTGTAAGCTTGTGAAAGCCCCATATAAGCTAGATACAAGGGCAAATGGAAGATAGCTTGGTGAACTTGAAGACTCCATAAGCTCAAGTGCTTAACTCTACTTTAGCTTATTCTAATTAAGCCGAAAAAAAAGGCCCACTTCGGACTGTTCTGCAGCAATCAGGTACACAGCAGCTGTTCTCTACCTTTTTCTAGCTTTTTAGTTGTTCTTGTAAGCTTATGGTGATTACCTTAGGAGCTTATTAGTTAACTTAGGTTACTCTAGTTTAGGATTAGCTTATTTGTTTTCCATATAGTGCCTATTTTTGTTTTTCATGTGCTCAATTTCCATTTTATAAGTTTTAGGATTCCCTAGATAGAGGATTCAGCCAACTGATTTCCCTTTTTCATTAGTTTTTTTTGCTTATGTTGACTATTCTTCCTTCTTATGATAGTTTAGATTTAGTTCTACACTGCTTCTCTAGCTTAATTTGTGCTTACAAGAATAGCTTAAAGTGTGTTTGGTTGGGTCTGCACAACAGCAGCCTATGTGGGCAGATTATAGCTTTTTAGCTTTTATCTTTGCTCCTTTTATGTTCTTAGTAGTAGTTCAGATAGGATAACTTTAAGCCCATTAGATTATAGCTTAATTGAAGCTTGTTCCTTTGCTTAGTGTATCTTAACAAGCTGTCAGGTGTGTTTGGGTTGAACCTGTCCATTGAACCAAACAGCCCTTTAGGTCCATTTTGTTTAGAAATAAGCTGTCTTACAGCTTATTGACTCCTTTCCCTAGTCCATCTTAGCTTAGTAAAGTAGTATTCATCACTTTTCAGCTTTTCACAAGTTATTTTGTAGTTTTTGTTCCCTTGGCAGCCACCACATAACCAATCAGACCCAATTGTTTTTTTTTTATGTCTGCTGCTGCCAAAAGCTAACCCCAACTTGTTTTTAACTTTTCCTAAGTTCAGGTTTTGATAAAAGTTTAACTTGGGTCTCCTGATCAGTTTGCAAAAGAAAAAAAAAAAGTGAAAACGTGATTTTTGCCAAACTTTGTGGGATTTTCACGGATTCATTATAAGTCCATTTGAGCTCAAATTTGGGATGCAAGATCTTTGGTTGGTTGTGAACATCATGGCCATTTTAGTTTATTTTTAGGAATTTTTCTAGCTAGCTTAATTAGTGCTTAAAGTAGGTCTATAAGGGCCGTTTAGCGTGTTGAGACTTGAAATCGGGTCTCAGCTTTTTCTCAGAGTTTGTGCTTTTTAGGTTCCCATCAGTTGCATTAGCTCATTTTAGGTTAGATTTAGGCTTTAGTAGTTTATGGTAGCTTATAGTTAGCTTTTAGCTTATTACAAGTGCTTATTCAAACCGCTTATTTGCCCAATTCAGCTTATTAGTGGGCTTATCTAACTTTTTATATTTTTCCTAGGCTTAGAATAATATTTTAGATTTTCCTGTAAAGTCTCATAATTTTACTGTTCATTTGTTATTTTTCTTAATTTTAATTAGTTTAAATTAGTTTTTAATTAATAATAATTATTTAAAAAGTCTAAAAAATATATTTTCAGTTTTAAAATAACTTTTATAATATTTTAGATTTTTCTAAGTCATAATTTCACTTTTCTAGCTTTATTTCATATTTTCTTATATTTTAGGGTATTATTAAATAGTTAAAAATAGTTTTTAATTAATAATAATTAGATAAATAGTTTTAAAAATAACTTTCTTTTTCTAAAAATTTTATTTTATCATTAGGTTTGTAAAAATATCATTTTCATATTTTTAGGACTAATAGTGTTTTAGTTTCACATTTTCTTTTGTACATCACGTAGTTTTTAATTTAAGTTTTATAAAAGAAAAATCAAAAACATTAGATTTTAAAAATAGTGATAGCGCTTATTTAATATATTTTAGCTTTTTAATTTTCTTTAATTTGCATTTAAGCCCCTCTAATTTATAAACTTTCTTTAAGTATAATCAATCACAATCCTTTTCCGCTCAAATTCTCTCGATCACTATTCGCTTGATTATTCTACCGCTGGGACATAACACCGGGAAACACTATACTCTCCCGGACTTCATTGCATTGGTGTCCGAACTGTTTTAAGTTTCTACGTTGGCCATTCACAAGTGCTAGTTTGTGAGATTACTGACCTTGCCACACCCATCGGCTTTCATACTGGGGTCGAGAAGTTGAGGTGACTAATCGATAGACACACAATGGTAGGCTATTTGGGTGATAATAATCCTATAATATTTCTAAACCGAAAAGTCCAAATACATCGAAAGCTAATTTGATGCGCCAGCCGCTTAACACGCGCAAGCCCGCCACTCTGTGAATGGCGGACCGTAACTCACAAATTTTAAACCCGCTAAGCACCTAATGCAATGAAGATCTGAGGAGTATAGTGTTTCCGGTCGTTATGTCCCAAATGTAGCTATGCAATGGATTATCAAACGTGAAAGTGATCGAGGAATTGGACTAAAAAGGATTTTTGTGAATTATTATAACTACGTAAGGTTGAATATAAACTACAAGGGTTAA
Organism: Chrysanthemum makinoi; assembly: GCA_910596185.1. Lineage (NCBI taxonomy): Eukaryota > Viridiplantae > Streptophyta > Magnoliopsida > Asterales > Asteraceae > Chrysanthemum > Chrysanthemum makinoi. The sequence continues at coordinate 5,727,661 of OU343216.1, read as the reverse complement.
AACGCAAATTAAAGAAAGTTAAAAAGATAAAAAATATTAAATAAACGCTATCACTATTTGTAAAAATGATGTTTTTGTGATTTTATAAAACAAAATGACTTAAATAAACTATTTTAATTAAAACGTAAACCTAAATTATCTAAAAACGTGACATAGAATGAAAACGACGTTATATAAAAATTCTCGATGAAAGCAAGTAAAACCGCAGAAAATTTGTAAAATAAAAGTCCTATGAATGTAAAACAATTTTCCTACGCCCAATTGACTAAAAATAATTTTAGAAAAGCCGGTATTTTTCTCGACTTTTATTTTATTTTCTACTAATTAAAAACTAGAAATTAGAGATTAAATTGTTAAAAATAATAAATAATTGGAAAAAATACGAAAATTTCCAGAAAAATACTTAATAATAATATAAGCCTAGGAAAAATGAAAGTTGTAAAAAAGCACTTAAGAATAAGTAAAAATAAACCAATTTGTTAAATGAAGCTTAAACACCAAAAGTAGATAAAAAGTAAGTAATGCATTTAAACCAAAAGACACAAAGAGTGCGATGGGAATCTTGATTGTGGTGTGTCATGTGGGAAAGGTGGCGTGAGGTCTTGGTTTGAATCCCTTGCATCACCTTTTCTTTTCTTTTTTCTGCTTTGCAATTCAAAGGGGAACAAGATAACACTTTTACAAAACTAAACTTACAAAACTCCAAAAGAAGTCAGATAAACCGCTTATTCACAGCAACAAGCAAGTTACTAAGGGGTGTTTGGTTGCAAGTTACTAAGGGGTGTTTGGTTAAGTGGCAACAAGGGGAAATAAAAGCTAGATTAAGCTAAGGATTCAAGAAGAACTTTTTTTTAAAAGAAAAACTAGGCTTGTAAGAATCGAAGACGCTAGCTTGCAAATCTGCGATTCTACTACAAATTTTATGAACGGATCCTCACAAACACCAACCGTTGTTCTACCTTAGTTTGTGAATACCCCCAAACTAACTTACACCTTTATGACATTCTTGGGACAAATAAGCTAAATGAGCACAAAAGAAGGATGAATGAGCAAAGGGATGAATAAAAATTACAAAAATAAGCTAGTGACAAAATAAAAGGGAAGTAAACAATTGGCTAAATAAGATACACTAGGGAAATCTTAAAACTAAGAACATGGAAATAAGTACTTGAATACTACAAATAAGAATAATAAGAGCTAAAATCAAACTAAACTAAACTAATTTAACTAATCAATCCAAATACGCCACCGGAGTCCTAACAAACACTAAAAAAAATGAACTGCTACAAATTGTCGTTGGGATGTCGCTCACGATACCCTAAACGGGCACTAAGGGCTTCTAGGAGCTTATAAAATCCAGCACTTAGAGTGGCTTCTAAGCTGGAAGACAAGCTACGCATAAAAGAACTTAAACACCACAACTAAATATCTCAGAACATTTGAAACTAACCCAAACGCTGTGGCATTTTAGGAAATCACCGATGAAACCGAATCAATGAACAAATCATGATATTTTGTAACAAATTTAGCAAGACACTTGAAAATGCAACTCTAACTTGAACACTTAAAACATTGGATCGAGAGTTTTAAACTAGTACAAAAGCTAATTGACTCAACATTGTCCTACCAAATTAACTTGAATCCTAAAAACTATACTAAACCAAACAACTTTAGTGTGACCAAAACATTTAAACTTGAAACCCGGATAATTACTGCCAAAAACTGATTCAAATTACTCGATAAACATCATAAAAATTTTAGAACGAAATTAAACCGAAAACCGAATTGACTGATTGTTGACTTAGTTTGACTTTCTTGTACATTTAATGTAAATCGTATTAGAGAACCAGTTCTAAAATTAATTAGCTTACATAATCTTCATCAAGTTTATATGAGCTTACAAACACACATTCAATTAACTCATTAACTGGACTTCAAATAAGACAGATTTTGTAAAGCAATTAACAAGTGCATAAATTTAAACAAACTGAATTGAGACCTAATTTAGTTTGCAATAAAATTAAGGATTACAAGAAATGTAAATGACAAGAAAATTAAACAAGGAACTAAAATTCTAGACTAAAGTCAAAAACTAAAAAATCAAATCATAAATACAACTTCACTATCAAAATGAACGGTACAAAAAAAAAAGATGGTCCCTGCCTAAATGTCATGCTAACTCTTATACTAATTCTCCCTCCCTTCTCTCTCTTTGTGGAGAGAAGATAATGAGCCAAAACACGCTGCCTCTTTTCCTCTGTCTCTTCGCTCCCGTGTTCTCTCTTCTGCTGGTTTTTCGTGTGAGATAAGGCAGCGTGGGGGCTTGTCGTGATAGCGGGGTGATGGTTTTTATTTTCTTGTGTTTGGTGTGTTTTTCGTGTGGCGGAAAACGTAAGAAGACAGGGTAGGGGTTGGGTAGGTTAATACTTTGACCGGGTATAAATGGGTGGGCTTGGATCGGGTACAGGGCTTGACCGGTTTTAATTTTGGGCCTAGGCAGCTTTGTTTTAGGATTAGTTTTGGATCCATTTAATAGCTTAGGGATCAAATGTGTCAAAACCGAATTTCCAGGACCACTCATGAAATTTCTAACAAATGATCCAAGGGTTAAACTTGACCATCTCCAATAATCCAAGGACCAAATTTGACCTTTTCAAATTTCCAAGGGCCAATTTTGCCAAATTTCAAACTTGAAGGACTAATTTTGTAATTTTCTCAAACTTTTGATATTTTTCACCAAAGGACTAAATTTGACAAGTTATGATATTAAAAGGACCTTTGGTGATTTTTCTTTGGAAATTTTGACTCAGGGACTATTTTTGACAATTTTAGAAACTTGGGGACCTAAACCGCCAATTATGCAAACTTGCTCATTTTTCATCGATTTTAAAAATTTTGCATCCAAACATATAAAATGCATTTTGAAATATTTTCAGATTTTGATGCATTTCAGCATTTTAAACGCTTTTGCGTCAGATTTAACCAAAATGATGAGTATTTACACACTCATCAATCCCCCACACTAAACTCTTGCTAGTCCCTAGCAATCTTTTGAGAAAAACATAATGGATTTGAATCTCTTTTCCAAAAGCCATTACTCGTAAAATGTTTTAGTTCAAGTAAGAACCATGGTACACCCATAACCATGTGATTTTGAGCAAACCAAATTTCCAACGGATTTGATTTGTCTTTACCGTAGCCGCTTTGCTCGACTAGCCAACTCTTAGATAAATTATCAATATTATCTTTGGTGAGCCGATTACCAATTATGGATTTTCCACTGCCTTTACCACAAGCCATAAACTTAAGGGCTAGCCAACTCTTCACTTTTAGGATATGGTGAATGAATACCATACAATTTTGGGCAAATTGCAAGTCAGCCAACGGATTTGAGATATCTTTACCAAGAGCCGTTTGCTCCTGGATTAGCCAATCCTTTTGTTGATTAGACAAGGCGGATCGATAATCAAATGAGAAAGTGTAAAACACTTTCTCCAAAAAAATTTTAGCCAAAAACGGAATTGAGTAGTATAATACATATATAACAAAATTCGTGAGAATCCCCACACTTAGAAATGAATATTGCCCTCAATATTCAAAGTACCGGCGGTTATGCCGAAACAAAGAACGTAAAAGGGAAATACTACTACCATTATTTAGAAAGAAGAGATTTTTTGAAACAAGACTTATATACAAAACACAAAACCCCCACACTAAAGGTAGAAAGTAGAAAGAAGTAATCCGCTGTTTTGTCACCAAGCTAGCCACTTGTGAACGGGCTAACCGTAACAAACTTCAGACAGCCTCGCAATAAGGTGACAACCCATATGGCATGCTACGTTTTGATCGAAGTCGCTAGCTTTGACTCGACCGCGATTCATTTGTTCATGGGAAGCAAAGTGGAAGAAACAATCTCCATCGGACTTTCATTCAAGATGTTTGGACAAACATTTAGCACGGAAAGTTCCACACCGATGAGATATAGAGAGAACCGCTCAAAATGATAAATGAAAATGCCGATCAAATGTCCGTGTCCTCATTCTCAAGGAGAAAGGAACGGAGAAGTCACACCATATGTGAAGAAAATAACGAAAATCATGATGATGATCATGACTAACTCCTCATTATCATAAGGGGAATTCATGATTTTTGGATCATGAATCTCATCAGTGAGGATAGAATTGTCATCACATGATGGTAGAGATAAGTTAGAATACGAAGGTGGGAAAGTGGTGTGCTCGAGAGTTAGTAATTTCCACCACTTCCGTGGTGGTCAGACGGCCCCATTACTTCATCAAAAGAGGATTTACTTTCCCAAAGTGTAGTCATTATTAAATTCAAAAGAGGATTTGAGAAAATCCCTGGAGTAACTCTAAAATGTCAGAATCACAAAAAGGCAAATCACAATCACTATCGGATATATCCTCGGACTCACTTGGGATTGGGACAAGATCCTCAACACTAGACGATTCCGCTTCCTAAATAGTGCCGAGATGATCATCCTCCATTATGAGAGTCTTTGAAGCAATAATAGGTAAAAGATAGGTGTGATAGCAATAGACCGGGGAGTGAGAAATAAGATCGCTCAATGAATAACACTCTCCTCGCGCCTCATAATATTCCTTCATCTAATACTATCCTCATCATCATCGCCATCATATCCATTTTCATCTATGAAGCCACACCATTCTTTTCATTTGCGCTTTTCTCGATGCGATTTCTTCAGAACTTTGAGGAAGATTACATTCCTCGTAATTGAAATGATGTGAAGGCTCTGAAGTCCGATGACCATTGAATAATGTGGGGTTGGAAATTGTCAAAACCGAGAATTGGAATTTTGAAAATTTTGATTCACCTACCGACCAAAAGTCGATGAGGACCCCCACAATTCTCACAACAGATAATGGGAAAATAACTTTCACCAAAGTTCTCGATTGTAACATTCCGGCTCATAGACAAGCTGACCTCGTGGTGGACAATCAAAACCGTAATGTGGAATCATTCTCACAAAACTCGTATGAGTAGATTGTATTGGGGTCGTGGAGGTAGGTAGGAAAATCGGTGTTTCATTTGAAATGGGATCGAATTACCACAAATTTGTCCCCAAACTCACATTGGTGTTATCGCCATAATTTCCATCATTAAATGGACCTCCACACCAGAACATGTCGAAAACCATGACATCAAGAATTAAACGTTAAGCAAGAGATGAAGAATTAAACAGATTGGAGGATAAAGGAATGGAGAATTAAAACGTAGATTGAGGGTAAAGATGAATATTTTGGATTTTTGAAAAAATAGGCTATAGAAAAGAATGAAAATATTTTTGGGGTTTTGATTTTATAAGAAAATACAAATACATACGATGGTATATAAACAAGGAGTGAATATCCAAATCACTAATCAAGCAAACTGGAAGATAATCAAAGACAATCCCAAGCACGGGCCAGCCAATTGATGCGCCCCAACAAATAAGCTTAAATAATAAGCCCGCCACTTGTGAATGGCGGACCGTAACAAATTAAAACGCTCAGAAATCCAATGCAATGAAGATCCGAGAGTATAGTGTTTCTAAGTCGTTATGTCCCAACAGCTATGCAATGGATTATCAAACGTAAAGTGATCGAGGAATTTGGACGGAAAAAGGATTTTTGTGAATTATTATAACTACATAAGAAGGACATAAACTACAAGGGTTAAAATGCAAATTAAAGAAAATTAAAAAGATAAAAAATGTTAAATAAACGCTATCACTATTTGCAAAAATGATGTTTTTGTGATTTTATAAAACAAAATGACTTAAATAAACTATTTTAATTAAAACGTAAACCTAAATTATCTAAAAACGTGACATAGAATGAAAACGCAAGATGCTATATGTAAAATTACGCGAGCGCAGCAAGTAAAAACGTAAAATTTGTAAAATAAAGTCCTATGAATGTAAAACAATTTTCCACGCCCTAATTGACTAAAAATAATTTTAGAAAAGCAGTATTTTTCTGACTTTTATTTTATTTTCTACTAATTAAAAACTAGAAATTAGAGATTAAATTGTTAAAAATAACAAAATAATTTGGAAAAATATTTGAAAATTTTAAAAATACTTAATAATATAAGCCTAGAAAATGAAAGTTGTAAAAAGCACTTAAGAATAAGTAAAATAAACCAATTTGTTAAATGAAGCTTAAACACCAAAAGTAGATAAAGAAGTAACTGCGGCATTTGGTAACCAAAGACACAAAGAAAGGCATGGGAATCTTGATTGTGGTGTGTGCTGCGTGGAAAAGGTGGGCAGAGGTTGGTTCAATCCCTTGCATGTCACCTTTTTCTTTCTTTTTTCCTGCTTAAAATTCCAACAAACAAGATAACACTTTTACAAAAACTAAACTTACAAACTCCAAAAGAAGTCAGATAAACTCCGCTATTCACAGCTGGTAAAAGCAAGTTACTAAGGGGTGTTTGGTTGCAAGTTACTAAGGGTGTTGGTTAAGGGCAACAAGGGGAAATAAAAGCTAGATTAAGCTAAGGATTCAAGAAGAACTTTTTTTTTAAAAGAAAAACTAGGCTTGCAAGAATGAGAAGACGCAGCTTGCAAATGCAGTATTCTACTACAAATTTATGAACGGATCCTCACAAACACCAACCGTTGTTCTACCTTAGTTTGTGAATAGACCCCAAACTAACTTACACCTTTATGACATTCTTGGGACAAATAAGCTAAATGAGCACAAAAGAAGGATGAATGAGCAAAGGGATGAATAAAAATTACAAAAATAAGCTAGTGACAAAATAAAAGGGAAGTAAACAATTGGCTAAATAAGATACACTAGGGAAATCTTAAAACTAAGAACATGGAAATAAGTACTTGAATACTACAAATAAGAATAATAAGAGCTAAAATCAAACTAAACTAAACTAATTTAACTAATCAATCCAATACGCCACCGAGTCCTAACAAACACTAAAAAAAAATGAACTGCTACAAATTGTCAGTTGGGATGTCGTCACCGATGCACCCTAAACGGGCACTAAGGGCTTCTATAGGAGCTTATAAACGAGCACTTAGAGGGTTCTAAGTGGAAGACAAGCTAAGGCATAAAGAAAATGTATAGATAGCAGCCAAGATACCTCTAATTGCAAACTGAACTAAAAACATACCAACTAGCACATCTAAATATCTCAAAGAAAACATTTGAAACTAACCTTGGAACAGTTGTGGCATTAGAAATCACCGATGAAACCGACCAATGAACAAATCATGATATTGTAACAAATTTAGCAAGACACTTGAAAATGCAACTCTTAACTTGAACACTTAAAACATTGGATTGAGAGAGTTTTAAAAACTAGTACAAAAGCTAATTGACTCAACATTGTCCTACCAAATTAACTTGAATCCTAAAAATGGTACTAAACCAAACAACTTTAGTGACCAAAAACGATTTAAACTTGAAACCTGATACCATCACTTAAACTCGATTCAAATTACTCGATAAACATCATAATGTTTTAGAACGTAAATTAAACCGAAAACTCAATTGACTCGTGATTGTTGACTTAGTTTGACTTTCTTGTACATTTAACGAAACATAGAACGAAGTCTAAAATTAATTAGCTTACATAATCTTCATCAAGTTTATATGAGCTTACAAACACACATTCAATTAACTCATTAACTGGACTTCAAATAAGACAGATTTTGTAAAGCAATTAACAAGTGCATAAATTTAAACAACCGGAATTGAGACCTAATTTAGTTTGCAATAAAATTAAGGATTACAAGAAATGTAAATGACAAGAAAATTAAACAAGGAACTAAAATCTAGACTAAAAGTGGAAAAACTAAAAACCTGAAATCATAAATACAACTTCACTATCAAAATGAACGGTACAAAAAAAAAAGATGGTCCCCTGTCTAAATGTCGCTAACTCTCTTATACGACTCCCCTCCCTTCTCTCTTGTGCAACTTGTGAGAAGATAATGAGCCAAAACACGCCAGCTTCTTTTCCTCTCGTCTCTTCTTTCCCGTTCTCTTCTCTTGGTTTCTTTTTCGTGTGAGATAAGCAAGGTGCGCGGGCTTGTCGTGGATAGCGCAGGGGTGATAGGTTTTTTATTTTCTTGTGTTTGTGTGTGTTTCGGGGTGTTGGGCGGAAAACGTGAAGAAGACAAAGGGTAGGGGTTGGGTAGGTTAATAATTTGACCGGGTATAAATGGGTGGGCTTGGATCGGGTACTGTGGCTTGACCGTTTTAATTTTGGGCTTAGGCGCTGGGTTTTAGGATTAGTTTTGGATCCATTTAATAGCTTAGGGATCAAATGTCAAACCTAATTTCCAGACCACTCATGAAATTTCTAACAAATGATCCAAGGGTTAAACTTGACCATCTCCAATAATCCAAGGACCAAATTTGACCTTTTCAAATTTCCAAGGGCCAATTTTGCCAAATTTCAAACTTGAAGGACTAATTTTGTAATTTCTCAAACTTTTGATATTTTTCACCAAAGGACTAAATTTGACAAGTTATGATATTAAAAGGACCTTTGGTGATTTTTATTTTGAAATTTTGACTCAGTGGACTATTTTGACAATTTTAGAAACTTGGGGACCAAATCGCCAATTATGCAAACTTTGCTCATTTTTCATCTGATTTTAAACATTTTGCATCTAAAACATATAAAATGCAATTTTGAAATATTTTTCCATTTTGATGCATTTCGAAAGCATTTTAAACGCTTTGTACAGATTTAACCAAAAATGATGAGTATCTACACACTCATCATAACTCAACATACCTCGTCTATGGTCTCGAAATGATGCAAAGGCCAAGTTCTAAAGTTTACAAGCTACCGGCACACTCATAATTTGGTAGATTTGGGGTAAAATTTTGGAAACGGATAAGGCTAATCTCACCAAAAAATATCAAGGTTTGTATGTGCTCGGCTAAGGTCTAATCTAGTTAAGTTAAGAAAAACATGTCAAAATTTTAAAAATGGAATAATTTTTCAAAATAAACTAGAAAAACGAGGGCAATAAAGTTCAAGAGACAATTTACCCCGCCCCCCACTTGAATTGTACAAAGTCCCTTTGAACGCTAAACAAAGGTGAAGAGAAAAGTAGAATTAGAGCGAGAACTTCCTTGAAATTAGCTTCCAAAAGAAAGAAGGACAACAAAAAGAGTCGTGTCTCAGATAAGCATCCACGAGCAAACTTCAATCCCTGAAATCACACTACCGACAAGCATAATTCTAAAAAGAAAAAATGAAAAATAAACCTAACTCACTTTCATAGGAATCACTGGCATTTAGCGATGCAACAAGTTTTTAAACCACTTGGTGTCCCAAGTGGACGAGTGAAGTCTCGTGAGGGTTACAAGGAACACACCCACAAAGTTCATTTAAAATACTAATACAAGGTTATTGTGTTAAAAAATGAAAGAAGTAATGCGTGAGGATAGTTACGCCGTAACTCTAGTAGGAGTTACCATAACCAGGGCAAAACTTTGATACGCCGAAAAGTGTAGCTACGGGCGAAACCACCGAGATGGATTATGCCGTAATTGGTAGTGCATCCAAGTTCTCAGTAGGGCCCGTTACTGCAGTTCATGAGAATGAGTTACACCGTAACTCTAGTCGAATCGAAGATGTCAGCAAAGAAGAACTTTTCTTCGCTTTCTCGCAAAAATGGTTAAAAACACAAAACCCAATAGAAATGGAAATAAAAAAAGAAAGGATAATTGGTTGTATCCCTAAAGAGCACTTTTCTTTATTTACGAAGTCTTGTTAGACTCGTGAGTCTCGGGTTTTATGGTGGCCTTTGACTTGCCCAAATTCCTCCATGTCCGCTTTTACTTGAAGAGGGCTTGTCCCAAACACGGAGAAACAAACCGAAGCGGAATATCGATTTTCTTGCAAAAATTTAGCCTTTGCCCACTGTGAACTAAATTTAGCCTCTTCTTCCCATTTTAATTTATGAGCCCAAACTTTACTCACAGAATCCGCAAATGAGATTCCCTTGTATCCGACTTCCCTTCTCTTTTCCTCACAAAACATGCCCATTCCTTTAGGCTAAGCCGCTTAGGATCGTGGAATTCTCCTCCATCGCAGATCTATGTTGGGGTCGCATGTAGGCCATGCTATGGTGAATTCATCGACATCATAGCCGGTTCACAAAATGAATAGTCCAATCAATCTCAGAGAAACCACTCGCTAGAATATTATGCCCTTTGCAACCACTTTTTCATGATAAGCTTTTCGCCTTCCCAAAGACCACCAAAATTCTACAAACTCTTTATTATTCGAATGAGACATCAGCTCCTCCTATTACATCACTTTTGAAAAGGAGAACACATGGGCAATGTAACTTTAGACCCATCAATCAAAGAGGTTTCGTGAGTACAACAGTTGAAGTTTACCAAGAATAACATAACTCGCACCGGAAGCTCGACATCATCATCTTCCCTCCTCACGTTGTTATGAAGGAGGAAATCTATCAAAATAATCCAGATGAACCTCCGGTGAATCCTCATTCGTTACTATTTCATCCGGATCATGGCATAGAGTTTTGTCCAATTTCAATTCTACTCAATCACCATAGTATCCCAATGAGTCAAGGAACGGTTTACCAAGAATCAAACGTTCCTTTGTGTTTTTCTCCATGTCCATAACCATAAATTCGGGGGGTGGAAAAGAATCTATCGACCTTCACACAAGTACCACCTGTAATTCCTAATGGAATAGCCTTGGTCTTATTTGCCATCTCAATCACAATATCCGTTTTCTAAAGATGAATTAATTTGAGTTTTAAGAATACGGAAAGTGGCATGATGTTTACACTAGACCTAAAATCTACTACCCCCAGGATATCATAATTCCCAACTGAACATGGATTGACTAACCCATCTGTGCTAATATCCTTATGATACAGATTTTACTGACCAGGTTCTAACATTTATAGTTACTCGTTATACCTATGGTCTACCCTAATGCACTAACAGGCAAGTAAACTTCCGGTGTAGTGTAGTATTCAGTAAAACCGAGGTCGTCCCAAGAGCTACGTGGATTGGAAATTAACTTAAGTCTATGTCAAGATTTTAATTGCTTATAAGATTGAAATAATAAAACTAACTAATAAAACAAGGAAATAAAAGAAAGCAGATAAAGGCAAGAGTTGTAATCAATGAAGAAGAGTGGTGCTAACCTAGTTAATCCTCCTAGCTAGTTATGTCTACGCCTTTACTTCTTACTTTCACTATGTGGGTCAAAGTTGAGAGGACAACATTTGGTCAATTCGCCTCTAACCTATCGCAAAGATGCCACCACAGAGAAATCAGCGCGACCGCCATAAGTCCTATTGTTCCTCGGTCCCCTGCCAGTCAATAAGTACCGCTACATGCTAGATTTATAATAGTGAGTACCCGAACGTTAGGAACTTAGACACTCACCCCCTAATTCTTAAGTTCATCCAAACGATAGGTGATCAGTTGGTCAAATCGCACAATTAAGTAGAAAGGGTCGCCGCTTGGTCATATCTTACCCTTCCCGTCTTCAGCCATTTCACCTAGGGTCAGCTTGGTCATATCTCCTAGGCAATTGGCCTCTATCGTCATTCAAAACTACCGAACCAAGGGTGGCTACCAATAAACTATGCATGCATACACTTAGAAATAATTGTACGGAAGTAAAGTAAATGCAAACAAAATAATTAAAGAATCATAACTAGGCCAGACTGTGGTGCTTAGCCAAAATATAATAAATCATACCAACAAAAATGAATAAATCATATATTGAATTGAACATAATGTTTGATACAAATTACTTGATGTAGAGCTAATAATGATGACGATTGCGAGTGAATTCTTCCTTCAAACCGCTTCGGATCACTGGAAAATGCCCCGAGTAGTGCCCTAATCGACCCTTAGAGAGGGTGAAGAGAGATGCCTAAAAATGCAGATTTAGGGATGTATTTATAGGTTCCCACATGGTTACGCAAGTAACCTTATACTAATTACTGCGAACTAAAGTCGGGCGCAGAAATCCGGATCTTGAAAAATTACGTCAGAATCCAAGTTATGCGTCTTAAACAATGTAATTACGCCATAAATTTCAACTTCGTACTTTTCTTGTAACCTTAATATCATGAAACTTAATTAGCCTATAGTACGCTTTTGGCCCCTGATCGTTCTTCTTCATTTATTTTTTAGTCCTAGAAGTAAATAAACTTCATATAAGTTGTCACCTTTAGTCCCCGATCGCCTTGTTATTTTTTTACCTTCGGTCCTTGTGATAAATGACTTAATATTATTTCGACCGCCTTTAGTCCCTGGACTTCAAAACTTTGCCTAAGTAATTAATTACGACGCAACTAATTATCCAAGTTACCAGTAATCCTTCGTGATTCTCATGATTATCCACTGAAATTATCTCTCACGCGTAACTAATTTACCAGTAACCTTCAAAAATAATTACGACGTAACCATAAGAGTTGGTTACGCCGTATCCTTCAAAGCATCATATTTACGCCGTAACATAATTAATGAGTTACGGCGCTATCTTCACACCAATTCATAGGCCCTCGTGAATCAATCTTCGTAACATATATTTGGCCTTTGACGCTTCTTTTCCGCTTCCAACGCCTCATTTATCCTGAAATGCAAATATGAACGAATATGAAAGAATTAAGTACCAAATATATACTACATAAAATGGAAAAACAGTCAAAGTGGAAAAGTAAAAAAGTGAAATGGTCAAATGAGAGAGAGACATATGTAAAGGCATATTTAATACTCTCTTATCACAACTAACTCAAAAACACATACAAAATGCTCTTCCCTTCCACACATCTCATCAACCACCATCCTCACCACCACAAAACCCCTCCACCACCCCACCACTCTACCATCGTGGTATCGCTAATTGTTCCACGCTAGGAACCGCCGTCGCGGGTACCTTCAGTTAATGCAAATGAGGCTATAAACACGGGAATTTGATATGTAAAAGATCAGGCTAATTTGATGTTATCAAATATCCCCCCACTTGAATCCAAATTGTCCTCAAGTAGATTAAATAATTTAAAACATGTCTCCCAAGATTAATTAGAAGATATGAGTTTTAAAATCACCTAAGCTAGAAAATTCCAAACCCAGCACCTCCTAATAGGGAATTGAAATCACACTCTCTCTCATAATTCATGTGTTTAATATTTTTTGGGTGATCACTCAACTACTACCATGGTAAGTATTCTATCATAGGCTTGGCAAAGATACTAATCTCCACCACTAGAGTCTATAGATGCGACTATTCTAAAAGGCAATGGGTTGACACAACATAAAGGCTTAGGGGTTATTTTTTCATTACTAACGAGCTACGGCGAGGGGACAAAACCAATGATACATGACCAAATCCTTGGCCAAGACACCAATGATTGCTTCCCTCACCTAAGCTCGATTCACGACCAAGGGTAGGATAAGGCATGGGAAAATTTTAATTGGTGTAAATAAAAAGACACCTAAACAAATAGATTCCGAAGTACACAATACCCCACCACTAGTCGATTCAATCCCATAGCAAAAATCGAGGGTCAAGAGTCTCGGGTCTTCAATAATCTAATACACGAAGTTAATGCATAAGAAATGTAATGTGGTGCCTCATAAACTCCATAATCTAGGCAAATAAGATGCATTAACTCGGCCTTCATCATCAATAAAAAAAAAGAATGTGCTATATAAAAAATTTTAAAATTTGGGTCAATTTAGCACATATTTCTATCAAAATCGACCATTTCTATCTCCCATCCCCCCACTTGAAATGTACAATGTCCCCATTGTACAAATATTGATTAAAATTTGAAAGGCGAGATAGAAATGTTCGGGTTTCTAATTTTATCCGTAAGACAAAACGGATTTGTAAATATTTGTGCCAGTTGAATAAGGCGAAAACACTAATTATAGACAAAACACTTGCTTGCATGCTTTTTTTTTTATGCAAGACAAGGTATACATGGATATAAATGATACGAACATAAAGAGTATCCCCCCACTTGAGATCAACTATCATCTAAACCCGATTTTCATCCAAAACCCTTTATTCAAAACCCACGACTTTCACTAGTGGAACCAAAATTAACCAACAGCGCCCGAACCATGGCCGTAAGGAAACTACAGGGTAGGCTAGGCGATAGGTGTAACCAACATATATTGGGTGAACAAAATGAAAGGAATGGCTATGAAGGGTGTACCTAGGGGAATCTTGCACTAATGGTGAGTGCAACAAAAAGGGTTTAACAGGGGGATTGACTGATCAATGTGAAAAGCCAATATACACATAACATAAATGATGGGCTATTTGGGTTTAATCCTAAAATTGCCTTATATCCTAGCTGCACCGATCACACCAAGTTACCTCATTGTAATGCTCATGATAATGGTCTCGAAAAGATATACAAGGCCAAGTTCTAAAGTCTACTACAGCCCACCCAAGCACACTCATTTTATAGATTTATGTATAAGGAAAACGGAAAGGCTTATCCTCACACAATGGAAATATAGGGTAGGTGTGCTCAGCCTAGATTAATCCAGTTAAGTAATGAAAAACATGTCAAAATTTAATGAAACACTTTTCATCAAAAACTAGAAAAATAAGGGCAAGTAAAATCGCTGTGTCTATGTCTAATACCTTTCCCCACTTGGGTCACACTTAAGCATATAAAATGAAAGATAAGAAGGGTTAGAATTGGAATAGAAAAACTCCCCGGATTTGCTCGCATGATCAAGACACACGAACAAAGCGGTCCCGCTTTGAGATTTATGAGCAAACTTTAATAACCAATTCACTTAAGACAACCAAACGATCATACTAGAAAACAACAAGTATAAAAAAGAAAATGAAAACCTAACTCACTTTCGTAGGAATCACGATTGCATTTAGCATATGCAACAAGCTTTTTAAACCACTTGGTGTCCCAAGTGGATGAGTGAAGTCTCGTGAGGGTTTACAGGGAACACACCACAAAGTTCATTTAAAATACTAATACAAGGTTATTGTGTTATTATAGAAAGAATTTGAATCGGAGGATAATTACACCGTGACTCTTGAAAGAGTTACTGCATTATGGCAAAACCTAGCAACCGCATCGGAGAGTAGTTAATGCATAACCATAGCATGGGATTACGCCGAATAGGTAATGCTCGGAGAGAATTGCTACTTGTGATGTGTTACTTGCCAGTATTGAGATGAGTTACTCCGTGAATCGATGGACGATCGGTCCCCGCTTAAGTTACCGATGCAATCTTCTATGATTCTTACTTAAAATGGTTAAAACACAAAACCCAACTATACTAATAAAATGAAAAAGAAAAGATAAGCATAGGGTGCCTCCCATCAGCTTTGTTTTGTTCGAGTCACGAAGCTTGACTCCACCCTTATTTACTACGTAAAAGGGTGTTCATCCCCTCACTTGAAATCAAGTGTGGGTAAAAATAGCAATAAACTTCATGAGGGTGTGAATTTGCTATGGGATGGGGAAATGATAAAATATTATCATACCTGAAAGGAGATGTCATTTCCCTCCATACCTTACCCGCTTTAGTTGATGGCATTGATGATTTGTTCACCTCGTGATGTGGTGATTAATCGCTCATATGTCTCTTGTTAATCACCGAGGTGTCCAAGATTTTGTCTTCTTCCTTTGCAAGATCAACTAGAATTGGTTCAAGAGTCAAGCTTCATAACCATTATCGGATGATGTGATGGGTTGCACGATTTCATCCATAATTTCAAGAACTGTGATAGGAAAACTAGCAAGATTGTTAGTAAATAAAGAAGAGTTAGAAGTGTTACCTTTTTGCGTTGTAGTTGATTCCACATTAGCTTGTGGCAATGCTTCATCATCCTGTAAGCTCCATTCTTCCATCTTCTTCAATTGATCATTGTTTGTTTCTTCATTTCTCGCAACCTTCAAACGCCCCGAAATGGGATAGGTGGGACATAAGGTCTGATATAAGGTAAATCACTAGGAACCGGTTCGTTGTTGACTACTTTCATCTTTCCCACCATTGCTTTGATAGTTCCAACCTCATTCTTTTTACTTTCCAGGACCTTTTGGTTTAATTCTTCAACCTTAGCCTCCAAACTTTTCCTCTTGGTGTCAAGGTTTTTTAAATTTAAGTCCGCCCCTCCTTGAATTTCCTAATCTATTCATCATTTGAGTCGTCCATCCTTTTTAGATTATCCAAGAATTTATTGATGGCTTCTTCCAATGACTCAATATACCGACTCCGCCATATTCTTCTGTAGAGAGTTTTATATAGCATGAATGCTCTCGCCATCTTCATATTACATCCAAGTCTATCGTCGCTTGGTGATGTCGCCAATGTCATCCAAGTGCTGCTATTTGTGACCCAAGTGGTTGCTCCATCATACCAATTTTGTGAATGGTCAACCATCATTTCAATTGATCTAAGGGCTTGTGCAGGTGGCATTGTAGGGATAGGTCTTTGAGAGTCGCGGCAACGGGGACGAGATGTTTAAACCTTTGTAGAAAATAAGGACCATCTGATGGTTGCTGATATCATGCATTGGGCATCTGTAAAGAAGGTCATTATATCTTTCCCAAGCTTCATCTAGCGTTTCATCCATCTTCTATCTAAAACTCCTTATTTCTTCCATCTTCTTGGCAATATTTGAAGGAGGATAATATCTTCTAATAAATGCTTTCTTCAAAAGATTCCATGTATTGATCAACCATCGGAAGCATCTTCATCCATCTTCCGCTACTCAGTTGAGTGTAATTGGGAACACTCTAAGCATTAATGCATCTTGAGTGACTCCCCGGAGTGTGGAAAGATCTCGATCTCCAATACTCTTCATTACACGCAGCGGCATCTTCATCATTAGTTCCCAAAAGCTTTTTGTCTAAGTTCCCTCATGAATAAGCGGCAATGATCTCAAAGTCGAATGTCATCATTCAATTCGGGCATACCACACCGATCTTTGGTTATCTCGAGTCAACGCAATATATTCTTCCATAGTGAGCATGTCAAAATCTAAATCTTCCATATTATTTGATAACATCAAATAGTCCTGAATATTAAGTGTCAATTTCCCCCGATAATGCTTGTAATTTACGCTTGTTTTCCATTGTTTTCCACTTTCAGGTAAATTACAAGCATTGGAGCTAGAGACACCTAACCGAGAAATATCTAAAGATTTATCACAAGATGCTATTTTCAAGAGGTTACGGCGTAACTCGCTCTCACATTATGCCGTAACTATTATGCGACTGTAAAACCACTATCATAAGGTTACGGCGTAACTCTTCCCAAAGGTTACGTAATGCATACTATATTAGGGCAAATGAGGTTCCACGCCGCTGATAGTTGGAAGACCTTTTCTGGCTACTTGTAGGGCCCAAATTAAAGTTTTTGAAAAACAAATTTCTTTGGGAACTGAAAATGAACGAATAACTTTTAGTATGAAAGAGCATTTAAAACCAAAAATTGAAAGTTCAAATAATGTTGATATTTTTAATGTTCAATCACTAGATCCCACTCTACACTCTAATCCTATTTATGATAATAGTAGAGAGAATATTGATAATTGTAAGCAGAAACAGGAAGAAATTATCGAAAGCTTTGAGGAGACTCCGGTTCCAAACAAACATTTTAGCAACTTGATGTCAACCAAGGATAGCGAATTAGTGACAGCATGGCCACCGTTCACTCATCCTCAAAAATGTGAAAGAAAGGCGAATGAATGGATATACCCTCATATGGGAGAGAGACATGATGTTGAGTTAGCATTGGAAGATTGGTACAAAATTAGATTTGGGAACTCAAAATCCATAAGGGTGGTTAAGCAAGATAAGTACAATCATCTCACGACACAATAAACGGTGCAAGATCCAAAGATCAAGATACTAGTAGTCTTATTATCAAGATGATGGACCGGAAAATCATGTGATAAATGGCTTTCACATAAGTTTGGAACATATGGCATCAGTAATTCTACAAGGAAAAAAAGATTCACAAATGGATGAATGAGTGCCAACGAAAGTGGTGGAAGGGCCATATCGAAGGCCACCATAAGCCCTCTGCGCTCGAAGTCTAACTTAAAGACTCAGAATAAAGAAAAGTGCTCTTCGAGACAACCCAATTATCCCTTTCTTTTGTTTGATTTCCTTTTTGTAGGGTTTTGTGTTTTCTAACTATTTTGTAGGAAACAAGAATTTCGCCGCAGCTTGTTGGATATGAACGAAAGTACTAGCAGAACACATCTAGGTAATTACTTAAACCAACCTTTTAGCAGCAGATTCTTGACGATACCACTACGCAGTATACCATCTTAGTGTTACGCCAGTAACTACTGCTTTGAAATTATACTGTGTTTTGCTAATACAAGGAATCCCTCAAAAAGAGTTAACATAACCTTCCTCTCTGCTTTATTATTTCATTTTAAAACAAAATAACCTTGTATTAGTATTTTAAATGAACTTTGTAGGTGTGTTCTGCAAACCCTCACGAGACTTCACTCGGTCCGGGGACACAAGTGGTTTAAAAGGCTTATTGCATTCGCTAAATGAAACCGTGATTCCTAAGAAAGTGAGTTAGGTTTATTTTTCATTTTGTCTTTTTAGAATTATGCTTGTCTCAGAGTGTGATTGAGGATTGAAGTTTGTTCAGATGCTTATACTAAGGCACGCCTCTTCGTGGGCCTTCCTTCTTTATGGAGCAAATTCAGGGAAGTTCTCGCTCTAATTCTACCTTTCTCTTCACCTTTATTTAATGCCTAGTACAAAAGGGACTTTGTACAATTCAAGTAGGGGGACGGGGGTAGAATTATCTCTTGAATATTATTTCGCCCTCATTTTTCTAGTTTATTTTGAAAAATTATGCCATTTTTAAAATTTTGACATGTTTTTCTTAACCTAACTAGATGTTAGGATCCCATATTCATAACACAAGCATCAATAGAAGAAATAGAAAAGAAGTGATCGAATGAACAAACACACACACACGTATGAATATAGAAGAGTTATGCGTAGAGTGCAAGTGAATGAATTGAACAACCAACCCTCAAGTGAGGGTTTACAAGCATTATTTATAGGAAGGAACTAGGGGCAACATGCAAGTTCCCTTCCTTTCCTTTATGAGCTTGGGCCAAGGCTCATGGGCTTTCTACATAAGCCTTGGCATAATTACTAACATAAAAGCCATATTAAGCTATTACATTACATTAATTACTAACACTTGAAATCTAGTTTAGAGTGATTCAACAATCTCCCCTAAGTGTTGGTGATTGATGATATAAACGCTTGAAGGTGCCGATGTAATAGTAGCTTTGACGCCTTCACATTCTTCTTCTTGTTAGAAGAATTTCCTCGACAATAATCCCCCAGTAGAGAGAAATTGTTTCCTTTGAAAAGTTCTCGCTTTGACGCCATCATTTCTTTGTTCTCGTGATCTTTGTTCTTTGTGATGGTGGTATGTTGTTGTCCCCATCAGTGCCGTCATTGCTCCAAAGGTCTCCACGCTTTCTCCAACATGCTTACATGCTCTTTAACGCTGGATTTCAGAGATTGATGTAGTTCTCTTAGTCTTTAAACTTTGTAGACTCTTTGACTTTGATGAAGAAACATTCTGACTTTGTGTTGCCTTTTGAGAGAACTTCCATTAGTGATGTTGTTGGTCAAAGCATGGAGAATGCATGATCGGCCCTCCAGAGCTTCCATAAGAAAACATAAGAATGGTTAGTGATAAGCTGATTCCAAAGACTTACAAGTTTGAACTTTGAGTGTGTTAACGCGATAGTGTGAAAACACAACTCTAATTCTCACAAAGTCGTTCTCGAACTGAGTCCCACAAGTGAGATAACGCGATAAAATCGGGTACACCTACAGCTCAGATGAGTCGGTATTTATGCGCCACCAAAGCACCGCCACCAGACCGCCTACACAACGCAACGGGGTTACCAAGTGACCTGGCCGCCGTGGTTGCTTGATGTTAACCCCGGCATGAGTTTCCATTCAATCATCGAGGATCACTATTGTGAACCTCTCATAAATGTTCTCACGATTGCTAAGACTCGGAACACGATATGTATCACTTGCGTCCTTATTGTTGAACGACAAGTGATAAAATGTCAAGTGTACCTAGGAGATCTTTTGATGAATCTCATGGCTCTAGACTCAATAGTGTGCTTTAGTTTTCCTGAGCGGAGACTAGGGAGAGGGTCTCCTTCTTCAATACCAGCAATCTCTAAGAGAAAGCCGATAGTTTACGTAGGGTTGCCTATGAGAATGAAACAGGCTTCTGTTGAGAGAAACTTGAGTGGTTAAGAAGGTTTAATGCATGCGTCACTGGGTCCATGAAGACTTTGATCTTGAATACCGGTGTCATCAAGTGACAACCAAGAGTATATGAATTGAACCCGTGTCTCCTAAGTTGAATAACTGGAGGGCTATTTCTTTTCACCTCTTTCTTTTGATTTTCTTTTTAATTCTTCAACTCCTTCTTTCTCCGATTCTCATTTTCCTTTTTATAATCATACCTAAGGACTTCTAATTCTAACTATTGGTGGTGTCTTTGGGTAGATCCTTCCCATCCCGGATCATAGGATCTTATTCCTAACCTTAATCACCTTATAACTCCATTGCCATAAAAATTTCTTTGAAAATTTCAAAGTGTTTATGAATAAGAAACATTTTGAAACACTTCGAGAGTTTTATTTTGAAGAAATACTCCCCCTCCACGCATGCTTAAGTGTTTTGACAGAAATTTTCATGGTGAGGTAGGAGCCGCACTTTTGAATTGATCAACTCAAGATAGACAACTCTCGGAGACTGGGTTACGCTGCATAGTTAAAGAGTTACATTGTCAGCCTTTTAGGTGACAACTAGCTCTAATAACTACCTTGAAGGTGTGGACAAACCTCGAAGGTTGTCAACCACAAAGTTCATGTCTACCAAGAGTTTCTCGGTACATTCTACTAGGACAAGTCCATGAGACACGTTTACATCACTAGCTTAACTAGCTTGAAATTATTACCCGCCCGACAAGTCTTTTCCGCTTACTAACATTTAAGATCTCGTCAATTCATTGGTTAAGTCTATAGCACAAAGATTCATTTGCAATTTCACAACATATTTCTTATCACATAATTTTTCTCCCCCTAAAAAATGGCATATAAATGTTATTTTTGACGAAATTTTGATATTGAATATGACCATTTTGAGTTTTGTGAGAAGATTGTCACGAAGAACAATTTGTAAACAAAGTTTTTAATCAAATACTCCCCCTCAACAAGTGATATAAACTTTTGAGGTTTTGAAAATCATAAGGGGAAGTACTTGTTCTTTGGAGCAAAACCTTTTAAAAGTTAATGGTTTGATAAGTTTTACTCAAAAGTAAGAAGCTTTCGCTCCTTTTATAAGGATTGTGGCACTAAAGCGTACCATAGGGTCCTTTCATTACAAGAACGGGTTGTACACTGTTATGTGTGCACAAGCCATTGTCATCTAACAATCACACATCCAAATCAATATTGAAAATGAAACAAATTTTAAGGGTACTGGGGATTCTGTAGTCCCCAATAATATCTCCAGAATGCAACCGGCGCTGATAGCCTGTGAGAGTAATCATGGGACGACCACCAACAAAGCTCTCCAAGGTTCTGAACTGGTCCCTTCTGAATAACCTTTCATCAATCCGCGTGATGATTCTCTTCACATCCCGTATCTCCTGAGAATTTCTTCTCTTTGGTGACCCAATGCCTTGTTGTATTACCTTTGTAAGAAATAGGATTTCACAATCACATTAAAGCATAATCAAGAGAGGCATATGTAAGTTTTAGAGAGAGAAAGGGAGATGTTCTAGTAAGAGAAAACTCATGGAAGGTTAGATTCCAAGTGAACATCCAACCCTCTCCCTTGTGGGGAGAGGGCTACTTATACAAACTATAATGCCCTCCTATGGGCCGATCGCATACAATGGGTAAATACCCGTCCTTCCTCCACGGTGTTGCACTAGACTAAACTAAGCTAATAACTGACTAACAACTAACATAATAAAAGATATGTCTACGAGCTAACTTAAGCTAGATTATGCTTGGGGTGACCGATGCTTCACAATAGAATTTCTAATTCCTAACAATCTCCCCCTAAGGGAGGTCACCCCATGAATTACATTATGAATCCTAGCATTCTATTTAATCTTTAATCTTGAGCTCGTAGACATCAACTCATCAAAATATTCAAACATTGTGCTTCCGCGATGATTTCATCATGGTCCAACTATAATGTATATTTCGTGGAGGTTGTAGGGCTGATCCACTTTGATGACCTTTGAGCATTAGTAGAAGTCATCAGCCACAGTTAATCTAAGCATCACCCATTGTAGTGTTGCCAGCATATGATGTTGCGACATTTGGACCGACATGCTCACATTCTGGATCATGATATATTCTCATCAGAGTAGCGAAGCTTTACCGATCATGATATTTTGTGCTAAAGATCGCAAGCATGGAGTGAAAGTATCGAGTCAAGAAGAACTTATCATGATTTCTTTGAGATGAATGTGTAGTGTGAGCATGCGCCATGGATTGACCGCTTCATTTTGATCACCGCAGTTCGGGCGCATCAGCATACAACAATTAGCAACAAAGTGCACGAAAGTGTCTTTGATCACTTTTGTCAATAGAGGTACACGCCCATGCCCGCTGATCAAGACATGTACCGCCTGCGACCGTATAATTCAAGAATTTCCTTGATGGTTTCGCACTGTTTAGCCGTTTCAAACCGAACGCCTCAAAGAAGACAACACGGAGAGTGAACCAAATAATTGAGATTCACCGATTGATGAAAAGAGATTTGAAAACAATCGTATCTTCTCAATAGAAATTGTTTTTGCAATACAACGAAGGTTTTAATGAAAATCAATTATCAGTCATAAACACCTTTTATTTTTGAAATATTAGTACATAGTCGATGTGCTAAAGAAAAGAGTTTTTAAGCACAACGACCGGTTTTTCAAAGGTATCCGTCAATCCAAAGGATTGATTCAAAAGATTGAATCGCCCCATTGTTTTCTCGCTCATTGTCACATGGTTGATCTATAGGATAGATCTCACATGCCACCTACCAAGAGCTTGTTTGATGTTGGCATTAGAAGGCTTTCCATCTTCATTGTGAATATGTTTGCATATCACTCATGATACCTGCAATACCACAAGGATAATGTAGGGACTCATAAGATATATCCTCTTTCCACATTGTGTGAAACAGAGAGTCTTCATTGAAAGTGTCCTAATGAGATTTATAGATGATCTCGTGGCTCTAGACTCAATTGCGCTATATTTGGTTCCTATGGCCGAGACTGGGGAGAGGGTCTCCTTTTCAATATCAACAAACTCTAAGAGAAAGTCGATAGATAATGTTGGTTCCCCGTGAGAATGAAACAAGTCCCTTTAAGAGGAACTTGAGTGGTTTGGGAAGATGTAGTGCGTTGTATCACCGGTCCATGACGCCTTGTCTTCAATACCAAGTTACCTTAGTAACCACCAGAGTATATGAGTTGAACCCGGATTCCGCCCCTAAGGTTGAAATATTGAGGGCTATTTATTTTCACCCTTTCACTTTCAATTTTTCATTCTTCAACCCCTTCAGTGCTTACTGAGATTTCATTACTAGAACCTTGTTTGGTTTATTCCAAGATTTAGCTCGCTCCTCACCAACACTCTTCCCATATCTCATTTCTCCTTTTTTCATCATACCTAAGGACTTCTACACTATCTAGTGGATTGTCCCCGGGTAGATCCCTCCGGTTCTGGCGATTTGTCGGAACAAATACCTAACCTAACCATCCTTATAACTCCATGCATAAAGTAAAATGGTCGGTCTTTTGGTACAGTTCATTCCATTTTGAAACCAATTCAAAATCATTTGGAAAAATCAATCAAGGTACTTGTGATACGAGATCAAAGCATTTTGTACCTTAATAGTTTTGATCATTTAGAAATGATCCCCCTCAACATGTGCATATGATCTTGAACTTGTTTAGCACATGGAGGCAAGAGTTCTTTGAAATAATTTCTTGATCACAATTTCCGTAGAAAAAGCCATTTGATTTTCTTGGTAAATTATCCCCCTCAATATGAAATGCTCCCCCTTAATACACTCAAGGTACCTTATGATAAAACATGGAAATCTTTGTACCTTGAAGATTTGTATTTGATTTGAAATGCTCCCCCTTAATATATGCTTCGAGATTCGAAAACAATTTAGCACATATTAGAGATCAGTATTGATATGTGCAAAAACACATCATTTCTTTATCAAATAAAACCCAAAATAACCAAGAAAGAGCCGTTTATTGCTAATATTTGTTGTTTTCTTGAGTTGTGCTTGTGTGCGTAATGATATGTCAAAACACACAATAAGAAGCCAAATCACAAACCGAAACGAGAGATTAAGAGAGTTTGAGCCGAGCCTGAAGGTCAGATTGTGCATTTTGAAGATTTTATTCTCTCGAGGATGATTTTGGAAGTTATAAAAGTTTGAAGAAATGTCAAGATCGGCCCCTCATCTTTGAGCATTTGGCAAAAGTGATCCTCAAGTTTTAAATTGCAAATTTCACCTTGGATTATTTAAGAATGACAAGTTTGGCCCTTGAAAGAGATTGTCGTAATTACCATGGTCCTTTGAAATTTCAGATTTTACACTATGGATCCTTAAGATACACCTTGGTTCTATATTAGTCCAAATCCATATACAAACCCACGGCCCAACATTCAAGACCCGGTCCAATCTACTAAATCAATACCCTGAATAACTCTATACCCATAATTCTTTATTACCCAAGTCAACCCACCCAAACCCGTCAAAACAATCAAACAAATATAAAAAGCTACCTACGCCTTTACCCCAAACCCGGTAATAACATGAACCCTAAATCCTATTCGGTCAATTGGTCAAAATTACCACAATTAAGGGTATATCCGATTTCTTTCCTGACAACCCACACATGGATACGTCAGCCTATCCGTACGCATCATCTCAATATCTGCCTCTCATTGGTCAAAAAATGGCATTGTGATCCAAGGTTGTGATGATAGATTGATAGTGGATTTGATCAGAGGGTTGATATCTACTCAAAGAAGCACAAAGTGGGATTTCTAGATCCTTCCAAGAGCCTCAAGACCTCAAGCTCACCTATATAAGGCCCTTCATTCGTTCACAATAGATATCTCTTCTTTAAATTTTAGAGTTTAGTGTAGCTTATTATTGTTTTAAATATCTTTGTAATTCTCTTATAATTTCAAGATTTGTATTAAGTTTTTATATTAATGAAATTTCTCTTTTAAGCTCAAAAATAATGTTTGGATCTTAAATTGTTTTGAATTGCTTATCAAGATCATTTTAGTTTATAATAGCTTATCTCAAGTCATATCGCTTTGTTTCTCATCTCAAAAAAAAAAAAAAAAACATATCAAATTTATTTTGTGGATTGATCCACACTCATCTATCAAGCTTCATTAGGTTCATTTAAGCTTTATATAGCTTATAGTGAGCTTAACTTCAATTAAATCTCAATTTACTTCAAATCTAAAAAGGGGCCAACAAATGTCAACCAGAAATAAAGATATGATCCGATTTGCCTTTGATCATGGATTGGGTTGATATCGCTGTTTTGGGTTGAGATCGCAGTTGTAAGTGGTACTTTGAGTACTTATCGTCCCGATCGACCTTTGTAAGTTCTGTGTGTTTTCATAACTGTTCTATTGGTACTATGATTTTGTGTTGAATAATGTTAGATTTATTGCATGATTTAGCTCTAATATGATCATTTGAGTTTGTTTAGAAGAAAACCTTAGGATTAATCTGAGATATATAAGTTTTAACTTGCATATTAGTAGTAGAACTAGTGTTTGGATCAAGAGTGTATTTGTGATTAAGCTTTGATTGTGCTTGAAAACCTATACTAGCCTTTTATTTCACCACTTGAATCACTTTAGACTTAATATTGCATCTACTTTCTCTCTAAGTCAAAATCACATGTTAACTGTTCTTATCTCATTTATCGTTGAATCAGCTTCTCAAATTCTACATAGGTAAAATTTGATAAACCAACTTGTTAAAATTGTATTTAATCAAAGATTCATCAACATCACCCTACATTTGCATTTAAATCTCACAAAAGTCAAACATCAAGAATTCTGATTAAGTCAAAACATGTCAAAACCTTTTTGTATCTTAAGACATACTGCACGTTGTTCATTTCAAGTAGTTGTGGTCTCATATTTGGTCCAATTTAGTTTGCTAGGTGGTCTTGAAGACCACATATCCGGGTTTCTCACAGGTTTTAGATTAGCTTATATAGTAGCTTAAAGTAGAGGCCGTGTAGTTGTTCGATTAGATAAATCGCTAGCATCATATCTTAGTAGTGTGCTTATTTAAGGTTAGGAGTAGCAAGAGTTAGTTGATTTAGAGTAGTTATAGTATAACTAGCCTAGAAGTTTGGTGGCTTATTATTAGTTTGCTTATTCATAAGCAGCATATTTGCATCAGCTTTCACTGCCGTTCTCATATCTCACACATAAGCTTATGATTTTATATTTTTCATAGATTTAGAATAACATTTTATAATTTTCCTGAATTTTTTATAATTTTGGTCACTGCTTGCTATTTTTCTCAATTTTCAGCTTTTAGTCATTTTTAAATAAATTTTTATTGCAAATAATTAAGAAAAAGGTCAAAAAAATAATTTTTCAATTTTACCAGTTTAAGAAAAATATAAAAAGGCATAAAAATATTTTTCCCTATTTTTACCCTTTTATTTGGTATTTTTCACAATTTAAATTAGATTAAAATAGTTTTAAATTAGTAGAAAATAGAAAAATAATCAGAAAAATATATAAAAATAGTTTTGAAAATTCTCTTATGGTATTTTAGATTTTATAAAAATAGTTTCATATTTTTCCCTTTGATTTTCATAATTTTTAGTATTTTAATTTAGTTTTAAAAGTTAATAATTAGTTTTTAATTTTAATAAAATCCTAAAAATCTTAAAAATAGTTTTAATTCATAAATAGTTTTTAACTTGCATTTCTAGAGTAAAAGTAATTTTAGGCATTTTTAGGATATAATTTAGTCGTAGTTGCATTTTTATTTGCTAATTCCGCTTTTAGTTAATTTCAGACTTAGATTTCCCGTGAGAATAGATTCTTAATTACTTTCCCTATTCCCGTAGTTTAATAAAATCAATCAAACAAATCAAAACATCGAGCATTAAATTTCAAACCAATAACGACGCTATAATTCACGTTGGGAAACGATTCGGTCAACTAATCCGATTCAACGATCACACACGAGATTTGATTTAATATTCTTTTTCCTAAAGGAATTTTGAATCTATCTCTGATTATTTTTATATCGATATTGAGGTTTTATCCAGACATACACCTTGCTTCCTTCATTATCAACCCAATCAACGAGTCAAGGTTTTAAGTTTCTTACGGCTAGTCATTCACAAGTGGCTAGCTTGTGTGAGATAACTTGACGGTTTGGCATTGTGTGTCTGCAAAAATCAAATTTTGGCCAGCCGCCGGAGGTTGTGTCGCGACAATATCGCTTTGAGGTTTGACGATTATGACTCGCATCCTCCTTTGTGAAGGTTACTATTTTTCTAAAAATTAAAAGCAAAAATATATTTTCCTTTTTATTTTGTATATATATATATCAGATTAAAAATACAAAAAGATTTTTTCTTGTGTTTTTGCTAATAAATACACCAATTATATAACATTCTCAACAGAGGTGTTATCATTAATAAGTTCCCGAACTAAAGATCAAAAACTTGCCTTTGTGTCGCTTTTAGAATTTATTATTATATCTTTATCGGATAAACAAACCGTGGTGGGTATAAGGACGGCCCGACATTAAATCGGCTAAAAAGAAGCTGGTTTTAATAAGCTTCACGACCTAAAAGTTTCTCCTGCCGCTTGTCTTATAGAGGTGATTATTCACTTGGGATTATTGGTTAAGTTCACCGCGTTTCATCGTATCATTTTAATTGCCTTGTTTTGAAAGTGCATGCGACTGCACAACTACGACCGATACGAAGCCGCAAGGCCCGGAAGCTAAATAGACGCCCTCCTTAGTCAAACCCGAATTCAACCAATCTAACTCCACCCATTATCGAAATGGCAAAGAGACTACTCACCATCTATGTTAGAACAACCCAAGCACCCACCGAGGGTTACGGAGAAGCCATCGTTGTCCCGAACTTCGTCGGCGTAACTTTGAGCTTAAACACGATTGATAAATTTGGTTTCATCAAGCCACTTTACGGATTACAAGGAGACCAGACCTCACCTCATATATCCGGCTTTATTCAACAAGCTCACGCAATACTCATACCGTAACGCCCCAGAAGATTTATCTAAGCTACTACTCTTCCCTGCTACCTAAAGGGGCTTCACTTCCTTTGGCTCGAGAAACTACCCCCTCATCGATAAATCACATCGGGAGAATTTAGTGTCGTAAAATTGTGGAACCATCTCTTTTCCCACCAGCCTAAACAACAAGCCTAAAATGAAATAACAAAATTTACCACAAAGATTTGATGAAATCATTTAGTATGCATTGACCCATTCAAAGATTTTGTTTAAAAATGTCCCCACCGTTTTCCTGGAGTTAAAATCAACCGATACGCTTATGAACGGCTTGAATGAAACCGGATCAAGACTCTTAATCCGCTGGTGGTAATTAAATGTAATCCCAATCAAATGAGATGCCTTGTTGATTATCGAGAACGTCAGTTCCTCACGCAGCGAAAACCCGCCCTGAAGCGCAGTGTTAAGCACCCCACGTCCTCGCTCTATGAAAATGTACGCCTAGCACCGATGCAAGCAGATTGATAAGCAAGCTTACTTTGATATCCTGTGCTTTGGTTAAGTATTAAGACGGCTAAGGTTAATTTTCTCCACCGCTTCAAGTCAAAGCTGTGGAAACCGATTTTTGTACTACTTCTTGTGGTGGCCCGCATGCCTACTACAATTGTACCGCCAATCGATAGTAATCCTTTCGAGCACGCCGCGAACCGGAGGTAACCACACCGCCCCTCGTTGAACCGAACCTCGTTAGTAATCAAATGAAATTCTCCGGATTTTCTCCATCAAACAATCGCACTCGCTTTAATCGTAATCAAGTTCGTGGACCAAATGTCAAAACCAATATAAAGCCCCATCAAATCAATACCAACCAAGGAGTCAATACCGCAATCAAGGATATCAAGTTTCGCCTCAAGCCCGCTGCCCCTATGAATTTCAATGCGCTCGCAAGAATAAATACCATCCAAACCAGCGAAACCGGCGATTTCAAGTTTGAGTAAACGAAGTTTCAATCTTCTATAACCAGGTTTGCCGTTGAGTTAGGTAAGTCCCACCCCACTCAAATAACAAGATGATGCTTCTGTAATAAATTGAGAGGCTACGCTTTGTGCCAAATGAGTCAACCTCGCCCTGCTCTTCCTGGCAATACCAAATCCAAACCCTCGGCGGGGAGAAATGAAAATCCGCTACTATTCGAGATGATGGGCCCTCGGCGACTTACTTCCTCCGTGATGAGTGTAGCACGAGAGACCAGTACAAAGGACCCGGTAATTCTCGGATGTATGGAAAAAGCCAAATAATGCCCAACCTCCGGTTGCCCAAGTTCCTTCACCTCTCGCTATAATGCCGAAGTTCAACCTTGACATCGCAGTTAAATTGCTCAATCACTTACCACAAAATGCTGTTTCCTGAACCAAGTTCAAATCCAGCATTGGATATGATCAAAGCTGCTGAAAAGATTTATGAAGAGAAATTGGAACAAATTTCAAAGATTGCACTTGAGCCTACACCGCCTAATTTTTCCCGAACCAAGCTCCCCAGGCTGGCATCCCAAATTTCTCCTTCCTGCTCCTTAAATGATATTAAGGAATGTAATGTCTAACCGATTCAAAAAGCATAAGTCTCTTATGCCTCTTATGATATACCATGAGCTACTGAAGACCTTTATAACCACCTATAATATCGCATCTAGTTAATCGCTGGCCGCCACCGTCGCTGGCGAGTCAACGATAAAGTTGGCGGCAAAGTGGATAAATTCATTTTCCCGGATTTCCGGCCAGAAGTTGATATAGAGGTCATGCCCGAAAGTCCCTCTCACTTTGTGGAAATTTATCTTCAGAACAAAGTCATTGTGATCATTACCAAGGAACGCTAATCCATCTGGTGCAAAATGAAAAATAGTGTTCTATGCCAAAAAACGCCAAAACCTCCAATCTGATGATCATTCATCATAGCATCGGTGTGATTGATTTTTCTCAAGAAAATGGTGATCCCATTTTACCATATGATCCGAATGATGTGAAGAACATTGAGCCTAAACGCCCAATTGGATTCTTCATGTTTACCATCTAGATATGTCGACAATACGTTTAAACGAAAAGAAACAAGAAAAGGAGTCTACAACTGAAGGGCGAAACGCTAGCTTAAGAGTTACCACCACTTATCCCACCTCCGATTTCTAAGAAAAATCGACCTTCCTTTATGGGCAATCCCACTTTTCAAATCTTAAACCTCTTTTGAGACATCTTTCGACCCGTAATCTTTCAAAAATCCACATTCAATCCTTGCCCCTAATTCATTCAATATACTCAAAATTTTGCATCAACCTTTACAAGAAAGTGAGAAGTTCACCGATGAACTTGCTCCTCGCCACTCCATTTTCTAAGGATGAAGTTACAAATATATTTATCCTTTCTAAAAGATAAGGAAGTGAAGATTTCTCTGATGAACTTGTTATCCTGGGTCCAATATTATTTTTAACCAAAGTGATTCCTCGAGGATTTTCACACATAGATGACACTTGATCTCCTTCCTTCAAGACATTTATTTCAACCCCGGATATGCGCTGGCGAGTTTTTATGCTGAAAATGTCATTCGAGATATGATCCTTCTTTGATG
>OU343216.1:5667466-5696565 GCA_910596185.1 Chrysanthemum makinoi | reverse complement strand
TTTATATTTTCCATAGATTTAGAATAACATTTAGAATTTTCCTGGATTTTTCATAATTTTGGTCTTGTTTGCTATTTTCTCAGTTTTAAGCAGGTTTTAGTTATTTTAAATAGCTTTTATTGCA
This sequence comes from Chrysanthemum makinoi, assembly GCA_910596185.1. Lineage (NCBI taxonomy): Eukaryota > Viridiplantae > Streptophyta > Magnoliopsida > Asterales > Asteraceae > Chrysanthemum > Chrysanthemum makinoi. The sequence continues at coordinate 5,696,441 of OU343216.1, read as the reverse complement.
AATAATTCAGAAAAAGTTCCAAAAAATAATTTTTCAATTTTCCCAGTTTAAGAAAATATCAAAAAGCATAAAATATTACTATTTTCCTTATTTGGTATTTTCTAAATTTATTAGATTTAAATAGTTTAAGTTAGTAAACAGAAAAAATGAGGAAAAATATATAAAAAATAGTTTGAAAGTTATATGGTATTTTAGATTTTATAAAAATAGTTTCATATTTTTCCCCTTAATTTTCATAATTTTTAATTGTTTTAATTTAGTTTTAAAGTTAATAATTAAGTTTTAATTTTAATAAATTTAGAAAAATCTTAAAAAAAAATCAGTTTTAATTCATAAATAGTTTTTAACGCATTTCTAGGTAAAGTAATTTTAGGCATTTTTAGGATATAATTAGACGTGGTTGCATTTATTTAGATTTAAAAAATTAGCTTTTAGTTAATTTAGCACTTAAGTTTCGTGAATAGTCCCTTAGTTCTTTCCCTATTCGTGGTTTAAATCAATCAAACAAATCAAAACATCAGGCATTAAATTCCAAACCAATAACGACGTTGCAATTACCTCGTTGGGAAACGATTCGGGTTGACTAATCCGATTCAACGATCACACCGATTTGATTTAATATTCTTTTTCCGAATTTTTGAATCTATCTTCGATGATTATTTTTATCGCGATATTGGTTTTATCCGTACACCACCCTTAAGCCTTCATTATCAACTAATCGTGTCGAAATGTTTTAAGTTTCTCACCTATTTAGTCATTAAAGTGGCTAGCTTGGAGATAACTTGCGGTTTGGCATTGTGTGTGAAATCAAATTTTGGCGCCGTCGGAGGTTGTGTCGACAATATCGCTTGAGGTTTGACGATTAGTGACTCCGAGATCCTTCCCTTGTGAAGTTACTATTTTTCTAAAAATTAAAAGTAAAAAAATATATTTTTCTTTTTCTTTTGTATATATATATCAGATTAAAAATACAAAAAGATTTTCTCTGTGTTTTTGCTAATAAATAGAAGACACCAATTATATAACATTCTCAACAGAGGTGTTATCATTAATAAGTTCCTAACTAAAGATCAAAACTTGCCTTTGTGTCGTTTGTGAATTTATTTATCTTTATCGATAAACAAACCTGTGGTGGGTATAAGGGCGGCCGACATTAAATTAGGCTAAAAAGAAGGTTTTAATAAGCTTCATGTGACCTAAAAAGCTTCTCCGGCTAAACATGCGTTTGTCTTATAGAGGTGATTTATTCTTGGGATTATTGGTTAAGTTCATCGTGTGTTTCGAATACGTTATCATTTTATTGCCTTGTTTTGAAAGTGCATAAGCCTGCATCCAATAACTTCTGAATCCGATAATTGAAGCGCTACAATTCGAGAAGGCGAAATAGACGTGCTCCATTAATCAACCCGTTGAACTAATCTAACTCCACCCATTATCGAAATGGCGGAGGGGCGACCGTCTATGCTAGAACAACTCAAGCACCCACGAGGGGTTATGGAAGCCATCGTTGTCCGACAATGCGTTGCGATAACTTTGAGCTTAAACACGATTGATAAATTTGGTTTCATCAAGCCAATTTCGGATTGAGAGACGTACCACTCATATCCGACGATTCAACAAGCTCACGTCCATCAAGCAGTAACGTTCGAAAGAGGCTATCAAGCTACTACTCTTCCCGTTTCACAGGGGCCGGATTTGGCTCGAGAAACTACCCTCTCGATCGATAACCACATGGGAGAATTTAGTGTCAAAATTGTGAACGAATTTTCCCACCGTCTAAAACAACAAGCCTAAAAATGAAATAACAAAATTCACACAAAGATTTGATGAATCATTTAGTGAGGCATTGGACCGATTCAAAGATTTGCTTAGGCAATGTCCCCATCATGGTTTTTCGAGTTGCACCAACGATACGTTTATAACGGTTTGAATGAAACCGATCAAGACTCTCTTAATGCCGGTGGTAATTTGTTGACCCGATCAACGAGAGATGCCTTGTCGATTATTGAAAACAAATCTAAAGTTAGTACCTCCGTAGCAAATCGGTTCTTGAAAGAAGTGTTACACCATCGTCCTCGTCTTATGAAAATACGTCAGCAATCGATGCTAAGATTGATAAGCTACGGATATGATTCGGGCTTTGGTTAAGATTAAGACGGCTAAGGTTAATTCTTCTCCACCCGCCGAGTCAGCGGTGGAAGCGACTATTACTACTTGTGGTTGGCCGCATGCCTACTACAATTGTACCGCCACCGATAGTAATCCTTTCGATGCTAATGCGTAACGGAGGTAACCAATACCGTCCCTCAGTTGAACCGAACCCTCGTGTTAGTAATCAAATGGTACCTCCGGATTTTCTCCATCAAACAATCGGACTTCGTTTTAATCGAATCAAGTTCGTGGACCAAATGTTCAAAACCAATACAAAGCCCCATCAAATCAATACCAACCAGGAGTCAATTACAATCAAGGATATCAAGCTTGAGCTATCAAGCTCTTTTGCCCTCTAATGAATTCTAATTACGTTCGAACAATAATGCTACCATCCAAACCATGAAAACCCATTTCAAGTTTGAGAAAGAAGTTTCAATCTTGATAACTAGACTGAAACAATGAGTTTAGCGAAATTGACTTAACAACAAGATGGATGCTTGAGAATAAACTTGAGTATGTTGGATGTTTATTTTGCCAAATGAGTCAACCCTGGGGTTTGGGTTCTCTCCCAAGTAACACAAATCCAAACCGAAGGAGAAATGAAATCGCTACCATTCGAGATGATGGGCCCTCGATGACTACTTCCTCTCGGTGATGAGTAGCAGCACGAGAGACCAGGAGTGACAAAGGACCGGTAATTCCTCTTGATAATGGAAAACGGAAATGCCCAACCTCAAGTTGCCCAGTTCCTTCTATCTCCGTCATAATGCCGAGTTCTAACCTTACATCGTTTAATCTGTTCAATCGGTTTGACAAAATAAAAGTTGTTTCGGAACCAAGTTCAAACTTACGATTGATATGATCAAAGGCTGAAAAGATTTATGAAGAGAATTGGAACAAATTTCAAAGATTTAACTTGAGCCTACAGTCTAATTCTTCTCCGAACCAAGCTCCGAAGCTTGGTGATCCCGAAATTCTCCTTCCTTGCTCATAAATGATATTAAGGAATGTAATGCCCTAACCGATTCAGGTGAAAGCATAAGTCTCATGCCTCTTGCGATATATCGAGCTTGGATTGAACTCTTATACCGACTGTATAACTATCGAATTAGCTAATCGCACAATTGCTCCACTGGGTTGGCGTGGTCGCGATGTTATGGTACGAGTGGATAAATTCCATTTCCGGTGGATTTGTTATATAGAGGTCGATTCGGAGTCCTCTCACTTTAGGAAGACCATTCTTGAAACGTGAAAAGTCATTGTGGATCATTACCAAGGCGTTAACGTCGGAAAAGGAAATGAAAAATAGTGTTCTATGCAAAAACGTCAAAACCTCCACCGATGATCATTTATTCATAGCATGGTGTGATTGATTTTCTCAAGAAAATGGTGATCCCATTTTACCATATGATCCGAATGATGTGAAGAACATTGAGCCTAAAACGTCTCGAATTGATCTTTCAAGGTTTACGATCAAGAGTATATCGACAATACAAGCTTTAACGGAAAAACAAGAAAAGGAGTCTACCGGTAGTGGTGGAAACCGCTAGCTCTAAGAGCACACCTTTGGCATCCCACCTCCCATTTCTAAGAAAATCCAGACCTTCGGAGTGGCAATCCCACTCCTTTTTCTGAAATCTTGGAACCTTCTTTTGAGACATCTTTCGATCCAGAATCTTTCAAAACGACATTCACGAATCCCTTGTTCGAATTCGATTCTGAATATACTCAAAATTTTGAAAATCAACTCTTTTACGAAGAAAGTGAGAAGTTCACCGATGAACTTGCTCCTGCCGACTCGATTTTCTCTAAGGATGAAGAAGAATATGATGATCCGTTTCTCACAAAGAAAGATAAGGAAGTGAAGATTTCAACAGATGAACTTGTTGATCCCAGGGTCCATATTATTTTTAACCGAAGTGATTCCTCTCTGTGAGGATTTTCACATAGATGACACTTTGATCTCCTTCCTCTCAGAAGACAAGATTTTCAACCCGGGATATCTTGATGAGTTTTATGCTAAAAATGTCATTCGAGATAAGGATCCTCTCTTGGATGCCTTCGTTGATGAGCCTTTGAAATACACCTTTCCTTACCATGAGCTCTCGTCTTTCTTGGAGTTTTCTCTTGCTCGATCTTTCATCCTTTCGTCGCCCAAAAACCACCGGATGATGGATCGATCTTTCATATACCTTATGTGAGTTTGGGAGGAGTTATTCTTTATATGCTTGAGCCGACATTTTCTTTCCTCCCACCCACCAGTCTCATTCTTTGGGAATAGGAGACCGTTACGACTACAGTATACCTTTCTTCCCCAGGACAAATGAATTGGGGGCCAGTCGGGCTAGCGACTTCGTTTAAAAAACAAGCTTCGTGGGAGGAACCCCATGCTTATCTCTATCTTCTTTCTATTTTCTAATAAGTGGCCGGTTAGCCTCTTCGATTTCGCGTGTTTGGTTGTTTGTGATGTTGTGTAGGATTTTCCCGATATGAAGACTCTGCTCCGAAGTTTGTCTTTCTCCCTCGAAGTTTCATGATCGATCGTGGAAATCCGATATCCGAAAATCTTATCGACTAACGTTTATCTTTGAGCATACTTAATAAACGGCTTTTAAATTTTCGTTGATACCCTTGCTTTAAACATTGAGGACAATGTTTGCTTCTAGTCCGGGTAGGGTAATCTTGATTTGATTTGACCGCCTTTATTTTTGTGTGTTCTCTGAACCCGTTTTTCCTTAGAAAATGAAAAATTGTGCTATACCGAGAAAATTTAAAATTTTTAAGCTTTTGTTAAGTCTTTTTGATTGAAAAGTTTGCTAGTCTCTTAGATAAGAAGCTATAAAAAGCGAATTCTAGCTCACAAGGTAAAGAATTTGCAAGTTTCCCTGAGTGATTTTAAATATGCATTACTTGATTTCATTTGACAAAGCATTTGCTAAGTTAATATCGTTTGACACCTTGTTGACTTTCCATGGTGAGAGTAGGAATAGAATTGACTTGACCAAGGAAGTGTTGAGCCCTAGCTTGTTCCCTTAACCATAGATAATTTAATTATCGGCTAAGCATCCAAGGATCTCATTGGGATTTTAAATTTGCGGAGATCGAGAAATGATAGAGTTACTTATGAGTTTAGATGCTAAAAGTGGAGTAGTTGGTTCTCTTTAGAGCCCATTGAAGGTACTTATGGCTTTTTGTTCCCACAAAATTGTTTCACCCCATATCCGTTAAATAATAATTAGAGATGTTGAGTTTTTGGCGATAGTTAGTTCTTTTTCTTCTTTAGAGAATCCTTGCCCAGGAGAGTTGGGTACACATCGAGGTGCATGTAAGTGTTACGGTGTAATAGACAACTGATTCGATAGTTTTTGCTATTGTTTCTATTGTTAAAAAAGCCGTAGGGTTTGGAGTTTGGCACAAAAATTAACATGAAATAAAGCCCAAATGTTTTAAAGTTGAAAAATCCAAAGCTATAAAAGTTGTCTTAGACTTCTATAAAAGGCAGAGGAAAATCCAAAGTCATAATAAGACTTCTGATAAAGCGGTAATCGTTGAGTTAGAAGTTTAAAAGACCAAGGGCCTAAATTGCAAAATGCAAATGTGAAATAGTGTTAAGCCAAACTTGGATCCGGAGATGTCTAAATAAAGCTTCGTCTCTGACTCGAGAAGAGTTGTCTCGGCCATATAAAGGATATTCTCCCTAATCGCGTGTGAAATTAGGACCTTGATGTGGACCTCATTCTTGTGTGCAATGGTTTTCAAGGGAAGGTGGATAACTAATTAGCGACTTAGCTTTGTATCTTTATCAGAATAAAAGTTATCGAAACGAGAATTATGAAGAAATTCATGTCTCACAAAAATAAAAATCTAGAGGAAAATAGGAAAATGGGAACAAAAGGTAATTACACAAGTAACTTCCATGGGTAGTGTTAGCATCTAGAATCATACTTAACAATGATTTCGATTTTACGCTTAGTTTGGGGACTTGTGAAAAATCAGGGACGATGTATTCTATCCATATGGTCACTTCATGTGTTGTGTTTTTTCACTCGCGGATCCTAACGTGTCTTTTGAAAAATGTTGGAGTTATTGATCGACATGAAAGTTCAACAAACCGTCATTCATAACCGGAATGTGCTTAATCGTAATATCTATATGTGAATTAAAAAGGTAAACGGGGCGTTTTTTAGAATTAAGGCTTTCTTAATCTCTTTTGAGGAATCTTTGCTACTTCTTCAAAGGTTTAGTAGAAAGAGATTGAAATCCTTGATTTTAGAAGCATGAGTTGATTGCATTGCGTGAGGACACGACAATGGTCTCGTCTGGGGTATTTTGATATGTGCAAAAACACATATCATTTCTTTATCAAATAAAACCCAAAATAACCAAGAAAGAGCCGTTTATTGCTAATATTCGTTGTTTTCTTGAGTTGTGCTTGTGCAGGTACGGATATGTCAAAACACACAATAAGAAGCCAAATCAGACGTAAATCCGAGCACGAGAGATTAAGAGAGTTTGAGCTGAGCTGGAAGGTCGAGATTAGCATTTTGAAGATTTTATTCTCTGAGGATGATTTTTGGAAGTTATAATCAAGTTTGAAGAAATGTCAAGATCAGTCCCTTATCTTTGAGCATTTGGCAAAAGTGATCCCTTAAGTTTCAGAAATTTCAAATTTCACCCTTGGATTATTTAAGAATGACAAGTTTGGCCCTTGAAAGAGATTGTCAGAATTACAGTTCTGGTCCCTTGAAATTGAGATTTTACACTATGGATCCTTAAGATACACCTTGGTTCTATATTAGTCCAAATCCATATACAAACCCACGGCCCAACATTCAAGACCCGATCCAATCTACTAAATCAATACGGTAATAACTCTATACAGTTACCGGTTTATTACCCAAGTCAACCTACCCAAACCCTCAAAACAATCAAACAAATATAAAAAAACTACCCCGTGCCTTTTTACCCCAAACTGGTAATAACATGAACCCTAAATCCTATTCGGTCAATTGGTCAAAATTACCACAATTAAGGGTATATCCGTACTTCTTACGACACTGGCCGACACATGGGGAGTGCCAAGTCACTATCCGTGTGCATCATCTCAATATCGCCCTCTCATTTAAAATGCGTGACATTGTGATCCAAGGGTTGTGATGATAGATTGATAGGCGGATTTGATCAGAGGGTTGATATCTACTCAAAGAAGCACAAAGTGGGATTTCTAGATCCTTCCAAGAGCCTCAAGACCTCAAGCTCACCTATATAAGGCCCTTCATTCGTTCACAATAGATATCTCTCTTTCTTTAAATTTTCAGTAGCTTAGTGTAGCTTATCAGTATCATTTTAGTTTATAATAGCTTATTCTCAAGTCATATCAGTTTGTTTCTCATCTCACTCAAAAAAAAAAAAAAAAAAAAAACATATCAAATTTATTTTGTGGATTGATCCACACTCATCTACTGTTTCATTAGGTTCATTTAAGCTTTATATAGCTTATAGTGAGCTTAACTTCAATTAAATCTCAATTTACTTCAAATCTAAAAAGCAGTCAACAAATGTCAACTGTAGCTGATTGAAGCAGATATGATCTGATTTGCTGGTTTGATCATGGATTTGGGTTGATATCAGTTGTTTTTGGGTTGAGATCAGAGTTAGGTAGTGGTACTTTGAGCTGTTTATCAAGTCATTGTGACTGGACCTTTGTAAGTTCTGTGTGTTTTCATAACTGTTCTATTGGTACTATGATTTTGTGTTGAATAATGTTAGATTTATTGCATGATTTAGCTCTAATATGATCATTTGAGTTTGTTTAGAAGAAAACCTTAGGATTAATCTGAGATATATAAGTTTTAACTTGCATATTAGTAGTAGAACTAGTGTTTGGATCAGTAGTGTATTTGTGATTAAGCTTTGGATTGTGCTTGAAAACTGCATACTCAGTCTTTATTTCAGTCACTTGAATCACTTTAGACTTAATATTGCATCTACTTTCTCTCTAAGTCAAAATCACATGTTAACTGTTCTTATCTCATTTACTGTTGGAATCAGTTTCTCAAATTTAGCATATAGGTGTAAAATTTGATAAACCAGCTTGTTAAAATTGTATTTAATCAGTATTCATCAACATCAGTCCTACATTTGCATTTAAATCTCACAAAAGTCAAACATCAGTAACTGCTTGATTAAGTCAAAACATGTCAAAACCTGTTTTTGCGGATCTTTAGACATTACAGTTGTTCATTTCAAGTAGTTAGGGTCTCATATTTGGTCCAACTGTAGTTTGCTAGGTGGTCTTGAAGACCATATCTGATTTTCAGTTTGGTGCTTTAGATTAGCTTATATAGTAGCAAAGTAGAGGCCGTGTAAATTTTGGATTAGATATCGCTTAGCATCATATCTTAGTAGTGTGCTTATTTAAGGTTAGGAGTAGCAGTAGTTAGTTGATTTAGAGTAGTTATAGTATAATTTAGCTTTTGTAGAAGTTTGGTGGCTTATTGTGCTAGTTTGCTTATTCATAAGTGCTTATTTGCATCGGTTACAACTGCAACCCTCATATCTCACACATAAGCTTATGATTTTATATTTTTCATAGATTTAGAATAACATTTTAGAATTTTCCTGAATTTTTCATAATTTTTGGTCACTGTTTGCTATTTTTCTCAATTTAAAACAGTTTTTAGTCATTTTTAAATAGCTTTTATTGCAAATAATTAAGAAAAGTTCAAAAATAATTTTTCAATTTTCAGTTTAAGAAAAATATAAAAGCATAAAAAATATTTTCCCTATTTTCCCCTTTTATTGGTATTTTCACAATTTAAATTAGATTTAAATAGTTTTAAATTAGTAGAAAATAGAAAAATAATCAGAAAAATATATAAAAATAGTTTTGAAAATTCTCTTATGGTATTTTAGATTTTATAAAAATAGTTTCATATTTTTCCCTTAATTTTCATAATATTTAGTATTTTAATTTAGTTTTAAAAGTTAATAATTAGTTTTTAATTTTAATAAATTCCAGAAAAATCTTAAAAAAAATAGTTTTAATTCATAAATAGTTTTTAACTTGCATTTCTAGAGTAAAAGTAATTTTAGGCATTTTTAGGATATAATTTAGACGTAGTTGCATTTTATTTACGTTTCGTTAATTCCGTTTTAGTTAATTTCGCACTTAGGATTTCCCGTAGAATAGATTCCCTTAATTACTTTCCCTATTCCTGTAGTTTAATAAAATCAATCAAACAAATCAAACATCGAGCATTAAATTCCAAACCAATACGACGTTGGCAATTCCCTTTCGTTGGGAAACGATTCGGGTTGACTAATCCGGTTCTTGATCCATACGGAGATTTGATTTAATATTCTTTTTCCTAAAGGAATTTTGAATCTATCTTCGTGATTATTTTTGATATTGAGGTTTTATCCATTTACACATACCCTTAAGCCTTCATTATCAATCGAATCAATGCAGACTGTTTTAAGTTTCTTACGGTTAGTCATTCACAAGTGGCTAGCTAGTGTGAGATAACTTGACGGTTTGGCATTGTGTGTGAAATGGTCATCTTTTATCATCTTTCATATTTATATCATATTTTCTCCCCTGATCAAAAATTTTCAAATCCTTTGAGATTTTGGATCTCAAGAGATTTAAATATGTAAGAAACAAAACATTTGGTGGAGAAAAAAATGTGTCTTGTTTTATAAGATCTGAAGTGGACAACACTGAAGTTCCCTTTTTATATAAAAGGGAAGCCACATTAGATAACCTAGCACTATTACATATATTATACTTGTTTATAGTAATTACACCACTTTTTACACATCCAAATACAAAACATAAACTACTTCCGGAAGATATCTTCATTCAGTTCTTTGAAGCGACTTATAGTGACCGCACGAAGTCTACCACCCAAAAACTTTCAAGGCTAGATAGATCATCCTAGTCTTCAATCTTCATCGATTGCAAAGAATGAAATCTTCACACCTCTTCACATCCTCATCGGACCCGAAATTCGTTTTGTCCCCGGCTTCATATCAATTTTGATTTCTTTCACTCTAGAGTTCAATTCTTCTTGACCATCTTGGTGTACCATCACCGAAAATTTGTATAACTCACACAATCTCATTAACATTCTTGACCCGTATCGTCGGTGAGAGATGACTGCTCTGGGGGTGTCGATCACTATATATTCATGACGATATTCATGTCCCTTTGCTTCCCATTGCGGTCTTGTTAGGTTGACACGAGTCTGGTAACTTTCAATTCCCAATTGAAAATCCCCAAATCTAGTCGAATGACCAAGCCTCTAATCCGGAGATGTGTTGAGAGCCTTCTTCTCCGGCGAGGAAGATGGGTCAAGGTGTCCTAGAGGTTCAGAAGATAGAGATCTTCAAAGTCATTTGGCATTAGATGCTTGAAGTCGTTTTCTTCTATAGTGTACTTTAAAGTCGCTCTTGAGAACAATCTTCTTGGTAATCATACCCGTAGATTGAGAGGATCTCTATTCGATAACACTTAGAATCACGCACGGATCGAACGACTTTGCGACTCTTTTAGCACTATGTCTTTCGATTTAGAATTGTTTCTTCTTGAACCACCAATGAGAAATGCCATATGAGGGCAATGTCATCTTGTTGCTCTTTATGCGCTTAAAATTGATCCGGAACCATCTATTCGAGACCTTGATCGTGTAGGTAGGCTGCTTTCATCTTTTAAATCGATAATGGTCTTCTTCGAAGTGCGACCACATAGATAGTCTAGATCATGGTTGAAGAATCATGATGAATGGTCATAAATCCGTGTTCACCGCCGAGAGGAAGAGGTTGTTCACATCAAACCTATTGATCACTCCTTGCGACTTGATCATTCAGCATTCTATAGCATTCCTCCATGATATTGAAGTGATTTAACATCCGAGTGGAAGACTTTAACTATTTCAAATGCTGGGCCTTCAAGATCTTTAGGAGTAATTGATGTAATTTCCTTCTTCTCACAAAACCACTTTATAAAGCTTCCGATATCCCCTGTGAAGTGAAGAAGAGAATCTTGGTGCTTCATAGTTGGAAATAATAGTTGACGTAATTATTTCTGAGTTTGTTGAATCGACTCGAGGAATGAACCATGAAGGTTTAGGAGTTTGAGGTTTATCTTGGGTAAGCCAACTTTGAGTAACATCCTTTGAAGGTGTAGCTGTAGATGTTTTGATTCGTTTTCCCTCAATATAAGCATCCAACCAATCTTATTCTTCGTAACATTGGGGATGTGCTTGGTAGAGCGTCATCATCTTGATTAGACTCTTGAGAACAGCGAAAGACTCTTCATTTATTATTTGCTCTTCGGAATAGTGGGGATGGTTGGTGTAAACGAGGAGTCGATGGTGGTCCATGCAATAGACATCTTTGAGATCTTTTACCACTTGAAGTACGGTTTTGTCTCGAGTTCTGGTGTTGGTGAAGGTGGGCTTGCTTTGTGAGAAGTGGTTGCTCCAGAAGATCCTCCAACTCCTAATGTGCCAGCACCACCAGTAGGAGGTGGTGGTGGTGAGTTTGGACCTCCTGACATATCTTTTGAATCCATCTGAACAAATCTTATTTTCTTATTTGCCTCCCTTTCACGAGCATCAACTACAAACTGCTCATAATCATCATGCCTCATAGATTCATCGAGTGCCTCGTATAATTTCTTGTGAGTACTGTGAAAGTGCTCTCCTGCCTCATACATTTTTTCTGAGAGAACTGATCTCATGTCAGAGATTTGTAAGTCTTTGAATCGCTGAATGTCACACCTTCAAAATATCGCAGCGGAACGATAGTGTCTTTGGGGTATGACGTCATAGCACAAAGTATGGATACAGAAAACGACCTCTAAAATGAGACGTTTTGAAAAGTTTACCATTCGATTAAATAAAGTTAAAGTTTACAAAACATGAGATCTCATAGTTTGATAATACATAAAGGGTTACAAAACAATGAATGGTAATTGATAAAACACGAGACTCAATGTATGCCATGTGACCCAAGCTCATGAAATGCTATCGCTATACGACACGAGATAAACATGCTAAAAAGTGTCAACACAATGGTTGGTGAGTTCATAAGTTTGTTGAAAATGATTTGAAAAAGTCTTTGAAGAATGTTGATGCAGCAAAGGCATTGTAAATCCATTCAGTTTCGAGTTCCGCCCATACAAAACTCGCAACCTATGTGTTCACAACCCATTGCCTGAAATAGAATTGTCAATTTGTAAGTAGGACATATGTGCATACGATATATACATGTACTTAATGCAAAGAATCACATCCAACTGAACCTCTTGACAAGTCTTAATTGTTTGTTGTGTCTCATTGAATAACTTATTATATATATTCACCCGAGTCAAGTCATCAGGGACACAAGGGTGGGGCGTCGCCCGATAGTATATCAATACCTCTCCGCCGGCTCCCTTGTTAACCATTGCTAAAGTATGTATGTTGAAGCATAATTGAAAACAAGTTTAGCACATTAAGGCACATATCGCAATAAACCACACATAATGTCCAAATAGTATAAGAAGTATAGTGTAACACAATTGTATAAATGGTTTGAGTATTCGCCAGAGTAAAAACAAGTATTTAAGCATGTATCTCCCCCAAAGAGTTTGTAAGAATTTAAACGAGTAAAAGCGGGTATGAACTCACCTGGTATGATTGATATGCTAACAAAATGAAGTGCAATGAAAATTGGGAAACTATCCATAACCTAAAATGAATGATATGTTCTAATGTAAATCATGATACAATGTCGTGCATGCAAATCCATATGTAATCTATACCACTTGTACGTTTTTGAAAATAGAATTTATCGTCGAAATATATGTTTATGACATCTCGTCATGTTTATAAAATACTTTACAAGTATATACGTTGAATCAAAATCCTACGATAATCGTTTTGAAATTTATTGTGAGATTATAACTTTTCGTCGTAAAATAATGTTACTTGCCAATTTCATGAAAGTGACTAAACGGCCTCGAAAAGCTAGTCGTAAAATGGTGCACGTCGAGTGTCAGAAAACAAACTCAACGGTTTTGGGAAGCTTGTATCATTATCTCAAAGTTTTAGCATTTAAGTTTTCATCCTAGAGGTCTCGATCATGGAGATAAATATAGGTTAAGTATGGTACTTGTATCCAAAATATTGTTTAAGGGTGGTTTTCGGCAAAGTTTGAGTGACTATATTTTATTCGTTACAACTCCGCTTGACAAACGGTTGGAAATTTTGGAAAATAGGCTAGAAATGAACTTACTTTTACTAGAAGACATCACGTTATAAAAAGTATTACATCCATGTTAAAAACGACCCTCAACATGGTCACTTGTTGTGTAGTAAGGTTTGTCTAATAGAATTATATTAGTTTTTCTTATATAATAAAGTTACAGCTTTGTGTAGCGTGTGTATAATTTAATCGTTACAAGTCCGTTTTCTCGTTTTTCTACATCCTTGATTCGTATAAAGTATACTAATATATTTTGATAAGTCGACACATTTAATAACGCTTAAGCCTCATTTTTGACTCGTAAGGAGTGACATTTTCATGCTGAAATTTGGAATTATTAGTTTTCGTTCGTCAAACTTCAAAATTCATAACTTCCGTTATAACTCCGTTTAATCCGTTCAAGTGACCACGTTTTCGTTTTAAAGTGTATTTTCCAAATGTCTAGCCCAAAATTTTTATCACTGTCGAAAATTCCAGATTTCACAATTTTGATGGACCTTAATTAGACTTGTCGAAATGAGTTTTTCACGCGCAAAACCTATTCTAACCAATTCAAAACCACTCCGAAGCTATTCTAATCCTACCATACACCTTCTTAGGGTGTCATGGGTTCCTAGGCATCACCAAAAGTGATATGTTTCAAGAAGTAATTATAGGATGACAAATATATATATAACTCTTAAAAACAATGAAAAGTGGTATAAACATCCATAAGACTTGCATTTTTTCTCAAATATGATGAAATGAACATAAAGTAAATATGAAATATGAAAATGAATATGAGATGCTTACTAGTTAACTTGATGAGGTTAATGAACAATGGTTTAATCCTAAACACCCAAGGTTTTTATTTCACAACCTTAATCAAGAGTGTGTCTAGATTGTAATTAACTTGTCTTGAAAATATTTTGGTGATCCTTCTTGATCCTCCTATGGTGGCCTTTTATGGAGAAAAGAAGAGAAAGGATATTTGTTTTCACCTTTTTAATCTCATGTATGTGGTGTAATCTAATGTATAATATGAATATAAAAGCTAAGATATTTTGCAAATATAAAGTGAGTCATCCATGTGAATGTCGACATTCATGTTAGAAATAAAAGATTTAGTGCAATTTAATTAGTTAAGTATGTATAGGTAGAAGTAAATGTGTAGCTATTTAAAGATAATTAGTAACTTGTATACACATTTGAGTATTTAGGGTAGCGTTAGCTAAAAATAAATTTTAACGGGTCAAGATAAAATATATTGAGGTCACAAAAATTATAAAAATACATTTCTTGAAAGATTTGAGTGAAATAATAATTATCGTGTAGTATTTACAAGAACGTAAATATTATATAAATATAACAATTTATATACGAAATAAATTTAAAACATTGGGTAAACTCATAATATTATTTTTATAGTCTTAATAGTATAAATATGTTGGGATAATTTTTGGAAGTATCGGACCAATTGTTCAAAATAATTAATTACGCGATAGCGTTTATTTAATATGAAATTAAACGCTTAATGTAAAATGCAAACCCATGCATGAACTAGTATGATGAATGTTGAGTTTGAGAAATGACAAAAAATTGAGAATTGTGACATTCTTCCCATGTCAGAGGAATCACGGCCTCGTGATTCATTCGATGATACTTAAAGGTCTACCCTAGGTTTGCGAAATCAGGGGTGTATGGTCAAAGTGCTTATGCCAAAACTTACGTCTGGTTTCTTATCTATTAGAGGCTCACTG
Organism: Chrysanthemum makinoi; assembly: GCA_910596185.1. Taxonomy (NCBI): domain Eukaryota; kingdom Viridiplantae; phylum Streptophyta; class Magnoliopsida; order Asterales; family Asteraceae; genus Chrysanthemum; species Chrysanthemum makinoi. The sequence goes on along the minus strand of OU343216.1, from coordinate 5,681,295 downwards.
ATGAATAATCTGATGGATCACTTAATGGTCTAGGGACGTACCGATTGCATTGGAACACTTCGGTCCCTAAATAGAATGCTCGATCGTGGTGGGTGATATTGAGTACAGGTTTGGGTTATTTCCTTCAATTGCTAAAGCTAGGTGCTGGTTACCCTGTGGTTGTCCCTGTGTTCCATTCAACTTAGGACAATTATTCGGAAGTGATTAATTTGTTACATTCAAAGCAAGTCCTTTGGTTATTCCTCATGTTGCCCGTTAGCGGGTGTTACGTGTTTTGCTCCTTAAGATGGCGTATCGATTGCAATTTGTACACAATGGCAGGGCTGGTCTTGAGATGATGATAAGAAAATTTAGCACATTTGGGATGTGTACCCGCATACTCTCTTTGTTCAGTACGGTTGCCCCAAAACTCTTGACCTTTTGTTGTCTGCTACCACGTCCATCTGCATTCACCCACTCGCTTACTTCCTCTTGTCGGCTCTTCAAAGTACCATTTCTAACCATCTTTCTGTCAGGGTTCCACCTCGATTGCACTTTGTATTGTAGACCGGTCGTTTTCACGATTCCAGTTCGAGGCACAAGACCATATATGTACCTCGCGATTCTCTTGGATTCTGGGGTAACCATATGAGGAACTAGTCTGGCTAACTCATGAAATCGATCTGTGTGGTGACCAACTCCTATGATAGAGTGATGATAAAGTTCATGTTCCGTTTCGCATTTCATTGTCCGGCGTACACTTCTTGCAATAGCGCCAATTCATCCCATGTCATACCTATATCTTTTCTCGCCCTAGCTTGTAGCGTGTGTTCCACCATGTCAATGCCTTCCCCGATAGCAAGCAAGCACATACTTCACCCTCGATGTATGGCACAATTGCGATGTCGATCCTTGACTCTGTCTTCTCGCCCATCGAGTATCGCCAAAGCACCTCCTATACCATCAAACTCCACGGTTTGCATCTGAAAATTCCTTCGTGCATCCAGTTCCGTTGTTGTTGTTGTTGTTTTGTTGTTGTTGTTGCCACTTTAACTACATTGTTGGTGTCGCCATTCCCGTTCCGTGGTTTCCCGAGTTATTCATATGAACAGTGTGACAATAGTGGGAAGCAAGATTTGAAGTTGTTGAGCGATGATGGCGGCAAAATCGGTTTGGCGTTGTTGTCATTGTTCCCATGTGCGACCGCCTCTCTACCTCCACTCTCATCGTCCTTCCACCCTTTGCCGCACCACCACCTGGTGCTACGTGTTACCCTCTTTCGTGCCATGATCTCTGCAAGGAAAGGACCGTTGAGTTCCCAATGTCTTTACTGCGTCCTCAAACATAATACCACGCCACAAATTGGTTCCTAAGGTGTGTCACACGATCTTATCGTGGTGGCATATGTCCATGTGGGTTGTGCGCATTTATAATTATGTTGGCCACCATAATTATAACACTCATTTCACGTGTACATACCACCAAGCATACATGTCTCGGCGATTGATGTTATTGAAATAGGTAGCCATTCTATCATCCGATTCTAAACGGTGAAGGAGGGATTTAGGGTAGGTATCTAGGGAGAGTCGCACTTGGTGTATAGGAAATTCCGTTAGGTGCTAAAGTCACTATGAGGTTTAGTCGCCGATTTCCAAAGTATCCTCAAGAGAACTCCCATCCTCGGTCAAAATCATCAAATCTACACAGCTATATAGTAACACTTGCTTTCGATCTCGTGTCTCATCAAACAAGCTGTCCGCGAGATCAAGTTAGATAAGTGCTCATTACTGAGCTCCATATTTTTGATGACTTGACTAGGTTTTGGGACTCCCTTATCGGTACAAGGAAACTACGTTATCCAATGAGGTGGTTCTAGAAGAAATTTTAAGAAAACATATCTTCGAAAAGTGTGTGATAGAGAAAAAAGGATCGACGTGAAAGCGGTTATAGTCTAGGAACTAAAATGCAACCTAGTTATCTATAACCAAGTCTCGATACCAATCTGTGCACCCCCAAATATCATGGCCGGAGCGATAGTGTCTTTGGGGTATGACGTCATAGCACAAATATGGATGACAGAAAACGACCTCTAAAATGAGACATTTTGAAAAGTTTACCATTCGATTAAATAAAGTTAAAGTTTACAAAACATGAGATCCCATAGTTTGATAATACATAAAGGGTTACAAAACATGTCGAATGGTAATTGATAAAAACACGAGACTCCAATGTATGCCATGTGACCCAAAAGCTCCTTGAAATGCTATCGCCTACACCGAGATAAACATGCTAAAAGTGCCAACACAATGGTTGGTGAGTTCATAAGTTTGTTGAAAATGATTTGAAAAAGTCTTTAAAGAATGTTGATGCAGCAAAGGCATCGTAAATCCATGATCGAGTTCCGTACAAACTCGCAACCTATGTGTTCACAACCCATTGCCTAATATAGAATTGTCAACCTTGTTTGTAAGTAGGACATATGTGCATATGATATATACATGTACTTAATGCAAAGAATCACAGCCAACTGAACCTCTTTACAAGTCTACATTGTTTGTTGTGTCTCATTGAATAACATATTATATTCACAGTCAAGTCATCGGGGACTCAAGGGTGGGGCGTCGGTAGCGATACTACTATCAATACCTCTCCTAGGCTCCCGGTGATTGCTAAGTAAAGTATGTATGTTGAAGCATAATTGAAAACAAGTTTAACACATTAAGGCACATATCGCAATAAACCACACATAATGTCCAAGAGTATAAGAAGTATAGTGTAACACAATTGTATAATGGTTTGAGTATTCGCAAGAGTAACACAAGTATTTAAGCATGGATCTCCCCAAAGTTGGTAAGAATTTAAACAGTAAAAGTGGGGTATGAACTCACAGTATGATTGATATGCTAACAAAATGAAGTGCCGAAATGAGGCTCGGAAACTATCCATGACCTAAAATGAATGATATGTTCTAATGTAAATCATGAAACAATGTCGTGCATGCAAATCCATAATCTATATACCACTTGTACGTTTTTGAAAATATAATTTATCGTCAAAATATATGTTTATGACATCTCGTCATGTTTATAAAATACTTTACAAGTATATACATTGAATCAACATCCTATGATAATCGTTTTGTGATTTATTGTGAGATTATAACTTTTCGTCGTAAAATAATGTCATTTGACAATTTCATGAAAGTGAATATACGGCCTCGAAAAGCTAGTCGTAAAATGGTGCACGTCGAGTGTCAGGAAACAAACTCAATGGTTTTGGGAAGCTTGTATCATTATCTCAAAGTTTTAGCATTTAAGTTTTCATCCTAGAGGTCTCGATCATGGAGATAAATATAGGTTAAGTATGGTACTTGTATCCAAAATATTGTTTAAGGGTGGTTTTCGGCAAAGTTTGAGTGACTATATTTTATTCGTTACAACTCCGCTTGACAAACGGTTGGACATTTTGGAAAATAGGCTAGGCGAACTTACTTTTACTAGAATACATCACGTTATAAAAAGTATTACATCCTTGTTAAAAACGACCCTCAACATGGTCACTTGTTGTAGTAAGGTTTGTCTAATAATTATATTAGTTTTCTTATATAATAAAGTTACAACTTTGTAAACGTGTATAATTTAATCGTTACAAGTCCGTTTTCTACTTTTTCTACATCTTTAGATTCGTATTAAAGTATACTAATATATTTTTGATAAGTCGACACATTTCATAATGCTTAAGCCTCATTTTTTATTCGTAAAGAGTGACATTTTCATGCTGAAATTTCTGGAATTATTAGTTTTCGTCGTCAGACTTCAAAAATTCATACTTCTTGTTATAACTCCGTTTTAACCCATTCAAGCGACCACGTTTTCGTTTTAAAGTGTATTTTCTAAATGTCTAGCCCAAAATTTTTATCCACCATCAAAAATTCCAGATTTTACAATTTTGATCAGACCCTTAATTAGACTTGTTGAAATGAGTTTTTCACGCGCAAAACCTATTCTAACCAATTCAAAACCACTCCGAAGCTATTCTAATCCTACCACACACCTTCTTAGGGTGTCATGGGTTCCTAGGCATCACCAAAAGTGATATGTTTCAAGGAGTAATTATAGGATGACATATATGAATTTATATAGTTTATAAACAATTTAGTGGTATAGACATCATATAACTTGTATTTTTTACTCAAACATGATAATATGAAAATAATATGAGTATGAAATATGAACATGAATATGAGATGCTTACTAGTTAACTTGATGAGGTTTATGAACAAAGGATTTATCCTAAACACCCAAGGTTTTTATTTCACAACCTTAATCAAGAGTGTGTCTAGAGTGTAATAAACTTGACTTGAAAATATTTTGTGAACTCTTCTTGGTCTTTCTATGGTGGCCGGTCACAATGGAGAAGGGAAGAGGAGAGGAACTTTACTTTCACCTTTGATATTTTGATAACTATGTGTAGATTAAAGTATAATATGAATATAAGTTAAATATAGATTAGATATTTTGCTTCCTAAGGTGTGACTCATTCTTGTGGTCGACATATACAAAGAAAAGACTATTGAGATTGGTAATGGTTAAGTGCTTGTATGTATAAAAGTAATGTATAGTTAAGTTAAGTATTATTAGTAACTTGTATATATATTTAAGTATTTAGGGTAGCGTTAGCTAAAAATAAATTTTAACGGGTCAAAATAAAATATATTGTAGTCATAAAAATTATAAAAATACATTTCTTGCAAAAATTTAGTGAAACAATAATTATCGTGTAGTATTCTGAAAACCGTTGTAATTATATAAATATAACAATTTATCTATGAAATAAATTTAAAACACCGGGTAAACTCATAATATTATTTTTATAATCTTAATATGAGTATAAAATATATCGGAATAATTTTTGAAAGTACCGGATCAAATGTTCAAAATAAATGATTCGCGATAAGCGTTTATTTAATAAAATTTATCGTTTAACGTAAATGCAAAATCATGCATGAACTAATATGATGATGATGATGATGCTAATGATATGTAGACTAAACCTAGTCTATATGAAATGTCCTTGATGATTGCATATGAATTGAGCTAAACTAAGGTTAGAATTTAATGTTTGTAAACCTAGTTTACGATAAACGATGAAATAGTAAATGTGAGAAATGACCGGAAATTAAGAATTGTGACATTCTTCCTATGTCAGAGGAATCACGTCCTCGTGATTCAATTAATGATAAATATAAGTCTACCATTAGGTTTCGCGAAATCAGGGTGTATGGTCAAAGTGCTTATGCCAAAACTTACGCGTCTAGGTTTCATATCTAATGAGGCTCATGAATCTGAATATCTGATGGATCACTTAATGGTTTAGGGAAAGCGTACGATTCGCATTCGGGCTGCCTCGGTCCCTAAATAGAATGCTCGAGCTCGGGGTGGACTGATATTGAGTACTTGGTTTGGGTTATTTCCTTCATTTGCTAGAGCTAGTCTTGGTTACCACGTGGTTGCCTTGTTCCATTCAACCTAGGACAATTATTCTGTAGTGATCGGGCTGTTACATTCAAAGCAAGTCCTTTGATTATTCCTCATGTTACCCACATTAGCTGTTACATTACACTTCTCCTTAAGATGGCCGTATTGATTGCAATTTGTACACAAGCGGCAGGGCTTGGTCTTCGGATGATGATAAGCACACTTGGCACATTTGGGATGTATACCATACTCTCTCTTTTTCGTACCAGGTTGCCACAAAAACTCTTGCCCTTTTGTTGTCGCTACCGTCCATCTACCTATTCGACCACTCGCTTCCTTCCTCTTGTCATTGCTCTTCAAGTACCATTTCTAACCATCTCGTCTGTCGGGGTTCGGCCCTCATTGCACTTTGTATTGTAGACGGCTCAGTTGTTTTCACAGTTCCGGATTTGGGACAAGACCATATATGTACCTCATGATTCTCTCTGGATTCGGGGTAACCGATGAGGAACTAGTCGGCTAATTCATGGAATCGATCGTGTGGTCGCATGACCGACTCTATCATAGAGTGATGATAAAGTTCATGTTCTAGTTTCATTTCATTGTCCGGGCAAGCTCCTCTTTCAATAACGCCTTAAATTCGTCCCATGTCATACCTATAGCTGCCTCGCCTTAGCTGTAGCTGTGTTCCACCATGTCAATGCCTTCCTGATAGCAAGCAAGCAACATACTTCACCCTCGATGTGCGGCACAATTGCTGATGTCGATCCACGACTCTGTCTTCTCTACCCATCGAGTATACGCCAAAGCATCTCCTATACCATCAAACTCCATGGGTTTGCATGCTGAAAATTCCTTATCGTGCATCCATTCGGTTGTTGTTGTTGTTGTTGTTGTTGCCACTGCCAACTACATTGTTGGTGTCGCCATTCCCGTTCCCGTGGTTTTCCGAGTTATTCATATGGTTTCCAACTTGTGTGACAATAGTGGGAAGCAAGATTTGAAGTTGTTGAGCGATGATGGCGGCAAGGTTTCCGCCAGCGTTGTTGTCATTGTTACCCATGTCGCGACCGCCTTCTCTACCTCCACGCAGCTCACTGTCCTTCCACCCTTTGCGCACCACCGGCTAGTGCTGCGTGTTACCCTCTTTGGTGCCATGATCTGCGCAAAGAAAGGACCGTTGAGTTCCCAATGTCTATACTTACCGTCCTCAAACATAATACCACGCCACAAATTGGTTCCTAAGGTGTGCCCACGATCTACGTATCGTGGTCGCATATGTCCACGTGGTTGTGGCGCATTTATAATTATGTTGGCCACCATAATTATAATTGCCTCATTTCAAACGTGTACATACCACCAAGCATACATGTCTCGCGATTGATGTTGAAATAGGTAGCCATTCTATCATCCGATTCTAAACGGTGGAGGAGGGATTTAGGGTAGGTATCTAAGGAGAATCTCACTTGGTGTATAGGAAATTCCTTTAGGTGCTAAAGTCACGATGAGGTTTAGTCACCGCCGGTTAAGTATCCTCAAGAGAACTCCTCCTCGAGCAAAATCATCAAATCTATAAGACTATATAGTAACACTTATTTAGCTCGATCTCGTGTCTCATCAAACAAGAACTTTCACGAGATCAAGTTAGATAAGTGCTCATTCTTGAGCTCCATATTTTGATGACTTGACGGATTTTGGGACTCCCTATCGGTACAAGGAAACCATGTTATCCAATGAGGTGGGTCTAGAAAATTTTTAGAAAACATATAGCACTAAAAGTGTGTAAGGCGATAGGAAAAGAAAGGATCGGCGTGAAAGCGGTTATAGTCTAGGAACTAAAATGCAACCTAGTTCTCTATAACCAAGGCTCGATACAATCTGTCACCCCCAAAATATCGCAGTGGAACGATAGTGTCTTTGGGGTATGATGTCATAGCACAAAGCATGGATACCGAAAACGACCTCTAAAATGAGACGTTTTGAAAAGTTTACCATTCGATTAAATAAAGTTAAAGTTTACAAAACATGAGATCCCAAAGTTTGATAATACATAAAGGGTTACAAAACATGTCGAATGGTAATTGATAAAACACAAGACTCCAATGTATGCCATGTGACCCAAAAGCTCCATGAAATGCTATCGCCTTACGAACTGAGATAAACATGCTAAAAAGTGTCAACACAAAGGTTGGTGAGTTCATAAGTTTGTTGAAAATGATTTGAAAAAGTCTAAAAGAATGTTGATGCAAGCAAGGCATCGTAAATCCATTCAGTTCGAGTTCCGCCCATACAAAACTCAAACCTATGTTTCACAACCCATTGCCTAAAATAGAATTGTCAATCTTGTTTGTAAGTAGGACATATGTTCATACGATATATACATGTACTTAATGCAAAGAATCACAAACGTGAACCTCTTGACAAGTCTACATTGTTTGTTGTGTCTCATTGAATACGGATTATATTCACCCGAGTCAAGTCATCGAGGACTCAAGGGTGGGGGCGTCACCGATAGTACTATCAATACCTCTCTGCCGGCTCCCTTGAGTTAACAATTGCTAAAGTATGTATGTTGAAGCATAATTGAAAACAAGTTTAACACATTAAGGCGCATATCGCAATAAACCACACATAATGTCCAAAGAGTATAAGAAGTATAGTGTAACATAATTGTATAATGGTTTGAGTATTCGCAAGAGTAAAACAAGTATTTAAGCATGGATCTCCCCCAAAGAGTTTGTAAGAATTTAAACGAATAAAACCGGGGTATCAACTCACTGGTATGATTGATATGCTAACAAAATGAAGTGCACGAAAATGAGGCACGAAACTATCTGCGACCTAAAATGAATGATGTGCTCTAATATAAGTCATGAAAGAATGTCGTGCATGCAAATCCATATGTAATCTATACCACTTGTACGTTTTGAAAATTTATCGTCGAAATATATGTTTATGACATCTCGTCTTGTTTATAAAATACTTTACAAGTATATACGTTGAATCAACATCCTACGATAATCATTTTGTGATTTATTATGAAATTATAACTTTTCGTCGTAAACTAATGTCATTTGACAATTTCATGAAAGTGAATATCTGCTTCAGCTAATTAGTAAAATGGTGCGCTAAGTGTGAAACAAACTCAACGGTTTTGGGAAGCTTGTATCATTATATCAAAGGTTTAGCATTTAAGTTTTCATCATAGAGGTTCCAATCATAGAGAAAACTATAGGTAAAGTATGGTACTTTTGCCCAAAATATAGTTTAAGGGTGGTTTTCGGCAAAGTTTGAGCGACCGTAATTTATTCATTACAACTCCGCTTGACGAACGATGGACATTTTGGAAAATAGGCTAGGCAAACTTACTTTTACTAGAAGACATCATTTTATGAAAAGTACTACATCATTGTTAAAAACGACCCTCAACATGGTCCCTCGTTGACGTAAGGTTTGTCTAATAGAAATATATTAGTTTTTCTTATATAATATAGTTACGGAAACTTTGTGTAAACGTGTATAATTTAATCGTTACAACTCCGTTTTCTACGTTTTCTACATCCTTAGATTCGTATTAAAGTATACTAATATATTTTTGATAAGTCGACACATTTCATAATGCTTAAGCCTCATTTTTGAATCGTAAAGAGTGACATTTACATGCAAAATTTGAAATTATTAGTTTTCGTCGTCAAACTTCAAAATAGCATAACTTTTAGTTATAGCTCCGTTTTAACCCTTCAGCTGCCACGTTTCGTTTTAAAGTGTATTTTCCAAATGTTAGCCCAAAATTTTTTATCCACGTCGAAAATTGAATTTCACAATTTTGATCAGACCCTTAATTAACTTGTCGAAATGAGTTTTCAGCGCATAAAACCTATTCTAACCAATTCAAAACAACTCCGAAGCTATTCTAATCCTACCATACACCTTCTTAGGGTGTCATGGGTTCCTAGACATCACCAAAAGTGATATGTTTCAAGGAGTAATTATAGGATAACATATATGAATTTATATAGTTTATAAACAATTTAGTGGTATAGACATCATATAACTTGTATGTTTTACTCAAACATGATAATATGAACATAACATGAGTATGAAATATGAACATGAATATGAGATGCTTACTAGTTAACTTGATGAGGTTTATGAACAAAGGATTTATCCTAAACCCCCAAGGTTTTTATTTCACAACCTTAATCAAGAGTGTGTCTAGAGTGTAATAAACTTGACTTGAAAATATTTTGTGAACTCTTCTTGGTCTTTCTATGGTGGCCGGTCACAACGGAGAAGGGAAGAGGAGAGGAACTTTTCTTTCACCTTTGATATTTTGATAACTATGTGTAGATTAAAGTATAATATGAATATACGTTAAATATAGATTAGATATTTTTGCTTCTAGGTGTGACTCATTCTTGTGCGACCTTATATACAAAAGAAAAGACTATTGAGATTGGTAATGGTTAAGTGCTTGTATGTATAAGTAAATGTATAGTTAAGTTAAGTATTATTAGTAACTTGTATATATTTAAGTATTTAGGGTAGCGTTAGCTAAAAATAAATTTTAACGGGTCAAAATAAAATATATTGAAGCTATAAAATTATAAAATACATTTCTTGCAAAAATTTAGTGAAATAATAATTATCGTGTAGTATTTACGAAAACCGTCATAATTATATAAATATAACAATTTATCTCTGAAATAAATTTAAAACACGGGTAAACTCATATATTATTTTTATAATCTTAATATGGTATAAAATATATCGGAATAATTTTTGAAAGTATCGGATCAAATGTTCAAAATAAATGATTACGCGATAGCGTTTATTTAATAAGAATTTATGCGTTTAACGTAATATGCAAAATCATGCATGAACTAATATGATGATAATGATGCTAATGATATGTAGACTAAATCTAGTCTATATGAAATGTCCTTGATGATTGCTTATGAATTCTCAGCTAAACCCCTAAGGTTACGCGAATTTAATGTTTGTAAACGTAGTTTACGATAAATGATGAAATAGTAAATGTGAGAAATGACCGGAAATTGAGAATTGTGACAGATTCTACCAGTAGGAATCCACTTAAAACAACTGCTAACAATGTTACATGAGGCTAGATTCATGTTCTGACCATTGGTCCTTTCACATTTAATTTGCTTCTTAGTGGATTGGTCTGTCATTTGACTCCTTAAATTCCTGATCTTAGATTTCTGAGCCTTCTGCTGGGAATTGTCATTCCTCAAGTTGGAATGAATTAGCCAAGTACTTGGTTTCGACAAAACTATTTATTTTCAACTTGTGGGGCTTAAATCTTCTGTCTTAAATGCATTGGGCTGCCCTAGTTACAGTTTAGTGGCATTATGAACGATTGATTTCTCTAATGTTGATGGTTTTGCGAACTTAGTATTCACTCTATTTCCCGTATTTTCCTAAGCTCATTTTTTAGCAAGCGATAGTGAAACTCTTATCCTGAATTTGGGTTTTGAGGGCATCTATGTCAGATGTCATGGAGTTGATTTTATCTATCTGTTTTGTCCTACACTCCAAAAAATTCTTCTTCAAGGATTCATTTTCTCTTAGCAACTTAGCAACACATAGGGCTAGTTCCTCATTCCTAAACTTAATTGCATCACAAGCTTCATATTTAATATCCGTATTCATGTTCATTTGAATGTCGTATTTGTTTTTCAGGTTACAAATGGTTGAGTCTTTGTCTAGTCTGTGTTTTTATTGATTAATTTCAAAAATTCACGAATTTTGGGAACAATTTGTGCATGCATTTGAAACAAGAGAATTTTCTTCCTTTTGCTGTAGTTCAATTTCCAAGAAAATCGCTGTTTTTCAAGAATTGAATATTTTCAAGAAAGTTCATCAAATGCCTTTTGAAACCATATCATTAGTTTTAAAACATACAGACTCAGTCTCAACCATATCAATTTTATCCACTTCATGTTCGACATTAAGATCAGAATGTTTAGGTACATTAGCGGATGCACTATGTTGAATAGATAGGGTACCTCCATCACATGACACATGTTCATTTGTGAGGTGTCGATATTGCATCCACATAATGAGTAACAAGAGTCACTAAACTCTGGTTGTTTCAAGCTTATCACGTGCATGAGCTCTGTATTCAGCGGCAACCCGATCCTTCACCCGATGCCTTCTCGGTCTCCACTACAATTTATTAATTGTACCATTTCATATTCTGCTACGATCACATCATCCACTTCTTGTGTTGAGAGAAATGGCGAAGAGTGGTTCATCATTAATTGTTGTTTATGATATTCTGTCAATGAACACGGACCTTTCAACTGAAACATTACCCAACTTATCACAGCTTTCACTTAATTGCACCTGACACTCATTCATATTATCATCCTCTTGAGTAGCTTCCTTAATGTACTTTTCCACATTATCCATAAGTTGGATAAATGTATTGATGAACTCATGAATTTCCATTCTGGTATGTTTCTTGAAAGAAATTCCAGATCGCATGTTCGGTCTGTGAATATTCCCTATTGATGAATGGTGAAATTGTTTGTGAATCATCGATACGACCATGGAATCATTTTTTATTATTTTCCGTTGATGTTGGTTCTTCAATTGTTCAAGGTATTTAATAATGTTTTCTTTAGTGAAGGTAAATCGGACGGAAAAGGGCCTTCATGTTTGATCCATGGATGTGTATAAAACTTGTGATATATGAGAATGAAGCAGTAAATAAGGTTCAATACTGCATTCAATATGTAATTTCTGTTGAGGTTCATTTGGATTGGACTCAAAGTATGACGGGTTTAGATCATCATTTGTTGAATCGGTTAAGGTCAAGCATTCTGAATAGTACATACTTTGTCTGCAGTCCACTGAGTCATATAGTTTGAGCACTTTAGCGATTACTGAATTAGTGGAGTGAGCCATGAATGTTGGACTTCTGAGTTTTATAATTCTGTGATTAAACCGGAAATAGATTCTTTCCGCGGATTTTACAAAATCAAAAGAACAGCGTAAAGCATATAGTAAAAGGAAATAAAATGTCTCAATAGACAAGTCGCTAAATAGCCAACTCGCTTTAGTATCAACTTCATAACACAATCAACTCGCTTAATGAACCAAGTCGCTTTAAAAGTCAACTTCGCAATAGCAAGGCGCAAACACACAAGTCGCTAGAGCTCAAGTCGCAAAGAAACAACTCGCAGAACCCAAGTCGCATAAAGGTCAACTAAGCTAAATAGCCAAGTCGTATATCATATCTAAGCTTCTAATGAAAAGCAACTTCGCATACAAGAAACTCCTTTCGAGACTCGGCTCGCTTTGTACATTTTTCACAAATACCCACTTTATCACTCAAAAGCGACCAAACCACAATAATTTAAGCCTTCCAATTCAAAACATAAACACATATGATGATCCTAAACACAAAAGTACAAGCAAAATTCAAACTTTAACACTAGAATTTGTCCAAATGATTCAAACTCTCCTAAACACTTAATACCCCAAAAACCTTATGAAATCCACCAAAACAAAGAGCATGAAAGATGAATGATCAAACCATGGCTCTGATGCCAAATGTAAGAAATAGGATTTCATAATCACATTAAAGCACAATCAAGAGAGGCGTATGTAAGTTTTAGAGATAGAAAGGGAGATTGTTGGAATCACTCCTAAACCTAAATCAAGTGTTAGTGATTCATATGTAATAGTTAGCTTAATTATGACCTTTATGTTTGTTATTATCCTTAAGCTTATGTAGAAGGCCCATGAGCTTAGGCCCAAGCCCATAGGAGAAAGGAAGGGACTAGGAGTGTTGCCCTAGCTTCCCTCCTATAAATACTATGTAATAACCCTCACTTGAGGGTTGGTTGTTCAATTTATTTCTTTCACTCACTCTCTACGCTTAACCGTGCTAGTATATCGTGTGTGTGTGTTTGGATACTTGTTCAACCGACCTCTATCTCTTCTCTATTCTTTCTATTAATGCTTGTGTTGTAAACTTAGTGACCTAACAGTGGTATCAATCGCCAAATAGTTGGGTGAACGTATTGTCCTTGAAGTGGGTTTTGGTCCTACGCATAGAACATACGATTCGTGGTTAATACTTTGGTTTGCTTAAAAACGCATTTTTTCACTTTTTAATCCAAGATTCTTGTACTTTCAATATTTTAAGGTGTTAAAATAACTGTTTTTGGCAAAAATTTTCAACCTTTACGCGTGGATCATAGTTTTTAAGCTTGTTTTTTAACGAGGGTTTCGTTCGACGCATAACTATTTTTGACGCTTTGGATCATCAAGTTTCACACTTTTGTGTTATTTTGGTGATATTGAAGCTATTTCATCACAAAAATCTGGTTTAGAAACATC
>OU343216.1:5538771-5667366 GCA_910596185.1 Chrysanthemum makinoi | reverse complement strand
TTAGGAAAATTAAGAGCAAAGCAGGATGTTAGGTTTTGTTTGTTATGCACCAAACAAGGGTTCTGAGAATCTACAACAAGAGAACCCGAAATATCATGGAAACATTTCCGCGTTACGTTCGATGAGCTGATCGGTCAAATGGCTCCAAGACAATCCAGTTCTGGACCCGCATCATAACTCTCATCTAGTAGTCCTATCAGTTCTACTCTTGTGTCTAATCATACACCAGCAACTCCTTATGTACCTCCCTCTGAAGATGATTTGAAGAAATTGTTTAATCCTATGTTTGATGAACACTTTGAGCCAAGTACTATTGATATGTCAATTCCATCAGCGGTACTATCCAAGTAGAAGTCATCCTTCATTTTCTATGTCATTAAGTCAGGAAGCGCCTGCTGCTGATCAATCTGTCTCATCAACAAACCTTCAATCACCAAGTGTACATCATGGAATTGCTTCTGATTCACAGGATGAAGTTAATCCTTTTGCTACTCCTGAAGATGCTCCATTTGAAAACATATTTGCTCCTGAATCATCATCATAACCATCTTCATCGAGAACATCGACTCTGCTACTACAGTTCCACAACAACAACCACATGAACACCTTAGAAAATGGACACATGATCACCCATTGGACAACATCATTGGAAACCCTTCTCGTCTGTATCCACTTTCGTAAACAACTTGCTGCTGATGCCTTATGGTGCTTCTTGAACTCCAGTACTCTCTAAGATCGAACCTAAAGATGTTAAAAGCTGCGATGAATGAAGACAATTTGGTTCAATGCCAGCAAAGAAGAAATTCATGAGTTTGATCGATTAGATGTATGGGTAGTACGCAACCATACAGATTGTGCTATGATCATTTCTCTAAAGTAGATATTCAAAGTGAAGCTTGATGAGCATGGTGATGTCTTTGAAAAAATAAGGCTAGGTTAATTGGCTAAGAGGTATATCGTCAAGAAGAAGGTATTGACTTTGAGGAATCTTTTGCTCGATGCTCCGTATCGAAGCTATCAGAATCTTAGCTAATCGGCTAGTAAGAACATGATCGTATATCATATGGATGTAGCTGCTTTTCTTAATGGTGATTTGAAAGAGGTGGTTTACGTCACCGACGGAGGGTTTGTGAATCGAGCATCCTACTCATGTCAATCGCGAAAAAGGCCCTTCTACGGTTTGAAGCAAGCTCCTAGAGCATGGTATGATATTCTGTCATAGTTTCTTCTATCTACTGGATTATTGGGAGCAGTTGATCCGACATTGTTCACCAGAAAGTCAGGCTGTCACAATTCTTAATTTCTAGTCATTTTTCAAATTTTACTATTTATCTCGGGAATTTACTATTCATTGGTTACTATTCATCATTTTACTATTCAACGTTTTCGAAGTCGATTTGATATTACGAACATATTTCAAAATTTTACTATTTATGAAACATTCATTCCGGAGAAAAATTTATATTTCATTAACGTATATTTTTCTTATTAAATAAACGCTATCGTTCGATCATTTATTTTGAACAATTGATCCGACACTTCTCAAAAATTATCCTTATATATTTTTATACTCATTTTAATACCATAAAAATTATATTATTAGTTTACCCAGTGTTTTAAATTTATTTTGTATATAAATTGTTATACTTATATAATTACGACGTTTTTCTTAAATACTACTCGATAATTATTATTTCACTAAATTTTTGTAAGAAATGTATTTTTATAATTTTTATGACATCGATATTTTTGTTTTGTTCCGTTAAAATTTATTTCTAGCTAACGCTACCCTAAATACTTAATTATACACACAAATTAACTAACATACATACACTTTAATAATATTGTCGTACAAAATTCATCCACTTTTGTTTGTTTTACCTCTTGTCGACAGAAAACATGACTCAACAAACTTTTGACATGAAAATCCTTTAACTAAACTACGCATACACAAGAGTAGATTAGATATTTTCTACTACAATAATATTATACACATACATACATACATCTTTAGGTGTAAGTTTCAAACTATCCTCTCCCATTTCCATCTTCTAAATTCGACCATGGCAAGAAAGAAGAAGAAACAAAATAATTTCTCAAGGTTCATGTGTTTATCAATCTCTACTAGTTATATATCTTAAGGTTTTGAAATATAAACCTCTAGGTTGATTATGCAATTTCAATAAAAATCCCTTCATCATTCAAGTAAGCATTTCATGATATTCATAACTCTTTCATATTCATATTTATGTTATTTCATCACTTTTGCAAGAAAACATGCAAGTTATATGATTATCTATACCACTTTATTTGTTTTTAAGTACTTATAATGAATATATAACATCCTATAATTATCCCTTGGAACATATCATTTTTGATGATGTCTAGGAACCCATGACACCCTAAGAAGGTGTATGGTAGGTTTAGAATAGCTTTGGCGTGATTTGAAGCGGTTAGAATAAGTATTACGCGAGAAAAATCCATTTCGACAACTATAAATAAGGGTCTGATCATTTTTGCTAAGTCTGGAAAATTCGACAGTTTGCAAAATATTTTGGGCTAGATATTCAGAAAATATACTTTAAAAGCAGCGTGGCCACTTGAGGCGGGTTAAAGCGGAGTTATAACGAAAAGTTATGCTATTTTCAAGTTTAACGACAAAACTATATTCCAGGAAAAATCAGCATGCTGTCCAAATTTTTACGAGTCAAAAATGAGTCTCAAGCGTTATCTAAATGAGTCGATTTATCAAAAATATATTAGTATACTTTAACGAGCTACGGACATATAAAACCGAAAACGGATATAACGACCAAGTTATTCACATTTTAAACAAGCTTGTCGTAACTTTTATTACAAGTATAACTTATATATTTTCCTAGGCGAAAACTAGTTGCGCTAAGGACCATGTTGAGTGTCGTTTTTAACATCAATAGAATACTTTTTAGAAAACAATGTCTTCTAGTAAAATTAAGTTCACCTAGCGTATTTTCCAAAATGTTCAACCGTTCGTTAAACGGAGTTGTAACGAATAAAATCTGATCACTCAAACTTTGCCGAAAACTACCTTTAAACTAATATTTTTGTTACAAGTGTCCTACTTAAACATGTTTTCTCCATGACCGAGACCTCTATGATGAAAATGTAAAAGCTAAAACCTTGAGATAATGCTACAAGCTTTTCAAAACCATTGAGTTTGTTTCCTAACACTCGATATTCACTATTTCTGACTAGCTTCGAGGCCATTTAGTGACTTTCATGAATTGTCAGATTATATTGTTTTGCGACAAAAAACTATAATTTCTTAATAAATCACTAAATGATTATCGTAGGATATCATTCCGTCGTAAGTACTTGTAAAGTAATTTATAACTTGATAAGACATTATAAACTTATTTTCGACGATAAACTTTATTTTCAAATGTACAAGTGGTATGGATATCATATGAGTTTGCATGCGCGACATTGTTTCATGACTTACATTAGAACACATCATTCATATTAGTTTGCGGATAGAGATCGCACCTCATTTCAGTGTATCTACTTTTGTCATCATAATCATTGCATCGGGTGAGTTATTAGCCCTTTTACTCGTTTAATAGTTTTATAAACTCTTCGGGGGAGATACATGCTCAACTTCATGCTTTTACTTTACCCTTATATGAAATTAAACTATATTGTTTGAACTATCATGAACTTGTTACCCTTTTGTTTCACTACTTATACTAGTAAGTAGATTGTGCCCGAACTAAATTGATCCTATATTTATGAACACTATTATTTGAACCACTTTAGTGATTTTGAGCCCGACATATATATTTGAACACTTTAACTTGATTTAAAACATTTTGACATATAATCAATCTCTTTTAACTAAAGATTGAATCTTTGACTATTTTGAACTTGTTTGACTTTATATTGAACTCTTTGGTTGTTTTGAACTTGAACTTCGACTTAAACTCTTGAACTTAATTAAGAACTTTTGAATGGAACACTTGAACTTAATTACGAACTTTTGAATGGAACCCTTGAACCATCTGAACTTATGACTTGTGCGAACTTATTGAACCGTGCGTGTTATGACCTTGACCTAAGTCTCCGTATTTGAACATCACTATAAAGTCTCCCTTG
This sequence comes from Chrysanthemum makinoi, assembly GCA_910596185.1. Lineage (NCBI taxonomy): Eukaryota > Viridiplantae > Streptophyta > Magnoliopsida > Asterales > Asteraceae > Chrysanthemum > Chrysanthemum makinoi. Next base: position 5,663,235 of record OU343216.1, on the reverse strand, counting down.
TTGAAGCAACTTAAAGCCTCCCGTCGGGAGTGAATGTCTCCCTATGAGAGAGAGCATTTTCAAACTTAAAGCCTCCCGTCCGGAGCAGAATGTCTCCCTATGGGAGCGGAGCATTTTCAACAACAAACCTCGATTCAGGATAGAATGTCTCTCCCTATGGGAGCAGAGCATTTTCAATCAAATTCTCCCGTGTTCGGAATGTTCTTAATTGTATATAATAGTTGTATGATGTACTATTCGTACATTCGCATTGTTAGTCTCCTATTTGTAGGTAGTATGGATAGCGCTATTAGAGGTCGATGACCTCCATTCCTATGATTACGGGACACATATTATTTATTCTAGGGGCTTTGCATGGCATACATTATTATATACGTGGTGCAATATTGTGAATTATTATGGTAACATATACTCGACTATTAGACACACTATATTTTGTGCAATGGGTTGTGAAACACAGGGTTGCAAGTTTTGTTTGGGGAACTTGGGCGGAGTGGATTTATAATGCCTTTGCTTTGTGAACTATTATGATAACGTGCACTTGACTTCTTGACATACTACTTTTGGCAGTGGGTTGTGAACACACAGGTTGCAAGTTTTGTATGGGGAACTTGGGCGAGTGGATTTGCAATGCCTTTGCTTTGTGGACTATTATATATGACCAAAAACTTTTCCTTTGCTGCATGAACATTCTTTAAAGGCTTTACAATTCAACCAAACTCTATGAACTCACTCAACCATTGTGTTGACACTTTTTAGCATGTTTTATCTCACGTATCTAAGGCATTATTCATGGCATGCATGTGGACTTATCATAGAGTCGCGATGACGATCGTCTACATATATTTTATGCACTAAACTATCGTTTGATTGTAACAAACTCATTTTGGTATATTGGAAATATTTTGGGACCTATGTTTTGTAAACTCGATTATTTTACTTAATCAACGATATTTTCAGCGACACTTTGGTGGATTCGATATAACTGTAACTTTGATGCTATGATAATCATCCCGAGGATTCCATTCGTTGCAAAATAGGTAATTTGGGGGTGTAATGATTAGTATCGAGGCATGGTTATAGAGAACTAGGTTGCATTATTAACCCTAGACTATAAATACATCATCATAGCATCTCATCCTATCATTATAAGTGCATACTCATTATACATGCGGGTTTATGACTCAACACCAAACATCATATGAGTCGATTAGTCCAAGCATTGCATAGTTACTCTAAATTATACATAGCACGATCACTATGTAATTAGGAAGAATCATGCAATGAAGGGAGTAGTAGTCTCATATGTGTAGCAATTCCGTGTCGAGCCAAATTTTTAAATAATTTTCTTCAAATCACTTGTTTCAGTTTGATAGGTAGCAGTTCTTGTTTGATGAGTTGCAAAGATCAACCTAGAAACAAGTTGTTACCTAAACCGATTTAGCCCTAATCGTATGGCGGTTCTTGTTTGATGAGTTGTGGGATTAAGTAAAAATCGGTTACCTAAAGTCTTTTGAGGGTTTTGCTCGAGAATGGGAAAGCTTGCCTCATCAAACCTAACCATAAGAGCATGTGTCTTTAGAATGGGAAGTAGTCACGATAGCACAAGAACGTACCTAGTTGGATGAGGAACCCATATGCATGAGCATTGACATGATCATTTTGACTATACACGAGCATGAACTTTTAGAACCCTTGTCGAGGTTCGGACTATAGTTATCATTAATTGAATCATGGGGCGTGATTCCTCGACATGGAAAGAATGTCACAATTCTCAATTTCGGTCATTTTCAAATTTTACTATTTATCTCAGGAATTTACTATTCATTGGTTACTATTCATTATTTGAAGTTAGATTTGATATTAGAGAATATATTTCAAAATTTTACTATTACAAAATACTATTCATTCCCAGGAGAAAAATTTATATTTCATTAGCGTATATTTTTCTTATTAAATAAAGCTATCGATACGATCATTTATTTTGAACAATTGATCCGGCACTTCTCAAAAATTATCCTGATATATTTTTATACTCATTTTAAGACCATAAAAATTATATTATTAGTTTACCCAGTGTTTTAAATTTATTTTGTATATAAATTGTTATATTTATATAATTACGACGGTTTTCAAAAATACTACTCGATAATTATTATTTCACTAAATTTTTGTAAGAAATGTATTTTTATAATTTTTATGACATCGATATATTTTTTTTTTGTTCCGTTAAAATTTATTTCTAGCTAACGCTACCATAAATACTTAATTTTACAAACAAATTAACTAATATACATACACTTTAATAATATTGTCATACAAAATTCATCCACTTTTGTTTGTTTTACCTCTTGTCGACAGAAAACATGACTCAACAAACTTTTGACATGAAAATCCTTTAACTAAACTACGCATACACAAAAGTAGATTAGATATTTTCTACTACAATAATATTATACACATACATACATACATCTTTAGGTGTAAGTTGCAAAATATCCTCTCCCATTTCCATCTTCTAAATTCGGCCATGGCAAGAAAGAAGAAGAAACAAAATAATTTCTCACGGTTCATGTGTTTATCAATCTCTACTAGTTATATATCTTAAGGTTTTGAAATATAAACCTCTAGGTTGATTATGTAATTTCAATAAAAATCCCTTCATCATTCAAGTAAGCATTTCATGATATTAATAACTCTTTCATATTCATATTTATGTTATTTCATCATTTTTGCAAGAAAACATGCAAGTTATATGATTATCTATACCACTTTATTTGTTTTTAAGTACTTATAATGAATATATAACATCCTATAATTATCCCTTGGAACATATCATTTTTGATGATGTCTAGGAACCCATGACACCCTAAGAAGGTGTATGGTAGGTTTAGAATAGCTTTGGCGTGATTTGAAGCGGTTAGAATAAGTATTACGCGAGAAAAATCCATTTCGACAACTATAAATAAGGGTCTGATCATTTTTGCTAAGTCTGGAAAATTCGACAGTTTGCAAAATATTTTGGGCTAGATATTCAGAAAATATACTTTAAAAAGCAGCGTGGCCACTTGAGCGGGTTAAAAGGAGTTATACGAAAAAGTTATGCTATTTTCAAGTTTAACGACAAAAACTATATTTCCGGAAAAATCAGCATGCTGTCCAAATTTTTACGAGTCAAAAATGAGTCTCAAGCGTTATCTAAATGAGTCGATTTATCAAAAATATATTAGTATACTTTAACGAAGCTAGGACATATAAAACCTAAGCGGACATATAACGACCAAGTTATTCACATTTAAACAAGCTTGTCGGTAACTTTTTATTACAAGTATAACTTATATATTTTCCTATTAGACGAAAACTAGTTGCCGCTAAGGACCATGTTGAGAGTCGTTTTTAACATCAATAGAATACTTTTTAGAAAACAATGTCTTCTAGTAAAATTAAGTTCACCTAGCCTATTTTCCAAAATGTTCAACGTTCGTTAAGCGGAGTTGTAACGAATAAAATCTGTCACTCAAACTTTGCCGAAAACTACCTTTAAACTATATTTTTGTTACAAGTGTCCTACTTCGCTTATGTTTTTCTCCATGACCGAGACCTCTATGATGAAAATGTAAAAGCTAAAACCTTGAGATAATGCTACAAGCTTTTCAAAACCATTGAGTTTGTTTCCTAACACTCGATATTCACTATTTTACGACTAGCTTTTCGAGGCCATTTAGTCACTTTCATGAATTGTCAGATTATATTGTTTTGCGACAAAAAAAAACTATAATTTCTTAATAAATCACTAAATGATTATCGTAGGATATCATTCCGTCGTAAGTACTTGTAAAGTAATTTATAACTTGATAAGACATTATAAACTTATTTTCGACGATAAACTTTATTTTCAAATGTACAAGTGGTATGGATATCATATGAGTTTGCATGCGCGACATTGTTTCATGACTTACATTAGAACACATCATTCATATTAGGTTGCGGATAGAGATCGCACCTCATTTCAGTGTATCTACTTTTGTCATCATAATCATTGCATCAGGTGAGTTAAATGCCCCTTTTACTCGTTTAATAGTTTTATAAACTCTTCGGGGGAGATACATGCTCAACTTCATGCTTTTACTTTACCCTTATATGAACTTAAACTATATTGTTTGAACTATCATGAACTTGTTACCCTTTTGTTTCACTACTTATACTAGTAAGTAGATTGTGCCCGAACTAAATTGATCACTATGTTATGAACACTATTATTTGAACCACTTTCTGTGATTTTGAGCCCTTCGACATATATATTTGAACACTTTAACTTGATTTAAAACATTTTGACATATAATCAATCTCTTTTAACTAAAGATTGAATCTTTGACTATTTTGAACTTGTTTGACTTTATATTGAACTCTTTGACATTTTGAACTTAAGACTTCGACTTAAACTCTTGAACTTAATTAAGAACTTTTGAATGGAACACTTGAACTTAATTACGAACTTTTGAATGGAACCCTTGAACTTAAATACTGAACTTATGACTTGTGCGAACTTATTGAACCGTGCGTGTTATGACCTTGACTAAAGTCTCCCATGTTGAGACATCACTATAAAGTCTCCCTTGTTGAACAACTTAAAGCCTCGGTCCGGGCGAGAATGTCTCCTATGGGCGAACATTTTCAAACTTAAAGCCTCCCGGTCAGGGCAGAATGTCTCCCTATGGGAACGGAGCATTTTCAACCTTAAGCCTCCCCGGTCCGGAGTAGAATGTCTCCCTATGGGAACGGAGCATTTTCAATCCAAATTCTCCCGTGTTCGGAATGTTCTTAATTGTATATAATAGTTGTATGATGTACTATTCGTACATTCGCATTGTTAGTCTCCTATTTGTAGGTAGTATGGATAGCGCTATTAGAGGTCAGCCAACCTCTCGTCCACTATGTTACGGGACACATATTATTTATTCTAGGGGCTTTGCCTGGCATACATTATTATATACGTGGTGCAATATTGTGAATTATTATGGTAACATATACTCGACTATTAGACACACTATATTTTGTGCAATGGGTTGTGAACACAGGTTTGCAAGTTTTGTTTGGTAGGAACTTGGGCTGAGTGGATTATAATGCCTTTGCTTTGTGAACTATTATGATAACGTGCACTTGACTTCTTGACATACTACTTTTGGCAGTGGGTTGTGAACACACAGGTTGCAAAGTTTTGTATGGTAGGAACTTGGAGGCGAGTGGATTTGCAATGCCTTTGCTTTGTGGACTATTCTATATGACCAAAACTTTTCCTTTGCTGCATGAACATTCTTTAAAGGCTTTACAATTCAACCAAACTCTATGAACTCACTCAACCATTGTGTTGACACTTTTAGCATGTTTTATCTCAAGTATCTAAGGCATTCACTTCATGGCATGCATGTGGACTTATCATAGAGTCGCGATGACGATGCGTCTCACATATATTTTATGCACTTAACTATCGTTTGATTGTAACAAACTCATTTTGGTATATTGGAAATATTTTGGGACCTATGTTTTGTAAACTCTGATTATTTTACTTAATCAAACGATATTTTCAAAACGACACTTTAGGTCGTTCGATATAACTGTAACTTTGATGCTATGATAATCATCCCCCAGGAATTCCATTCCGCTGCAAAATAGGTAATTTGGGGGTGTGACAGATTGGTATCAGAGCATCGGTTATAGAGAACTAGGTTGCATTATTAACCCTAGACTATAAATACATCATCATAGCATCTCATCCTATCATTATAAGTGCATACTCATTATACATGCGGGTTTATGACTCAACACCAAACATCATATGAGTCGATTAGTCCAAGCATTGCATAGTTACTCTAAATTATACATAGTCGATCACTATGTCTAGTGGAAGAATCATGCAATGAACGGAGTAGTAGTCTCATATGTGTAAGCAATTCCATAATCGAGCCAAATTTTTAAATAATTTTCTTCAAATCACTTGTTTCCGGTTTGATTCGAGTGGCAGTTCTTGTTTGATGAGTTGCAAAGATCAAGCTAGAAACAGTTGTTACTAAACCGATTTAGCCTAATCGTATGAAAGTTCTTGTTTGATGAGTTGTGGGATTAAGTAAAAATCGGTTACCTAAAAGTCTTTTGAGGGTTTTGCTCGAGAATGGGAAAGCTTGCCTCATCAAACCTAACCATAAGAGAGCATGTCTTTAGAATGGGATATAGTCACGATATAGCACCAAGAGCGTTACCTAGTTGGATGAGGAACCCATATGCATGAGCATTGACATGATCATTTAGACTATACGAGCATGAACTTTTAGAACCCTTGTCGAGGTTCGGACTATAGTTATCATTAATTGAATCACGGGGCGTGATTCCTCGACATGGGAAGAATGTCACAATTCTCAATTCCGGTCATTTTCAAATTTTACTATTTATCTCCGGAATTTACTATTCATTGGTTACTATTCATTATTTTCGAAGTCGATTTGATATTCTGAGAATATATTTCAAAATTTTACTATTCACAAAATACTATTCATTCCCCGGAGAAAAATTTATATTTCATTAACGTATATTTTTCTTATTAAATAAACGCTATCGTGCGATCATTTATTTTGAACAATTGATCCGGCACTTCTCAAAATTATCGATATATTTTTATATACTCATTTTAAGACTATAAAAATTATATTATTAGTTTACCCAGTGTTTTAAATTTATTTTGTATATAAATTGTTATATTTATATAATTACGACGGTTTTCAAAAATACTACTCGATAATTATTATTTCACTAAATTTTTGTAAGAAATGTATTTTTATAATTTTTATGACATCGGTATATTTTTTTTTTTGTTCCGTTAAAATTTATTTCTAGCTAACGCTACCATAAATACTTAATTTTACACACAAATTAACTAATATACATACACTTTAATAATATTGTCATACAAAATTCATCCACTTTTGTTTGTTTTACCTCTTGTCGACAGAAAACATGACTCAACAAACTTTTGACATGAAAATCCTTTAACTAAACTACGCATACACAAGAGTAGATTAGATATTTTCTACTACAATAATATTATACACATACATACATACATCTTTAGGTGTAAGTTGCAAAATATCCTCTCCCATTTCCATCTTCTAAATTCGGCCATGGCAAGAAAGAAGAAGAAACAAAATAATTTCTCACGGTTCATGTGTTTATCAATCTCTACTAGTTATATATCTTAAGGTTTTGAAATATAAACCTCTAGGTTGATTATGTAATTTCAATAAAAATCCCTTCATCATTCAAGTAAGCATTTCATGATATTAATAACTCTTTCATATTCATATTTATGTTATTTCATCATTTTTGCAAGAAAACATGCAAGTTATATGATTATCTATACCACTTTATTTGTTTTTAGTACTTATAATGAATATATATCATTCTATAATTATCCTTGGAACATATCATTTTTGATAATGTCTAGGAACCCATGACACCCTAATAAGGTGTATGGTAGGTTTAGAATAGCTTTGGCGTGATTTGAAGCGGTTAGAATAAGTATTACGCGAGAAAAATCCATTTCGACAACTATAAATAAGGGTCTGATCATTTTTGCTAAGTCTGGAAAATTCGACAGTTTGCAAAATATTTTGGGCTAGATATTCAGAATATACTTTAAAAAGCGAAAATGTGGCCACTTGAACGGGTTAAAACGGAGTTATAACGAAGAAGTTATGCTATTTTCAAGTTTAACGACAAAAACTATATTTCCGGAAAAATCAGCATGCTGTCCAAATTTTTACGAGTCAAAAATGAGTCTCAAGCGTTATCTAAATGAGTCGATTTATCAAAAATATATTAGTATACTTTAACACGAAGCTACGGACATATAAAACCTAGAAAACGGACATATAACGACCAAGTTATTCACATTTTAAACAAGCTTGTCGTAACTTTTATTACAAGTATAACTTATATATTTTCCTATTAGACGAAGACTAGTTGCCGCTAAGGACCATGTTGAGAGTCGTTTTTAACATCAATAGAATACTTTTTAGAAAACAATGTCTTCTAGTAAAAGTAAGTTCACCTAGCCAATTTTCCAAAATGTTCAACCGTTCGTCAAACGGAGTTGTAACGAATAAAATACGGTCACTTAAACTTTTCCGAAAACTACCTTTAAACTATATTTTTGGTACAAGTATCCTACATCACTTATGTTTTTCTCCATGACCGAGACCTCTATGATGAAAAGTTAAAAGCTAAAACCTTGAGATAATGCTACAAGCTTTTCAAAACCATTGAGTTTGTTTCCTAACATTCGATATTCACTATTTTACGACTAGTTTTTCGAGGCCATTTAGTCACTTTCATGAATTGTCAGATTATATTGTTTTGCGACAAAAAAAACTGTAATTTCTTAATAAATCACTAAATGATTATCGTAGGATATCATTCCGACGTAAGTACTTGTAAAGTAATTTATAACTTGATAAGACGTTATAAACTTATTTCGACGATAAACTTTATTTTCAAGAATGTACAAGTGGTATGGATATCATATGAGTTTGCATGCACGACATTGTTTCATGACTTACATTAGAACACATCATTCATATTAGGTTGCAGATAGAGATCGCACCTCATTTCAGTGTATCTACTTTTGTCATCATAATCATTGCATCAGGTGAGTTCGTAGCCCCACTTTTACTCGTTTAATTGTTTTATAAACTCTTCGGGGGAGATACATGCTCAACTTCATGCTTTTACTTTACACTTATATGAACTTAAACTATATTGTTTGAACTATCATGAACTTGTTACCCTTTTGTTTCACTACTTATGCTAGTAAGTAGATTGTGCCCGAACTAAATTGATCACTATGTTATGAACACTATTATTTGAACCACTTTCCGTGATTTTGAGCCCTTCGACATATATATTTAAACACTTTAACTTGATTTAAAACATTTTGACATATAATCAATCTCTTTTAACTAAAGATTGAATCTTTGACTATTTTGAACTTGTTTGACTTTATATTGAACTCTTTGACTGTTTTGAACTTCTGAACTCGACTTAAACTCTTGAACTTAATTAAGAACTTTTGAATGGAACACTTGAACTTAATTACAATTTTGAATGGAACCTTGAACTTATCTACGAACTTATGACTTGTCTGAACTTATTGGATGCGTGTTATGACCTTGACCTAAAGTCTCCCATTTGAAGCATCACTATAAAGTCTCCCTTGTTGAAGCAAAAAGCCTCCCGGTCCGCGGCATTTTCAAACTTAAAGCCTCCCGGTCCGAGAGAATGTCTCCCTATGGGAACGGAGCATTTTCAACCTTAAGCCTCCCAGTCCAGGCAGAATGTCTCCCTATGGGAACAGAGCATTTTCAATCCAAATTCTCCCATGTTGGAGTGTTCTTAATTGTATATTATAGTTGTATGATGTACTGTTCGTACATTCGCATTGTTAGTCTCCTATTTGTAGGTAGTATGGATAGCGCTATTAGAGGTCGGCCAACCTCTCGTCCACTATGTTGGGGACATATTATTTATTCTAGGGGCTTTGCAGGCATACATTATTATATAGGTGGTGCAATATTTTGAATTATTATGGTAACATATACTCGACTATTAGACACACTATATTTTGTGCAATGGGTTGTGAACACACAGGTTGCAAGTTTTGTATGGAACTTGGGCGAGTGGATTTACTATGCCTTTGCTTTGTGAACTATTATGATAACGTGCACTTGACTTCTAGACATACTACTTTTTGGAGTAGTTGTGAACACCACAGGTTGCAAGTTTTGTATGGGAACTTGGAACGGAGTGGATTTGCAATGCCTTTGCTTTGTGGACTATTATATATGACCAAAAACTTTTCCTTTGCTGCATGAACATTCTTTAAAGGCTTTACAATTCAACCAAACTCTATGAACTCACTCAACCATTGTGTTGACACTTTTAGCATGTTTTATCTCAAGTATCTAAGGCATTCACCTCATGGCATGCATGTGGACTTATCATAGAGTCGCGATGACGACGCGTCTCACATATATTTTATGCACTTAACTATCGTTTGATTGTAACAAACTCATTTTGGTATATTGGAAATATTATGGGATCTATGTTTTGTAAACTCTGATTATTTTACTTAATCAAACGATATTTTCAAAACGACACTTTAGGTCGTTCGATATAACTGTAACTTTGATTCTATGACAATCATCCCCCAGGAATTCCATTCCGCTGCAAAATAGGTAATTTGGGGGTGTGACACAGGCAAACATTTAATTCATGTTTAGATTTATGTTGATGATATTATCTTTGCCTCGACTGACCCCAATGAATGTGATCGTTTTTCAAAAGAAATGGGTTCCAAATTTCAAATGTCAATGATGGGACAAATGTCATTTTTCTTGGGATTACAAATTTCACAAAGTCCCGGAGGCATTTTTATAAATCAATCTAAATATGCAAATGAGATTTTAAAGAAATTTGGATTTGTTTCTTGTGACACCGTTGACACTCCCATGATTGAGCGTACCAAGGATGAGGACCTCTGAGGGGATCATGGTAGATCAAACAAAATACCGTAGTATGATTGGATCCCTGATGTACCTCACAGCTAGTAGACCAGACATCTTGTTCCCTGTGTGCATGTGTGCTAGATATCAGGCTAAGCCTACTAAAAAGCACCTTGAAGCGGTTAAACGGGTCTTTCGGTATCTCCAAGGAACCATCAATATGGGAATATGGTACCCGAAGGACACGGTATGTCACTAACGACCTTTGAATCGCGATCATGCTGGATGTCAAGATACACCGCGTCGTAATGCGTCGGGAGGTGCTTTCGTTTTTGGGTGATAATCTTGTAAGCTGGTCATCAAAGAAGCAAATGAGTACTTCTATTTCCTCTACAGAGGCTGAATACATAGCCATGTCATCGTGTTGTGCTCAAATCCTATGGATGAGATCCCAATTATCTGACTATGGCTTTGAATTCAACAAAATCCCTCTGTATTGTGATAATAAAAGTGTTATTGCTCTCTCTTGCAACAACGTTCAACACTCAAGAGCAAAGCACATCGATATTAGACATCATTTCATCCGAGAACAAGTAGAAAACGGTGTGGTGGAACTCTATTTTGTGAAGTCAGAATACCAGTTAGCAGACATCTTCACCAAAGCTCTTCTAGGAGAACATTTTGAGTTTATTCTTCCACGACTTGGCTTGAAAAGCCTTCAACCAGAAACACTCAAACGTCTTCAGGAGGAAGTCGAGGAGTAAAGGTCTTTCTTCATCCATCTCTGTGTACATATTTATTCAAAAAGCAAAATACAAAATTACAAAACCTACAAAAAGCAAATAGAAAAATATAAAATCTTTCATAAAATCCATAAAAATATGAAAAACTCGAAAAATCTCAAAAATATTGTCTTTTTGTCATATCTTTCTTGATTCGATTAATATCTACGGTCTTTGTGTTGTCAGTCAAATAGTGATATGGGTCTTTAGAAGTTGGTCGAATGTACATATTCTCTTAAAAAAATAAAAAAATAATTAAAAAAAATTATTTTTGGGAGAAAGTGAAATGAATGGTTTATTTTCATTTCAGGCAGTAACCCGCTTTTCAATGAAAGAACAGAGCCATGCTTTATCTTGCTTTTCAAATCTCATGCTCTGATTCTATAAACAATTGCTTTCAATCTTATGAAAACTAATTGCTTTGAAAAATAACTCGTACACTATTTTTGAAAATCATCTGGACTTAACTTTTGTCAAAATATTTATCTCTCAATCAACAACTTATGTCATTGATTGAGGGGGAGAATGATTTCAATTAAATCAAAAGGTTATTTGTCATACAATTGTTTTCAAAAGATAAACATGCATGTTTAATCTATGGAGTTTAAAGTCTCAAAATCCGATCATTATCAGTTAAAACTTTTTTCTTCATAATTAAGTCACAATTCTCCTTAAAAGCTTTCAAAATCAATTTAAATCAACAGAGATCACAAATCTCAAATGATTTGATAATTGTGATCGGGGGAGAATTTGTCATTTAAATTGGATTTAAACTGATAATTCGACAAATGGGTTCATAAGTGTTTAGCAAGTTTTCCTCCCATGTGACAAAGCGATTTCAAATTTTCCATGCACATGTTGAGGGGGAGCATCTACTTTAAACCATAAATTATTGAAACGTGATTGAATTGTCTCTAAGTCAGGGTTCCTCTAATATGTGCAACACTCTTTCAAACTTCGAGGCACATATTGAGGGGGAGCAAACTTTTGAAAACCTCATCCTTCCTCAAAATGTTTTATCTACTCAAATTGATTGAGAAGTGATGATGATCATTTTAGAAAATGTTAATCAAAAGATTGGACCTTTCATTCTTAATCTAACGATTTCAAAGATCTCTTGCCTCCATGTGCTAAACAATTTCTGAATTTCATGCATATGTTGAGGAGGAGCATTTCTAAAATATCAAAACAATTAAGATACAAAATACTTTGATTTTATATCACAAGTATCTTGATTGATTTTCAAATGGTTTTCAATTGGTTTCAAGGCGGAAGAACTATTTTAAAAGACCGACCAACTTTACTTTATGCATGGTGATATAAGGATGATAAGGTTAGGTTGAGGACCAATGATCCGCCAGAACCAGAGGGATCCACCCAGGGACAATCCACTAGATAGTGTAGAGTCCTTAGGTATGATGAAAAAAAGGAGAAAATTGAGATATGGGAAGAGTCTTGGACTGGCCGAGCTAGTCTTTGGAATAAACCCAACAAGGTTCGGTTATGAAGTTTCGATAAGCAGAAGGGGTTGAAAAAGAATGAAAAAAGAGGTGAATGTGAAAAAGGGTGAAAGAAATAACCCTCCATTTATTCAACCTTAGGGCAGAAACCGGGTTCAATTCATATGCTACTAGTAGTTACCAAGGTAACATCGGTATTGAATACAAGACGTCATGGACCCAGTGACGCACTGCACTAGAACCTCCCAAGCCACTCAAGTCTCTCTTAAAAGGACTTGTTTCATTCTCACGGGGAACCGACATTATCTATCGACTTTCTCTTAGAGTTTGTTGATATTGAAGAAGGAGACCCTCTCCCTAGTCTCCGGCTTAGGAACCAAATATGCACAATTGAGTCTAGAGCCACGAGATCAACTACAAATCTCATTAGGACACTTTCAATGAAGACTCTCTGTTTCACACAATGTGGAAAGAGAGATTATATCTTGAGTCCTACGCATTATCCTTGTGGTATTGCCAGAACATCTGAGTGATATGCTAACATATTCACAATAAAGATGGAAAGCCTTCTGGAGCCAACATCAAACAAGCTCCTGGTGGGTGGTATGTGAGATCTAATCAATAGATCAACCATGTGACAACTGAACAGAAACAATGGGGAGATTCAATCTTTTGAATCAATCCTGGTTCAGGTTATGGATTGACGGATACCTTTGAAAAACCGGTCGTTGTGCTTAAAAACTCTTTTCTTTAGCACATCGACTATGTGCAATTATTTCAAAATAAAAGGTGTTTATGATTGATAATTGATTTTCATTAAAACCTTCGTTGCATAGCAAAACAATTTCTATTGGCGATACGATTGTTTTTCAATCTATTTTTATCAATTAGTGAATCTCAATTATTTGGTTCACACACTCCGTGTTGTCTTCTTTGAGACATTCGGTTTGAAACGGCTAGAACATTGCGAAAAGCTTGTCAAGGAAATTCTTCGAATTATACGATCACAGGAGAAGTACTTGCTTGATAAGCGGGGAACCGTGGGCCGTGTACCTCAATTCAACAAAAGTGATCAATGACACTCTTGTGCGCATTATTGCTAACTGTTTTATGCAGGAACACCCTACGATTGCAGCTGATCAGAATGGAGCGGTCAATCCATAGCCGCATGCTCACACAACACATTCATTTCCAAAGAAATCATGATTAGTGCATAAATGACTCTGATATTATCACTCCATGCTTCTGCTATGCTGTTGCTAATATCATGATTCAACTAAAAGCTTCCGCTACTCTGATAAGAATATATCATGATCCAGAATGTGAGCATGTCGGTCCAAATGTCACAACATCACATCATACCAACACCACAATGGATGAGTCAGAGATTTACTGTAGCTGATGATCTCAACGCTGGCTCAAAAACACAGTATCACGTGGATCAGTTAAAGACCTCCAATCAGATTATCCAAACATGCAAAAATGAAGAATCTAAGACTACGAGCTACGGAACAAAGAACATGAACAAGAATCCAAGAACAATTTCAATGTAATATCTGTTTGTATTCTATGTAATTGTAATGTGTGTTTGAGGTGACCTCCCTTAGGGGGAGATTGTTAGGATTTAGAAAATCAAGGTATTAAAGTGTCGGTCACCTCAAGTATATGTATCCGTTAGAAAGCTCGTAGTCGTAGTTATTTAATGTTATGTAGTATTTTGTTAAGTAACACCGTGGAGGACGGACGGGTCTTTACCCACTGTATGCCTGATCCACAGCCCGTCAGGTGGCGTTTTATTGCAAGACTATAAATACTCTCTACCTCCCAAGGTAGAGAGTTGGAGCTCATAATAACATTTTTCTTTCTCTCACTAAAGTTCCCTAAACCTCTAACTTTCTCTCCCTAAAACTCATCTTGTACGCCTAATATGTTAGTGAGTTGATGTGTATGTGAAATCCACTATGTTACACAATGTTTCTCTGGGCTGAAGCCATTGCCACTGCATGCTACACTCAAAATCGATCCCTAATTCACACTGCTCATGGAAAAACTCCATATGAACTTGTCCACAATAGAAAACCTAATTTATCATTCCTTCGTGTGTTTGGTGCATTGTGTTATCCAACTAATGAGGGTCAATCAATGAAGAGCATTGTTTACACCCCACCCCCAAATGTACACCCAAATCGCCTTAGCCTACCTTGTATGCACTCACTTTTAGTGCATTGGTACGTTCTTACGCAAATAATGGAATTTAACGTTCCCTTCCAGTCATTTCATAAATTTTAACTTTTCCCATGAGTCCTAATCGTCCCAAAACTGTGTACAAAGGATATGACTCGACTTAGCAACTCATGCAAGCAACTAGATAATTGAACTAAGGGTTTGGGGTGATAACAATAATGCACTAAAAGTGAGTGCATACAAGGTAGGCTAAGGCGATTTTGGTGTACATTTGGGGGTGGGGTGTAAACAATGCTCTTCATTGATATTCCGGAAAAACCGAAACATCACGAGGACCGCGAAAAGGATAGGCTCTGAGGGGTTAACTAGGGGTATCGTGTACTAAAGATGAGTACAACGCAAAGGTGTGGGGGAATTACTAAACCGATGTGGAAGAAGTAATTATATTACGGGTATCAAACAAGTGTTATCCTAATGCCTCTTATCATTTAGTTATTCCTAACTACACAAGTGTAGTCTTACTAGCGATCTCGGGATGCATCACAAAACAAGTTCTAGAATCTATTACACTACCGGTTCACACTCTAAGCATTAAAAATGAATGCTTTAATTCCTACTAATCTAAGGGCTATCCTTACAATTTGGGTGGAATTTAGGTGGTAAAGGGTTTTTGTGCTAGTCATGTAACTTCCTATCCGTGAGACGCTTTTGTTAAGACTAATGGCCCACTCATATATGTCATGAAAAATTTTAAATTTGGTGCCAAAATTACCCTAACCGACATTTTCTCATGGTTTATTAGACAAATACAATTCGACAAAGCAAATAATCAAGGATAAGCATAGTTTCAAAGTTCCCGTTTTATTTTCCCTCCCTACACTTAAACTGAACATTGTCCCCAATGTTCCCCGAAAGTATCAAAGTTATGATAATGGAAGGTAATTAAAAACAAAAGAAACTAGTACTCCCCTGATTAGCTCGGTAGGATCCGTGTGAAGTGGTAGTTAAATCCTTTTCAAGAAGAATGTATGCGTGAAAAGCTCCTTCCAATCTGTTGTTTCTTCTTCTTTATAAATAAAACCTGCACACTTGAAGAAAACAATCGAAACCTTTGCGTAAAATCGGCGGTAATGATATATATAAGACTCTACTAAACTAGGATATAATGCTTGTGGAATGGATGTTTATAGAATTTTTGGAAAATTAAGACCTGGAAAATTCCAAAAATTTATAAGTAGCTCAGAAAAAAACAAGAAAAAAGTAATCTGTTGTTTTTACTCCTTCCTGACGCCATCAGGTTACGATCCTGACGCCATCAGGTTATCCTGAAAAAAATTTGTCTGCGATTTTCTGGATAATTTACATCTTTAGAATCTGGAAAAATTTCTGCAAAACATCTATTATGACTCGATACAAGCATTTGACTCGAACAAACATACATATATATCTCTTAATTAATTGAAATTCTCATGTTTAGGTTTCTTTTGAAAACGTGTGTAATCCTCCCTACACTTATCCTTTATGTAAAATACCTTTATATGCAATTAAGACGAGGTTAAAAACAAAATAAAGCATTTTTACAAATTTAAACATGAGAATAAGCAATCAATAAAAGTTATATGACACTAACAAGCAAAAAAATAAGCATGAGTTGCCTCCCACGAAGCGCTTTTCTTTATTTATGAGTCTTGTAGCTAGACTCGTAGTCGTGCTCTTACGTTGTCCTAATCTTAGAGGCCCATTCGATCTCCTTAACCCTTCTCTCATCATGAATATATTCAGGGCCTATTTCAAGACAAGCAGTGTAGTAAACCTTGTTCTTCCCGTCTACTTCAAATGTCGGAATGTTATCCACATCTAAATTATCCATACCCTCAAACCTCTTGTTTTTGTGGGGCATTATATATTTAACACTCTCGGCTCCATTTGAGAACTCGACTATTCCTTCCTCTCGATCATAAACCATCTTAGACTCCTCTATAAATGGTTTCCCAAATATCACATCTCCTAAAAAACCATCAATGATGCCCTTAACATTTTCCAAGATCATGAAATAACACCTATATGTGAAGTTACCTACGAAGACATGCAATCCTTTAATCCTCCCCACATAGTTACTTGCTTTCCTAGGGCGAAAGGGGTCCCTCATAGGTTCTAGATTTTTGCTCACGATCCAATTGTAATAGAGTCTAGACATTATATTCATGGGTGCCTTATAGTCAATGTAAGTGTGATCCCTATATAAGTATCCAATCATACACGGTATCTTGATATTTTTAGGTTTTCCCTTTCTTATGCGAGGCTCGAAAGGTGGTCTTGGGAAGTTAACCACGTTATAGTGATAGGCGGTTTCCTTCCCTTTAGGGTATGAATCGAAATACTCCCTAAGTTCTTCCTCCTCCTTACTACCCTTCATAATTTCTAACACCTTATAATCTCCATCTTCTAGGTCATTATCCGAATCACTTGAGTTCGAATTACTATCTAAAGGGTAAGTAGATTCCTTAAGGGCTTCCTCAAGCATATTTTCAATCATCCTATTTAGTTTCCTAAGCTCTCCAATTTCACTAATAATTCGAGCTCGAAGTTGGTTTGTACTTGTTTGGTGGTGAAGTGTTGTTTGGCAAATTATCACTTTCCATGATGAAAAGTGATGGGATTACGAACAAAGGTCACGAAGAAGGGAGATAGACTATGAGAAAGCTAAAAAATGAGAAAAAATTTACTTGATAGGAATCAAGCAAAGAAACCTAAACGAGGTGGACTCCTAAATAGCTATTCTATTCCCCGGCAGCGGCGCCAAAAACTTGATAACGCTACACGCGTTGTTCGGGGTCAAAGGAAAGTCCTTTTCTTCGAGCAAGTTTTATAACACCCTAGGCAGTGAACCTAATCGTTGTAGTGTAGTATTAGGGTAAGCCACGGGTATTGATATCGTTCTCTGGGGAATAGGAATGCTAGTGAGAAGTTACTACGCCAAGGTTGGGGTTGAGGAAGATTATTTTTTATCTTTTTATAATTTTTTAAGGAAAGGAAAGGTACGAATCTCGGGGTTTGGATTTGGGGTTGGTATTTCTACCGATTACTCTACTTGTCTACTTATCTAATCTAAGGTGTATGTAGTCTATGTCTAATTATTGTGTGCTCGTATGATAGTTTAAAGATGTGTTCACTTAGGTTTCATTACTCCTTAATTATCTCCTATTGATGGTTGAATTGTCACGTCCTTATTCTTAATCGCGTTGTGTGTCTAAAGTCGTAGGGTATGCGTTTGTCCCTAACTCTCTGAAACTACCAAAGGGTCTCGTCTACAAAATCTCTAGGAATTATAAACTCTAACTCTAAGGTACTCTTTGGATGGTTTAGCCTACAACTACTCTAGGTGTTATAGTCTAAGGTTCACAAAGATTAATCAAGCATTAACTACACAACGAATGACCTATCGCATTACTAGATCATTAACAATTAAGATAAGAGACAACCAATCAATATTCAATAATTAAGTTTCATATTCCCTAAGCAAACACACAAGTAAATTAGCCGGACATAGAGAACATGAAAGCATACACACAAATAATTGAAGACATAATTGAATTAATGAAGTAAAACACTTATCTTGTGGTAAGATAGGGTTTAGAACCCTAAAATACTGTACAAGACAGCCTTGGTTCGGTTTAGGTTTTTACTCCAAAAGACTACTCACTAAAACTGAAAAATTCGGATTCTATATATAAGATTACAATCGCGACGGCGTCACCTTATGATTTGTGGCCCGTCGGTGTCGCCGTAATCGTGGGTTACGTCTTGGCCACGTTAGTCTTGCGACGGCGTCACCTTGTGCTTGTGACGTCGTCCCCTTCAGTCTCGATGCCGTGCGGATCAAATCTAGGCCGTCTGAGTTGCCACGTCCTACTCTTTTAAAGCCTGACACCGTCACTTGAAAATAAGTAATTTGGCTCTGGCGGTCCGAAGTGCTCGACAGTCGCAGTGCAAATTAACACGGCGCCGTCCCACTTGTATTTCAGCAGCTTGAGTGTCTCGATTCTTGACTTTGGCCATTTTCTTCGTATATTCCGCCTTTTTCGTCCAAATAAGTGCCATTCCAGCAATTTGCCTTCAAGAGACCCAAAAAGTGAAAAGGAACGATATTAAGTAATAACGGATACAAAAGTGATTAAATAAGGGCTTAAATGACCCCTCAAAAAGGTACATTTTAAAACCTTATCACTTACGCGTAACACACATAAACTTCAAAAACTAAATCGTTCACCCAACTATTTGGCGAATGATACCACTGTTAGGTCACCATGTTTGTAACACAAGCATCAATATGAAGAAATGAGGTTAAGAATGGATCAGATAAACACACTTATGCGTAAGAAATGAGAGAAAGTTTATGCTTAGGATAAATGTGAAAGTGAACAACCAAAACTCTCAAATGAGAGTTACAAAGGTATTTATAGGAAGGAATTAGGGCAATATGCAAGTTCCCTTCCTTTCCTTTATGGGCTTGGGACAAGGCTCATGGGCTTTCTACATAAGCCTTGGCATGATAACTAACATAAAAGCCTTAATTAAGCTAACTATTACATATTAGTTACTAACACTTGTAATCTAGTTTAGGAGTGATTCCAACAAATTCTTCTTCAAAGAATGATGATCCACCATCCTCTTGTGATGCTGAAAAAGAAACTGATGCTGGCAAAGAAAGTGCATTGAGTGATCAAGAACATGAAGTGCCTTAAAACAGTACTAATGATGTTAGTACTACTGAGCCAAAAGTTAGTACTGTTGATCCAACTGTAAATCCTGCTCCACGAGATGATCTTTTTGATGAAATTGAAGTGGATTTGAACAACATTCCTATCAGTTATGAAGCTCCCTCAACTCCTCATATAAGAATTCACAAGGATCATTCACTTGATCTTGTGATTGGTGATATACAGTCTGTGTAAAGATAGGAAGACAAACAATGAATTTAGATGAACATGGTTTTCTTAGTACTTTTTATGAAGAGAAGACTCATGAAGGTACAAACACATGTTTGTTTGTCTGTTTTCTATCACAAGAGGAACCAAAAAATGTTCTTAAGGCTCTACAGGAATTTGGTTGGGTGGAACCTATGCAAGAAGAGCTTCTACAGTGCAAGATACAGAAGGTTTGGGTAGTTGTAGATTTGCCTAAGGGAGTAAGGGTGATTGGTACCAAGTGGATTTTCAAAAATAAAAAGATTGAGAGAGGGATTGTCATCAGGAATAAAGCAAGACTTGTAGCTCAGGGATACACTCAAGCGGAAGGAATACACTATGAGGATTTTTTTGCACTTGTAGCAAGGATTTAGACAATCAGGTTGTTTCTATCTTATGCTTCATTCATGGGGTTTATGGTCTATCAAATGGATGTGAAGATTGCCTTCCTGTATTGTACTATTGAAGAAGAGTTTTATGTTTCTCAACCTCCAAGGTTTGAAGATCATTGGTAAGGATTTAAAACATACGTTTTAGGGGGTCATTTAAGCCATAAATCGATACATTTTATATCCGTTACTACTTAAAATCGTTCCTTTTCAATTTTTAGGTCTTTTGGAAGAAAATTGCTGGAATCAAGCACTTTTGGACGAAAAGGAGCGAAAACATGAAGAAAATGACAAAGTCAAGAATTCAAGGCTTAATTTTGCAATGTTTTCTAAAAAGTCTCAAGCGATGGCTC
The DNA here is from genome assembly GCA_910596185.1 of Chrysanthemum makinoi. Lineage (NCBI taxonomy): Eukaryota > Viridiplantae > Streptophyta > Magnoliopsida > Asterales > Asteraceae > Chrysanthemum > Chrysanthemum makinoi. The sequence continues at coordinate 5,642,550 of OU343216.1, read as the reverse complement.
AGATCATATTTTGGTTTTACAACATGATGGCATCACGCCTTATTCCAAGAGGGCGTCGCCCTTTATGTTACACCAGATGACCAAGACTCATTCCAAGACGACGTCCTTAATGAATCCAGACGACGTCACACTTCCTCAACTGACGTCGTCCCAACGATGACTTGTCCATAACGAAACCCTAATGACGGCGACCAGACAGCGTCACCATCAAAAGGCGATGCCGTCGCATGTGTACTCGAATTTTCTGTATTTTAGGTGTAATATTTTGGAGAGCAAACCCTAGTTTATTCATAGTCTGACTTGGGCAGTATTTTAGGGTTTCAAACCCTTATTTAGACTCAAACATAAGTTTTTTAATCCAATATATCACCATGTTTATCCTATGGTCAATTGTTTGCTTGTGTTCAAGCTTATCTATGTTAGGATTTAGAAAATCCGGGCATTAAAGTGTCGGTCACCTCAAGTATATGTATCCATTAGAAAGCTCGTAGTCGTAGTTATTTAATGTTAAGTAGTATTTAGTTAGGTAACACCGTGGAGGACAGACGGGTTTTACCCTTATGCTGATCCACGGTCGGTGGCGTTTTATTGTAAGACTATAAATACTCTCTGCCTCACAAGGTAGAGAGTTGGAGCTCATAATAGTATATGTTAGTGATTTGATGTGTATGTGAAATCCAATATGTTACAAATGGTATCAAGAGCCATGGTTAGATCATCTCTTACATATCCTTGGATTTCTAGTGGTTTTTAGATGGTTTTTGAGTTTGAAAAAGTTTAGTGGTTTTTGCATCATTTGGTTCATTTCTTGTGTTAAAGTTTGAATTTTGGGTGTACTTTTGTGTTTAGAATCATTGTATGTGCTTGGGTTTCGATTTGGTAAGCTTGAATCACTGTGGTTGAGCTTGTTTTGGATTGAAAAGTGTGTTTTTAAAGTTTTTCTTGGTAGCGACTTAGCTTTTCGAAGTGAATTTCTTGTAGCGACTTGCTTGATAAGGTAGCGAGTTGTAGTATGTTTTGGTAGCGACTTGGTCATAGCGACTTGCCTTTTGAGACAAGCCAACAAACAGTACACCTAGTGGATTCTCCACTACGGGTAGCGACTTGGTAAGGTAGCGACTTGCTTTCAATTTTGATAGCAACTTGTTCTTTAAGTTTCTTAGCGACTTGGTCTTAGCGATTTGGACATTAGCGAGTTGATATTTAGCGACTTGATTTCTTAGCGACTTGGTGCTTAGCGATTTGCAGTCAAAATTCGTAGCGATTTGGATCTTAGCGACTTGTCTTATTAAAACTTAGCAACTTGGTTCTTAGCGACTTAGTTCAAGGATTCTTAGCGACTTGGCTAACTTTTGTTTGTAATACGGTTTTCTCTTGATTTAGTAAAATCCCGTGAAAGAATCTATTTCCCGGTTTAATCATTGATTTATAAAATCCCGTGTAATCTTTAAACATGTCTACCAACGTACCTACAATCATCTCCATTGTTACCGAGGATGTTCAAGCAGCTGGTTCAGATACTCGTCCACCCATGCTTGACAGCACTGACTATGACTCTTGGGCTCAACGAATCAGATTGTACTGTCTTGGAAAATAAAACGGGGTCAACATTCTCAAATCGATTGATGAAGGACCTTATCAGATTGAGACTACAAGAGACTTATTTGATACAACTGCAGATGGAACAATGATCTATGGAATAGACAGACCAAAGACATATTATGAGCTCAATGATAATGAGAAAAAGAGATTCGATGCTGATATCAGGGCTTCTAACATCATACTTCAAGGTATTCCAAAAGATATCTACAAGCGATCAATCACAACACGAAGCCAAGGCGGTGTGGGATAATGTCAAGATGCTTCTTTAGGTTCGAATTAACTATGGAAGACAGAGAATCACAACTCTATGATGAATTTGAGCACTTTAATATGAAACCATATGAGAGTGTCTATGAGTATTACGTGAGATTCCACAAGCTTGTTAATGACATGAGGAACATCGGAATGACTATGCCAAAATTGGTTTGAACTCAAAGTTTGTGAACAACATGAATACCGAATGGCACAAGTTTTTCACCTCTGTGAAGCTAACCAAAGGAGTGAAGAATACAAACTATGAGCAACTCTATGCCTTCCTTCTTCAGAATGAGAGACATGTTATGTTTGAAAAAAAGGATTCTTGATCAGTTCAAAACAAACAAGGGAGAGACAAGCTCATCAAATGATTCAACTACTTTCTACTCAAACATTGGAATTACCACCAAAGCATCTCAAGTTATACCCATGGGTAATGGTAATCACAAACTCATTCCCGATCCTATGTTCAAACAATCGATGGTACTTTGATGCACTGCGTGGGAAACTTCATTCATCAACTGGCTCTCATGATTAGTCAAAACATGAACTCTCTCCCACACACCAACAACAATCTCAGAACTCCATCCAATGCACACAATCAAGCCACTGTCAGAGATGGGAAGGTTATGGTGCAGCCAGTTCAAGAAAGGCAGTATGAACAAGGAAGAGGTGGAGTCGGTAGAGGATATGTGGCAAATCTGAATAGGGAAGGAATGGAAATCAGGGACAAGCAAAACCTATCAAGTGCTACAACTGTGGAGGTGAAGGACATATTGAAAGGAACTGCACATAGCCAAAAGCGCCCTCGAATCACAGTACTTCAAGGATAAGATGTTGCTTGTGCAAGTTCAGGGATAATGGTGCACTTTGGATGAAGAAGAGTTGTTGTTTCTTGCTGAGGGAAATGCCAAGACATATGATGCGGATGTGGATGACAGTCAATTGAGGAGATAGGCCACAATCATCAGAATGCCTTTCAAGTCGCTGATTGTGATGCATACGACTCGGACGTTGATGATGAACCTCTGCTTGGCACAAACAATTTTCATGGCTAGCATTTCACCAATGGTCCTTTCTAAAGTCTATTCATCACCACAAACTGGTCCATCCAAAGACAAAATCATTTACGAGGTATTAAAACTATACAATGATCTTGATGTGCAAAGATGCATGACAAAGTACAATCAACTGAAACTATTAAGCAGAATTGAAAATATGGGTATATCAATGTTGTCCCATATGATCAATATGTGAAACAAAGTGAAAGTGAGATTGTACCAAGTGATGCATCTTCTGCAGTCAATGATGACTATGTTTTTGATGAATACACTGCATGTGTCCCTGATGATTCTGTTATCTCTGAACTTAATGCCTATAAAGAACGAGTTGCCATTTATGAACAACGTGCTAAGTTTGAGTTAACCACCCGTGGCAGGAAATGGATGACCAAATGCGTACAACTATTAGAAAAAGTAAGTTTAGAGAAGAGATATTAAAACAAGAGTTAAACTCCTTACAAGAAAAGCATTCTAAAACTACTAAGCAAAAACAAGAACTTCAAAAAAATGTTAAAATGCTTAAGCAAGAATTCAGTGCTAAAGAATCAAAACTTTTGAATGATTTTTCAAATCTAAAAACCTAGAAAAACAAGCTCGAAAATAAGTTGTACGTACAAGGGAATACAATTCAGACTGCTCACATGATCACTAAGCATAGAGTTCTATAAGCATAGTATTCCCATTATAAGGAATCTAACCGAGTATGGTAAGGCGGCAAAAGCCCCAAAGTGTTATCTATGATGGCAATGAGATTCTTAAACCTAGACAAACACCTAGTTGCATTGAGTGCTCTGAGGAAGATAGAAAATTAGATGATGCATCTAGGGTGAAAATGAATAAGAAGCTAGAAGATCCGAATGTAAAAGAATAACATAACGATCAAACCCCATAATTACAAGATGGAAAACTGGATTTCCTTGAACAAGTTTAAGCCTCAAACGTTGTTAACTCGAAAAAAGTGTTTTGGAAAAGGATTTAGATAAGCAAAAGCGAGAATCTTGTTGTAACAAACCCTCCCCTTAGGAAAATGCCTCTGGCACTGTGTATCCTCCAAATACACCAATACATTTAGTTCCTAGAACTATTGCCACTAAGAGCAAGACCTTAATCAGTCAATATGTTATATTTCAATTATTTGTTGACTTTGAGAAAACTTGTAAGAAAAGGATCACACCCACTAGGATAACTAAAGGGGAAAGGGGTTTTGAGCAAACAAAAGAATGTTACTTAACTGAGGTCATACCTTTCTTTAAACAACTAAAAGGTTAATTTGAGAGTCTTAAAAAGGGGATGGACTTAGATATTAAAGAAATGGAAAAGGAATTTGATACGATGATTGTTGAGGTTTGTAGGACCTTACTTTTATCAACCTTATCACAAACCCAACACGTATATCACATTAACACAAACACAAACCTATGCGTAAATAAAGAAGGAAAGATTAAGATGTTGGTGACTTGATGTTTATAAAACCGTGTATGTTGTGAGATAAAGATGAAAACAATAAGATGTTTACATCAAAGGAAACACACAAAACACACACACAAGCACATTCAAGCACACACCTCAAATGACTCATTTGAGGTGTATTTATAGTACAAATACAAGATGCCTAATGGGCTTTGGGATGGGATTGGATTGGGTTGGATTGGATTATATCTTTCATAAGGCTAGCTTAACTTGACTAATAGCCATTTAGCTTAGCCCAATCCATGAGCCCGTTGACTATTCTAGCACGATATCTAACACACGTTACAAAGTTCCTAAGTGTGAATGACCATCACTTCTAATAAAAAATATTAAGGCTAACAATCTCCCCCTAAGGGGTGGTCATTCAAATGATGCTCCACTTGATTAGGTCTTTACTTTTCTCAAGCTTGAACTTTGTGTGTAGATATAGAATAGTCTTGATTCTTTGTTCCTTCATGCTTTATGATCAGATAATGTGGTTGTCTTCCATTGTCAACTTCGTTGGTTAGGTATCTCCACGTCTTTCTCCACCATGCTCACACTTCTATTTTACTTTGAGTTTCCAATGATGAAGTTCTCGAGTCTTTAAACTTTGTAGATTCTTTGACATTGGCGAAGAATCATCTTTAACTTTGAGTTGCCTTTGATTTTGATGAGAACTTTCATGTGTTGTTGGTATGAGCATGTGGCGAGTTTACCTGATCCATCCCAGCTCAGGAGACTTCCATAAGAAGAAAACATAAAAACAGGGTTAGTAATAAGCGGTTCAGGCACTTACAAGTTTGAATTTCGAGGGGTATTATGACGACATAGTGTGAAAACACGTCTCTAATTCTCACAAGGGCTATTTCTTTTCACCCTTTTTCATTACATTTCTTTTTAATTCTTCAACCCCTTCTTTCTCCTTTCTCACATTACTCCTTTTTCCAATCATTCCTAAGGACTTCTAATACTAACTATTAGTGATGTCCTTGGGTAGATCCCTCCGGCTCTGGCGGATCATAGGACGAATTTTCTATCCTTAGTCACCTTATAACTCCATGATTGTCCCATGTTGCCATAAAACCATTTTTGAAAATCGGATGATAGAAAACATGTTTGAGACACTCCTGAGTTTTATATTTTTGAAACACTCCCCTTCACATGTGCTTATGAGTTTTTAACAAATCTTCACATAGAGGGTAGAGTTTGCACATTTTCAATTGATCGGCTCATGATAGACAATTCCCCACGAGACACGGTTACGTTGCCTAGTTAAAGAGTTCCATTGTCGGTTTTTAGGTGACAACTAGCTCTAATAACTAACTTGAAGTTGTAAACACTCCTTGAAAAGGAGGTTAGACCCATGAAAGTGCATATCTATCACAAGTTTCTCGAGATGGTACATTTACTAACATTGATTCCGTCAATTCATTGGTTCCGTCTGAGTCGAGCTCATTTTGAGATTCAAACAACGATCACTAAACTTTTTGATCACATTTTAATCACGTCTCCTCCCCCTCAAAAATAGCATATTAGTGATATTTTTGATATAACGCGATTAAACAACATTTTAGAATCTTTTGGGGAGACAAACGGTTTGATTTAAGCATGAATTTGGAACATTTTAGTTTTATACTCCCCTTTAATAAAGCATAATCAATTAAAGGGTTTTAGAGGGAGTTATCTTGAGCACAAAATATTTTGAAAGATTTTGAAAATCTTTTTGAACAATCTTGAAAAGGTGCTCAAGATGATGATGATTTCTCACCATTTTAAATGTAGTGCACTTGGCGTACACTTGATTTTTCTTAAAAAACACGAGTTTTGATTTGAAAATAATCAAAAGTCATCATTTGAGTCGGGTTTAAATCTTGAAGTATCACGAAAGCCATTTTATGAAGAAATTTTTGAGAAACGACATGTTTTAGAAAACATTAAAGAACTCTCGCTCAAGCATCTGTACATACCCGTATCATTGTTGAATGACATTTCTAGAAGCGTCTGAGAATATCGATTATACGAGAGACATGTCGTGAGAAGAATATTTTTGGATTTTTATTTTATAATGTTTTTGTATTTTTTTGAAAGTTTTATATTTTTATATTTTGCTTTTGTTGGTTTTCAAATTTTGTATTTTGTTTTCAAAAATTATTTCTGTGAAGCTTTTGGAAAAATCATTTTCAAGAAGATTAGAAGGCGTTCTAACTCCTCGAGGGGTTAGGCTTAGCATTCCAATTCGTCGAACTAAATAGTCAAACCTTTCTTTTGGAAGGGCTTTAGTAAATAGATCGGCGAGTTGGTATTCTGTCTTCACGAAGAATAATTCAACAGAACCATTTTCGACGTACTCTTTGATGAAGTGATAGCGGACCACGATATGCTTAGTCTTTAAGTGATGAACAGGATTGCATGATATGGCTATGGCACTTTTCGAGTCACAATACATAGGTATTTTATCGAAAGTAAAGCCATAATCTGTGAGTTGTGTTCTCATCCATAGAACTTGAGCACAACAGAGATAGAGACACATACTCACCGGTTGAAAGTGCAGTGCAATCTTGTTTCTTTGAAGACCCGCTTACTAACTTTTCACCCAAAAATTGTGCTCCTCCGGATGTACTTTTTCTGTAACTTGATCACTGCGTGGTCGCATGCGAAAAGGCAATTAGATCAAATCCGGATACCTTCGGATACCAAAGTCCCATGTGAATGGATGTCTTCGGTACCGAAGATCCGTTTAACCTCTTTGAGGTGCGGTTCGGTAGGCTTTGCACGAAACCGTGCTAATAAGCAAACGACAAAATGAATATCGTCACTAGCGATGTAAGGTACATGAGAGAACCAATCATGCTCGATATTTCTTGGATCAATAGGTTTACCACACAAATCGGCTCCAATTTTTGGTGAAGTTACCATTGGTGTTCCGACCGAATCACAATTATCCATACCATGATTTTTCAAAATCTCATTTGTATATTTAGCTTGATTTATAAAAATTCCACGAGGGGATTGATGTATTTGTAAACCAAGAAAGATTTTAGTTCCCCATCATGGACATTTCAAATTTACTTTTCATGAGATTTTCAAAATGTTTTGAAAGATTCGGATTAGTGGACCCAAAGATGATATCGTCCACGTAAATCCCGAACAATCAAAATGTCGTTTTTGCATTTTGTGTAAACAAGGTAGGATCAACTGTGCCTTTGGTGAAATTGTTTTGGATAAGGAAGAGGAGCATTCGTCATACCGCGCTCTCGGGCTTGTTTAATCCATAGATTGCCTTTTGAGTTTGTAGGCGTATGCGGATGTTCCATGTCTATGAAGCCTTACGGTGACTCACGTACACTTCTTCTTTCGAGTTCCATTCAAAAAACGCGGTCTTAATGTCCATCGATAAACCGTGATGTTTTGTGGCTGCATAGGCTAAGAATATCTGGCTGCTTCAAGTCTAGCTACCGCGTATGAATGACTCTTCAAAGTCTATCCCTTCCTCTTATCACGTATCCTTTGGCCACAAGACGATCTTTGTTGCGAATTACAGTCATCTCTTCATCCCGTTTGTTCTTCCATAAACATTTAAGATCAATGCGCGTGACGTCAATGGGTCTTGGAACCATTTCCCAAGAGTCATGTAGGCGGTATTGGAGAAGTTCCTCCTGCATCGCTTCTATCCATGCGGGTTCGCCATTGCCTCAGAATATTTTTGGTCTCAATATTGCTAATTGAGCAAAGGTAAATGCATAAGTCGTGTCGGTGGCAAGTTGACATCTCGTCTGAATTGGCCTTGAAGGTTCACCAATAACTTGTTCAATTGGGTGGTCTTTTGTCCACTTCAGAGTAGAAGGATACCGTTGGTTAAGCGTATGCGAGTTAGATGGTTCTCGTAAGCTTGAAGAAGATTTAGGTGATCCCGTAGCAAGCGGGTTTTCAAATAAGTCTTCATCTAACGTTGCATCGTTTTGGTTTTGCTCATCAACTGGCGGTAGAGCGGGTGCAATAAGCGGAGTAGATGTAGATGATGTAGATGGAGTTGGTGCATTGGTTTCGACCGTTGTAGATGCATCTTACATTGGTGGTGGTGGATGATTTTGGCGGTGCAGTGTGGAATGATGGTTTGATGCATTTGTCGAAGTTCCACCATAGTATTCATCGAACATTAACTCGAAAAAATTCTCCCATTCTTGTTCTTTAGGATTGTCAAACGAAGTTGATTGAGCTCTTTGAGTACGAGTCACGAGCGTGTGTCGAGTCTGCTGGTTTAGTGCGGGTTCTAGAGCGAGTCTCTCGGAAGCCATATGTGAAAGTTCATCAAATTTCACATTCATCGTCTCCATGATCCTCCTAGTTCTTCTTTATACACCACGAATGCCCTCGAGTTATCTGAATATCCAATGAAGATTCCAATATCACCTTTTGCTTTCGGTTTTCCAAGATCTTCTCTGTCATTCGTAGGATAGCACAAAGCGCCAAACACGTGAAAGTAAGAGATATCCGGTTTTACATTGTTCACAAGCTCATATGGGGTTTTATTGAATCTTGGATGGATGAGGGATGGGTTGAGTGAAACAAGCGATGGTAACAACATCGACCCATAGAAATAAAGGTGCACTAGAATAGATTAGCATTGTGCGGCGGCTTCCACAAGAGTTTATTTCTTCTTTCAACTACCCCATTACTGCACATGGAGTTCTAACAGCTGATGTTTGATGTGTGATTCCAACATCTTCAAAATAAGATCTTAACTCGATTAGTGAATTGGTGTTATGCGTTGTTTCTTACAACCCTTACTTGGAGTTTGAAGAAGTACTTGAATTCGTTTGAAGGTGATGATGATGCACGGTGCCGTCTTTTGATCTCGAAACTTAACCCATGTATATCTTGAATAATCATCGGCGATAACAAGAATATACTTTTTCCCATTAATGCTTTCAACTCTCATTGGGCCCACATAAGTCCATGTGCAACATATGCAACTTTGCTTCGAACTAGAGTGCGGTTTGGGTTTATATGATGCTCTTTTGCTTTTCCTTGTTCGCATGATGGACATAAGTGATCCTTGGTGTATTTGAACTTTGGAAGTCCATTGATGATGTTGTCTTTGGCAATTTTGTTGATGGTGTCGAAATTGAGATGGGATAACCGTCATTGCCACAACCGAGGTGTGTTCGGATGCTCGTGTCATAAAACATATTGGTGATGAAGAGGCCATTTGATTGATGTCGATAGCATACAAGTTTGTATCACGATTCGGTTAAAGATCGGTGCCATCAAGTTTCTAGCGAAGCAAATTTTTCCTAAAGCAACCTCTAAATCGCATCCGCAGAGCGCCCGACTAAAACAAATTGTGTCCCAACCCTTCGACATAGTAAACCCGAGTGATCAAATAATTTCCAAAGGTAGATCTCCATAACCCATGATAGCTGCTACATGATCATTTCAAGCGTCACGGTTCCCATGAATTTCAGACGAAATTGATCGCAGCTTGTTCGGTCATGTGCTTGGAGCAACCCGAGTCGACGATCCAAAGACAAATTTCGAAACACACGCCATGCTGAGAAAAGAATATTGTGGATACCGTTTTGATTTTGGTTCCTTTGGGTTAGAGGTAAAATCCTTATCACACTCGAGAGAGGTTTTCTGAGGAATTACGGTTTATCACTCATTGTACCATTCGGAGTGTGAAAGTTCTACACGTGGGTTTCCAAATATCATCCCTAAAGTATACACTATAGTTCCTCATCGGTAGTGTAAAGCCTAAGTTTTGCAACTAGTCTTCCTACTCTTTTAGCGTAAGATCTTTTGGGACGTTCTTCTTAACAGGCTTATCATTCACATTCTTAGAAACACAATCATCTTGAACATTAATTAAAGATTTCTTGCAAGTTAAACAAAGAGATTCAATACATTCATTAGACTTAGCAAGTTTCATAGGTTCATACATTCGGATGAAATGTCTTTCTTATTCAAAAGCGGTAAATTCCTAGGGTGTTCTTCTACTTTCTTCTCTTTATTCAAGCTACTACCTCTAGAGGCAGTCAAGACTCTATTGTTCCTTGTATTGCTCTTAGGCTTTAGTCTACTGCTCCTAGAGGTGCTTTCTAGTCCTGTAGAAGGTAAGGCACACGCATTAGGATTCACATTTTTATCAGGGAGGTGGTTTCAGTTTTCCTAGTCTCTTTAGAGTGCTTTTCTAAACTTATGTCGTTTGTTCCATATGGTTTTAGATGTGGAGCTGACGCATTAGTGGTACTCATCTTAAAAGGCCAGGTGCTAAAACTTTTGGTTTCTCGATAACCGCTTTTCCTTTATCAACATTTTGTTTAGGTAGAGGCGGTGGAGTGACTGGTTTTGATGAAACATTTTTTCTCATTGACTTTTGGAGGAGGCATAGAAACAGACATTTTTGGTTTGAAAACCGGTTTGGGAACATTTGCTTTCTCCTGATCAATGGTTTTTAATCACGTATCCACTGCCTTTCCTTTTTGACTTTCGGTGAGCCCTCAAAAGATCATTTTTCGCTTTCATGTCATTGAAGGCGCGCTCATACGACAATTTGTCATATTTGCATTCCTAAGTTTTTCGATCAAGTTGTTTAAAATATGACACATTTTCTTTTTCAAGTTTTTCAAGGGCTTTTTCATATTTTGAAACAATTTGCGGAGGTCTCGTCTGAAGTCTTTCATGATCTTCAACAGAGTATGTTTGCAAAATAATGGACATAATATCAATAGTCAGAACATCTTCGAAGAGAGAGTCATTTAAAGTTTCCAAAACTTTGATTTGTTCAACATAGTCATTAGCTTGCTTTACCGGGTTTTATGGTCCTTGACAAAGTCGGTTTGTTTCTTTCAAAATGCTTGTTCAAAATGAATTACCCTTGAGTTGATGGCATGGTGGGGCAATTTGAGTTTCAAAAAACTTTCTCTGTTCAATATCAAAACTAGAGAACCGGTTGTTAGGTGTAATAGTGGTTTTAGTTTTAACAGTTTCTTGAAGATCCGCAATTCTCGTTTTCACATTGTCTAAAATACTTCCCGCATCACTTGAGTTAAAAGGATTGTTTGAAGACATTTGTTCAATGTTCGAAAGAGATTTTGAGACAACGACGGTTTTGAAACAAATTTTGAAATAGGTGTTGACTCTTTGTTTGAAACATTTGGTGTGATGAAGAACTTTGACTTTTCTTTTTGATTGACAAAAGTGATTCCAGAAAGTTTGTTCCATTTGTTATAATCAATAGGTTTGATTTCGGATGTTTTGTTTCATTGTTTCTCTACTCTCCTTAGATAGTTCTTACGTTTCAAGAGAATCACGAACAATTATGGGTTCATGCAAAGGTTTTCCATTGTTCAACACATTCAGTTCTTTCGAGCTTTCTTGAGGCGAAGAAGGGTGATTACCAAGTGCCATTCAATGTGAAGTATGAAAACGTGGATTTACTTGATTAGAAAGCATCTTGTTTGATTTAGCTGACTGACCCGTTGTAAGAAGCAAATTTTCCAAAGTTTTTATCTTTTCATTCTTATCAAGAATTTCATCAAGAAGAGAATCTTCTCGTTTTGAAAAATCATGAATCAATTGCTTCTTTTCTTTTTCAAGATCAGAAAACAATGATTTTTGTTTTGAAAGTTGGTCATTTAGATCTGAAATTTCCTTGTTTAAAGATTTAATTTTCATGTTCAAATTCACATCAAGTGTGTTATACTTGATTTGCAAAAGTTTTTCTTTAGAAACCAAATTTCGATAACCAATTTCTAATTCTGATTCTTTGTTTTTTGGAAATTCAAAGGCTTTTGCGTTCTCCTTGTAACTCTCAAGCTTCGGTGGTCAATTTAGCATTCACGGCCTTAACATCGCGATTGACCTTTTTAACTTTCTCAATTTCAATGCCACGGTTGTTGATTAATGATTCAAAATAAGCACGCGTTTCCTCATCGGTCATTATTTTGTGCCACACAACCTCCACTAGGATCCATATTTGGAGTTTCAGAGTTAGTATTGCTACAACTTCGGATTATCGGTATGTATCATAAGTAGGTCTTACGTATGTCAAAAATGATGTTCGTCATGAGTAACCACATCAAATATGACATTGTTATAGCATGGATCAGTGATTGGTACCTCGGATCTGCGTTGGCGTCATAGGCCGGGGAGGTCGCGTCGGTGTCGTACTTAGTCTCTGAAGATTTGCCATGAAGATCACGGTTTGCATTGAGTTCCTCCCTCGAGGTCTTCCAAATCATCCATAATAGCCATGAAGTCATGTTCCTCGACTCATTGAAGTCAAATTGTTCCTTTTGTACCAACATGATAGCTTTCGACAAGATGCACCAAGATCCTTCTTTTTCGGCTTAGTTGGACAATTCCTTGCCATGTGACCCAATCCTTGCAGGTTATAACACTTAACTGATTACCACGATTCACATTTCCATAATTCCCAACTGAAGGCACCAAAATTCCCATTCGATTACCCACTGCTCTATTCCCAACATTACGACCCATCTGATTACCTGATTCGGAACCGTCTGATTACCCATGCAAAATCCAGTAGCATATCCTCCCTGCGATTCCCAATAACTCCAACCATTTGTCCTTGATGACCCATATTCACACCCCGGCTGCAATTTGCTATTGCGAGTGTTTGATAAAATCCTTTGGTTGTTGTTAGTTGGTGTGGAATAGCGACCTCTGAATGCTTTACCCAAATTCAAATGCTTGTGACAAAGCTTCTTCGGTTCCATTTCAAGATCGGTGATTCCTTGTTCCTAGTAATGTTGTTGTTGTCATGGTGGATAGTTTTGTTGTTGAGGGATGTATTTGCTTTGCAAGTTGTTGTTTTGTGGAAGATGATGAAGCTTGTTGTTGTATATTCACTGGAGTTTGAGTCTTTGTAATGAGTGCCAATGGATCATGATTCTTTGCTAATCTTTCTTGCCTGACTTCATTCACTTCATTTTGGTTTTGTTTCAGAAAATCGTTGAGTTGATCAAAGTTCACTTGATGTAAGTCTTTTGTTTGGTTGACAATAGTGACATATCGTCCCCATTCTTCTGGAAGATTGTTCAGGAACTTGATGTTGCTCACGATAATTCTGGGTGTCAACTTGTTTCTTATCAGCTCATTCATTAAAGTGCAGAACCTTCCATAGTAGGATTCAATGGGTTCTCCTGGAGTAGGGTAAACTTTTCCCAGCAGTTAGCAGCTTGTTCTCCGTGTCTTGTTGACCAATTTTAGTTCCATGACAAAGCCGTCTAACACGTTCCCACATGTCGAAGCAGTTTCACAAGCGTCTACAGCAGCAAAGATGTCTCTTGGTAAACCAAGTTGGACAATATGAATTGCCATGTCATCTGCTTCGACTTGTTTCTGATCCTCTTCAGAGTATTCCGATTCTTTTTGAAGACGAAAAAAATGGTGGGACGGGAGTGTGTTGCATCGGCATTTCAGTCTTGGACTTGTCGAGGTATGAAGTGTCCATTCTTAATGGATTGAATCATCAATTTTCCATTAGGTTTGGTCTTGATGTAGCAAAGCATACGACTTGTCCATTGAAGATAACCACCTTTTTCCAACATAGGAGGACGGTTTTCGGCACCGGCTGCATCAATGTCTTGTTGAGTTGCCATTGATGAAGGTATGTTATGATAAAGTTGATGTAGGATCGATTCAACGATAAAGGAGTTGTGTTTAATAAGATATTGCCGTTTGAAGTTTTTCTAAAAGTCGTACTCTTGAACTTGGTTCTTAGGCCAAAAAAAAATTTCTCCCAAAATTTGAAATTCACTATAAAAATCAATTCTAAGGTCGTATGAAAAATTTGAGTTATGACAATTTTGACGCCTAATTTGACCCGAAAAAATTGAATTTGGGTCCAAAAATTTGAATTTTTGACCAAAATTTGCACAGTTAAACCAAAATTTGAATCTCGCGTAAAAATTGAACGTTTAGTCTCCTAAAAAATTTAAATTTTACTCAAGTTTTACCGCCAAAGAAGTTACGAGTAGGATGCTTAGGCGTAGGATTCTTAGGCGTAGGATTCCTTATGCGTAGACCAGTATCTTACGCGTAAACTTAAGGCTTAGGTGTAAACAAAAATGCTTAGGCATTAGAAATCTTATCGTAAGTGGAACTTATCGTAATTGTTACGCGTGGCGTTTATGCTTATGCGTAAACGTAGGTTTAGAACCAAAATCCTTTACACACTGTCACAGCGTAAGGGATATCCACAAGTCGAAGTGTTTCACACACTTATCCAAGTGAGGGAAGCACTGAGTAACCTTTGATGCTCGAAGATTCTTAGCCAAAAACTTATGCGTAGGAAGTTATGTAGAGAGGACGTTGACTTTCTTACGCGTAGAACTAGGGTTTTGACCTACGCGTAAAAAATTTCCAGTGATTCAAACAATTTCTCTTGCACAAACAACCTTAAAAACACTCGAATAACACAAAAATGTTGACCTTTTTCACCCAAAGTGCTTAGAAAGCTTACGAGTAGAAATGACCAACGAACCAAAAACGGGTTTAAAAATGAAGAAAAACACGTAAAGCTTCGAACTTTTTGCAAAAAACTAAAACTTTAGCACCAAATGAACCTTAAACCACAAAAATCTTGAAATTTTAAGTGCAAAAATTAAAGCTTTAAGCGTGGCTAGTATGAATAACGTGAGCCTTTACGCGTAACCCTTCAAAACAAACACAAACACTCCTAAACCATTGTTAGGCGATTGATACCAATTGTAGGACCTTACTTTTATCAACCTTATCACAAACCCAACACGTATATCACGTTAACACAAACACAAACCTATGCGTAAATAAAGAAGGAAAGATTAAGATGTTGGTGACTTGATGTTTATAAAACCGTGTATGTTGTGAGATAAAGATGAAAACAATAAGATGTTTATATCAAAGGAAACACACAAAACACACACACAAGCACATTCAAGCACACACCTCAAATGACTCATTTGAGGTGTATTTATAGTACAAATACAAGATGCCCTAATGGGCTTTGGGATGGGCTTGGATTGGGTTGGATTGGATTATATCTTTCATAAGGATAGCTTAACTTGACTAATAGCCATTTAGCTTAGCCCAATCCATGAGCCCGTTGACTATTCTAGCACGATATCTAATACACGTTACAAAGTTCCTAAGTGTGAATGACCATCACTTCTAATAAAAACTATTAAGGCTAACAAGGTTAGTGACTATGAGCGAGAACTAAAATATAATGAGATTGAGAGGAAGAACTTGCATACCTTGAATGAGAATCTTATTTCTGAATGTATTGCTCAAGATTTGTTTTACACTGCTACAAATTGTTCCATTAATGCTTCTCAATTTCATGAATTATCAGTTGCTCTGAAAGTCTCCCATGATCGTGTCATTGAGCTTGAAAAACTAACTCTAAACTGCATGATAAGGTTGAACAGGATGATCATGATAACCTGGTAAAGCAGTTTTCTAAATTGGAAGTTGAGCATCTTGCTTTGCAATTAAAATATCGACATCTGAAAGAAAATGTTAAAACCTCAAATATCAAAACATCCTTGGATGTTCCTGAATTTGATGCAGTTTTTGAAATTAGCAAACGTGATGAACATATTCGAAACTCATTTTGTAACACGATCAGAAAGTTGAAAGCTCAAATTTCTCAATTAAAGGGTGAAATGAACAATGTGACTGGCTCCCAAATGCCTCCTCCTTTAGATTCTCGGAATTCTCAAAATTTTCATCTTCAAAACTTGGTTAATGCTTTACAAAAGGAAAATGAGAGTTTTCTAGAAGAAAATGAAAAAGTTAATGTCATTTCAATGAGTTATTTGTGTCAATAAAAGTCACTCATAACAAAAATAATGAAAAAACAACTTCATTGCAAAAGGAAATTGAGAATCTGAAGAGTCAGGTAAAAGGGAAAATGCCAATGACAAATGGGGAGAATGATGCTTCAAAGGTGCATGTCTGTAATAAATATGCTTTGTCTGTGAAATATGTTCCTCCTCATCTTCGGAATAACAAACTTGCTATTCAAACATATTTCTCATACATTAAGGACAGCCTAGAATGTCTCCGTGAGATTGTAGAAGAGGATAAGTTAGAGAAACCACTTGATAATGCAATTGGCCATGCATGCTTATATGCCAAACGATCTCAAGAACTTCTAAAATGCTTAATTACAATATGCCCTAAAACCTTAGGTGAGCAAGTCAATCCCTTGATACCTTGTTCTATGCCTAGTGCCAAGTGTACAACTCATTCATTGCCCAATGTTATGAAAGTGAACCTCAGTGTGCCTTTAAATAGTACACATCCCAGCACATCAAAACAGGAAAGGCAAAAAGTAGCAAAACCAACTAATGTTCCCATTCCCTCTACAGGAGTAATCAATGACATTAAAGTGAGCAGGTCAAAGTCTCAAGGCAATACAAGGAATGATAGGACCTCGCAAGCTAAAAATGTGCATTGGAAGAAAGTAGAAGATCACTGTAGGGAGAATTTAAATAAAACGAATCGTGTTGATTCTAGTGTTAGCTCTAAGCATACTGTAATTAATGCGAATTCTACAACTTTTGGCAAAACATGTAATGATGATTGCGTGGTTTCTGTTACTAATCTTGAATTTGGTATCAATGATTTGTCTAATGTTTTCAAAAGCCTAGTTAAAATTGTTAATGTTAAAAATCAAGCTAAGAAGGCTAAAAGGCAAAAGCGAAAGAAAGTTAGAAAATAGTGGAAACCCACAGGAAGAACATTTAGTAAGATAGGTTATCAATGGATACCTTTTGGCCATAAAGTTAATCAGTTCTGCCCTCAATTTTCTAAGACAATGTGATATGTGCTTAAACACATACCTTTTCATTATCAAAACTGACCCAAAATAACCAAGAAAGAGCCGTTTATTGTTAACATTTGCGTGTTTCTTGAGTTTTTGCTTGTGCAGGTACGGATACGATAAAACACACAAAGAAACCAAATGTTACAGAAAAAATCCGAGCACGAGAGATTAAGAGAGCTTAAGCTGAATTTGCCGGAAGGTCGAGAATTTTGCATTTGTGAAGATTTCTATCTCTCAAGGATGATTTGTGAAGATTTGATCAAAGTTTGAAGAAATGTCGAAAACAGTCTCTGAACTTTCAACAAATGGCAGAAAAGACCCCTCAAGTTTCAAAAGTTGCAAATCAGTCCGGATTATTGAAGAATGACAAGATCAACCCTTGGATTAAGCTTTCGAGAATTTACAAGTTTGGTCCACTGGATTTTCACATGTGCAACTTTGGTCCTTGAATTTATACATGGGTCCATATTAAATCCTTAGTCCAAGTAACAAACCCATGGCCCAACCCTATAACCCAAAACACTACACCCTGTTTATAACTTACCCGTTTACCCACCTTGGACCCTAGTCAAACCATTAAACCCGGTCAACTAACACTCGAAATAGAATAAACAAATATCCACGCGCCAAATTCTTCCACAAATCAAACCCAGCTAAGAACCCTAAATTACCCTCGGCTTCAATTAGTACAATCTGCTTCAATTAAGGGTAATAATGTACAATCACTGACACCATCTGACACATGGGGTTGCGAATTACTATCCGTGTGCCACATCTCAAATACTGCTCTCTCATTGGTGGATGAAACGTGGAAGCAACAATCCAAGGGTTGAAATCATTTGGGATACGTAGAGGAATGATCAATGGCTCTAGATGCACTCAAAGAAGCACAAATTGCAAGTTCTAGATCCTTCCTTGGCCTCAAGCTCGCCTATATAAGGCCCTTTTATTTCACTTATTTAGTATGTAGAATTTAAGTAGTAGTTGTAGCTTATAATTGTTTTAAATATTTTAGTTCATTTCTGTTTTCAATCTTACTTTGTATTCAGTTTCAATTAATAAAAGAAATTTTAGCCTAAATTCTCATTTAATTTCAAATTATTGTTTAAGTGTTTAGAATAGCTTATTACTGTTTCATTTAATCATTTTAGCTTATATTTTATCAATTTCAGCTTATTTGTTTTACAAAACAAAAATCACAAAAAATAAGAAAAATACAAAAGAAATAAAAAAATATCTCAAATCTGCTCATAAGCTGCAATCAGCTTATGTTTATGTTTCCTTAAGCTCTCTTAAGCTCACCTATAGCTTAATCAGTGCTAGCTTATTCTACTACTCAGTTCAACAATCAATTCATTCTCAAAACAAACTCTCAACAGTCAACGAAGTCAAATGCAGTGGTTATGTTCATACGCTTTCTGATCTAATAATGGAATTGGGTTGAAACTGAGGTGGAACTGGGTTAATATCATATTAGGATAGTGGCTATTTGTTCTTTGGCAAGCCATTGTGGCTAGGACATAAGTAAGTTCTTAAAATTTCAAATGCTGTTATAATCTCCTATTAAGCTTATTGATAATTTGATAGTATTTGTTTGTAATATGGCATCATTTAGGTGTTAGATTGATTAATTGATTCAGTTTAAGTATTAGTATAAGCTAGTTCAATTAGTTAGTTGAGATAATTTGCAAAACAGTATTGAAAAGAGTGTTTGGTATTAGCAGTTAAATTAGTGATTAGACGTTAGAAGTTACTTAAGTCCGATCTGCAGTCTAATTTAGGTTAGTTAGATTCATATCAGTCATTACTTTGCACTCTAGAACTCATTTAGTCAAAATCACCTTAAATCTGCTCCAAATTGTATATCATTGGATATTTGAAGATCAAATGCTTAATCTGTGTTTAGATAATGTTAGAGTAGCTTAATCTAGCTTAGGTTTAGCTTAAAACATCACTAGCATTAAATAATTTGGATTCAAATCTCACAAAAGTCAAAACTCAATTCTGTGTTAAAAGTCAAAAGTGAAAATCTCAGTTTTTATAAAACTTTGTGGATTTGTAATAGACTCATTTCTGGTCCAATTCTAGTAAAATTTTGGGATATAAGTCTTGATTGGTCGAGTTTGGAAAGTCATTTTGTGGAATTTGTGAAATTTCTATAAGCATTAGTAAGCTCACAAGTAGTCCTGATTTGCCCTGATCACACTCATCATACACTGAGTGTGATCAGACCTTCTTGCAGTCCTTGCACAGGGTTCAATATAGCTTGTTAAGGTCTGAGTTTTGGTTTAGTGGTTCTATGGTTGGTGGTTTCTATTTTCCAATTCAATGTTTCTGTTCCAGCTCTCTGGATAAGCTTGTGCAATGTAGATAGTAGGGAGTTAGGGCTGATTGGCTTTATGATTGATTAGAATCAAAACTTGGTAGAATTGCTGATTAGAGGTTAGGAGTAGCTGGAATATATTGATATTAGTTAGCTTTAGTATAATTTAGCCTCAGTAACAGTTTGGTAGCTTATTGTGCTTATTAGCTTATTCTTAAGTGCTTAATTAGGAGCAGTTTGCACATCAGCTTCAAAATATCTCACATAAGCCATAGTTTTGATATTTTTCCTAGGTTTAGAATAACATTTTAGAATTTCCCTGAATTTTTCATATTTTTCCAACTTTGTTTGCTATTTTTCTTGATTTAAACTAGTTTTTTATACTTTTTAAATAGCATTTAATTCGAATAAATCAGAAAAAGTTCCAAAAAATAATTTTTCAATTTTTCTAGATTAAGAAAAATATAAAAAGCCAAAAAAATATTTTTCTATATTTTTCCTAGTTTAATTTGTAATTTTTAGCATTTAAATTAGTTTAAATTAGTTTTTAATTCAAATAAATTCCAGAAAAATCATAAAAATTAGTTTTAATTCTTAGATAATTTTCTAATATCATTTTTAGTTAGAAAGTAATTTTATATTATTTTTAGGACTTAGATTAGACGTAGTTGCTTTTTTATTTCGTTTCTTTTAATACGTTTTAGTATAATTCGCGTATTTAGGATTTCCCGTAGTGTAGTTTCCCTTAATTGTTTTCCCAATCCCGTAGTTTAATATAATCAAATCCAAAACATCGAGCATTTTAATAACGAACCAATAACGACGTTGCCCATTCACACCTCGTTAGGAACGCATTCGGATTTCCGATCAGTATCACTATCACTCATGGGATTTGATTCATTATCCTTTTTCCTAAAGGGATTTTAAATCATTACTTGTGGTTATTTTTTATATCGATATTGTGGTTTTTATCCATACACACTGATTCGTACTAAACTGTCAAGTTATCTCACACAAGCTAGCCACTTGTGAATGGCTAACCGTAAAAAACTTAAAACAGTTCAGACACAAAATGCAATGAAGATCAGGAGAATATAATGAATTCCCGAGTCGTTAAGTCCCACGGAGACTCAATGGTGTGTAAACTTGATCAGATGATAGAATGATCACTAAGGATAGTGATCAGTAAGGATTTGGATTGGAAATTACACTACTGATTGATTGGAATGTATTGGACACAGAATTGGAAAGCACAACAATCAGATAAGACAAACGTAAAACTTACGTTTAAAAACTACGCAAACGTACAAAATAAAAAGTGAGATCTAAGAAATAAAGACCTAAAAATATGAAAATGACATTTTTAGAATCCTAAAAATAAAACAAAATTATTAGAAAAATAAAATTATTTTTATAACTATTTATTTAATTATTATTAATTAAAAACTATTTTAAACTATTTAATAATACTCTAAAATAAAAGAAAATATGAAATAAGGCTAGAAAAATAAAATTAAGACTTAGAAAAATCTAAAATATTATAAAACTTATTTTAAAACTAAAAATATTTTTTTACCCTTTTTATATATTTATTAATAATTAATCACTATTTAAAATACACTTAAATACTAGAAAATATAAAATAAACCTGGAAAAATAAAATTATAACTTAGAAAAATCTAAAATATGATAAAACTAATTTTAAAACTGAAAAGATATTTTTTATGCTTTTTAATTATTTATTACTAATTATTTAATACTTTTAATTATTTAAAATTCTAATAAATACTAAACAGATTAGGAAAATTATGAAACTTTTTATAAAAATAACTTAAGGTGACAGAAAACTAAGAAAAATATAAAAACTAGATTTTCTTATTAATAAGCTGAAAAGAAAAATCAAAAAGCTAATTCTAATTAAATAAACGCTATCACTATTTTAAAAATGATGTTTTTCTGGATTTTCTTTTTGAAAACTACTTAACTATTTAAAAGATGAAACTTTTATAAAGACAAAAATTTTACAAACTAAAAATAAGCTATTTGATAAGCTTATGAGCTTAACAGATACGCTTATGAGCTTATTTTGAAGAAATAAGCTCAAACAAGCTCACAAGATGAAACAAAAGCTCAAATAAGATGTAATAAGCTACAAGCTACTCAAATTAAGCTAAAAGACACAAACAAGCATACTTGATAAGCTACTAAAAGAAGAATAAGCACTTATGATCAACACAGAAATGGGACAAGGTTTAGGCTTATTGCAGCCCTACCAAACAAGCTACAAAATGGAAACTTAAGCTTGGAACTTCAAGATGGCTTGGTTGGCTTTCCAAAGAACCAAGTTATACAGGATTTGACCAACAAATAAGCTCTGTGTGAGCTTATGATTGAGCTTGTAAAACTGGTGCACAGGGCATTTTTTCAGAACAGGTACTCAAAAGAAGCTAGTAAATAAGCACTAAATAATCTGATTAAAAGTGAACTAGCATTTTTCTAATTAAGTTTAGCAGCTAATCTTTAATATCCCAAGAGCTTACAAGCTAAATCTCAATATTAAACACACACTAAAATTGTCTATTTAATTCAAAAACGACCAAATGCAAATTTGACTTTTTATAAAAAACTAAAGAAGTTGACTTATATGAACTTGTGATCAATACTACTTACTGAATATGTTGTAATAAGCTATATTAAGACTGACTTAAGCTAGGTTAATAGATTCTAAGCTACTTTGATGAGATATGTATTCAAAAATCCTAACAGTGAACTATCTAGGTGTGATCAAAGGTGATTTTGACTATTTCACTAAATGACCACTGGTTTTCTTGTTTATATGAGTTATTAAGTGTGTATGTGACACAGAACAAGCACAAACAAACAACTCAAACAAGACCTGTTACAGTTAAAACAAGCAAATCCAAACACCCTTTTAAATGACTGTTATGGTGATTTTCAAAGCAAAACTCAACTTAAAACCATGGAACTGATTTCAGACTTTATAATATCAATTATTAGAACTAAATCAGCATAAAACAACAGTCATAACAACATAAAACTCACTAATGATGATTATGATATTTAAACTGTGAAGATGAGATTTTTGATAACTACAAATTTAAAAGAACAAGCTATCTATTTTATTAGTTAATTTGACTTAACTATCACCAATGAACAATAAGAAACAGAGATTAAAGCTACTAATTAACTTAAACAGTTAAATGCCAAAATGATCAAAAAGGCTTACAAGATGGATTTGGCTAAAAACCAAGAACAAGGATCACAAGACCACTCCTATAGGCTTACCACTAAGCCACTAACCCAAGGCCATCCAAAATCTACCCTGCTCCAGATGTGAACACCATTTCCATGGGATTTTTGATTTTTCAACTAATTATTTGGTATTTTTGGTGATTTTTCCTTTTTGATTCTAAACTGAATTTTAATGTATCTAATAGCTTTTAGAAGCTATCTAGGAGCTTATGTGTGCTATTTCAGTCAAACAACAACTAAAACAACATTAACACATATTGAGATTTTTGAAATGGCTGCATAAAAGCTGAATTTGCAACTTAAAACTTGAAATTAAAACGAAATAGTTCACAAATACTTGAAATAACTTAAACAAAGTGCTAAGAAAGTTTAAATTACACTGAAAATTTGAGAATAATAAAAACGACAATTAAAAACTAAAATTACACTAGATAGTTTGATACATTGCTTCTTCTTCTCTTTATAATGACTTTTGAGACTCCTTGTTGACCTCTGAAACTTTCCCACCTCATCTGAGCCATTGGATTGGACAAAATCATCATAACCATCCAAGTGTCTTTTTGGCGCCAAAAAAGTCTATTAGCAGGTTTGAGCAGGTTTTAGTCAATAAATGAAGTTTGGGTGTTAGTGAAGGTGGAGGGGACAAGGTAAGGTGAGGGTGAGGTGAGACAAGTGGTGTGTTTGAAAAAGATGGAAAACCAGCTCTGGTTTTGGAATTGAGCTAAGAGAGGGAGATGAAGCAGTGCATGGTGGTATTTGGTAGCGTTTGAGTATTTTTTACTTTTGTTGACCGTTTGATATTATTAACGGGGTGGGTCAAAATGGATTATGACTGGGGTTCAAAAATAGATGTGGGTGGCTCAAAGCTCATGGGGTCAAGGGTCAAGGTAGGATTGGGCTAAGGTTGGGCCGGTGGTATGGACATGGGTTGGATTTGTGTTTTGGGCTTGATATTTAAAAGGTGTCCGTTTGGTATAGCAAGTATACAAGGACCAAAAATGTAATTCGGCCAAAGTTGAGGACTGAACTTGCCCATTTTCCAAAGATATCACAAGGACCAAACTTGACAAACTTTGATAGAACAAGGATAAAATTTAATCATTTTCCATTTAAAAATATCCAAGGACTAATTTTGACATTTTCAAAGTTTAGGGACCTTTTCTGCCATTTGACCAAAAACTCATTCAAGGATCATTTTGGACAACTTAGAATAATTCAAGGACCTTGAACGATAAAATTCCACATTTTGATATACCGGGGTACATTTTTGACAACTTTTGAAACTTGGGGACTAAAGCGCCAATTTTGCAAACTTGATCGTTTTTCATCGATTTTGATATTTTTTAATTTAAAACACATAAAACACTGATTTGTGATATTTTCATCATTTTGATGCATTTTTGAGTGTTTTCAGATGATTTTGCAGTTTAAATTGTACAAAAATGATGAGTATTTAGACACTCATCACACACACACCCCTAAACCTCAACGAATCAAATTTTGGCACCGCTGCCGGGGAGGTTGTGTCGCGACAATATCGTTAAAGGTTTGACGATTAGTGACTCGAGATCCTTCATTTGTGAAGTTACTATTTTTTATAAAAATCAAAAAAGTAAAAAATATTTTCCTTTTTCTTTTATATATATATCATATTAAAAATACAAAAAGATTTTCTCTTTTGTTTTTGAGCTAAAATAGAATACATCAATTATATAACATTCTCAACGGAGGTGTTATCATTAGTAAGTTCCCGAACCAAAGATCAAAAACTTGCCTTTGTGTCGCTTGTGAGTCGATTTATTTCTATTTGATAAACAAAGTGTGTGGTGGGTATAAGGACGGCCTGACATTAAATTGCGGTTGAAAAGAAGCGGGTTTTTAATAAGCTTCGCGCTGACCTAAAAAGCTTCTCCAAACAAGCTTGTGCGTTTGTCTTATAGAATTGATTTATTCACTTGGGATTATTGGTTAAGTTCACTGTGTTTTCGAATACCGTTCGTTTAATTGCCTTGGTTTTGAAAGTGCATGCGCACTCGTTCCATTAACTTCTGAGACCGATACGCGAAAGCTGCTACAATTACGAGAAGCGGAATAGGCGTGCTCCATTAGTCGAACCCGAGATTCAAACTAATCCGACTCCGCCCATTGTCGAAATGGCGGAGGACAACCGATCTATGCTAGAGCAACTCCAAGCACCCACCGAGGGTTATGGAGAAGCCATCGTCGTCCGGCAATGCGTTCTTAGATAACTTTGAGCTTAAACACGGATTGATAAATTTGGTTTCGTCAAGACAATTTTACGGTTTGAGAGGGGCGATCCTCACTCTCATATCCGGCGATTCAACAAGCTCACGTCTACGATCAAGTCGCGTAGCGTTCCGGAAGAGGCTATCAAGCTTCTACTCTTCCCATTTTCACTGAGGGGGCTGCGGATTTGGCTCGAACAACTACCCCCTCGATCGATAACCACATGGGAGAATTTAGTGTCAAAATTAGTGAACGAATTCTTCCCACCGTCTAAAACAACAAGCTTAAAAAATGAAATAACGAAATTCACACAAAGATTTGATGAATCATTTAGTGAGGCATGGGACCGATTCAAAGATTTGCTTAGGCAATGTCCCCATCATGGTTTCTGGAATTACACCAACTTGATACGTTTTATAACGGTTTGAATGAAACTGATCAAGACTCTCTTAATGCTTGCCGCGGGTGGTAATTTGTTGACCCGATCAACAAGAGATGCCTTGTTGATTATGGAGAACAAATCTAAAGTTAGGTACCTCACGTAGCAAATCGGTTCTTTGCCCGAGTGAGTGTTACACCATCGTCCTCGTCTCACGAAAATACGTCTAGCACCGATGCTAAGATTGATAAGCTTACGGATATGATTCAGGCTTTGGTTAAGATTAAGATCGCTAAGGTTAATTCTTCTCCACCCTCAAGTCAAGCGGTGGAAGCGACTTGTACTACTTGTGGTGGCCCGCATGCCTACTACAATTGTACCGCCACGATGGAAATCCTTTGAAGCTAATGCGTAACGGGAGGTAATCAATACCGTCCTCAAGTTGAACCAAATCCTCGTGTTAGTAATCAAATGGTACCTCCGGGATTTTCTCAATCGAATAATCAGACTCGTTTTAATCAGAATCAAGTTAGTGGACCAAATGTTCAAAACCAATTCAAAGCCCCACCAAATCAATACCCGAATCAAGGAGTCAATTACAATCAAGGATATCAAAATTCGAGTTATCAAGTTCCGCCTTTTCCTTCAAATGAATTCACGAATTACGTTCAACACAATAATGCTACCATCTAAACCATGCAAACTCAGTTTCAAGTTTGAAAATGAGTTTCAATCTTCGTTGACTAGACAAAGTAATGAGTTTAGGAATGAGATTCGACTTCAGAACAACAAATTGGATGCTTGCGAGAATAAACTTGAGAACATGTTGAATCTTTGCTTTGTGTAAGATAAGTCAACCCTCGAGTTCGGGATCTCTTCCAAGTGATATCATTCCCAACCCGAAGGGTGAGTTAAAAGCTATAACCACACGGAGTGGTAAGGCTTATGATGAACCATCGTTTCCTACTCATTTGGTGAGGGAGGAGGAACGAGAACCCGTGGTTATTGAAGAAAATGTGCAAACTACACCCGTCCCACCTCCGGTCGTTCAGACTCCGATTCAGGAACCGATGATCCGAAGACTACTCTTAAACCCTCACTTCCTTATCCGTCTAGACTTCAAGATCAAAGGATTAGTGATAAAACCGAAAACCAAATGGAGAAATTTGTTGAGATCGTTCAATCCTTGAATTTTAACATCAGTTTCACCGATGCTTTACTCCTCATGCCGAAATTTGCTGCCATGATCAAAAATTTAGTGAGTAATAAGGAAAAGTTGGCTGAAATTGCAAAAACACCGTTGAATGAGAATTGCTCGGCGGTGCTCCTCAAGAAACTTCCCGAAAAGTTAGGAGACCCGGCAAATTTCTTATCCCTTGTGAGTTTCTGGGAATTGTGAAATGCTCCGCCTTGGCCGATCTTGGTGCGAGTATTAACTTAATGCCTCTTTCGATTTATAACAAGCTTTCTCTCCTGGATCTCACTCCTACTAAGATGACTCTTGAACTTCATGAGACCGATCAACCTCTATTCGAAAGAATCGCATGAGATGTCTATGTGAAAGTAGGACCACTACATTTTCCGCCGACCGTTGTTGTTGACTTTGATCTGATTCGAGTGCCTCTTATTCTCGGGAGACCTTTCTTAGAGCGGGCGTGCGATGATTGGCGTTTATGAAGGAGAAATTACTTTACGATCTCATAAGGAAACCGTCTCATTTAACATTAACCATCCTTCGAGATACTCCTCCAATTATGATGATGCTTCTATTAATCGAATCGGCGTTCTCGATATTGCTTCACAGTATGCTCAAAAGCTTCTTGATTTTATGGGAGGCAATCCCACCATTCCTTCTGAAAATGTTGAACCATCTTCTGAGCCTATAATTGTCGACTCTTCCCCCTCTCTTACTCCATTCGAGGGAGGTGATTTCGTTTTGGAAGAGGTCGATGAGTTTCTTGCTAATGATGAATCGATTCCACCAGGAATTAATGATGGTGTTTATGATTTGGAGGGAGATATCCTTTATCTTGAACAATTGCTAAATGAAGATCCATCACCGTCACTCCTCAGAAAGAGATTACGATTGAAGAAATCAAATCCGTACAAACGTCTAATGAAAAACCTCCGGAACCCGAGCTCAAGGATTTACCTCCTCATCTTGAATACGCTTTTCTTGAAGAACCGAACAAGTTTCCCGTCATCATTGCTAAAAACTTGAAAGATGAGGAGAAAACGCACTTTGGATATTCTTCGAAAACATAAGAGTGCCATCGCTTGGCAAATTTCTGATATCAAAGGCATAAACCCTCGTTTTTGTACTCACAAGATCTTAATGCAAGACGATTGCAAACCCGTTATTCAACAACAACGTAGGGTTAATCCGAAAATTCATGAGGTTATCAAAAAGGAAGTTCTTAAACTCCTTGGCGCGGAATCATTTATCCAATCTCCGATAGCTCATGGGTTAGCCCTATCCATTGTGTTCAGAAGAAAGGTGGCATGACCGTCATTGCCAATGAAGATAATGAATTGATTTCCACACGCCTCGTCACGGGATGGAGGGTGTGTATTGACTACCGAAAGTTGAATGATGCTACAAGGAAGGATCATTTCCCGCTACCTTTTATGGATCGGATGCTCGAACGTTTAGCGGGGAATGAGTTCTATTGCTTTCTCGATGGTTTTTCGGGTTACTTTCAAATTCCGATTGATCCGCATGATCAAGAAAAAGCGACTTTCACGTGCCCTTATGGAACGTTTGCTTACCGACGAATGCCATTTGGTTTATGCACGCTCCGTACGTTCCAAAGGTGCATGATGGCTATTTTTCATAACATGATCGAAATCTATGGAAGTTTTATGGGCGATTTCTCGGTTTATGGAGATTCTTTCACTTCTTGCCTCTCTCATCTAGACCACATGCTCAAGCTTATTTGTGAAGACACCAACTTGGTCTTGAATTGGGATAAGTGCCACTTCATGGTTCGAGAGGGCATTGTCCACGGCCATAAGATTTCAAAATGCGTGATTGAGGTCGACCGTGCTAAAGTCGACGTTATAGCTAAACTCCCTCATCCCACTACCGTCAAAGGTATTGGGAGTTTTTTGGGTCATGCCGGTTTCTATCGCCGTTTCATCCAAGATTTCTCTAAGATAGCCAGCCCTCTGACCCATCTCCTCGAGAAGGATGCTCCGTTTATCTTCACCAATGAATGCGTTGAAGCATTTAATTTTCTCAAAAAGAAATTAACCGAGGCACCGATCTTAGTTGCCCAATGGGATTTGCCCTTTAAGCTCATGTGTGATGCTAGTGATTACGCAATTGGGGCAGTCTTGGGGCAACGTAAATCGAAACATTTTCAACCCATACACTATGCAAGTAAGACATTGTCTGAGGCCCAACACAATTATACAACTACAGAAAAGGAATTATTGGCCGTTGTTTATGCTTTCGAGAAATTTAGACCCTACCTTGTCTTGTCGAAGACCATAGTGTATACCGACCATTCTGCCCTAAAGTATCTTTTGGCAAACCAAGATGCTAAGCCACGATTACTTCGGTGGGTTCTTCTCCTTCAAGAGTTTGATGTTACTATTCTTGACAAAAAGGAGCGGAGAACCTTGCTGCTGATCACCTTTCTAGACTTGAGAATCCCCATCAAAGTGTGCTCGAGAAAAAGGAGATCACGGAAACATTTCCTCTTGAGACACTTGGGATGATTGCTAAGAAAGACTCAAACACCCCATGGTTTGCCGACTTTGCAAATTACCATGCGGGCAATTTCCTCGTAAAAGGGATGTCGTCCCAACAAAAGAAAAAGTTTTTCAAAGATGTTAAGCATTATTTCTGGGATGATCCCTACTTATTTAAGATTTGTGCGGATCAAGTAATCCGGCGGTGTGTTCATGGCCAAGAGGCTCTTGATATTCTTCATGCTTGCCATACTTGGACCTTGGTGGCCATCATGGTGCAAGCTACACCGCTAAGAAGGTTTTGATTCGGGTTTTATTGGCCTACCATATATCGAGATACTCATGATTTAGTTAAGTCTTGTGATTCTTGCAAGCGTCAAGGGAAAATTTAAGCAAAAGGATGAAATGCCACAAAATGCTATTCAAGTTTGCGAGATTTTTTGACGTGTGGGGCATCGATTTTATGGGGCCATTTCCATCTTCTAAGGGTAATAAGTATATCCTCGTGGTCGTCGACTACTTGTCTAAATGGGTTGAAGCGAAGGCGCTCCCCACCAATGACGCCAGTGGTTGTTAAGTTTACGAAGAATTTGTTTTCGATTCGGAGCACCTCGTGCTATCAACAGTGATCGCGGTACCCATTTCTGTAATGAACAATTTGCTAAAGTTATGGCTAAATATGGAGTTACCCATCGTCTCTCTACCGCGTATCACCCATAAGCAGCGGACAAGTTGAGGTTTCGAATCATGGTTTGAAAAGGATTTTAGAAAGGACCGTAGGAGAAAATCGAGCTTCATGGGCCGATAAGTTAGATGATGCATTATGGGCTTTTCGCACAGCTTACAAGACACCCATCGGGTGCACCCCATTTAAGTTGGTGTATGGAAAAGCTTGTCACTTGCCCATCGAGCTCGAGCATAAGGCATTCTGGGCCTTGAAACATGCTAACTTTGATCTTAAGACCGCGGGTGATCACCGGAAAGTTCAATTGAATGAATTAAATGAGCTTAGGGATCAGACTTACGAGAATTCTTTGATTTTCAAAGAGAAGACTAAGAGGATTCATGATTCTAAAATCAAAAATCGCGTTTTCAACATTGGTGATCAAGTTCTTCTCTTTAACTCTCGCTTGAAGATATTCTCGGGCAAACTCAAAACCCGTTGGTACGGACCATTCACCGTTGCTCAGGTTTTCCCGTATGGAACGGTGGAACTTTCTCAGCCCAATGGCCCAAATTTCAAAGTGAATGGGCAAAATTTGATTCGTGCCGAACCGTCAAGTTTTCTCACGCGAGCTGATCACTTGTGAATGACCAGCCGTAAGGAACTTAAAACAGCTCACACACCAATTGCAATTTAGATCAGGAGAGTATAGTGTTTCCCCGGGTCGTTAAGTCCCACGGAGGATGAATTGGTGTTAAACAACTCAGGATGATAGAATGATCACTAAGGATAGTGATCAGTAAGGTTTTTTATGGATGATTACCTAAAGAAAAGATTAATAAATTACAGCGACTTAAATACAATTTAAAAGAAATAAAAGATAAAACATATTAAATAAACGCTATCACTATTTTTACAATGATGTTTTTGTGATTTTATAAAACAAAATAACTTAATTAAACTATTTTAACTAAAACGTAAACTTAAATTATCTAAAAACTAGATTTAAAATAAGCGTGCGTTATGTCTAAAAATTACGCAGTGTAAGCAAAAGCGTAAATTTTATGAAATAAAAGTCCTACAAGTGTAAAAAACAATTTTATTACGTACTATATGATAAAAGAAAATTTTAGAAAAAAAGATTTATATTTTTTAGACTTTTATATTTTTTATTATGAATTAAATAAGATTTTATACTAATTAAATGTTAAAAAATACTAAAACTATTTGGAAAAATCTGAAACTTTTTTATAAATTACTTTATACTATTACCAAGCTAAGAAAAGTAAAAAGGATGTGCCAGCTTATTTCAATAAGCTAGAAATAAGCTGATGAGTTCGTTTAAGCTAAAGAGACAAAATGGGTCATATATTAAATTTTGCAAGAAATGACCAAGAAAGTCCCAAGGGCAAAAGCGGCATCAGGTACACCACTATCCCCCTTATAAGGGAGAGGTCTCAGGTTCGACCCCTGCCTCTCCCTTTTTGCAAAACATTTTATTTTTGGAATTTTCTTTTACAAACTTATTAAACACAAAGAGATAAGCACTTTTCACAACTACCACTTTTTATGAAAATGACCAATAAGCACTGAACAAGCTTATGTTTCTCAACAGTTTTGACTTTTGGCTTATTTTGATAATTTTAAGTTCAAACAAGTTTCAAATAAGCTAAATAGTGGAAAACAAAGATGAGATAAGATGTAAATAAGCTAAAACTATTTGAAATGAAGCTAAAAAGATACAAATACACATCTTGATAAGCTAAATTAAGCAAATAAGCACTATGATTTAAACTATTCAACTAAGCAGTCTGTGAGGAACTTAAAGAGAAAAATAAGCTAAACAAATAAGCACTAAAGCTCAAAACAAACACTTGGTTACCAAAATTTGGGTTGGTGAGGTATCCAAAAAGCCCAAGCTCTCACTGTGGGGAACACTGTAGAGCTTGTGGTGAGCTTATGAATATGGTGTCAGGTCACTGCTTATGCAGTTTTACATAAAAATGGGACAAAGAACAAGTAATAAGCAGCCCTATCTATTAAGCTACAAAATACAAAATTAAGCTTGGATCAATGAGATGGCTTGGTCAGCTTTCTAAAAAACCAATTTTGACAAGCTAAGGTGCACTGGAGAGCTTTTTACAAGCTCTTGAAAATGAGTGTAAACCTGTGCACAGGGCACAATTTTGAAATGGGGTCCAAGAAAAACTAGAAAATAAGCACTAAATAAGCTAGACAGAAGTGAACTAATATTTTTATAATTTTCTTAAGCAACTAAAGTTTAATGTCCTAGAGGCTTATAAGCTGAATCTTAATATTAAGCACACAGTGAAATTCTAAGTTTTATTCAAAAACTGGTATTTAGAAAATTTTGACTTTTTAAAGGTTTATGATCAAGTTGACTTAGCTCAACTTTGATCTGAATTTATCAAACAAATATGTTATATAAAGCTACAATAACAAGAAATTAATAAAGCTAAACAATATTTAAACACATAAACATGATTTCAAGTTCTATCAACCTCTAAATTCTCATAATGAGGTCATCCAGAGTTAATTGACATTCTACCATGCTAAACTCATTAGTTAAGGTTTTCTTGAGTGTAGTAGGACATATAAATAGTAACTTCAGACAAGAACAACCACAAATACACTCATTACACATCTAACCCATAGAACCAAACAACCCTTTAAAAGCTGTCATATCAAAGTTTTCAAAAGTAAATCAATGAACAAGCATATAATTAACAATCGAGGAGGATCTATTGTGTCAAAATAGACCTTTATCAACATAATCAAAATTTATCAAACAGGACTATATCTATGATTACCAATTTCATGCCCTATTCACAGTTTCACTTTTGAAACTTGTAACAACCAATTTCAACACATATCAACAAAATATTATGATACATTATGACTAATAAACAACATATAAACATGAAAACATGGAATCAAAGCATATATTAAAGGGAAACGATAAATTGCAAATTGTAAAGTGGCTTACAAGTAAGTTGAACTAAGAATCAATGAACCAAGGGACCAAACCATAACCTATAGTCTCCCATGAGACTCTATAACCTATGGCAATCCAAAATGGCCATGCTCCAAGCAGATCACCAAGAGCATGATTTTTTATTTATTTTCTATTTTCTAGATTTTTTTAGCTATTTTTTATATTTAGGATTGAGCTTGATTCAATGGTTTCTAAAGCTTAGTGAGCTTTTAGGAGCTTACATGAGCCTAGAAGCGTCAATAATCAACAACAAACAACAATAATTTAAAAGACTTGGAAATTTAAATATCATTAAACTAAATCATGAATTTAAAGAGAACTTGAAATAAAGCTGATTAAAAGGTTCATTACACTAATTTGAAGAAAAGAACAACATTAAAACTTTAAATTACATTAAACTAGGAAAGCAATAAGAGTTACTCTATACCTCACGTGACCTAGGCTATTCAAAAAAAAGTATATTCCTTCTCCTTCTTCTCTCTTTTATAGTCCTAAATTCTCACCATAGTGAATTAGAATCCTTTCAATAATCCACGACCATTGATGCTCTGAATCGATCTCCACCACCATTTAAATGCATTTTTGGCGCCAAAGCGCTCCACGTGTAGTGAAGTTTGAGCGGTTCAATTAAACTTCTTGGGAGTATAGAAATTATTCAGGAAGATATTTGGTAAAGCTTAGGCCAAGTTGGGGTAGTTTTTGGTCAATATTTTGGTAGGTAGAGTGGTATTGGGAGGAAATATGGTGTGAAGAATTTATTGTAGGGGTGGTAGTGGCGAGGTGGTGGAAGTGGGTAGTAAAGTAGGGGTGAGCTGGAAGGGTTGAGATGGAGAATCTGAGTGGTGTGCAGTGGAGGTTGAGGGAGGTGGAAGAAGAAGAGGAAAACGAGGAGGTGGTTTGGTTTTAATTATTAAGCGTGGGTGGGTGAAGGGTTGGGTTTGGGCACGAGGGTGGGCCACAGCGGGTTTAGTGGATTTGGATTTGGTTTAATAATAGGATCCGTTGGTTTAAGTAGTACAAAGGCCGAGGACCAAAGTGTAAATCGCCAAACTTGAGGTTGATCATCCAACATTCAAACTTCTTTTAAGGGGCCAAACCGCCAATAATATAAAACACACAAGGACCAAAAATATATAATTATTGTATTTTAAAACTTTAAGGACCTTAAATGTAATTTTGGATTTTTTGTGGGACTTTGTTTTGTAATTTCCAAAAGTTTATCAAAATAGTTCCAAATTGTATATTTATGGATAGTTCAAGGGTATTTTGTGAAATTTCAAGTTTTGAATACCCAGGGACTAAGTTACCAATTTTGAGTGAGGGGTAAAATTGCCAATATGTGTAAACTTTTATCCAGGGATCATTTGTGAATATTTTTGACTTCAAAGGACTTAAGTTGACTTTTCTATCATTTAAAACATTTAGGGACTAGTTTTTACAATTTGTGTAACTCGAGGGGTAACGACAATTGTGTGAACTTTAGCATTTTCACTTGTTTTTGTCTTTGTCACTTGAATCACATAAAAACACATTTCATTGATATTTATAACATTTTGTGAGTCATTTGTGTGTTTTTGGTTGTTTTTGTGGGTTTATACAATACAAATATATGTGTATTTAGACACATATCAAATGGTCATCGTGTGAAACATTATTTTGGAGGGGACATCCCATCTATGGTTGTCCCAGATCTCCAGACTTTCCCTAAGGACAACTGAATTCGGTGATCGAGTCAGGCTAGCGATTCAGTAACCAAAAACAGTAGCGCTTCGTGGGAGGCACCCCATGCTTATCTCTATTTTCTTTCTATTTTCTAATAAGTGATGTGAAGGGGTTAGCCTCTTCGATTTATCGTGTTTGGTTGTTTGTGATGTTATATAGGATTTTCCCGATATGAAGACTCTCGTGCTCGAAGTTTGTCATTTTCTACACTCGATTTTCATGATCGATGCTGATGGAAATCCGATATCCGAATCTTATCGACTAACGTTTATCTTCTAGCATACTTAATAAACGGCTTTTAGATTTTCGTTGATACCCTTGTCTTTAAACATTGAGGACAATGTTTCGTTCTAGTCTGGGGTAGGGTAATCTTCGATTTGATTTGACCGCACTTGCTTATTTTTGTCGTGTACTCTATAACCCTCAAGTTTTCCTTAGAAAATGAAAAAAAAAATTGTGCTATATATGAGAAAATTTAAAAATTTAAGCTTTTGCTAATCTTTTTGATTGAAAAGTTTGCTAGTCTCTTAGACAAGAAGCTATAAAATGCAAATTCTAGCTTACAAGGCCAAGAATTTGCAAGTTTCCCTGAGTGATTTTAAATATGCATTACTTAATTTCATTTAGACAAAGCATTTGCTAAGTTAATATATGTTTTGACACCTTGTTGACTTTTCCACTGTGAGAGTAGGAATAGAATTACTTGACGGTGTTGAGCCCTAGCTTGATCCCTTAACCATAGATAATCTAAAAATTATCGGCTAAGCATCCGCGGATCTCATTATTTGGGATTTTAAATTTGCGGAGATCGAGAAATGATAGAGTTACTTATGAGTTTAGATGCTAAGCGTGGAGTAGTTGGTTCTCTTTAGTGCCCATCGAAGGTACTTATGGCTTTTTGTTCCCACAAAATTGTTTCACCCCATATCTGCTAATAATAATTAGAGATGTTGAGTTTTTGGCGATAGTTAGTTCTTGTGTGCAGTGGTTTTCGAGGGAAGATGGATAACTAATTAGCGACTTGGCTTTATATCTTTATCGGAATAAAAGTTATCTAAATGAGAAACTTGAAGAAATTCAATTCTCGCAAAAAATAAAAAAATCTAGAGGCAAATAGGAAAATGGGAGCAAAAAGTAATTACACAAGTAACTTCCATAGGTAGTGTTAGCATCTAGAGTCATATTTAACAATGATTTCGATTTTACGCTTAGTTTGGGGACTTGTGAAAAATCAGGGACGATGTATTCTATCCGTATGGTCACTTCACGCTGTGTTGTGTTTTCTACTCCGTGATCCTAACGTGTTGATTAAAAAATGTTGGCGTTATTGATCGACATGAAAGTTCAGCTAACCGTCACTCATAACCGGAATGTGCTTAATCATAATATCTATATGTGAATTAAAAGGTAAAACAGGGCATTTTTAGAATTAAGGCTTTCTTAATCTCTTTTGAGGAATCTTTGCTACTTCTTAATAGGTTTAGTAGAAAGAGATTGAAATCCTTGGTTTTAGAAGTGTGAGTTAATTACATTGCGTGGGGACACGACAATGGTCTCGTCTGGGGTATTTTGATATGTGCTTAAACACATACCTTTTCATTATCAAAACTGACCCAAAATAACCAAGAAAGAGCCATTTATTGTTAATATTTGCGTGTTTCTTGAGTTTTTGCTTGTGCAGGTACGGATACGATAAAACACACAAAAAGAAACCAAATCAGACGAAAATCCAAGCACGAGAGATTAAGAGAGCTTAAGCTGAGCCGGAAGGTCAGAATTTTGCATTTGTGAAGATTTCTACTCTCTAAGGATGATTTGTGAAGATTTGATCAAAGTTTGAAGAAATGTCAGAAGCAGTCCCTGAACTTTCAACAAATGACAGAAAAGACCTCTCAAGTTTCAAAAGTTGCAAATACAGTCCCTGGATTATTGAAGAATGACAAGATCAACCCTTGGATTAAGCTTTCAGAATTTACAAGTTTGGTCCCTGGATTTTCAGCATGTGCAACTTTGGTCCTTGAATTTATACATGGGTCCATATTAAATCCTTAGTCCAAGTAACAAACCCATGGCCCAACCGTATAACCCAAAACACTACACCCGGTTTATAACTTACCCGTTTACCCACCTTGGACCCTAGTCAAACCATTAAACCCGGTCAACTAACACTCGAAATATAATAAACAAATATCCACGCAGCAAATTCTTCCCCAAATCAAACCCAGCTAAGAACCCTAAATTACCCTCGGCTTCAATTAGTAGAATCCGCTTCAATTAAGGGTAATAATGTACAATCACTGACACCATCGACACATGGGGTTGCCAGTCACTATCCGTAGCCACACCTCAAATATTGCTCTCTCATTGGTGGATGAAACGTGGAAGCAACAATCCAAGGGTTGAAATCATTTGGGATACGTGGAAGGATGATCAATGGTTCTAAATGCACTCAAAGAAGCACATATTTGCAAGTTCTAGATCCTTCCTTGGCCTCAAGCTCGCCTATATAAGGCCCTTTTATTTCACTTGTTTAGTATGTAGAATTTAAGTAGTAGTTGTAGCTTATAATTGTTTTAAATATTTTAGTTCATTTCTGTTTTCAATCTTACTTTGTATTCAGTTTCAATTAATAAAAGAAATTTTAGCCTAAATTCTCATTTAATTTCAAATTATTGTTTAAGTGATTAGAATAGCTTATTACTGTTTCATTTAATCATTTTAGCTTATATTTTATCAATTTCAGCTTATTTGTTTTACAAAACAAAAATCACAAAAAAATAAGAAAAATACAAAAGAAATAAAAAAATATCTCAAATCTGCTCATAAGCTGCAATCAGCTTATGTTTATGTTTTCTTAAGCTCTCTTAAGCTCACCTATAGCTTAATCAATGCTAGCTTATTCTACTACTCAGTTCTACAATCAATTCATTCTCAAAACTCTCAACAGTCACGAAGTCAAATTGCAGTGGTTATGTTCATCTGCTTTGCTGATCTAATAATGGAATTGGGTTGAAACTGAGGTGGAACTGGGTTAATATCAGTGTTAGGTTAGTGGCTATTTGTTCTTTGGCAAGCCATTGTGGCTAGGACATAAGTAAGTTCTGAAAATTTCAAATCATGTTATAATCTCCTATTAAGCTTATTGATAACTTGATAGTATTTGTTGGTAATATGGCATCATTTAGGTGTTAGATTGATTAATTGATTCAGTTTAAGTATTAGTATAAGCTAGTTCAATTAGTTAGTTGAGATAATTTGCAAAACAATATTGAAAAGAGTGTTTGGTATTAGCAGTTAAATTAGTGATTAGAGGTTAGAAGTTACTTAAGTCTGATCTTTGCGTCTAATTTAGGTTAGTTAGATTCATATCAGTCATTACTTTGCACTCTAGAACTCATTTAGTCAAAATCACCTTAAATCTGCTCCAAATTGTATATCTGTTGGATATTTGAAGATCAAATGCTTAATCTGTGTTTAGATAATGTTAGAGTAGCTTAATCTAGCTTAGGTTTAGCTTAAAACATCACTAGCATTAAATAATTTGGATTCAAATCTCACAAAAGTCAAAACTCAATTCTGTATTCAAAAGTCAAAAAGTGAAAATCTCAGTTTTTATAAAACTTTGTGGATTTGTAATAGACTCATTTCTGGTCCAATTCTAGTAAAATTTTGGGATATAAGTCTTCAGTTGGTCAAGTTTGGAAAAGTCATTTTTGTGGAATTTTGTGAAATTTCTATAAGCAGTTATTAAGCTCACAAGTAGGCCTGATTTGCCCTGATCACACTCATCATACACTGAGTGTGATCAGACCTTCTTGCAGTCCTTGCACAGGGTTCAATATAGCTTGTTAAGGTCTGAGTTTTGGTTTAGTGGTTCTATGGTTGGTGGTTTCTATTTTCCAATTCAATGTTTCTGTTCCAGCTCTCTGGATAAGCTTGTGCAATAGCTGATAGTAGGGAGTTAGGACTGATTGGCTTTATTGGTTGATTAGAATCAAAACTTGGTAGAATTGCTGATTAGAGGTTAGGAGTAGCTGGAATATATTGATATTAGTTAGCTTTAGTATAATTTAGCCTCAGTAACAGTTTGGTAGCTTATTGTGCTTATTAGCTTATTCTTAAGTGCTTAATTAGGAGCAGTTTGCACATCAGCTTCAAAATCTCTCACATAAGCCATAGTTTTGATATTTTTCCTAGGTTTAGAATAATATTTTAGAATTTCCCTGAATTTTTCATATTTTTCCAACTTTGTTTGCTATTTTTCTTGATTTAAACTAGTTTTTAATACTTTTTAAATAGCATTTAATTCGAATAAATCAGAAAAAGTTACAAAAAATAATTTTTCAATTTTCTTAGATTAAGAAAAATATAAAAAGCCAAAAAAATATTTTTCTATATTTTTCCTAGTTTAATTTGTAATTTTTAGCATTTAAATTAGTTTAAATTAGTTTTTAATTCAAATAAATTCCAGAAAAATCATAAAAATTAGTTTTAATTCTTAGATAATTTTCTAATATCATTTTTAGTTAGAAAGTAATTTTAGATTATTTTTAGGATCTAGATTAGACGTAGTTGCTTTTTATTTACGTTTCTTTTAATACGTTTTAGTATAATTCGCGTATTTAGGATTTCCCGTAATGTAGTTTCCCTTAATTGTTTTCCCAATCCCCGTAGTTTTAATATAATCATAAATCCAAAACATCGAGCATTTTAATAATGAACCAATAACGACGTTGCCCATTCACACCTCGTTGGGAAACGACTCGGATTTCCTGATCCGTATCACTATCACTCACGGGTTTTGATTCATTATCCTTTTTCCTAAAGGGATTTTAAATCATTACTTGTGGTTATTTTTGATATCGATATTGTGGTTTTTATACATACACACACACCCCTAAACCTCAACGAATCAAATTTTGGCCCGCTGCTTGTGTCGCGACAATATCGTTAAAGGTTTGACGATTAGTGACTCGAGATCCTTCATTTGTGAAGTTACTATTTTTATAAAAATCAAAAAAGTAAAAAATATTTTCCTTTTTCTTTTTTATATATATATCATATTAAAAATACAAAAAGATTTTCTCTTTTGTTTTGAGCTAAATTAGAATACATCAATTATATAACATTCTCAACGGAGGTGTTATCATTAGTAAGTTCCCGAACCAAAGATCAAAAACTTGCCTTTGTGTCGCTTGTGAGTCGATTTATTTCTATTTGATAAACAAACTGTGTGTTGGGTATAAGGACGGCCTGACATTAAATTGCGGCTGAAAAGAAGCGGGTTTTAATAAGCTTCGCTGACGACCTAAAAAAGCTTCTCGGCGCTCGTGCGTTTGTCTTATAAGGTGATTTATTCACTTGGGATTATTGGTTAAGTTCACTGTGTTTTCGAATACCGTTCGTTTTAATTGCCTTGGTTTTTGAAAGTGCATGCGCACTCGTTCCATTAACTACAGACCGATACGTGAAACTGCTACAATTACGAGAAGGCGGAATAGACGTGCTCCATTAGTCGAACCCGAGATTCAAACTAATCCGACTCCGCCCATTGTTGAAATGGCGGAGGACAACCGATCTATGCTAGAGCAACTCCAAGCACCCACCGAGGGTTATGGAGAAGCCATCGTCGTCCCGGCAATCGTTGCCGATAACTTTGAGCTTAAACACGGATTGATAAATTTGGTTTCGTCAAGCCAATTTTACGGATTTGAGAGGGACGATCCTCACTCTCATATCCGATGATTCAACAAGCTCACGTCTACGATCAAGTACCGTAATGTTCCGGAAGAGGCTATCAAGCTTCTACTATTCCCATTTTCACTTGAGGGGGCTGCCCGGATTTGGCTCGAAAAACTACCCCCTCGATCGATAACCACATGGGAGAATTTAGTGTCAAGATTCGTGAACGAATTCTTCCCACCGTCTAAAACAACAAGCTTAAAAAATGAAATAACGAAATTCACACAAAGATTTGATGAATCATTTAGTGAGGCATGGGACCGATTCAAAGATTTGTTTAGGCAATGTCCCCATCATGGTTTTATGGAATTACACCAACTTGATACGTTTTATAATGGTTTGAATGAGACTGATCAAGACTCTCTTAATGCCGCTGGTGGTAATTTGGTGACCCGATCAACGAGAGATGCCTTGTTGATTATTGAGAACAAATCTAAAGTTCGTACTTCACGTAGCAAATCGGTTGCTGCCCGAGTGAGTGTTACACCATCGTCCTCGTCTTACGAAAATACGTCTAGCACCGATGCTAAGATTGATAAGCTTACGGATATGATTCAGGCTTTGGTTAAGATTAAGACCGCTAAGGTTAATTCTTCTCCACCCGCTCAAGTCAAAGCGCTGGAAACGACTTGTACTACTTGTGGTGGCCCGCATGCCTACTACAATTGTACCGCCACTGATGGAAATCCTTTCGAAGCTAATGCCGTAACCGGAGGTAATCAATACCGTCCTCAAGTTGAACCAAATCCTCGTGTTAGTAATCAAATGGTACCTCCGGGATTTTCTCAATCGAATAATCAGACTCGTTTTAATCAGAATCAAGTTCGTGGACCAAATGTTCAAAACCAATTCAAAGCCCCACCAAATCAATACCCGAATCAAGGAGTCAATTACAATCAAGGATATCAAAATTCGAGTTATCAAGTTCCGCCTTTTCCTTCAAATCAATTCACGAATTACGTTCAACACAATAATGCTACCATCCAAACCATGCAAACTCAGATTTCAAGTTTGAGAAATGAGTTTCAATCTTCGTTGACTAGACAAAGTAATGAGTTTAGGAATGAGATTCGACTTCAGAACAACAAATTGGATGCTTCAGGTAAACTTGAGAACATGTTGAATCTTTGTTTTGTGTAAGATAAGTCACCCCTCGAGTTCGGGATCTCTTCCAAGTGATACCATTCCCAACCCGAAGGGTGAGTTAAAGCTATAACCACACGGAGTGGTAAGGCTTATGATGAACCATCGTTTCCTACTCCACTGGTGAGGGAGGAGGAACGAGAACCCGTGGTTATTGAAGAAAATGTGCAACCTACACCCGTCCCACCTCCGGTCGTTCAGAATCCGATTCCGGAACCCGATGATCCGAAGACTACTCTTAAACCCTCACTTCCTTATCCGTCTAGACTTCAAGATCAAAGGATTCGTGATAAAACCGAAAACCAAATGGAGAAATTTGTTGAGATCGTTCAATCCTTGAATTTTAACATCAGTTTCACCGACGCTTTACTCCTCATGCCGAAATTTGCTGCCATGATCAAAAATTTAGTGAGTAATAAGGAAAAGTTGGCCGAAATTGCAAAAACACCGTTGAATGAGAATTGCTCGGCGGTGCTCCTCAAGAAACTTCCCGAAAAGTTAGGAGACCCGGCAAATTTCTTATCCCTTGTGAGTTTCCGGGAATTGTGAAATGCTCCGCCTTGGCCGATCTTGGTGCGAGTATTAACTTAATGCCTCTTTCGATTTATAACAAGCTTTCTCTCCCGAATCTCACTCCTACTAAGATGACTCTTGAACTCGCGGACCGATCAACCTCTATTCCGAAAGGAATCGCCGAGGATGTCTATGTGAAAGTAGGACCACTACATTTTCCCGCCGACTTCGTTGTCGTTGACTTTGATCTTGATTCCGAGTGCCTCTTATTCTCGGGAGACCTTTCTTAAGAACGGGTTAGATGTGCGATGATTGACGTTTATGAAGGAGAAATTACTTTACGATCTCATAAGGAAACCGTTTCATTTAACATTAATCATCCTTCGAGATACTCCTCCAATTATGATGATGCTTCTATTAATCGAATCGACGTTCTTGATATTGCTACGGAGGAGTATGCTCAAAAGCTTCTTGATTTTATGGGTGGCAATCCCACCATTCCTTCTGAAAATGTTGAACCATCTTCTGAGCCTATAATTGCCGACTCTTCCCCCTCTCTTACTCCATTCGAGGGAGGTGATTTCGTTTTGGAAGAGGTCGATGAGTTTCTTGCTAATGATGAATCGATTCCACCAGGAATTGATGATGGTGTTTATGATTCGGAGGGAGATATCCTTTATCTTGAACAATTGCTAAATGAAGATCCATCACCGTCACTCCCTCCGAAAGAGATTACGATTGAAGAAATCAAATCCGTACAAACGTCTAATGAAAAACCTCCGGAACCCGAGCTCAAGGATTTACCTCCTCATCTTGAATACGCTTTTCTTGAAGAACCGAACAAGTTTCCCGTCATCATTGCTAAAAACTTGAAAGATGAGGAGAAAACCGCACTTTCACGTGCCCTTATGGAACGTTTGCTTACCGACGAATGCCATTTGGTTTATGCAATGCTCCCGGTACGTTCCAAAGGTACATGATGGCTATTTTTCATGACATGATCGAGAAATCTATGGAAGTTTTTATGGACGATTTCTCGGTTTATGGAGATTCTTTCACTTCTTGCCTCTCTCATCTAGACCACATGCTCAAACGGTGTGAAGACACCAACTTGGTCTTGAATTGGGAGAAGTTCCACTTCATGGTTCGAGAGGGCATTATCCTCGGCCATAAGATTTCAAAGTCTGGGATTGAGGTCGACCGAGCTAAAGTTGACGTTATAGCTAAACTCCCTCATCCCACTACCGTCAAAGGTATTCGGAGTTTTTGGGTCATGCCGGTTTCTATCGCCGTTTCATCCAAGATTTCTCTAAGATAGCCCGCCCTCTAACCCATCTCCTCGAGAAGGATGCTCCGTTTATCTTCACCAATGAATGCGTTGAAGCATTTAATTTTCTCAAAAGAAATTAAGCGAGGCACCGATCTTAGTTGCCCCCGACTGGGATTTGCCCTTTGAGCTCATGTGTGATGCTAGTGATTACGCAATTGGGGCAGTCTTGGGGCAACGTAAATCGAAACATTTTCAACCCATATACTATGCGAGTAAGACATTGTCTGAGGCCCAACACAATTATACAACTACAGAAAAGGAATTATTGGCCGTTGTTTATGCTTTCGAGAAATTTAGACCCTACCTTGTCTTGTCGAAGACCATAGTGTATACCGACCATTACGCCTAAAGTATCTTTTGACAA
This sequence comes from Chrysanthemum makinoi, assembly GCA_910596185.1. Classification (NCBI taxonomy): domain Eukaryota; kingdom Viridiplantae; phylum Streptophyta; class Magnoliopsida; order Asterales; family Asteraceae; genus Chrysanthemum; species Chrysanthemum makinoi. Next base: position 5,598,930 of record OU343216.1, on the reverse strand, counting down.
AGCAAGATGCTAAGCCACGATTACTTCGGTGGGTTCTTCTCCTTCAAGAGTTTGATGTTACTATTCTTGACAAAAAAGGAGCGGAGAACCTTGCTGTCGATCACCTTTCTAGACTTGAGAATCCCCATCAAAGTGTGCTCGAGAAAAAGGAGATCACGGAAACATTTCCTCTTGAGACACCCCATGGTTTGCCGACTTTGCAAATTACCATGCGGGCAATTTCCTCGTAAAAGGGATGTCGTCCCAACAGAAGAAAAAGTTTTTCAAAGATGTTAAGCATTATTTCTGGGATGATCCCTACTTATTTAAGATTTGTGCGGATCAAGTAATCCGGCGGTGTGTTCATAGCCAAGAGGCTCTTGATATTCTTCATGCTTGCCATAACGGACCCACTGGTGGCCATCATGGTGCAAGCTACACCGCTAAGAAGGTTTTTGATTCCGGGTTTTATTGGCCTACCATATATCGAGATGCTCATGATTTAGTTAAGTCTTGTGATTCTTGCCAACGTCAAGGGAAAATTTCGCAAAAGGATGAAATGCCACAGAATGCTATTCAAGTTTGCGAGATTTTTGACGTGTGGGGCATCGATTTTATGGGGCCATTTCCTTCTTCTAAGGGTAATAAGTATATCCTCGTGGCCGTCGACTACTTGTCTAAATGGGTTGAAGCGAAGGCGCTCCCACCAATGACGCCCGAGTGGTTGTTAAGTTTCTGAAGAATTTGTTTTCCCCGATTCGAGCACCTCGTGCTAACATCAGTGATCGCGGTACCCATTTCTGTAATGAACAATTTGCTAAAGTTATGGCTAAATATGGAGTTACCCATCGTCTCTCTACACGTATCGCCAAAGCGAAGCGGACAAGTTGAGGTCTCCAATCGTGGTTTGAAAAGGAATTTAGAAAGGACCGTAGGAGAAAATCGAGCTTCATGGGCCGATAAGTTAGATGATGCATTATGGGCTTTCCGCACCGCATACAAGACACCCATCGGTTGCACCCCATTTAAGTTGGTGTATGGAAAAGCTTGTCACTTGCCCATCGAGCTCGAGCATAAGGCATTCGGGCCTTGAAACATGCTAACTTTGATCTTAAGACCATGGTGATCACCGGAAAGTTCAATTGAATGAATTAAATGAGCTTAGGGATCGGGCTTACGAGAATTCTTTGATTTTCAAAGAGAAGACTAAGAGGATTCATGATTCTAAAATTAAAAATCGCGTTTTCAACATTGGTGATCAAGTTCTTCTCTTTAACTCTCGCTTGAAGATATTCTCGGGCAAACTCAAAACCCGTTGGTCCGGACCATTCACCGTTGCTTCAGTTTCCCGTATGGAACGGTGGAACTTTCTCAGCCCGATGGCCCAAATTTCAAAGTGAATGGTCATCGTGTGAAACATTATTTTGGAGGGGACATCCCATCTATGGTTGTCCCAGATCTCCAGACTTTCCCTAAGGACAACTGAATTCGGGGATCGAGTCAGGCTAGCGACTCGGTAACCAAAAACAGTAGCGCTTTGTGGGAGGCACCCCATGCTTATCTTTATTTTCTTTCTATTTTCTAATAAGTGATGTGAAGGGGTTAGCCTCTTCGATTTCTCGTGTTTGGTTGTTTGTGATGTTATGTAGGATTTTCCCGATATGAAGACTCTCGTGCTCGAAGTTTGTCATTTTCTCTACTCGAGTTTCATGATCGATGCTGATGGAAATCCGATATCCGAAATCTTATCAACTAACGTTTATCTTCTAGCATACTTAATAAACGGCTTTTAGATTTTCGTTGATACCCTTGTCTTTAAACATTGAGGACAATGTTTCGTTCTAGTTTGGGGTAGGGTAATCTTCGATTTGATTTGACCGCACTTGCTTATTTTTGTCGTGTACTCTCGCAACCCTGTTTTTCCTTAGAAAATGAAAAAAAAAATTGTGCTATATATGAGAAAATTTAAAAATTTAAGCTTTTGCTAATCTTTTTGATTGAAAAGTTTGCTAGTCTCTTAGACAAGAAGCTATAAAATGCAAATTCTAGCTTACAAGGCCAAGAATTTGCAAGTTTCCCTGAGTGATTTTAAATATGCATTACTTAATTTCATTTAGACAAAGCATTTGCTAAGTTAATATATGTTTTGACACCTTGTTGACTTTCCGCTGGTGAGAGTAGGAATAGAATTTGACTTGACCGGCTGTGTTGAGCCTAGCTTGTTCCCTTGACCATAGATAATCTAAAAATTATCGGCTAAGCATCCACGGATCTCATTATTTGGGATTTTAAATTTACGGAGATCGAGAAATGATAGAGTTACTTATGAGTTTAGATGCTAAGCGTGGAGTAGTTGGTTCTCTTTAGAGCCCATCGAAGGTACTTACGGCTTTTTGTTCCCACAAAATTGTTTCACCCCATATCTGCTAATAATAATTAGAGATGTTGAGTTTTTGGCGATAGTTAGTTCTTTGTCTTCTTTAGAGAATCCTTGCCCGTGAGAGTTGGGTACACATCGAGGTACTGTCAGTGTTACGGTGTAATAGACAACTGATTCCCGATAGTTTGCTGCTATTGTTTCTATTGTTATAAAAGCCGTAGGGTTTGGAGTTTGGCACAAAATTAACATGAAATAAAGCCCAAATGTTTTAAAATTAAAAAATCCAAAGCTATAAAAGTTGTCATAGACTTCTATAAAGGCAGAGGAAAATTCAAAGTCATAATAAGACTTCTGATAAAACGGTAATCCCGTTGAGTTTGTAGTTGAAAAGACCAAGGGCCTAAATTGCAAAAATGCAAATGTGCTGAAATAGTGTTAAGCCAAACTTGGATCCCGGAGATGTCTAAATAAAGCTTTTGTCTCGGACTCGTAGATGAGTTGTCTCGGTCGCCATAAAAATGATATTCTCCCTAAATCGTGTAAAATTAGGACCTTGATGTGGACCTCATTCTTGTGTCAGATGGTTTTCGAGGGAAGATGGATAACTAATTAGCGACTTAGCTTTATATCTTTATCGGAATAAAAGTTATCGAAATGAGAAACTTGAAGAAATTCAATTCTCGCAAAAAAATAAAAAAATCTAGAGGCAAATAGGAAAATGGGAGCAAAAAGTAATTACACAAGTAACTTCCATGGGTAGTGTTAGCATCTAGAGTCATATTTAACAATGATTTCGATTTTACGCTTAGTTTGGGGACTTGTGAAAAATCAGGGACGATGTATTCTATCCATATGGTCACTTCACGTTGTGTTGTGATTTCTACTCCGTGATCCTAACGTGTTGATTAAAAAATGTTGGAGTTATTGATCGACATGAAAGTTCAGCTAACCGTCACTCATAACCGGAATGTGCTTAATCATAATATCTATATGTGAATTAAAAGGTAAAACGGGGCATTTTTAGAATTAAGGCTTTCTTAATCTCTTTTGAGAAATCTTTGCTACTTCTTCATAGGTTTAGTAGAAAGAGATTGAAATCCTTGGTTTTAGAAGTGTGAGTTAATTACATTGCGTGGGGACACGACAATGGTCTCGTCTGGGTATTTTGATATGTGCTTAAACACATACCTTTTCATTATCAAAACTGACCCAAAATAACCAAGAAAGAGCCGCTTATTGTTAACATTTGCGTGTTTCTTGAGTTTTTGCTTGTGCAGTCATTGTTATCGATAAAACACACAAAAAGAAGCCAAATCAGACGAAAATACGAGCACGAGAGATTAAGAGAGCTTAAGGCCTAAGGTCGAATTTTGCATTTGTGAAGATTTCTACTCTCTAAGGATGATTTGTGAAGATTTGATCAAAGTTTGAAGAAATGTCGAAATCAGTCCCCCGAACTTTCAACAAATGACAGAAAAGACCCCTCAAGTTTCAAAAGTTGCAAATACAGTCCCTGGATTATTAAAGAATGACAAGATCAACCCTTGATTAAGCTTGAGAATTTACAAGTTTGGTCCCTGATTTTCAGATGTGCAACTTTGGTCCTTGAATTTATACATGGGTCCATATTAAATCCTTAGTCCAAGTAACAAACCCATGGCCCAACCAGATAACCCAAAACACTACACACGGTTTATAACTTACCCGTTTACCCACCTTGGACCCTAGTCAAACCATTAAACCCGGTCAACTAACACCAAATATAATAAACAAATATCCACGCCCAAATTCTTCCCCAAATCAAACCCACTAAGAACCTAAATTACCCCTCGGCTTCAATTAGTAGAATCCGCTTCAATTAAGGGTAATAATGTACAATCATGACACCATCCGACACATGGGGTTGCCAGTCAGCTATCCGTGTGCCACACCTCAAATGATGCTCTCTCATTGGTGGATGAAACGTGGAAGCAACAATCCAAGGGTTGAAATCATTTGGGATACGTGGAAGGATGATCAATGGTTCTAAATGCACTCAAAGAAGCACATATTTGCAAGTTCTAGATCCTTCCTTGGCCTCAGTATATAAGGCCCTTTTATTTCACTTGTTTAGTATGTAGAATTTAAGTAGTAGTTGTAGCTTATAATTGTTTTAAATATTTTAGTTCATTTCTGTTTTCAATCTTACTTTGTATTCAGTTTCAATTAATAAAAGAAATTTTAGCCTAAATTCTCATTTAATATCTACGGTCTTTGTGTTGTCAGTCAAAGAGTGACACGGGTCTTTAGATGTTGGTCGAATGTACATATTTGTTTAAAAAAAATCAAAAAAATCAAAAAATATTTTTCGGAGAAAGTGAAATATATGGTTTATTGTCATTTCAGGCAGTAACTCGCTTTTCAAAGAAAGAACAAAGCCATGCTTTATCTTGCTTTTTCAAATCTCATGCTCTGATTCTATAAACAATTGCTTTCAATCTCACAGAACCGGAGGGATCTACCCAAGGACAATCCACTAGATAGTGTTGAGTCCTTAGGTATGATGAAAAAAAAGGAGAAAATTGAGATATGGGAAGAGTGCGGACTGAAACTGAGCTAGTACTGGAATAAACCCAACAAGGTTCTAGTTATGAAGTTTCGGTAAGCACTGAAGGGGTTGAATAATGAAAAAGAATTGAATGTGAAAAAGGGTGAAAAGAAATAGCCCTCCATTTATTCAACCTTAGGGCAGAAACCGGGTTCAATACATATGCTACTGGTAGTTACCAAGGTAACATCGGTATTGAAAACAAGACGTCATGGACCCAGTGACGCACTACACTACAACTTCCCAAACCACTCAAGTTTCTCTTAAAAGGACTTGTTTCATTCTCACGAGGAACCGACATTATCTATCGATTTTCTCTTAGAGTTTGTTGATACTGAAGAAGGAGACCCTCTCCCTAGTCTCCGGCTTAGGAACCAAATATGCACAATTGAGTCTAGAGCCAGGAGATCATCTACAAATCTCATTAGGACACTTTCAATGAAGACTCTCTGTTTCACACAATGTGGAAAGAGAGATTATATTTTATGAGTCCTACGCATTATCCTTGTGGTATTGCCAGAACCAACATATTCACAATGAAGATGGAAAGCCTTCTGGAGCCAACATCAAACAAGCTCCTGGTGGGTGGCATGTGAGATCTATCCAATAGATCAACCATGTGACAACCGAATGAAACAATGGGGCGATTCAATCTTTTGAATCAATCCTGGTTCAGGTTATGGATTGACGGATTCCTTTGAAAAACTGGCCGTTGTGCTTAAAAACTCTTTTCCTTAGCACATTGACTGTGTACTAATTTTTCAAAAATAAAAGGTGTTTACGATTGATAATTGATTTTCATTAAAACCTTCGTTGTATTGCAAATACAATTTCTATTGAGCGGTACACGATTGTTTTCTCAAATCTCTTTTCATCAATCAGTGAATATCAATTCGCTGGTTCACTCACTCCGTGTTGTCTTCTTTGAGACGTTCCGGTTTGAGAACAGCTAGAGCAGCTGCGAAACCCTGTCAAGGAAATTCTTCTGAATTATACCTGATCACAGGCAGTACTTGTACTAATCAATGGGGAACCGTGGGCTGTGTACCTCAATTCTACAAAAGTGATCAAAGACACTCTTGTGCTCTTTATTGCTAACTGTTTTATGCAGGAACACCCGACGTTTGCAGCTGATCATAATGAAGAGGTCAATCCCTAGCCGCATGCTCACACAACACATTCATTTCCAAAGAAATCATGATTAGTGCATCAATGACTCTGATATTATCACTCCATGCTTCTGCTACGCTGCTGCCAATATCATGAATCAACGAAAGCTTCCGCTACTCTGATAAGAATATATCATGATCCAGAATGTGAGCATGTCGGTCCAAATGTGACTATATCACATAATACCAACACCACAATGGATTATTCAGAGATTTACTTTGGCTGATGATCTCAAAGCTGGCACAAAACTCAGTATCACGTGGATCAGTTAAAGACCTCCACTCATATTATTCAAACATGCAAAAATAAAGAATCAAAGACTACGAGCTACAGAACAAAGAACATGAACAAGAATCCATGAACAATTTCAATGTAATATCTGTTTGTATTCTATGTAATTGTAATGTGTGTTTGAGGTGACCTCCCTTAGGGGGAGATTGTTAGGATTTAGAAAATCCAGGTATTAAAGTGTCGGTCACCTCAAGTATATGTATCTGTTAGAAAGCTCGTAGTCGTAGTTATTTAATGTTAAGTAGTATTTAGTTAGGTAACACCGTGGAGGACAGACGGGTCTTTACCCACTGTATGCCTGATCCATAGCCCGTCAGGTGGCGTTTTATTGTAAGACTATAAATACTCTCTACCTCCCAAGGTAGAGAGTTGGAGCTCATAATAAGATTTTTCTTTCTCTCACTAAAGTTCCCAAACCTCTAACTTTCTCTCTCTAAAACTCATCTTGTACGCCTAATATGTTAGTGATTTGTTGTGTATGTGAAATCCAGTATGTTACAATCTATCATGCGTAGCTAAATTATTATTGTGTTTGCTTAGATCTATGGAAACTAGTTGTTGATTATTATTAGGTTGTCTCTTGTTTTAATTGGTAGACGCTAGAGTACTTGATTGCATAATACTTGATAGCATTTATACTTGATTGCATTATACTTGATTGTGTTATATACTTGATTGCGTTATACTTGATTGTGTTATACTAAACTTGAAAGTCTCCCAACATACACGGAGCAATCTAATTCGAAAGTCTCCCAATATACACGGAGCAGTCTAATTCGAAAGTCTCCCAACATAAATGGAGCAATCTAATTGAAAGTCTCCCAACATAAATGGAGCAGTCTAATTGAAAGTCTCCCAACATAAACAGAGCAGTTCTCGATCGAAAGTCTCCCAATATAAATGAAGCAGTCCAATTTGAAAGTCTCCCTTATCGACGGAGCAACACTAAGTGCAATAATGTGAACTATTATGTCTGTATGTGTGCTTAACTATAAAATGTACTATTTTTAGCAGTGGGTTGTAAACACAGAGGTTGCAAGTTTTGTATGGGCGGAACTTAGAACTGAGTGGATTTACAATGCCTTTGCTGTGTGATCATTCTTTAAAGGCTTTTCAACTTATTCAAAACAAACTCTATGAACTCACCAACCATTGTGTTGACACTTTTTAGCATGTTTATCTCAGGTCATAAGGCGATAGCCAGAGTTTGAAGCATAGTGTCGCATGAAATATTTTGGAGACTTACGCTTTTATCATTTACCATTCGAAATATTTTGTAAACATTTATGTATCATACTTTGGGACCTCATTGTTTGTAACTATGATTTCATTAATCGAATGGTAACTTTTCAAAACGTCTCATTTAGAGGTCGTTTTCTATAACTTGTACTTTGTATTACGAAGTAGCACCCCAGTGACATAATCTTCATTGCGATATTTTGGGGGTATTACAGATTGGTATCAGAGAATTGGTTATAGAGAACTAGGTTGCATTTAGAGCCTAGACTAAAACTACTATATACATTACCTTCCTCCCTATCGCGTTGCACACTTTAGACTTTTTCGTAATTTTAGCACCTAAGAGAGATTTCTATGAACGATGAAACAACCAACATCATATGAGTCGGTTAGTCCAAGCATTGCATAGTTACTCCTAAATTATACATAGCCTGATCACCTATGACTAATTCAGGAAGAATCATGCAATGAAGTGAGTATTAGTCTCATATGTGTGAGCAATTCCATAATTGAGCCAAATTTTCAAAAGACTTTCTTCAAAACCACTTGTTTCCTACCTTGATTCTAGTGACAGTTCTTGTCTGATGAGTTGCGAAAATCAAGCTAAGAGTCAAGTTGTTAAACCGATTTAGCCTAATCGCATGACAGTTCTTGTCTGATGAGTTGTGGGATTAAGTAAAAATCGGTTACCTATAGGTCTTTTGAGGGTTTTGCTCAAGTATGGTAAAGTTTGCCTCATCAAACCTAGCCATAAGAGAGTGTGTCTTTAGAACGGGCAATAGTCGCGATAGTCACAAGAACGTATCTAATTAGATAAGAAACCAATATACATGAGCTTTGACGTAATCCCTTAGACTATACACATCGTAAGTAGTGAACATCAACGAGAACCGGACGAAGTTCCTTTTAAGGATAGGTACTGTAATAATTCGCATTTTTTTGTCACTATTCAACTTTACTATTCAATTTTTACTATTCACTCCCGAAATTTTTATTTCACATTCTCGTAAGATAAATTATTTTAGTAATGACCTGAGAGTTTGACAATCGTTAGATCGTTTTCGCAAAAGTTATTAGGAAAACATCGTCTTAAAGTTTCATTTTGGTCGGAACACCATTTCAACATCCAGCGCATAACGAAAACCGCCTCGACAATTTTCCCCACATCGATTAATTTTAGATTACTCATAATTAATTAAAGAATTTTTAAGATTTCTTTTAAATGTTACCAAATAAACCCTCAGTATCGATCGAGACTAAACTACGTTTTAAACAAATCTACGTAGAACCAGACTTAACCATTCCTACACTGTATTTCCTAAGATATTTTGAAACTTTTACATTTTTTGGAAAAGTCAAACATATTTCCCTCCTCCTTTGACCATAAAGAAATTAATCTTGTACGTTCTACATTTTTTATTAAATCGCGTAACTTTTAGACTTCACGTATAACTGTTATCCCACGTCGCACGAAAACCATATTTTGACATCTCATATCACGTTTAGACTAATTTTAGTCTACTCTAAATAAATCCACGGTCATTTCCCTGAAATCTCGTTCTTTTCCGATAAATTGCATTTTACGCGTTTTTGACCCGCGTTTTTAGTTTTAGCAGCATTTAAGCAACCCGATAGAACGTATCACTAATCTAATATTCTTATATAGAGTATATTGATAAGTTTTAACATATTTATAAGATTCATATTATTTGGATACCCGATTTTAAGTTTCGTGACTTTACGGCTTACAGTTTGCAATTAACGGGTCCAAAACTCACTCCGTAAACAAGATAATACCAAGCAACTCATATCTAGTCATCCTAGATAGGCCTTGAACGAAATTTAACCCACATGGGGCGTTTTATAAGTGATCACCAAGATAAGGACATGAAACTTACATAGGAAGCTTATACATGTGTAGAAACTTAGCAACTAAGTTAAGTAAATATCCTAAGTCTAGCACCTCCTCATCTTGCTATAAAAGGAACTCATTTTTCTCCCTTTCTTCTCCATTTAAATGCCCAACAAACAATTCACAACACCATGATTCTTTAATCTTCAAACTACAAGTTATATATATCAAAGTTCAAGGCCTAGTTATTCCCTACATGATTCAAGAGTTGTTTGGTGATTCCATGGTTGGATTAGGAGCTATACAAGGTGAAAATGGCTGAGTTAGAAGTGTTGTTACAAGGTTAGATCAAGCCTACCAAGGGTTAGCATGATGTGTTAAGGATTTGGAAGCTCGGGTTCATATTGAAAGGGTTTAGGTTTTAGTGTCCTAGTTCTTGGTTCTTGATTTGTTTCATCACAAGGATTGTAAGCAAACTCTTATGTTATCATTTGCTTACTGTATATACTAGTATTTTAGGTATACTACATGTTCTATATGCTTATTATACTTGATTGTGCTTGGATAATTGAACTAAAACACTAGAAACTATCGAAAGGACTAGATTTACAACACAGAAACTGGACAGGGGCTGTAAACGTAAATTATGGGTAACATTCGTGGACTGAGAAAGTTAAGTAATTACATAGGATTATAGATCTATGTCTTTTGGTCGTTTCGCCGGGTGGCTCGTGCCGTAACTCATCCCGATGAATAAATTAGAGCCATAACGGCAAAACGTGTCCAAATCTGAGTAACAGATTTCAAACGGGTAAAACTCATAAAACTTGCATATAACCAACTGTTGGTCAAAGAATAAAAGTTGAAGTTAACACTCTAACTTGAACGTGGCCACTGGCCATGCATTAAACGAAGTTGTAGAACTCGACTTATGACTAAAAGCGTGAGACAGTTTGCTGCTGATTGAAATAACTAGTACATCCAAGGGTAAATTGGTAATTTCACATTAGTTAAATATATTATGGGGCAGTAGGGCCCACTAATATGTTTAGTACTATTAATTACCTTTCCGAGGACATAAAAATCGAGTCGTGATCATTTACGGTTTAGAAGTAACGGGTAGATTTAGACGGAGAAAACTTAAATAAACAAAACGTTAACACTTATACGACTTCACAAATGTTAAGTATCCAAGCATAATTGATGTAATAACTATATAAGGCATGTTTATACATTCACATTGTTATTTTAGAACCTAAGACACAACACATATTCTAGGTTGCGCGTAGAGGTTTCTCGGCCTATCCATCGATTCGTTGTACATTGGATATCACATTTATTAAGGTGAGTTCTTAGCCCCGTTTTTATACACGTTTGAAACTTTTAGGGGAGATACATGCTCAACTACTTTCTTTTATTTTTACAAATACTCAAAACATTATACTTGATTGCATAATACTTGATAGCATTTATACTTGATTGCATTATACTTGAATATACTTGATTGTGTTATACTAAACTTGAAAGTCTCCCAACATACATGGAGCAGTCTAATTCGAAAGTCTCCCAACATACACGAAGCAGTCTAATTCGAAAGTCTCCCAACATAAACGGAGCAGTCTAATTGAAAGTCTTCCAACATAAATGGAGCAGTTCTCGATCGAAAGTCTCCCAATATAAACGGAGCAGTTCAATTTGAAAGTCTCCCTTATCGACGGAGCAACACTAAGTGCAATAATGTGAACTATTATGTATGTATATGTGCTTAACTATAAAATGTACTATTTTTAGCAGTGGGTTGTAAACACACAGGTTCCAAGTTTTGTATGGGCGGAACTTGGAACTGAGTGGATTTACAATGCCTTTGCTGTCTGATAATTCTTTAAAGGCTTTTCAACTTATTCAAAACAAACTCTATAAACTCACCAACCATTGTGTTGACACTTTTTAGCATGTTTATCTCAGGTAATAAGGCGATAGCTAGAGTTTGAAGCATAGAGTCGCACGACATATTTTGGAGACTTACGCTTTTATCATTTACCATTCGAAACATTTTGTAAACATTTATGTATCATACTTTGGGACCTCATTGTTTTTAACTCTGATTTCATTAATCGAATGGTAACTTTTCAAAACGTCTCATTTAGAGGTCATTTTCTATAACTTGTACTTTGTATTATGAAGTAGCACCCCAGTGACATAATCTTCCGCTGCAATATTTTCGGGGTGTTACATGTACCATTGGTTTTGTCCACTTTGCCGTGACATGTTAGTAATGACGAGTCACCCTTAACCTTTGTCGTGTCTACCCGTATTGCCTTCAAAAATTGTTTAGCCCTTAACTCTAGTGGTGGAGATTTGTGTAACCGCCAAGCTTATGATAGAATACATGCTATGATCAAGATTGAGTGATCACCTAGAAATTGACACTTAGAATAGTTGAGAGATTTGAGTGTTTCGTTCCCATTTCGTGAGGTGTTCGACTTTGTTTTATTCTAGCATAAGGGATTTGTAAACTTATATTTTACAGGGATTGGGAGATATCTTTTTAGGAATCTATCTAATAAGGTCTACTTGAGGGCAAGTAGAGTTCAAGTGGGGGATATTTGATAACATCAAATTATCCTGAATATTAAGTGTCAATTTCCCCCGATAATGCTTGTAATTTATATCATTTATAAGGATTTACGCTTGTTTTCCATTATATTCCACTTTCAGGTAAATTACGAGCATTGGAGCTAAAGAGACGTGGATTTGGAGAAGTTTAGTAAAGATCCATGATAGTATGCTCACTTTGAAGAACTAACGGCGTAACTCATCTCTCACATTACGCCGTAACTAAAGCGTGACTCAGAAAGCCAACTTATCAGAAGATTACTGCGTAACTCTCCCAAAAGATTACGATGTAACTATATTAGGTCAAATGAGGATCCGCGTCGCTGATAACTACGCCGTAACTCGTGCATAAACTACGGCGTAACCAATAATTATTTAAGATACGGCGTAACCACTTCTAAAGTTACGTCGTAACCAGCAGATCTAGTGCAATTTACAAAGAAATAGATGATTACGGCGTAACTATTTTATTAGTTACACCGTAACCCATATCTGGCCTATAAATACCCTACGATTTCCAGCATTTCAAAGCATCCCATTTCACACACCACAACCAAAGAACGTGGGAAGAAGCCAAAGGCAGGTCTAGAGAAGCATACAGAGCCATCTCCAAGGAAGAAATCACTCCCCTATGATAAGCATTAGCATTTTATCTTTTCTTTACTTTCGATTCATGTATTTCGTAACATTAAATATTGAATTGATTTGTATGGTTAATATGAGCGGCTAAGCACCTCTTGGTGCTGGCCTAGTTATGATTCCTTAATTGTTTTGTTTTCATTTACATTAGTTCTGTATAATTATTTCTAAGTGTATGCATGCATAGTTTATTGGTAGCTACCCTTGTTTCGGTAGTTTTGAATGGCGGTAGAGGCTAGTTGCTTAGAGATATGACCAACCTGACCCTAAGTAAGTAGACTGAGAGCGGAAGGGTATAGATATGACCAACCGCGACAATTTCTCGCTTGTGCGATTTAACCAACTGATCACCTACGGTTTGGATGAACTTAAGATTTAGGGTGTGAGTGTTTAAATTGCTAACGCCCGGGCACTCACTATTATAATTCTAGCATGTAGCGTAACTTAATGACTGCTTAGGGGACCAGAACAACTGGACTTATGAAGGGACACTGACTTCTCTAGTGGTGGCATCTTTGCTGATAGGTTAGGGCGAATTGACCAAATGCTTTCCTCTCGACTTTGACCCCACCTGAAGTAATTGGAAGTAATTAAACCTAGACATTACTAGCTAGGATGGATAACTAGGTTAGCACCACTATCCTCTATTCATTACACCTTTTCCTTCATTTTCTTTATTAGTTAATTAATTAAATCATATTAAAATCTGTGACACCTAGACTTAGTATTAATCCAACACATATAGCTCTTGGGACGACCTCGGGTTTACCGAATACTACACTACACACGACTGGGTACACTGCCCGTTAGTGCATTAGGGTAGACCATAGCTATAATGAGACTTTATAAATATTAAAACTTGGTCAGTAAAACCTGCATCACTAGTTTAAGCAACCTATTACATATTAAATACAAACACTTGAAATATGAGTTAGGAGTGATTCCAACAATCTCCCCCTAAGTGTTGGTAATTAATAAATGATGACTCCAGCAATCTTGGATAAGTTGTTGGTGTTGATGTAATAGTAGTTGCTTTGACGTCTTCTGACATTCCTCTTTCTTGTGAGAAGAAGTGCCTTGATTCCAATAATCTCCCTAGTGTGAGGATCTTGTTTCTTTAAAAGTTTTCAGCTTTGACGTCTTTGTTATCGTTGTTCTTTGTTCTTTGTTCTGGTGTGGAAATGGTGATATTATGTTGTTGTTGTCAGCATCAGGTCCGCTTCGTTGCTCCAGCGTCTCCACATCTTTCTCCAACATGCTCACACGCTCTTTGACGTTGGATTTCAATTTTGATTTAGTTCTCTTACTCTTTAAACTTTGTAGATTCTTTGATTGAAGAAGAATCATTCAAACTTTGTGTTGCCTTTGATTATGAGAGAATGATAACGCTCAGATTGTACATGTTTTCAGTAGCGTTATGAGTGCTTTTGTATATGTTATTTGGTTATATTTGTATTATTTCAGTGCTTAATCGCATCAAAGGATGTTTGTCTAGTGTTTATAACCAAGTGCAGGGAAACGGTAGGAAAAGTAAAAGAATGTTCAACAAATGGAAGATTCACGTTTCAGTGAAGCATGTCAACCACAAATCAGCATTTCAAGTACCATAGAATACCAAGATGATTGAAGAACCAAGCTCTACAATTCAGAATAAAGTAAAGGTCGATTTTTCGTCAATCAGGAAGACCAACCGAATCGCCAACTGCAATCGGATCGGCTGGGTGGAAACCAAGAATTGACCAGGACGCTAGTCTAACCGTTCGGTTGCCACCCGCAACCGATACGGTTGGAACACTTGTAGAAGACCAACCGGATCGGTTGGTCATGTAGCCGATCCGGTTGGAGAGCCTGTTTCTGCCAAATCTTCATCACTAAGTTTCCCCTTTGTATCCAAACGATTCTAGATCCTTCCCTTGGTGTATTCTAGTCCCTTCCTAACTCCTTGGAAGCCAAGTTCAGCAATTAATACCCTAGGCCTTGGAACTAGTATAAATAGAGACCTCTTGTGAGATATGAGACACACACTTCAATACAACTCTCTCTACTCATCAAACAAAGCTCTTAAGCTCTCAAATTTGTCCTTAGAAGTCCAGGAAAGTTTGGAGTTCCAGAAGTACCACATTTTAAGCCCAAAACCCCAAGGAGTCGATCCTAATACTTTGGGAATCATTACTTCACCATTTGTAATCTTATTCTAAGCATTGTAAGACTCTCAATCATGTTTTCTAATGTTCAAAGTTCTGAGTTTATGTTTATGTTTGCTATGAGTAGCTAGTTTCTTTATACTCTTGCTTAAATGATGTTGATTATCATATGATTAGTTAGTGATTGTGTTAACATGTTTTAATTCAATTTCAAGTTGATTCTAAGATCCAATTGTGCTAAAGTTTCATAGTGACATTTGTTAATCAAGTTTGACTAGTTGATAGTAATCGTAGAGGTCGAAAGAACTTATTGTTATTCAACTAGTTATAATCATTTTGTCTATGGATGATTGTTTTTACCCATTATTCTTGATTAAACAAAGGAACTAAGGTGTGGTTGTAATAAGAACGCTTTTTGATTATCAAGTTTGATTGATTGGAAACATCTAAAAGGTCGTAAGATTAGTTGTTGACAATCAATTGTAACCTTTTGTCTATAATCGGTTACCTTTTGTATCGACCATTTCTTAAGCAATTTGATAAAGCAAATGGATGTTTTTGTGTTTAAGTTTGTGAAAATAAACTTATGAAACTTGAGTTGATCTTGAATTGATTGGTTAAACTTAATGTTTGTTTTTACGAACTAAAATCTTGACGAAGGTTTAACTTGTAAGAACAATAGATTAGTACACCAACTAATTATCATAACCAACATGTTAAAGAGGTTAACACAATCATACTAATCAAAGATAAGAAACCAGTTTAAGCAAGTGTAGTTTATAATCATCTGAATTTTATTATATCAATTTTCGTTGTTATATGCGTTTGGATTGCCTTAGTTGATTTAAACTTATTAATCATATTCACTCAAATCCCTGCGAACGATCCCGACTTACCTTCATAATCTTGCTATAATGGACGTGTGCATTTGCTCGTATGTGTTATTGGTAAAATTAGTAAATCGTGTTTTATAAATTTAAAACTTGTACACAACAAGCACATCAGAACTTCTTTGTGACGTAGTTGGTATGAGCATGTGGAGAATCTGCATGATCTCTTCCTTCCGCAAGCATCCGTCAGCAGCAGCTTCTCAGGTACAGTGTTAGGAATTGGAAATTCCATGTGAAAGTGTCGGTCACCCCAATAATGGTCTAGCATATGTTAGCTCGTAGACTTGTCATTTTTTACGTTATTTAGTAGTTAATTAGTTTGTCAGTAGCGTAGAATAGTTTAGAGTAACACCGTAGAGAAAGGACGGGTCTTTACCCATTGTATGCCTGATCCACATCCCGAAGGAGGGCGTAAAACTATGTATAAATAGCCCTCTCCCCACAAGGGAGAGGGTTGAATGTTCATTGAGTAATCTAATATTCCATTTGTTTTATCTCTCTAGAACACTCCACTTTCTCTCTCTCTCTAAAACCATATATTCATACGCCCCATAGTTGTTGTGTTTGATGTGTTTGTGAAATCCAATAACTAACAATTGGTATCAAGAGCCATGGTTTGCTCATCTCTCTTACATGTTCTTGGATTTATAGTGGTTTTATATGGTTTTTGGGTTTGAAAACGTTTAGTGGTATTTGCATCATTTGGACCATTTCTAGTGTTAAAGTTTGGATTTTTATTGTACTTTTGTGTTTTGAATCATTATAAGTGCTTAGGTTTTGATTTGGAAGGCTTGAATCAGTGTGGTTGGGTTGTTTTTGGATTGAAAAGTGGTGTTTTTGAATATTTCATACTAGCGACTTGTGTCTCGGACTTGATTTCTTCGTAGCGACTTGTCTCTATGTTTTCAGCGACTTGTCTATGTTGTGTGAAGCGACTTGTGCACTAATCGATTTGTCTCTTGAGACAAAACGATAAAAGGACAAAGTAGTGGTCGTGCTTGTTTTGTCTAGCAAGTTGTCCTCATGACTTGTCCACCTAGCGAGTTGTTACTCTAGCAACTTCTGTGTCTAGTGATTTGTCACTAGCGACTTGAGCATCTAGCGAGTTATCGATCTAGCAACTTCTGTGTCTAGCGACTTGTCACTAGCAATTTGTACTCATAGCGATTTGTGCCTCACAAGCAATGTCTCTCTAACGACTTGTATACCTAGCGACTTGTGTGAGAAGCGATTTTTCTTCAAGGTCTTTAGCGACTTTGTTGATCCCAGTTGAGCAAACGATCTAATATAGAAACTGACTTAGAATAAAAGCTTATTAAGTATTACGCGGACTTTAACATTTAATCTTAAGAAGAAGAACAGTTAACATTCAACACCTCAATATTATTTATTAATACGAATACTCTTACAGTATTAGGGTTTTGCAACCTTGAAGTGTATCGACCTTAGATATAAAACTTACATTTATCTAATCTAACCTAGGACCTCCTTTTATAGACTAATAAGTCCTTTACATAATACAATACGTAACCTACAAGATAAATATCTTTTCCATATTTATCTAATACAATAAACTAAACCGACTATACAAGACTAGCAATGGTTACAATATATTGTCCGTGGTTACACACTACTACTAGCCGTGGTTTGTCTTCATCGGTGGTTCCATCCTTCTGTCCGTGGTTATATCAAATCTGTCCGTGGTTCCAGATTTAGAGTAATTCATGATGCAAGGAACCTAAAACCCAACAATCCTCCCCTAAACTTGATACATTCTAACATAATTCTCAAGTTTCCTTTAAGCTCAAAACATCTGAATTGGAGGATGTAGCCAAACACTTATGTGATTTAAGAATTTTCTCATATTTCATCAACAAATCATAAGCTTGACCATCATAAGGTATAAAAGCATCTTGATAATACCGTGCTTCAACATCGAGCAATAATTCCTATATACTTATTCAACTGAGGATAATCACCTTCTACAAGCATGTGAATAACTTTTCGAAATAGTTAAAACATGAACTCCACAAGTTTGATATAAAACCATCTTGTTACAGTACCATTGTAAAGTCCTTTCCACTCAGGTTCATCATGAGTTGGTTCAAATAAAATCTTCAAATTATAATAGACAGTCTCTCATGATAATCATTTGGATGTACTTCACCAAACTTATTCTTGTAAAGTCTCCAAAGATTCATCAAATCATCTCTTTCAAAGTACTGAAGCATTTGTGAGAATTTATTATACTCATAAACTTCATTGTTGAGTCTTTGAATTTTCCAAACTCCTTCACTTCCATCATTAAGGTGAAACTCATAAGAAACAATTTGATTAACATCTTCAACTTCTTTCAATCTTTTAGAATCGATGTCTCTTGAATCTCGGACTTTCTTTTCTTTTACTTTGAACCCACTCATCATCTTTCTTAATCCACTCTTCATCCTTCTTAGAATTCATTGGACAGAATCGTCATGATTAATCTTCATACATCTTTCATAAATCTCAAGAATTCTTTCAAATGAACATTTATTAAGATTTTCATAAATGTGAATGCCCGAATTTTAATAATTTTCATTAGTACATTCCTTATATGTGCAAGTGAAGGAGGTTTCTTTCTTATAACTTGTTTTCTTCCTTATCTGACCTTCCTTGCCCATTCACCCAAAAGCCTAGCTTTTTCCTTATCATCCAAAAAATTCCATTCTTTGCAAGATATTCATCATGTATTTGTTGAGATGCTTCAAGAAAGTTTTGTGATTCATACCATGTAGCTAACATTCTCTGACTAGATTCCTCTTCTTCGCTTTCTCTCTAAAACCGCTTGTTCTTCGCCATACCATGTTCTTTGCATACTCTGATCATAAGCTTCTTGTTCGCTTTTAGACTTAAACTTCACTGCATCATGTAACCCCTTTACCTTTTACAATATCAGATTGAACCACTTTCTTCTTCAAAGGTTCACCAATAACTAAACTTTTTCCTTTGGGTTTGGGTTTAGTTGCAATTGATTGAACAGAGATAAAGCAGGTGCAATGATAGGTGTAGAAATATATGACGTTTTGCTTAGATTTATCAATGTACTGACTTTCTTTCTCAACTTCTTTAGACTTAGGTGGTGATACAGAGAGAGTTGTGACAAAAATGGAAGTGGTTATGATAGCAGTGGGTATGATAGTAGTAGGTATGATAGTAGTTGGTATAATAGCCATGTCTGAAACTGCAACAGTGGTTACAAGTTTAACTACATCTTCTACAACTTTCTTCACATTTTCAAGAACTGCCTCATTCCCTACTTTATCAGATACCAAAAATGTTTGATCTCCACTATCAACATCTTCTTCCATAGATACATCAACAGCCTCCCCTGAATTATTGCCTTCACTCCTCCCCTGTTTGGATACATCCTCCATAGTCAGAGCGAGAGAGGAGTCCACCTTCTTTTTCTTTCTTCTCATAGCTTTCAAAACAGCAACCCCAGGTCGTCTTACTTTTTTCAAAACCAACACTCTGTGCTTCAATCTCCTAATATCCTTTCCATGAAATACAGCCAACTCCTTTAGATTCAAGATTGTTTCCTCCATCTTGGTACATTTAGCCGTCAATTCATTTAACTGTTCAAGAATATCCTCCCCACTTCACTGTGTGAACCGGTCCGAGAGGTGGTTCATTGGAAAAGTCATCATGTACAAACTCATAATCCGTCAATTCATGTTCATGTTCCAAACGATCCTCATCACTTGGTTGTGTTAATCAAGCTCCGAGAGGTGAATCCTTGGATATAGTAAACATAGCATCGACCTAGCTCGAACGACTATGCACCTGTAGTAGCCAATTGGCAAGGGATTCCTCCACCTGTGTTAAGTTCCAAGGAACTCTCCACATTATGTTTCCACTATCCTGATCAGCATCTAAGCATGAATCAGTAGTAGAAGCCCTTCCAATCATGTCACCTCCACCACCTGTGACAGCCTCATGAGCAATACCACTAGCATTAGCCTGAGGTATCTCAGTGCCCTTCTATCTCCTAGTCCATACAATAGGTGTAACAGTGGTTTGGGTTTGACTAGAAGTGGGTTGAGTTTCACTATCAGTGTTTACAGGTGTACTATCAGGGTTTTGAGGTGCACTAGAAGTGGGTTCAGAAGTACTAGAAGTGGGTTCAGTGACTAAAGGTGGAGATGCAAGACCTTCATCAAACTAAGAATCAGTAGGCAAAATAAGCATATGAGGAAATAAAGGAACATCTATAATTTGTACATTTTGTGGCTGATTCCTCATATGTGCAAAAACCTTAGGAAGCATATGATGTACTTCATACTCCTGAGTATGCTCAACAGGCTCCTCTATTTGTCTTTCCACAATCAGTTGAACAAACCTAGGATATAAATAGTATTTACCCTTTTTCCTAATGTTTTGTACTAGCCCCTCATATATCATCCTAGACCAATTGAACTTTCTTCCATCAGACAAACAAATAATAGCAGTAGCAATTTTGGAAGGAAAGTCATTAAACCCTGTGGTCTTATTACTCACACACATCAATAAGGTATGAATAAGAAACTTCCATTGTTTTGAAAACAAACTCTTAAAATATTGTACCTTATCACCTCTATGTGTATAACCTAACCTTTCCAAACCAAGAACAATCTCAACATCTAAAGATTATCAACACCCACACAGATCATAAAACTTTAAACATCCCTAATGATCTCCTCAAGAATGTAAATAGCATGTTCATCCACAACAGATGCAAAACACTTCGACTCCAAAACCTTCTCAAGCTTAGCATTCCTCCAGAACTGATGTATGTAAGCTTTAAAAATAGTTGGTGTGACAGTTAAGGCATAGTGAATAGGACTATGAACAAGGAAATCAATCATTTGATGAAACCCTTCAGATCGATCATTCTTTGTCAGAATAGCAACAAGGTTATGTGTGTGGAATACTTATCGCCCATTGTGATTAATGACGATTATGATGTGGGATTTGTTAATTATGCAAAGATAAGTGATTAGGGTTAATGTTGAGCGCCAATTGAAGTGTTTTGAAGACCAAATAAATGATCCATCCGTGATTTGGGGAAAATAATATACTTTGCAAAGTTACCAATCGACCGGTAGAGCCACCACTAATCAAAATGCTATGGCTAGTTTGATCTTCCTATCGTAAAGGGGAAGGGAAAAAGAAAAATGGAATGATGCTTTTTGGTGAAACCAGTAGATGCAAGTATGATATGACTATGTCCTTTGTGCTTCATCTATTGTGTTCATCTTCATCATCTTCATTTTCATCAATCCATCCTTCCCATTTTGATCTTTAGCTTATCATGCATATCCAACAGCTGAGGATAGTAGTAGGAAATCATGTATAGAAGTAGTGATGTAATTTGCACTTGAAGTTGCATTGTAAGTCGTAAGTCGTAAACCTGCTTTTGATGAATGAATGAACAATTAACTTCAAGACTTCTTAGCTTCTATAATGATCTTTCTTGTATCTGCAAAATGGCTAGTGGAAACACGAGAACAACAAGCGTGGTTTGAACCAAACTATCGGTGATTAGAAACAAACTATCGGTGGTTAGAAACAAAAATAGCCAAACTAAGATTACATAATAACATTCAATACTTATACAAACTGACACAAAACAATTTGAGAGTTTAGAGATTAATCATTCCAATGCTAACAACAAGGTATTGAAACCTCCCCACATCAAAAGCTTTGGTGAGAAGATCAACATTGAAATTATTGAAATCGTATGGATTTTTACCATATGAATCAACCTTTTCTCATTACAATCTCTAATAAAATGATGTCTTATCTCAATATGTTTAGTTCTAGAATGTAAAACAGGATTTTTAATGATGCATATTGTACTGTTATTATCAATGTAAATCTTAGTATGCATAAAATTGTACCCAAAATCCAGAATTGATTCGAATCCAAAGAACTTGACCACATCAACTAGCGCCAGCCACATATTCAGCTTCAGTTGTAGAATTTGCCACAATAGTTTGCTTTTTACACTGCCATGAAATAAGTCTGCTTCCTAAAAGCTGACATCCTCCGGTTGTAGACTTCCTATCCAAACTAGCACCAGGATAATCACTATCTGTATAGGCCACCAAATCAAAAGGAGAATCCTTAGAATACCAAAGGCCCTGTTTAGGATGACCTTTAAGGTATCTAAATATTCTCTTAACAAGATTCATATGTGAGGTATTAGGTGTGACTTGAAATCTTGCACACACACATACTGAAAACATAATATCCGCCTAGATGCAAGTGAGATACATCAAAGATCCAATCATGGATCTGTACAACTTCGATCAACTCGGGACTTCCATCATCTGGTAGCAATGGTTTCTGAGTCTCCATTGGTGTACTAGCACTCTTCACATCCCGAAACCCAAACTTCTTCAAAACATCTGCTACATACTTATCTTGACTAATGAAGATACCATCACCTTTGTTGAACCTGAGCCCTCAAAAAGAAAGTGAGTCCTCCCATAGAACTCATCTGAAACTTATCATGCATAAGCTTCTCAAAATCTTTGCATAGCTTCTTATTGGTTGAGCCAAAAATGATGTCATCTACATAAACCTGAACCAATAAAATATCATCTTTGTGCTTTCTAATGAGCAAAGTTTTATCAATCAGTCCTCTTTTAAACCCATTGTCCATCAAATAAGTGGACAGGCACTCATACCATGCCCTAGGAGCTTGATGCAAACCATACATAGCCTTCCTCACCCTGTAGACCTTATCGGATGATCGATCTTCAAAACCAGGAGGTTGACAAACATAAACCTCCTCATCAATTGTGCCATACAAAATGCACTTTTAACATCCATTTGATACACAACAAAGTTTTTGAATGAAGCATAAGCCAAAAACAATCTAATAGCCTCGATTCTTGCAACTGGAGCAAACACTTCATCATAATCCAAGCCTTCAGTTTGTGTGTATCCTTGAGCAACCAACCTTGACTTGTTCCTCACAACAATACCTCTTTCATCCCTTTTGTTTCGGAACACCCATTTTGTCCCAATTGCCCTCTTACCATTTCGAAGATCTACCAAAGTCCAAACCTCTTGAAGTTTGAACCTAGAAGCTCCTCTTGCATTGATTCTACCCATCCTTCTTTAGATAATGCTTCTTCAACTCTCTTGGGCTCCTTTTGAGACATAAAACAAGCAAACAGTGAAATTTGCGATCTTTATGATGTTTCTTTTGTGAAGTGATCTTGCAAAGAACCCATGTTCGTGAAAGGGTTCGTGTTCTTAACCTTGCTTCTTGTTTGAACTGGGTATTCAAGTTTCAGTGTATTTGTTCCTTGGGATGAATCTTGTGTATTCTTGTTGAGGTAACAGGACTTTCATGAATGACATTTTCTAAATTAGTTAAATCATCATTGAAGAAATCATCCATGTCTTCATCATCAGTAGGAGTATCAATTTCAACCAAAGCAGGCATATCAGGATCATGTGGATACTCCTCTTCACCATATAATGGCTTTGCAGTTGGCCCAAAGAAAGTACTATTATCAGTACTTACAGCAGGGATTTCACTTGTGATAAATGGTAGAAGTTTTGGCTTAGCATTGCTTACATTATCTCTATCCGTGCTTACATTTGACTTAGCAGGCTTTTCGAATGCTTAGCGTGCTTTGAATGCTTTCTTCTTTTCAATTTCTTCTATCAACACTGAATTATCTTTCAACAACTCATCCTTATCTTGATGATGATCAACATTGCCTCCAGAATTCAAGACATCATCATCAGTGGGACCTTGCTTATCAATGATGGGTGAGACGAACTAGCTTTCCACTTTTCAAACAAATAGAACTCTTGAGGAGAATCAGCTTCCTTAGAAAGTGCTCAGCATCACAAGATCCTTTTGAGTACCTGCATTATCATTAGTGGAAGTTCCTGCAATGATAGGCTCATAATTCATAGATTTGGTTAGCATATCAATGTTAAACAGCCAAACTGGTCCTTTGGTCTCAACACTAGGAGTCTTTTCACTAAATTGAACATGTAAGTTCTCTTCAACAATTTTAGTCCTCCTATTGTATACTATAAATGCTTTACTATTAGAAGAATAGCCTAAAAAGTATCCATCATAAGCTTTTTCTTGAAACTTGCCTAGGTAGTCTATGGTATTCAAGATAGTAACAGGACACCCGAAAGGTTTTAGGAATGCAATCATTGGCTTCCTATCATGTAACAACTCATAGGGGGTCTTGTTATGAGGCTTCACTACCTTACTTCTATTCTCCACATAACATGCAGGCTCAGCTTTCAAAGGTAGTTGGTAACTTAGACTCGTGAAGATAGTCCTAGCGCCTCAATTAGTGTTCTGTTTTTCCTTTCAGCTACACCATTTGTTGTGATGTTCTAGCAACACTAAACTGTCTTTCTATACCTTTATCTACACAAAACTGATTCATCACAGATTCTTAAACTCGGTTCCATTATCACATCTGATTATCTTAACTTTATGATTTACTAGATTTTCTATCTTAGTAATGAAACTCTTGAGAATTTCACTAGTTTTACTCTTAGCGCCAGAAAAAGTAAACCCAAGAAAATCTACTATAATCATCGGTGATAACTAGGCAATCACGCTTATGGTTCAAACTATTGACAAAGGTAGGTCCAAATAAGTCCATATGAAGCATAAACAGTGGTTGTGTAATGGTGTTGACAGTTTTGGTCTTACAAGAAGCTTTATGTTGTTTTCCTTTTTGACAAGCCACACCCAGTTCCTTACACTCAAAAACCTTAGAAGGTAACCCTCTCACTAAGTTGCCTTTTACCAGTTTATTGATTGTTTTGTAATTGAGGTGACCTAATCTTCTATGCCATAACTTAGACTCATCCACAGATGCTTTAGCAAACAAACAGTTTAAGGACCTATTAGGAATTACATCTTTAAGATCAAAACAATATATATTTTCCTTCCTAGGTACCCTAAGTTGTATAAACTTCTCATCGGCATCTTAAACTCAGGAGACAACACCACACACTCGGCCACCAAAAAGTACTCAGTTTTTCTTATCACACATTTGAGAAACACTTAATAGATTGTACTTAAGTCCCTGTACCAAGTAGACTTTTTCAAAGTCTAAATTCCCTGTTTTGATTGTGCCTCTTCCAAGTATCTTTCCTCCCTTTGGATCATTGCCAAATGCCATATATCCTCAATCAAAAGATTCAAAATCTTCCGGTTGCTCCATCCCAAGTCATGTAGCCAGAGCAACCACTATCAAAAACTCCTTTGTCTTTTAGCTCATCTTGTAGATTACCCTGCACATGAAATTAAACAAGTTAGTTCCTTTTGTGGACCCAAGCCAATCTGACTTGGGTCCGCCTCTGCATCAATATAATCATATTTGTTTAGGTCCATTGATGCACAGTTGACATGATGTAAAACCTTGGTCTTAGGTTTCCATTGCCAACTAGCCGAGGCCTTTACAAAGATAAAATGATTTCCAACCACTGTATCGATTATCACCTTTGGAAGTTTTAAAACTTCTTTGTTATCTGTGGTGATTTTTGGCTTAGCAGTGGTTTGATTTTGCTTAGCCGTGTTTACACTTTGCTTAGCATTGGTTGGAACCCATTTTGGAGAAGCAGTGACAATTGATTTTGTATTCCCATTCCTCATTAACACTGCTCTAGGAATCATGTTTCTATTAGGATGAGGGTTTGTTTTCTTTGAAAAGTTTTGATGATTTACCCTTCTCCATTGATTCCAAACTCGTGGTCTGCTTTTTATAACAATTTCTCTGTAAGTGCTCAAAACTACCACAAGCTTATAACAAGCTTTGACACATTGAAACTCATTACCTAACCTATTTGATATTAGGCCATTAAAGTTTCTCTGATTGCCCCTAGGTATATATCTTTTCATCTGTTCCCTAGGTACTTCCTTGTACTCTACCACTTTCTTAGTAATTTGAGCTCCAAATCTAGGCATAAGGTTGGCTTGCTTAGTATCAACTTTCTTAAGAGGTTCTAACTTTTCGTGTCAGGTTGATACTTTACTATCTTCCTCGAACCGATTCCCAATCTTCAGTGATGGGAGCATCAGATGACTTATCAGAACCTATCTTAGGTGATTCATTCTTCTTAGTCTCACCTACAGGTTTGTTGAAACTAAATTCACTACTAAATGAGAGCTCTTTTGGAGGTGGTGCATGTTGCATAAGGGTAGGTGGTAGCATATCATTGTAACCTAGGCCAGTTCCATCCTTGAACAATTTTTGACCTATTGGTTTATTTACTAGATCAGCAGCATATTGTGTTTTAGCAACCCCCTAACAACATGTTTTTCTTTTTCTTTTAGGGCTTCCACTTTTACACTCTCTTTGTTCTAGTTTCTCTTTGAGCATCTTAATCTCCCTATTCTTAAGATCAATTTCTCCACCTAGTATATTAATTTTATCAACATACTCAAACTCACATTTGATACAGTAATTAAGCCTCTCTTCCACACTTTCTAGACCAACTCTATAACCTAGGTTGTCCATAGACAATCTTTCTACTTCTTTTCTTAAACTCTCAGTGATAGCTTTTTGAGATTCTAAGTTATCTTGACATGATTTAAAAGAACAAGTAGACTCATTAGATACCTCGAATCCGAACCGAAGATGAAGCATAGGCCATAAGAGCAAAGTTATGCTCTTTTGAAGCTTCACTATAAAGAAAAGCTGCATTAGGTCCTTCTTCAATTTCATCACTCCAGTCATAATCACCAAGACCATCCCGAGCCACCAATGTGAAGAAGGAGCGACTCTTCAGTGGTCTTCTTGATGCCTTCAATCCTCTTAGGTGCTCGACATTCCTTTGCAAAGTGACCCTTCTTCTACGGTTAAAGCACTCCATCTTACTTTTGTCGAACCCAGCTCTTCTTTTAGCATCATACTTGACATATCTTCCGTCTTCCTCGAAACTTCCTTGCTTGAAGAGTCAACATTGCCATTTGCCATTGAAGATTAATCTCATCAAGATCATCGGGATCAATTTGATCTAGATCTTGATTCAATACATCAACACCGTGGTTAAATCGCACAAAAGCACAAATTGCACCATCATGACAAGATATCACTAACCATGGTATTATCTGCAATAGTTGTAGTTATTCCATGGGCAGCAATTAATACATCATGTGAACTTTTGTGATTAGCTGAAACAAAAGCAATGTTCTGATTAGCAGAAGATGCACCAGCAATGGTATTCTCAGACTCATAAACCTTTAAGTTGTTGAAGAGATTGTCCAGAGTCATCTTATCAAAGTCATCCTTGTTTCTCCACACAACAGTATGCATAGCCCAGTCAGGTGATAAACTTCTGATGAACTTTAGATTAATATCTTCTTGAGCAACTTTGTAGTCCACTGACTTCAATTGGCTGATAAGCTTTTGAAGTCTGTTATAGGTGCCATAAAGGTTTTCTCCACTCAAAGCAGTGAAGTTTTCAAACTGATGCTTGAGCATATTCTTTCTTGATTTCTTTGTGGCTTCATTACCGGAAACCTTGTCTCAAGAGCATCCAAGAATTCTTTAGCAGACTCATCTTGTTCAAAATCCAAAGCATATTCATTAGGTATTCCCATAGAGAGAATACTATGAGCTTTAATCTCCATCTTTCTCTTAGCCTTGTCAATCTCACTAACAATGGCTATTTCTTTGCCATCATCACCCTTCTTAGGAAGAGTATCACCTTTTTCCACAATATCCCAGAGAGCATAATCAATCATGCGAATGTATTGCCTTATTCAGCATCCTCCGATTTGGTACTCACCATGCTTGAGCATGGGCACCTTTGAAGCAAGAACCATGTGTGTTTCATCAGACATCTTATCTTCCTTGAACAAAACTTAACTTGACCTCTTCTTGATTACAGTTTCTAGATCACAAGCTCTAATACCACTTGTTGATCCCAGTTGAGCAAACGATCTAATATAGAAACCGACTTAGAATAAAAGCTTATTAAGTATTATGAATTTAACACTTAACCTTAAGAAGACGAACAGTTAACATTCAACACCTCAATATTATTTATTAATACGTAATACTCTTACAGATTAGGGTTTTGCAACCTTGAAGTGTATCGACCTTAGATATAAAACTTACATTTATCTAATCTAACCTAGGACCTCCTTTTATAGACTAAGAAGTCCTTTACATAATACAATACGTAACCTACAAGATAAATATCTTTTCCATATTTATCTAATACAATAAACTAAACCAACTATACAAGACTAGCAGTGGTTACAATATATTGTCCGTGGTTACACACTACTACTAGCCGTGGTTTGTCTTCATCGTGGTTCCATCCTTCGTCGTGGTTATATCAACTATGTCCGTGGTTCGAGTACTTAGAGTAATTCATGATTCAAGGAACCAAAACCAAACAGACTTGGTGAATTAATGCAAGCGACTTGTGTCTAATATCCATCAACACAATGTCTTACACCATCCACCCCTTAATCTCCAATGTGCTCAAACTCTATGATACTTCATAGAACAAAGAAAGTGTTTGCTACTCGAGAAGTTTAATCATGATTGATTCAGAAATTATGATCAAAACACTTCACATTCGAAAAATAAAAAGAGCCACACTTTCTAATGATTCACAATGCAAAGCAAATGGAATGCAGATTGAGCCCTATCGCCTACTTCATCAGACTGCACCTCATACAACAAGTATCCACAAATCGGGATCAAACATGTAGTGCTCTTCCGCTAGGACTTACCTACATTGACGAAACCTTTGCTGAACTTGGAACAATCAAGCTTCAACTTACCAAAAGGAAGTTATTAAAGGATGATTCCAATGCTGCACTTCAGGTAATCCACAACCAATTTCAGCCGTACATCAATGGGAAATATTCCACTGACTTCGATCAACACGTGACTAGAATTTATTTCAAGAAACATACTGGAATGGAAATTCATGAGTTCATCAATACATTTATCCAACTTATGGATAATGTGGAAATGTACATTAAGGAAGCTGCTCAAGAGGATGATAACATGAATGAGTGTAAGTGGTGCAATTAAGTGAAAGTTGTGATAAGTCAGGTAATGTTTTAGTTGAAAGGTTGGGTGATGCTGAATGTCGAATATCGACATAACAAAGAAGGATGAAATCACCGCCAGTATCTCCTATCACACATGATGTAGATGCACATATCGGAGATTTGAACATGGTTCATTTGATAAGGTATCCTTAATGCTTCAACATAATGCATCTGCTAATGTATCTAAAAACTCGATCTTAAGCGTCAATATGATTCGATAACTGCTCCTTGGTTGAGACTGAGTCTAGAATTTTTAAAACAAATGAAATGGTTGAAAAAGGGGTTTTGATGAACTTTCAAACAAATACTCAATCCTTGAAAAACATTGTATTTCCTTAGAAAGTGCAATACAACAAAAAGAAGAAAGTTTTCTTGATACAAAACCTTGCTTAACTCCGGAATTCCCAGAATTTCGAGAATTTTTTGAAATTAACCAGTTAAAAACCCAGATTCTGGACAAAGACTCAACCATTTGTAATCTAAAAATACAACTCTTAGATCTGCATAAGAAAAGGAATATAGGGATGAACAATCTTAACTGTGAGGTTAGTGATGCGATTAAATCTAGGAATGATGAATCGGCTTTATGTGTGACCAAGCTTTTAAGGGATAATGAGTCCTTGAGGAAGAACTTAGCAGAGAATAATACCAAACTGTTAGATCAAACTAACTTCTTCTGGGTGGATATTGACGCCCTCAAAGCCCAAATTTAGGATAAGAGCTTCACCATTGTTGCCTTAAAAAATGAGCTTAGGAAAACCATTGGAAATAGAGTGAACACTAAGTTTGCAAAACCATCGACCTTGGGTAAGCAAATTGTACTTAATAATACAGAACGAGTTGTAGTTAGGCAGCCCAATGCATTTAAAACAGAAAGAATTAAACCATCAAAATCTAAGCTTGCCTCCCAAGTTGATGAGAATATAGTTTTGTCAAAACCAGTCACTTCACTAATTCATTCCGATATGATGAATAACAATCCCCACCTTAATGTTCAAACTCTAAGATCAGGAATATAAGGAGAACATCTAGTCCATATAAGAAGCATCAAATGACTGACCACTCCCCTATGATACAAACTAATTGCAAAAGGACCAATGTTCGTGTAACAGGGAAATGGCTACATCCTCTTCTGATACTAAAAGATCTAATTCTGCTAGTAGTTACTTTAAGTGGATTCCTACTGTTAGATTATTTAAGTTCACAGGATCCAAACGGACTTACTCACCTAGATCTTGTCTTAAGTGGATGCCCACGGGGAAAATCTTCAAGAATGTTGGACTTAAATGGATTCCCATAAATGATACCCCTAGGCCTGAATGTAAGATATCCAAAGATGAGGATACTACTGTCGCTAACCCATCCATTTACAATACTACATGTGCTACTAGTGCAAATTTTCCTCAGTCTTTTTCAGGTACAATGCTCAATTCTATCATGAACATCACGACCTGGCTTCCAACTGACTTGAAGGCACATTATCAAGGAAAAGCTGCTTGTCAATGTTGATTTGCCCGTACTGTGACTTTTGATCGTTTCTGCTCATAACTCGTAACTTACTAATTGTTAAAAAAAATAAAAAAAAAATAATAAATAAATAAATAAATAAATAAAAGATTAAAAAAAAACAAATCAAAATTAATTTTTTTTTAAATTTAAATTTTTATACAAAATCAAAATTAAATTTTTATCCAATATCTAATAAAAGATGTATCTCTTAGTATCGATAACATCTACGGAACTATAAATGTCATTCAATAATGAAACGGGTCCTTAGATGAAGCTCGAACAAAAGCTATACTCTATTTTAAAGGGGGTTGTATTTCAATCAATGTTCACTCACTCTTAATTCGTGACATTGATTGAGGGGAAGAATCTTTCAACTTGTCTTTGCATGATTGATTAGATGTATGACATGTGCTCTCTGTTACTTTACTTTACCTGGAATGACCTTCTCTGTGCTATATCATGTTTCATTATGTGCCTTGTGCTAGATGGTTTGTCCATGTTATGTATTCTATGATACTTGTCATATTCTTTACATGAATTCCACTTATCTACTATATCTGCATGCAATTTGTTAAGAACAAGGGCTGAAAGTGTCAATAGTATAAATTTATATGTGATAATAAGATAGGCAACGATTTGTCTCAATTAGGCCAAGTAGAAAGGCTAAATGTGTCAATCCGTGATACTTGTGATTAGTACTTAGGCTTTAGCGACTTGTCACACTTGCAATTATTTCAAAATCTCTATCATATCTCTCTTTCTAACGTGGCCTGTTTTGAAGCGATTTGAGTGTGGTAGGTTTCTTTTAAAGTTTTGTTTTGAATCTTTCATGTCTATCGCCTTCTCTAACTCTCCTATATTAACAGATCCCTCTAACTGATTCATCTGCGACAATTAATTCCATATCTAGGTTAGTTTGTGGTTTTGTTTAATGGTGGTGCTTGATTTAGAATTGGTTGTATTTAGGGTACCTTGAGCTGGAATTGATGGTGCATTTGTGTGTTTACATGGTCGTCCTTGTGTGTATTTTTGTAAGATATTTATGTGATTGTTGGGATGATGATATGTTTTTATGTATATGCTTGTGTTGTGGTTAATATTCGATCGTTGTAGTGGTTTTGGTCATGCCGGATGTTTCATATACTTGTGTGATAAGTGTCGTTTGGATGTGTCAACTCATGTTCTTGGTGGCGACTTGTCATATACTTTCTTGATGGCGAGTTGTAAATATGTTGGACATTCTTGATAGCGACTTGTTATACAATAGGGTGTTCCTGGTAGATATTTATAATCGGTTGCTTGCAAGCGACTTATCCTCGGTTTTTCTCATAGCGACTTGTCTTAACATGTTGTCTAAAGAGAAGTTGCTATAACCTTTCATAAAAGCGACTTGTCTCTGGTTTTACGTGAAGCAATTTGTCTTGACAAATTGATTAAACCGACTTGCTATAACACTTTCATTAAAGCGACTTGTCTCATGAAATCCTGATTAAAGCGATTTGTCACTTTTGAACTATTAAAGCAATTTGTTTTTAACAAGAAGCAACTTGTCTCTAGAAAACCTTGTCAAAATGATTTGTTACTCTGAGAATTATTGAAGAAACTTAGCCTATTTTTTGAGTAAATCAATCGCTTTTAGTTAATCATCATGTTTGCTACTTATTGTGCTTATGTCATGAGTTTGCATTAAGGTTGATCGCCTAATCATGTCTAACCTAACATGCTCAATCTCGTTGTTGTATGTGTGATTCTACTGCTTCAATGGCAGACACAACCTCTTCCGAGAACCTTGCTACCTCTACTCTACCCACAGTTCTTACAGATTAGGAATTTCTTCCAGATGATAAATGGGTTGAGATAGCCAAAAGTAACTGTTTTGTGGACGTGGATAGGACACAACCAAATCCAATCTTCAGGATTGCAATTGATATTCTAAAAAACACTCACTTTTTTAGTGCATTGACCAAGCGATGCACGATCCCTTCTATCTAACTACAAAAATTCTGGAACACTGTTACATGGGACGAGATCTCAGCCACTTACTCTTGTAATCTTGATGATAAAGAGTATGAAATCACCTCTGAGATTCTCAGTAAGGCCCTAGGAATCACTCCATGTGACCCTGCAAAACAATCTGTCCCTCCACCTACTGCTGAAGAACTAATAGACTTTCTCAATGAGTTAGGTTATCAAGTTAACGTAACAAGGGCCTCAGATATCATCACCGCCAACATGTATCAACAATGGAGAGCCATTGCTACTATTCTCAACCTATGCTTAACTGGTAAAACTTCAGGGCTCGATAAAGTGAGGGCTCCCATTCTACAAATCTTGTGGGGGATTATCAAAAGGGTGAATGTTGATGTCACATAACGCATTTCGGAAGAATTTTCATTGTCTATGAACAAGTTCATCACCGACAGATAAAATGTTCTGAATCAAGCCAAAGGAAGGAAGGCCACAAACAAACTTGTAATTCCCAGTGTAAAGTTCTCGAAGCACATCATTCAGCTCTTACAACACACATCGGGCTTAATCCAAGGAGTGAGTTAGTCCTCCATGAAGCAAGTGATGAATTTGTACTTGGTAACCTCAAATATGTTTGCAAAGGTGTTAATAAAGAGATCTTTGGTATGCCAATTCCTGATGCTCTTCTGACCGATAATATTAAGAAGGCTGATTACTTCAGAAAATACAAGAAAAGGGCATCCAAATCCAATGTTGACGACACTTCCGATCCCTCACAACCCAAGTCTACTAAGTCTCCGCTTCTGACTAAATCATCCTCAAGACCTCATACTCCCTTCCCAAGAGACTTGATAAACCTCACCAATGTATTAACTTCATCTCAAAAGCGTAAAAAGAGAAAGAGAGACGCCGGAAAGGGAAAAGATGAAGGATCCAAGGTTCCTGAGAGACAAATGAGTTTGATGGATGAAGATAATGCTGCACTACAACAAGGAATCCAACAGAGCCTGGATAGTCTAAACATGCCTCAAGAACAACCAGTAGGAGGAGTCGTTACGAGAACATGTGCCGCACCACGCCAAACAACTCCTCACAGACAAGGTAAAGGCAAAGGAATTGCAGTAGAAGAAATCAGATAAGTACCGATGTTGTTAACCATCTCCACTCCGACTCCTAAAAAGACAAACCAATCCTTGCTCGAGAAAAGAAGAGTTGAATCATCCTCACCAAGAACAAACCGGAGGGGAAAAGGATGTGTCGACATACAAAAGGAAACCCTTGCTTCTAGTGACACTCAAAGTGAAAGTCGAAACAACACCTCCTAAAAAGGTTCTGTCTCGTGGAGATAGAGTCAGTATGACATAATACAAAGGTTGGGGAAATGAGCAAATGTAGGTTCACAGGAGACTCTTAAGCCAAGATCCGAGGATCTCGTGGAGACTAGAAGAAGTAAACATATCTAGGGGTTCTCTCTCTTCACTTAAGAATCTTGAATCTGACTTTACTTATGACGACCAATTCTTAAAGGACCATCGGACATTGAGTCCCAAGCTAAATGATGAAAAGAAGAAGTTGAGTCTATGTTCACAAATACCATCCAGAAGACACATCTACTATTCCTCCAATGTCAACACCCATTGTCACCACATCTGCTACAACTCCATCAATCACACCTTTACCCGCTCCTGCTCAAATAACTGCACCTCCACCAATAGAACCTGCCTCCATTCCACCACCAGTGGTCACTGTTAGTGACTCTGTCACACCACCTGCCTCACCACCTCCAGTCAAAACAACTAAGCAATTGCTCGAAGAGGCCATGATACGCATTGCAGCTCTTGAGAAGCACCTGCCTATTTCTGTCAATATTCTTGATCGTCGTGTATCCAAGCTGGAGAGGTTCAATCTTGATAGTGAATTCATGAATGTCATTGTAGCAGAAGTTAAGGATACGGTATAATGGGCAATGAAGGCTCCTCTACATCAGAGGTTTAAAGATCTACCCACCTCTGATATGAGATATGTCCTCTCTGATAGGATGTTCGCCATGGGTGAACACAGAGACGAGGTCCACAAGAAACTATATGAGGCTCTCGAGGAATCGATCAAGCATGATGAACACTTGGAACTTTTGGAAGATATTCGTGAAAGGGAGGGAAAGAATAAAAGGAGGACTATGTCAGGGAATCATTTTCCAGATTACCTAATCAACCACCTCCTCCTCCCCTTCTAACGGTGGAGTCGGGACATCCGAGTGGAGGTTCTTCCGCACAACCCAACTCAAAAGACAACACCTCCAACACCTCCACCAAAACTCCCAAATCAAACCAGTTCATCCAGTGATCAAGGTACTCACAAGACATCTACGGCTTGGACCACGGTTGATTCCAGGTTTACTCCCACATTCTCTACTATCCCGTAAGACCATGCTTAATGAAGAATACGTTGCTCAAGAGTCGAATCCAAGACGATGACGCTTCCACCAAGCATATCCCAAAGTTACCAGAAGAAGATTGTTGGACTTATATTGAGGGTAAACGCATCAAAACGCTAGAGATGCACCTTCAAAGGACATGACTTAAAGTCAGCTCACCAAAGATAAACCTCAAACTCCTCAACCTTCATGGTCCATTCCCGAGTCCGATTTGATAATCCCCATACAAAATTGGGCTACAACCATTACTTCCAACTACTATGAAGCTCCAAAGAAAAGACTCTCTTCTTCACATCACAGGGGATATGGGAAGCTTTATGAAGTGGTTTTGTGAGAAGAAGGGAATTTCATCAATCACTCCTAAAGATCTGAAGGCCAAGCTTTAAATCATCAAAGTCTTCCACTTTGATGCTAATCACCAATACCGATGGAAGAATGCCATAAAATGTTGAATGATCAATTCAAGTGAAGCGATCATTTTGATGTTAACAACCCTTCCTCCGGAGGTAAACCGATAATTGACAATCCATTCAGTTCTTCTTCAACCATGACCGATTATCTATGTGCTCAAACCGCAAAGAAAACCAGCTTTATCTATTTCCAAGATGTTCTACATAGATCCGGTCTTGAACAGCTTGGTACCCGATCAATTCGGTTGACAAGGAAAAGGTGTATGACATTCCGCCTCATACGGTATTTCTCATTGGTGGTTCAAGAAGAAGAAATTCTACATTGATAGACATGGTGTTGAAAAGAGACACAAAGTCGCTCGATCCAAGCTGTATTCTAAGTGTTGTCAGGTAGAGATCTTCTCAATCTATGACTATGATTATCTCAGAAGATTGTTCTTCAAGAGCGAGACTTGAAAGATCATGTTATAGAAGAAAACAACTTCAAACATTTGTTGCCAAGTGACTTTGAAGATCTCTATCTTCTGAACCTCCAAGGACATCTAGACCATCTACCTATTCGTGAGAAGAAGGCTCTCTCTGCAGCTTTCAATCTTTGGATCAAGGGCTTAGTCATTCGACAAAGAGTTGGTGATTTTCAACTAGTGGAAAGCTACCGCACTCATGTCAATCTAACGAACCACAATGGGAAGCCACGAACATGAATTTTGTCACGACTATACAGGATTGACACCCCTAGAGAGTCCCTCTTACCACAAATATGGGTCAAGAATGCTAATGAGGTTGTGCGAGCTATACAAGTTCAGTGGATGGTACAAAAGATGGTTGAAGAAGAATTGAACTCAAGGGTGAAGGAAATCAAACTTGACTTGAAGCCGTGGAACAAAACAAGATTCGGTTTGAATGTGATGAAGAGGTGTGAAGAGTTCATAGCTGCGATCGGACGAAGACTTAAGACGAGAAAGATCTTCCGCAACCTTGAAAGTTTTGTGGGTGGTAGATTACGTGAAGGTCATTACAAGCTACTGCAAAGAACTTAATGAAGACATCTTCTCGTAGTGTGGTTTTGTTATGTATTAAGATCTATGTAATGTGGTGAATGTACTATGAACAATTATAACTATAATGTATATTGTAGTGATAGGTTATGGATTGTAGTTCCCCTTTAGTCTAAAAGGGAACTTAGGAGTAGTCCACATCAGATCAAATAAAACCGGACATATTTTTTCTCCAACAAGTTTTGTTTCTTACATATTTAAATCACCTGAGATCCAAAATCTCAAAGGATTTGAAATTTTTGATCGGGGGAGAAAATGTGATATAAATATGTAATCTGATAAAAGGTGACCAATTTGTCTCAAAGTGCATACTGCTCTCTAATATGTGCTAAACTCTTTTCAATCTCGCACATATTGGGGGAGCATCTTCAAAAGAGAATAAACTATCAAGGTACAAATATTTCTATGTGTCAACATAAAGTACCTTGATTGATTTTCTAAATGGTTTCTTAATGTCTTTTGTGATCGTGGTAAGCTTCAAAAGAACTCTTTCCTCTATGTGTTAAATGATTTCAAATAACCAACGCACATTTTGAGGGGAGAATTTACCAAGAAAATCAAATGGCTTTTCCTAAGGAAATTGTGATCAAGAAAAGATTTCAAAGAACTCTTGCCTCGATGTGCTAAACAATTAAATCATGTGCACATGTTGAGGGGGAGCATTTCTAAATGATCAAAACAATTATGGTACAAAATGCTTTGATTTAATATCATAAGTACCTTGATTGAATTTCCAAATGATTTTTCAATTGGTTTCAAGGAAGGAAGAACAATACCAAAAGACCGAACAATTTTACTTTATGCATGGAGATATAAGGATGGTGAGGTTAGGTATTAGTTCTCACGATCCGCCAGAACCGGAGGGATCTACCCAGGGACAATCCACTAGATAGTGTAGAGTCCTTAGGTATATTGAAAAAAGGAGAAAAATGAGAATATGGGAAGAGCCGACCGAGATAGCTAGAACTGGAATAAACCCAACAAGGTTCTAGTAATGAAGTCTCGGTAAGCAACGGGGGTTGAAGAATGAAACAAGAATTAAATGTGAAAAGGGTGAAAAGAAATAGCCCTCCAATAATTCAACCTTAGGGCGTAAACCGGTTCAATACATATGATACCGTGGTTACTAAGGTAACACTGGTATTTAAGACAAGAAGTCATGGACCCAGTGAGGCACTGCACTAAACTTCCCAAGCTACTCAATTTCCTCTTAAAAGGACTTGTTTCATTCTCACGGGGAACCTACATAATCTATCGACTTTCTATTAGAGATAGGTGATATTGAAGAAGGAGACCCTCTCCCTAGTCTCCGGAATAGGAACCAAATGTGCACAATTAAGTCTAGAGCCAAGAGATCATCTACAATATCTCATTAGGACACAAAATTAATGAAGACTTGCTGTTTCACACAATGTGGAAAGTAAGTATATATTTTGAGAGTCCTACGTTTTATCCTTGTGGTATTGCCCGCACTAGATTGTGATATCTGGACTTTATCTACATTCATTAGTGATTCAAACC
Organism: Chrysanthemum makinoi; assembly: GCA_910596185.1. Taxonomy (NCBI): domain Eukaryota; kingdom Viridiplantae; phylum Streptophyta; class Magnoliopsida; order Asterales; family Asteraceae; genus Chrysanthemum; species Chrysanthemum makinoi. Next base: position 5,561,147 of record OU343216.1, on the reverse strand, counting down.
TAGTCCAGGAAAATGGATTGACGGATACCTTTGAAAAACCGGTCGTTGTGCTCAAAAACTCTTTTCTCTTGCATGCACTTATGTATTATGTTTTCAAAATAAAAGGGTATTTATGATTGAAAATTGATTTCTTCTTTTAAACCTTCGTCGTATTGCAAAACTCTTTATCTTAAGCAATACGCAATTGTTTTCAAATCATTTTCTATCAATCATTAAATCTCAATTTGCTGGTTCATTCACTTTGTGTTGTCTTCTTTGAGATGTTCCGGTTTGAGAACGGCTAGAACAGCTGCGAAACCCTGTCAATGATATTCTTCGGAATTATACCTGATCACAGGTAGAACTTGTACTGATCAACGGAAACCGCGCTGTACCTCAATTCAACGAAAGTGATCTAAGACACTTTTATGTGATTTATTGCTAACAGTTGTTTGCAGGTACATTTAGCATTGCAGTACCGTAATTGAGAAGTCAATCCAAAGCCGCATGCTCACAACATCCACACTTAATTAAATAAATCATGACAAGTGCTTATCTACATAACTCGGCTCGATAGTCGCTAATATCATGAACCAAGAATGCTTCCGCTACTACTAAAAAGATGTCATTATCCGAAAAGTGAGCACGTGTGGTCAAAAAGTCACAACATCACATGATGGCAACATAATAAAGGGTGATCCAGAGATTTATCTGTGGTGATGATCTCGAAGAAAGCTCGAAGATCATCAAAGATGTGGATCAGTTAAAGGCCTCCACTAAAAGTACAAAACTATGCGGACTTTGTAGAATCGCTACTAAAGTACAAAGATTACAGAACTTGAAGAATTGAAGTCTACAAGCTCAGAACTAAAGAAAAAGATAAAACACTAGGATTCAAAATGTATTTCATGGGGTGACCTCCCTTAGGGGGAGATTGTTAGGAATTGGAAATTCCATGTAAAAGTGTCGGTCATCCCAATAATGGTCTAGCATATGTTAGCTCGTAGTCTTGTCGCTTTTTACGCTATTTAGTAGTTAATTAGTTAGTCAAGAGTAGAATAGTTTAGAGTAACACCGTGGAGGAAGATGGGTCTTTACCCATCGTGACACCATCCACGTGTCGTCGAGGTCATTTAGTTTGTAACTATAAATACCCTTCCCACTAAGGGAAGGGTGGTGCTTTTCTCATAATCTAACCTTACATTTGTTTGTTTATCTCTCTAGAAAACACCCTCTCTACTCTCTTCATCTATCTAATGGCTCACTTGTTTAATCACAATCCTAGACCACCCGAATCATCTAAACAACATAAATATAAGATCCTAACATATAGTGAACACACCAATCGATCATTGTAATCTTTTCATAAAGAATTGATTACTATGATTGTTTTACTGATGAATGTCTTGATTCCATTCACCTTGGTCGGCGAATCACCGTCCTAATCCCGTAGGGGATGGTTGGCATTACAATGAACAAGTTCACGTAATGACCCACATAATCAGGACTCGATTCTTGAAAGGAATCTCCTTAGCGGGATTTCAAAGACTTACAAGTTCGAACTTCGAGTGTTAACAAAGATAGTGTGAAAACACACCTCTAATTCTAGCAAAGGTCGTGACCTGAAACCGAGGCCCTCAAGAAGGCTAACACGATGTATCGACAGTACATTACAGCACGTGAGTCACGAGGTACACCAAGCATCACCTCACAACTGTAGACCGTTTGAGACAACACTAAGCGTAACCCACAAGGAGTTACCGGTGACCTGTGTCGGCCGCTTGATGTCCACTCGGCAGGAGTTTCCATTAAATCACTGAGGATCGCAGTTGTGAACCTCTCATAAATGTTCTCGACAGATTGCTAAGATCTGTGTAGGACTCTAGAATTATATCACTTTCGTCCTTAATGTTGAATGACAAGTAATGAAATGTCAAGTGTTCCTAAGAGATCTTTTGATGAATCTCGTGGCTTTAGACTCAATAGTGTGCTTTGGTTTTCCGGAGCGGAGACTAGGGAGAGGGTCTCCTTCTTCAATACCAGCAATCTCTAGGAGAAAGCCAATAGTTTACGAGGGTTCCCCTGAGAATGAAACAAGTTTTGTTGAGAGAAACTTGAGTGGCTAAGAAGGTTTAGTGCATGCGTCACTGGGTCCATGAAGACCTTAATCTTCAATACCGGTGTCATCTTGTGATAGCCAGTAGCATATGAATTGAACCCGGTGTCTGCCCTAAGTTGAATAGTTTGGAGGGCTATTTCTTTTCACCCTTTTATTTATTTTTCTTTTTAATTCTTCAACTCCTTCTTTCTCCGATTCTCATTTTCTCCTTTTTATAATCATACCTAAGGACTTCTAAATACTAACTATTGGTGGTGTCCTTGGGTAGATCCCTCTGGCTCTGGCGGATCATAGGACAATTATTCCTAACTTTAGTCTCCTTATAACTCCATGACTAACCTATGTTGCCATAAAACCATTTTCTTGAAAATCTCTCAACGTGTTTATGAGTGAAACATTTTGTAACACTTCGAGAGTTTTATATTTTCAGAAATGCTCCCCCTTCACATGTGCTCAAGTGTTTTTATATAAATCTGCACACGGGGTAGAGCTCGCACTTTTGAATTGATCGAATCAAGATAGACAATTCCCCGCGACACACGATTACGTTGTATAGTTAAAGAGTTGCATTGTCAGCTTTTAGGTGACAACTAGCTCTAATAACTACCTTGAAGGTGTGGACAAACCTCGAAAGGTTGTCATACCCGTCAAAGTTCTTGTCTATCAGGAGTTTCTCGAGAAGGTACAATCTACTCGAATAAGTCTTGGGAGACAAATCTTTTCGATGTATGACAGTTCAGATCTCGTCAATTCATAAGTTAAAGTCTTAACACACGAGCATTCATTCGCAATTCAACATATTTGTATCACATACTTTTTTCCCCCTCAAAAATGACATATAAATGTTATTTTTTGATGAAATTTTGATATCGAATATGACCATTTCGAGTTTTGTTGGAAGATTTCCACGAAGAACATTTTGTGAACAAATATTTTTAGCAAATACTCCCCCTCAACAAGTAATATTACCTTTTGAGGTTTTGAAAAACATAAGGGGAAGTACTTGTTCTTTTGAGCAAAATTTTGAAAAAGTGAAAGTTTGATAAGTTTTACTCAAAAGTAAGATGCTTTCGCTCTTTTTATAAGATTGTGGCACTAATGCGTACCATAGGGTCCTTTCATTACAAGAGCGGGTTGTACACTGTTATATGTGCACAAGCCATAGTCAATATACAGATCATATAATCCAAATGTCAATTAAGAAATAGTTTAAGGAGTACCAGTCAATTCTTCAATAAGACCAGGAGTTCGCTCTTGACGTTGATAACCCGTAAGAGGGAAACTCTGTCTTCCACCACAAAGCTTTCAAGGTTCCGCATTGATCCCTGATGAAATAGCCTTTCATCTATCCTTGTGGTTAACTTCCTAGCATCCCTCCTTTCCTTAGAATTCCAACGCTTATTTGACCCAATTCCTTACTGTATGTCCTTCAACCGATATGCTAACCCATCACGAAGTGACTTCAGCGTGTGATCGCAAAACTTGTGAATCTCGTTGTACACCATGAAACAGTTGTGGTGAAGTTCACCGCTGAACAACTCCAAACTTCGGTTTCTTCACAATGGTGTACTGAGAGAGTTGGTTTATGTCGGGAAAGTGTAGCAACGGTTTTGTGAGGTTGACTTGTTTCTGGTAAGATTCCACAGCAAGTTGAAGATCTTCAACACGTTCCTGGATCACTTTGCTTCTAATGAATATCAACAAGGCTGTAATGAATTGGAGCTGAATAATGGTTGAGAATTGTCTCATCCGACCTTGTACCTTAGAAGGATACATGTCCTCGATGTCGTTGAGTGACAATCTCAGAAAATCAACCTCAGTGAAATCATATTCTTGGCGTTTGACGGTGATTTTCTTCATGAATGAGTAATCCCATTCAAGTAGCCGAGAGACATTCATTATAGCAATGATCCTTTTATCACTAAACACTTCCTTGTTCGACTTTAGAACTTGGTACCAGAGTACGACTTTCCTTGGCGGTCAATGGTGAATACCATATTGAGCATCGATGTCATAATACACCACTTTGTCAACGAATATCCACGGTGGCTTCTTCTTCGATGGTGCATGTTGGAGTAGACCGTCACGGGATGTTGAAGGATAGAGATGTAGCGTATTTTTCCGACTTCACTACCGTGTTGCAGAAATTCTAGGTCGCTGTTTGAAGAAGTATTGGTAGGGAATCCCTGGTTGATCCGGTCGACCAATGGTTGGTAGTGGCTTGGTCTAGTCGTGTAGTATGGAGTCTTATCCGCCTTGTAAAGTCAATGTTTGATTCGTGGTTGAGCCAATCAATGTTGTTGGACATAGCTGCGTGCGATGTTGTCGATGATATTCGACTTCAATGGCACTATCGAGCTGTCTTTTAGCAGTTGAAACGATCGTTTTGATTCGGCTTAACTCCCCTTTCGTCAACTTCTTCATTTTGAACTTATCCTGGATGATCTTAACATGCTCCATAGTACGACTATCTACCTTCTTAATTGACTGGATGATGATCCGTTGTAGTATCTTTAGATGGTGGTGGTGATGAATGAGAGGATGACTCAATGTGGATGGGTCTGAGTGGCTCAAGAAAGTTCAAGATTGTGTTCAGGATTGTCTTGAATGAAACTATCAACTTCAATTCGAATTCTTTCATCCTCAATGCCTTAGCTCGAGCTTCTTCTTTAGCCTTTCCTTAGCTTTCTCCACATCTTTATTTGTTATTTTCTTAGTCTTTTCTTGTTTTTTTTCTTCAAAATCGAATGGAACCTCATACTCTTGCTGTTGTTGCTCAGAAGTTTCCTAGAGGTGGCACCCGCTAACTTATCGGGTTGATTAACCACATCAAGAACTGGTGTAATGAGAGCTCCACCACCGAACCTCCAGGGGCCTCCGGTTTGTTGAAGGTTGAATTCTCAAGCAAAGATGTCAGTATCCTCGATGCTTAAGAGTTTTGTGGTATTGTTTTTGATCATCCTTTGGTTCCGTGTCTTCATTAGAGCTAAAATATTATTCTTCAAAGAATCGGTCTTCCCTTTGTCCGTTTTAGGACTTGGTGGTTTGTCTTCCGACATTGGTCGATGTTTCTCCGTGGGAGCTTTTGAGTGATAAACCACCTCTTCGGACTCGATTCTCGTAATACTCATCCTTTAGAGTAAATTCTGGGTAACATTCGTGGACTGATAAAGTTAAGTAATTACATAGGATTATAGATCTATGTCTTGTGGTCGTTTCGCCGGGTGGCTCGTGCCGTAACTCATCCCGATGAATAAATTAGAGCCATAACGGCAACGCGGTCCAAATCTGAAAATGATTTCAAACGGGTAAAACTCATAAAACTTGCATATAACCAACTGCTGGTCAAAGAATAAAAGTTGTAGCTAAAACTCTAACTTGAACGTGTCCACTAGCCGTGCGTTAAACGGAGTTTCAGAACTCGACTTATGACTAAAAGCGTGAGACAGTTTGCTGCTGATTGAAATAACTAGTACATCCAAGGGTAAATCGGTAATTTCACATTAGTTAAATAAATTATGAGGCAGTAGGGCCCACTAATATGTTAAGTACTATTAATTACCTTTCCGAGGACATAAGCTTAGCAGTGATCATTTACGGTTTAGAAGTAACGGGTAAATTTAGACGGGGAAAACTTAAATAAACGAAACGTTAACACTTATATGACTTCACAAATGTTAAGTATCCAAGCATAATTGATGTAATAACTATATAAGGCATGTTTATACATTCACATCGTATTTTAGAACCTAAGACACAACACATATTCTAGGTTTGCGTAGAGGTTTCTCGACTTATCCATCGATTCGTTATACATTGGATATCACATTTATTAAGGTGAGTTCTTAGCCCCGCTTTTATACACGTTTGAAACTATTAGGGGAGATACATGCTCAACTACTTGCTTTTATTTTTACAAATACTCAAAACATTATACTTGATTGCATAATACTTGATAGCATTTATACTTGATTGCATTATACTTGAATATACTTGATTGTGTTATACTAAACTTGAAAGTCTCCCAACATACACGGAAAGTCTAATTCGAAAGTCTCCCAACATACACGAAGGCCTAATTCGAAAGTCTCCCACCATAAACAGAGCCTAATTGAAAGTCTCCCAACATAAAGCGAGCAGCTTCTCGATCGAAAGTCTCCCAATATAAACGGAGCAGTCCAATTTGAAAGTCTCCTTATCAACGGAGCAACACTAAGTGCAATAATGTGAACTATTATGTCTAGATGTGCTTAACTATAAAATGTACTATTTTAGCAAAGTTGGTAAACACACGGGTTCCAAGTTTTGTATGGGCGAACTTGGAACCGAGGGATTTACAATGCCTTTGTCAGGTGATAATTCTTTAAAGGCTTTTCAACTTATTCAAAACAAACTCTATGAACTCACCAACTATTGTGTTGACACTTTTTAGCATGTTTATCTCAGTCATAAGGCTTATAGCTATAGTTTGAAGCATAGAGTCGCACGACATATTTTGGAGACTTACGCTTTTATCATTTACCATTCAAAACATTTTGTAAACATTTATGTATTATACTTTGGAACCTCATTGTTTGTAACTCTGATTTCATTAATCGAATGGTAACTTTTCAAAACGCCTCATTTAGAGGTCATTTTCTATAACTTGTACTTTGTATTATGAAGTAGCACCCGCTGACATAATCTTCTACGCAATATTTTCGGTGTTACATGTACCATCGGTTTTGTCCACTTTGCCGTGACATGTTAGTAATGACGAGTCACCCTTAACCTTTTGTCGTCTACCCGTATTGCCTTCAAAATATGTTTAGCCCTTAACTCTAGTGGTGGAGATTTGTGTAATCGCCAAGCTTATGATAGAATACATGCTATGACAGTGCGATTGAGTGATCACCCCGAAAATTGACACTTAGAATAGTTGAGAGATTTGAGTGTTTCGCTCCCATTTTGTGAGGTGTTCGACTTTGTTTTATTCTAGCATAAGGGATTTGTAAACTTATATTTACAGGATTGGGAGATATCTTTTAGGAATCTATCTAATAAGGTCTACTTGAGGGCAAGTAGAGTTCAAGTGGGGATATTTGATAACATCAAATTATCCTGAATATTAAGTGTCAATTTCCCCCGATAATGCTTGCAATTTATATCATTTATAAGGATTTACGCTTGTTTTCCATTATATTCCACTTTCAGGTAAATTACGAGCATTGGAGTTAAAGAGACGCGGATTTGGAGAAGTTTAGTAAAGATCCATCATAGTATGCTCACTTTGAAGAAGTAACGGCGTAACTCATCTCTCACATTACACCGTAACTAAAGCGTGACCAAAGCCAACCTATCAAGATTACTGCGTAATGCTCCCAAAAGATTACGAACGAACTATATTAGGTCAAATGAGGATCCGCGTCACGATAACTACGCCGTAACTCGTGCATAAACTACGGCGTAACCAAGAATTATTTAAAATACGGCGTAACCACTTCTAAAGTTACTGTAACAGCAGATCTAGTGCAATTTACAAAGAAATAGATGATTACGGCGTAACTATTTTATTAGTTACACCGTAACCCGATCCGCCTTTAAATACCCTATGATTTCCAGCATTTCAAAGCATCCCATTTCACACACCACAACCAAAGAACGCGTGGGAAGCCAAAGACAGTTCAGAAGCATACTGAGCCATCTCCAAGGAAGAAATCACTCCTCGTGATAAGCATTAGCTTTTTATCTTTTCTTTACTTTCGATTCATGTATTTCGTAACACTAAATATTGAATTGATTTGTATGGTTAATATGAGCGGCTAAGCACCTCTTGGTGCCGGCCTAGTTATGATTCCTTAATTGTTTTGTTTTTATTTACATTACTCAGTATAATTATTTCTAAGTGTATGCATGCATAGTTTATTGGTAGCTACCCTTGTTTCTAGGGGTTTTGAATGGCTGTAGAGGCTAGTTGCTTAGGAGATATGACCAACTGACCCTAAGTAAGTAGACGAGACCGGAAGGGTAAGATATGACCAACTGAGGACCCTTTCTACTTGTGCGATTTAACCAACTGATCACCTACGGTTTGGATGAACTTAAGATTTAGGGGTGAGTGTTTGTTGCTAACGCCGACACCTAGACTTAGTATTAATCCAACACATATAGCTCTTGGGACTAATTCCTGTTTACCGAATACTACACTACACACCCACGGTACATTGCTCATTAGTGCATCAGGGTAGACCATAGGTATAATGAGACAATATAAATATTAAAACTTGGTCAAGAAAACTCATCACTAGTTTAAGCAACCTATTACATATTAAATACAAACACTTGAAATATGAGTTAGGAGTGATTCCAACAATCTCCCCCTAAGTGTTGGTAATTAATAAATGATGACTCCAGCAATCTTGGATAAGTTGTTGGTGATGATGTAATAGTAGTTGCTTTGACGCCTTCTCGACATTCCTCTTTATTGTAGAAGTGCCTTGATTCCAATAATCTCCCAAGTGTGAAGATCTTGTTTCTTTAAAAGTTTTCGACTTTGTCGTCTTTGTTATCGTTGTTCTTTGTTCTTTATTCTGGTGTGGAAATGGTGATATTATGTTGTTGTTCTCAAAGATCGCTCCGTTGCTCCGCTCCACGCCTTTCCAAACATGCTCACACGCTCTTTGACGTTGGATTTCAATTTTGATTTAGTTCTCTTACTCTTTAAACTTTGTAGATTCTTTGATTGAAGAAGAATCATTCAGACTTTGTGTTGCCTTTGATTATGAGAGAATGATAACCCCTCGATTGTACATGTTTTCAGAGCGCTATGAGTGCTTTTGTATATGTTATTTGGTTATATTTGTATGATTTAACTGCTTAATCGCATCAAAAGATGTTTGTCTAGTGTTTATAACCAAGTGCGTGGAAACGATAGGAAAAGTAAAAGAATGTTCAACAAATGGAAGATTCACGTTCAGTTGAAGCATGTCAACCACAAATCAAGATTTCAAGTACCATAGAATACCAAGATGATTGAAGAACCAAGCTCTACAATTCGTAATAAAGTAAAGGTCGATTTTTCAGAATCAGAAGACCAACCGAATGGGTTGCAATCCGCATCGGATCGGCCGGGTGGAAAGCAAGAATTGACCAGACGCTAGTCCAACCGCTCTATACACCCAACCGATACGGTTGGAACACTGTAGAAGACCAACCGGATTGGTTGGTCATGTGACCGATCCAAATTGAGAGCCCTGCTTCTGCCAAATCTTCATCACTAAGTTTCCCTTTGTATCCAAACGATTCCGCATCCTTCCCTTGGTGTACTCTAGTCCCTTCCTAACTCCTTGGAGGCCAAGTTCAGCAATTAATACCCTAGGCCTTAGAACTAGTATAAATAGAGACCTCTTGTGAGCATATGAGACACAAACTTCAATACAACTCTCTACTCATCAAACAAAGCTCTTAAGCTCTCAAATTCGTCCTTAGAAGTCCGGGAAAGTTTGGAGTTCCGTATACCACATTTTGAGCCCAAAACCCCAAGGATTCGATCCTAATACTTTGGGAATCATTACTTCACCATTTGTAATCTTATTCCAAGCATTGTAAGACTCTCAATCATGTTTTCTAATGTTCAAAGTTCTGAGTTTATGTTTATGTTTGCTATGAGTAGCTAGTTTCTTTATACTCTTGCTTAAATGATGTTGATTATCATATGATTAGTTAGTGATTGTGTTAACATGTTTTAATTCAATTTCAAGTTGATTCTAAGATCCAATTGTGCTAAAGTTTCATAGTGACATTTGTTAATCAATTTTGACTAGTTGATAGTAATCGTAGAGGTCGAAAGAACTTATTATTATTCAACTAGTTATAATCATTTTGTCTATGGATGATTGTTTTTACCCATTATTCTTGATTAAACAAAGGAACTAAGGTGTGGTTGTAATAAGAACGCTTTTTGATTATCAAGTTTGATTGATTGGAAACATCTAAAAGGTCGTAAGATTAGTTGTTGACAATCAATTGTAACCTTTTGTCTATAATCGGTTACCTTTTGTATCGACCATTTCTTAAGCAATTTGATAAAGCAAATGGATGTTTTGTGTTTAAGTTTGTGAAAATAAACTTATGAAACTTGAGTTGATCTTGAATTGATTGGTTAAACTTAATGCTTGTTTTTATGAACTAAAATCTTGACGAAGGTTTAACTTATAAGAGCAATAGATTAGTACACCAACTAATTATCATAACCAACATGTTAAAGAGGTTAACACAATCATACTAATCAAAGATAAGAAACCAGTTTAAGCAAGTGTAGTTTATAATCATCTGAATTTCATTATATCTATTTCCGTTGTTATATGCGTTTGGATTGCCTTAGTTGATTTAAACTTATTAATCAGATTCACTCAAATCCTCGAATCGATCCCGACTTACCTTCATAATCTTGCTATAACGGACGAGTGCATTTGCTCGTATGTGTTATTGGTAAAATTAGTAAATCGTGTTTTATAAATTTAAAACTTGTACACAACAAGCACATCAGAGAACTTCTTTTGTGATGTAGTTGGTATGAGCATGGAGAATCAGACGATCTCTTCCTCCCAGAAGCATCCATTAGCAGCAGCCTTCGGTACAGTGTTAGGAATTGGAAATTCCATGTGAAAGTATCGGTCACCCCAATTATGGTCTAGCATATGTTAGCTCGTAGACTTGTCATTTTTTATGTTATTTAATAGTTAATTAGTTTGTCAATAGCATAGAATAGTTTAGAGTAACACCGTGGAGGAAGGACGGGTCTTTACCCATTGTATGCCCGATCCATAGCCGAAGGAGAGTAATACTATGTAGAATAAAAGCTCTCCCCACAAGGGAGAGGGTTGAATGTTCATTGAGTAATCTAACACTCCATTTGTTTTATCTCTAGAACACCCACTTTCGCTCTCTCTAAAACCATATATTCATACGCCCCATAGTTGTTGTGTTTGATGTGTTTGTGAAATCCAATAACTAACAATTGGTATCAAGAGCCATCGTTTGCTCATCTCTCTTACATGTTCTTGGATTTCTAGTGGTTTTATATGGTTTTTGGGTTTGAAAACGTTTAGTGGTATTTGCATCATTTGGACCGTTTCTAGTGTTAAAGTTTGGATTTTTATTGTACTTTTGTGTTTAGAATCATTATAAGTACTTAGGTTTTGATTTGGAAGGCTTGAATCAGTGTGGTTTGGTTGTTTTTGGATTGAAAAGTGTTGTTTTTGAATATTTCATACTAGCGACTTGTGTCTCGGACTAGATTTCTTCGTAGCGACTTGTCTCTATGTTTTTAGCGACTTGTCTGTGTTGTGTGAAGCGACTTGTGCACTAAGCGATTTGTCTCTTGAGACAAAATGACAAAAAGGACAAAGTAGTGGTCGACTGCTTTGTCTAGCAAGTTGTCCCTAGACTTGTCCACCTAGCGAGTTGTTACTCTAGCAACTCTCGTGTCTAGCGATTTGTCACTAGCGACTTGAGCATCTAGCGAGTTGTCGATCTAGAAACTTCTGTGTCTAGCTACTTGTCACTAGCAATTTGTACTCATAGTGATTTGTGCCTCACAAGCAATGTCTCTCTAACGACTTGTATACCTAGCGACTTGTGTGAGAAGCGATTTGTCTTCAAGGTCTTTAGCGACTTGGTGAATTAATGCGGCGACTTGTGTCTAATATCCATCAACACAATGTCTTACACCATCACCTCTTAATCTCCAATGTGCTCAAACTCTATGATACTTCACGTAACAAAGAAAGTGTTTGCTACTCGGAAAGTTTAATCATGATTGATTCAAAGAAATTATGATCAAAACACTTCACATTCTGAGTCAAATAAGAAAGAACCACACTTGCTAATGATTCACAATGCAAAGCAAATTGAATGCAGATTGAGCCCTATCGCCTACTTCATCGCACCTCATACAAATGTTATCCACAACTGTGGATCGAACATGTAGTGCTCTCTTCCGCCAGGACTTACCTACATTGACGAGAACCATGCTTTGAACTTGGAACATTTTAAGCTTCAACTTACCAAAAGGAAGGTATTAAAGGATGATTCCAATGCTGCACCGGGTAATCCACAACCAATTTCACCGTACATCAATGGGAAATATTCCACCGACTTCGATCAACACGCTGATCGAATTTCTTTCAAGAAACATACCAGAATGGAAATTCATGAGTTCATCAATACATTTATCCAACTTATGGATAATGTGGAAATGTACATTAAGGAAGCTGCTCAAGAGGATGATAACATGAATGAGTATCAAGTGCAATTAAGTGAAAGTTGTGATAAGTCGGGTAATGTTTCAGTTGAAAGGTGGGTGATGTTTGAATGTGAATATTAGACATAACAGAAGGATGAAATCACCGCTTCAAGATCTCCTATCACACAAGATGTAGATGCACATATCGAACCAAGCATTTGAACATGGGTCATTTGATAAGGTATCCTTAACTGTTCAACATAATGCATCTACTAATGTATCTAAAAAAACTGATCTTAAGGCTGAATATGATTCTGATAACTGTTCCTTGGTTGAGACTGAGTCTAGAATTTTTAAAACAAATGAAATGGTTGAAAAAGGGGTTTTGATGAACTTTCAAACAAATACTCAATCCTTGAAAAACATTGTATTTCCTTAGAAAGTGCAATACAACAAAAAGAAGAAAGTTTTCTTGCTACAAAACCTTGCTTAAATCCGAATTCCCGAATTTCGAGAATTTTTGAAATTAACCGTTAAAACCCAGATTCCGGACAAAGACTCAACCATTTGTAATCGAAAATACAACTCTCGATCTGCATAAGAAAAGGAATATAGGGATGAACAATCTTAAGCGTGAGGTTAGTGATGCGATTAAATCTAGGAATGATGAATTGGGTAAGCAAATTGTACTTAATAATACAGAACGAGTTGTAGTTAGGCAGCCCAATGCATTTAAAAGTAAAGAATTAAACCATCAAAATCTAAGCTTGCCTCCCAAGTTGATGAGAATATAGTTTTGTCAAAACCAGTCACTTCACTAATTCATTCCGATATGATGAATAACAATCCCCTTTAATGTTCAAACTATAAGATCAGAATATAAGGAGAACATCTAGTCCATATAAGAAGCATCAAATGACCACCACTCCCTATGATACAAACTAATTGCAAAAGGACCAATGTTCGAAGTGGAAATGGCTACATCTTCTTCTAATACTAAAAGATCTAATTCTGCTAGTAGTTACTTTAAGTGGATTCCTACTGTTAGATTATTTAAGTTCACAGGATCCAAACGGACTTACTTACCTAAATCTTGTCTTAAGTGGATGCCCACAGGGAAAATCTTCAAGAATGTTGGACTTAAAGGGATTCCCATAAATGATACCCCTAGGCCTGAATGTAAGATATCCAAAGATGAGGATACTACTGTCACTAACCCATCCATTTACAATACTACATGTACTACTAGTGCAAATTTTCCTCGCCTTTTCGTGTACAATGCTCAATTCTATCATGAACATCATGACCTAGTTTCCAACTGACTTGAAGGCACATTATCAAGGAAAAGCTGCTTGTCAATGTTGATTTGCACATACTGTGACTTCTGATCGTTTCTGCTCAGAACTCGTAACTTACTAATTGTTAAAAAAATAAAAATAAATAAATAAATAAATAAAAGATTAAAAAAAACATATCAAAATTAAATTTTTTTAAAATTTAAGTTTTTATAGAAAATCAAAATTAAATTTTTATCCAATATCTAATAAAAGATGTATCTCTTCGTATCGATAACATCTACGGAACTATAAATGTCATTCAATAATGACACCGGGTCCAGATGCTCGAAAAGCTATACTCTATTTTAAAGGGGTTAGTATTTCAATCAATGTTCACTCACTCAATTCTATTGATGATTGAGGGAATCTTTCAACTTGTCTTTGCATGATTGATTAGATGTATGACATGTGCTCTCTTACTTTACTTTACCCGGAATGACCTTCTCCGTGCTATATCATGTTTCATTATGTGCCTTGTGCTAGATGGTTTGTCCATGTTATGTATTCTATGATACTTGTCATATTCTTTACATGAATTCCACTTATCTACTATATATATGCATGCAATGAGAACAAGGAGAAAGTGTCAATAGTAAAAATTTATGTGTGATACTAAGATAGGCAATGATTTGTCTCAATTAGGCCAGGTAGAAGGACTAAATGTGTCAATCCGTGATACTTGTGATTAGTACTTAGGCCTTAGCGACTTGTCACACTTGCAATTATTTCAAAATCTCTATCATATCTCTAACGCTGGCCTATTTTGGAGCTTATTTGAGTGTGGTAGGTTTCTTTTAAAGTTTTGTTTTGAATCTTTCATGTCTATCGCCTTCTCTAACTCTCCTCTATTAACAAATCCCTCTCGAATGATTCATCTGCATACAATTAATTCCATATCTAGGTTAGTTTGTGGTTTTGTTTAATGGTGGTGCTTGATTTAGAATTGGTTGTATTTAGGGTACCTTGAAGTGGAATTGATGGTGCATTTGTGTGTTTACATGGTCGTCCTTGTGTGTATTTTTGTAAGATTTTTATGTGATTGTTGGGATGATGATATGTGTTTATGTATATGCTTGTGGTTAATATTCGATCATTGTAATGTTTTTGGTCATGCCGGATGTTTAATATACTTGTGTGTTAAGTGTCGTTTGGATGTGTCAACTCATGTTCTTGGTGGTGACTTGTCATATACTTTCTTGATGGCGAGTTATAAATATGTTGGACATTCTTGATAGCGACTTGTTATACAATAGGGTGTTCCTGGTAGATATTTATAATCGGTTGCTTGTAGTTTACTTATCCTTGGTTTTTCTCATAGCGACTTGTCTTAACATGTTGTCTAAAGAGAAGTTGCTATAACCTTTCATAAAAGCGACTTGTCTCTTGTTTTACGTGAAGCAATTTGTCTTGACAAATTGATTAAAGTGACTTGCTATAACACTTTCATTAAAGCGACTTGTCTCATGATATCCTGATTAAAGCGATTTGTCACTTTTTAACTATTAAAGCAATTTGTTTTTAACAAGAAGCAACTTGTCTCTAGAAAACCTTGTCAAAATGATTTGTTACTCTGAGAATTATTGAAGCAACTTAGCCTATTTTTTTGAGTAAATCAATCTGCTTTTAGTTAATCACTCATGTTTGCTACTTATTGTGCTTATGTCATGAGGTTGCATTAAGGTTGATCAGCTAATCATGTCTAACCTAACATGCTCTGAATCGTTGTTGTATGTGTGATTCTATAGAATTTCAATGGCGTATACAACCTCTTCCGAGAACCTTGCTACCTCTACTCTACCCACAGTTCTTACAGACAAGGAATTTCTTCCAGATGATAAATGGGTTGAGATAGCCAAAAGTAATCATTTTGTGGACGGATAGGACACAACCAAATCCAATCTTCAAGATTGCAATTGATATTCTGAAAAACACTAACTTTTTTAGTGCATTAACCAAGCGATGCATGATCCCTTCTATCTAACTACAACAATTCTGGAACACTGTTACATGGGACGAGATCACAGCCACTTACTCTTGTAATCTTGATGATAAAGAGTATGAAATCACCTCTGAGATTCTCAAGAAGGCCCTAGGAATCACTCCATGTGACCCCAGAAACAATTTGTCCCTCCACCCAGCTAAGATCTATTAGACTTTCTCAATGAGTTAGGTTATCAAGTTAACGTAACAAGGGCCTCAGATATCATCACCGCCAACATGTATCAACAATGGAGAGCCATTGCTACTATTATCAACCTATGCTTAACCGTAAAACTTCGGGTTCGAAAGTGAGGGCTCCCATTCTACAAATCTTGTGGGGGATTATCAAAAGGGTGAATGTTGATGTCACATAACGATTTCGAAGAATTTTCATTGTCTATGAACAAGTTCATCACCGCATGCACAAAATGTTATGAATCAAGCCAAAGGAAGGAAGGCCACAAACAAATTTGTAATTCCCTGTAAAGTTCTCAAGCTCATCATTCACTCTTACAATGACACATCAGTTTAATCCAAGGAGTGAGTCACCCTCCATGAAGCAAGTGATGCATTTGTACTTGGTAACCTCAAATATGTTTGCAAAGGTGTTAATAAAGAGATCTTTGGTATGCCAATTCCTGATGCCTTTCACGATAATATTAAGAAGGCCGATTACTTAAAAATACAAGAAAAGGGCATCCGATCCAATGTTGACCGACACTTCCGATCCCTCACAACCAAAGTCTACTAAGTCTGCTTCTCGCACTAAATCATCCTCGAAAACCTCTATACCTCCTTCCCAAGAGACTTGATAAACCTCACTAATGTACCACTTCATCTCAAAAGCGTAAAAAGAGAAAGAGAGACTGAAAGGGAAAAGAAGGGATCCAAGGTTCCGAGACAAATGAGTTTGATGGATGAAGATAATGCCGCACTACAACAAGGAATCCAACAGAGCCCGGATAGTCTAAACATGCCTCAAGAACAACCAAGAGAGAGGAGTCGTGTTACGAGAACATGTATGCACCACGTCAAACAACTCCTCGTTGCAAGGTAAAGGCAAAGGAATTGCCTGAGAAGAAACTGCATACCATGTTGTTAACCATCTCCACCTCACTCCTAAAAGACAAACCAATCCTTGCCGAGAAAAGAAGAGTTGAATCATCCTCAATCAAGAACAAACCGAGGGGGAAAAGGATGTGTTCGACACACAAAAGGAAAACCTTGCTTCTAGTGACACTGTAAAGTCGTGAAACAAATACTCCTACTAAAAAGGTTCTAGTGCTTGGAGAGAGTCCGTACATACAATACGAGGTTGGGGAAATGAATAGCTGGTAGGTTCACAGGAGACTCTTAAGCCAAGATCCGAGGATCTCGTGGAGACTAGAAGTAAACATATCTAGGGTTCTCTGCTTCACTTAAGAATCTTGAATCGACTTTACTTATGGCACCAATTCTAAAGGATAGACCATCGACATTGAGTCTCGACAAGCTAAATGATGAAAAGAAGAAGTTAATTCTATGTTCACACACCATCCAAGAAGACACATCTACTATTCCTCCAATGTCAACACCCATTGTCACCACATCTGCTACAACTCCATCAATCACACCTTCACCGCTCCCTCGCCAAATAACTACACCTCCACCAATAGAACATGCCTCCGCTCCACAACCGGTCACCGTTAGTGACTCGTCACACCACCGCCTCACCACCTCCAAGTAAAACAATCGAGCAATTGATCAAGAGGCCATGATACGTATTGCGGCTCTTGAGAAGCACCCGCCTATTTCTGCCAATATTCTTGACGCTGTATCCAAGCTAGAGAGGTTCAATCTTGATAGTTAATTCATGAATGTCACAGCGAAGTTAAGGATGCGTATAATGGGCAATGAAGGCTCCTCTACATCGAGGTTTAAAGATCTACCCACCATATGAGATATGTCCTCTCTGATAGGATGTTCGCCATGGGTGAACACAGAGACGAGGTCCACAAGAAACTATATGAGGCTCTCGAGGAATCGATCAAGCATGATGAACACTTGGAACTTTTGGAAGATATTCGTGAAAGGGAGGGAAAGAATAAAAGGAGGACTATGTTGAGGGAATCATTTTCCAGATTACCTAATCAACCACCTCCTCCTCCCCTTCTAACTGGTGGAGCTGGGACATCCTGAGTGGAGGTTCTTCCGGCACAACCGCAACTCAAAAGACAACACCTCCAACACCTCCACCAAAAACCTCAAATCAAACCAGTTCATCCAGTGATCAAGGTACTCACAAGACATCTACGGCTTGGACCACGGTTGATTCCGTGTTTACTCCCACATTCTCTACTATCCCGTAAGACCGGATGCTTAATGAAGAACAAGAGTCGAATCGAAGACGCGATGACGCCTCCCCAAGCATATCCCCAAAGTTATGAAGAAGAAGATTGGTTGGACGCCAGATATGAGGGTAAACGATCAAAACGCCTAGAGCTGTCAACACCTTCAAAGGACATGACTCAAAGGCTGGCTCACCAAAGATAAACCTCAAACTCCGAACCTTCATGGTCCATTCTGAGTCCGATTTGATAATCCCTAACAACAATTGGGCTACAACCATTACTTCCAACTATAGCCCAGCAGAAGACTCTCTTCACTTACTGGGGGATATGGGAAGCTTGATGAAGTGGTTTTGTGAGAAGAAGGGAATTTCATCAATCACTCCTAAAGATCTTGAAGGCCCAGCGTTTGAAATCGTCAAAGTCTTCCACTTTGATGCTAATCAACTTCAATACCGATGGAAGAATGCCATAAAATGCCAATGATCAATTCAAAGGAGCAGATCGGCCGTTTGATGTTAACAACCCTCTTCCTCTTGGAGTGAACCGACAATTGACAATCCAATCGAAGTTCTTCTTCAACCATGACCGGATTATCTATGCTCAAACTCATGAAAGAAAACCAAATTTTATCTATTTCCAAGATGTTCTACATAGATCCGTGTCTTGAACAGATTGGTACCCATCAATTCGGGTTGACAAGGAAAAGGTGTATGACATTGCCGCCATACCAGATTTTCTCATTGGTGGTTCAAGAAGAAGAAATTCTACATTGATAGACATGGTGTTGAAAAGAGACGAAAGTCGCTCGATACAGGCTCAGTAGAGATCTTCTCAATCTATGGCTATGATTATCTGAAGAAGATTGTTCTTCGAAGAGCAGACTTGAAAGATTATGTTATAGAAGAAAACAACTTCAAACATTCACGCTGCAAGTGACTTTGAAGATCTCTATCTTTTGAACCTCCAAGGACATCTAGACCATCTACCTATTCGTGAGAAGAAGGCTCTCTCACGCTGCCAATCTTTGGATCAAGGGCTTAGTCATTCGACAAAGAGTTGGTGATTTTCAACTAGGCGCGGAAAGCTACCGCACTCGTGTCAATCTAACGAAACCACAATGGGAAGCCACATAACATGAATTTTGTCACTACTACAATGATTGACACCCCTTAGCAAATTCCTCTTACCACGCATACGGTCAAGAATGCTAATAAGGTTGTGCGCGAGCTATACAAGTTCAAATGATGGTACCAAGATGGTTGAAGAATAATTGAACTCAAGGGTGAAGGAAATCAAACTTGACTTGAAGCCGTGGAACAAAACAAGATTACAGTCTAACAGATTTGAAGAGGTGTGAAGAGTTCATAGCTGCGATCGGACGAAGACTTAAGATGAGAAAGATCTTCCGCAACCTTGAAAGTTTTATGGGTGGTAGATTACGTGAAGGTCATTACAAGCTACTACAAAGAACTTAATGAAGACATCTTCCTGTAGTATATGTATTGATCCACATACTACACTATTATAGTATGTATGGGGAACTTAGGAGTAGTCCACATCGATCAAATAAAACTGGACACATTTTTCTCCAACAAGTTTTGTTTCTTACATATTTAAATCACTTGAGATCCAAAATCTCAAAGGATTTGAAATTTTGATCTAGAAAATGTGATATAAATATGCAATCTGATAAAAGGTGACCAATTTGTCTCAAAGTGCATAATGCCTCTAACATGTGCTAAACTCTTTTCGAATCTTGAAGCACATATTGAGGGGGAGCATCTTCAAAAGAGAATAAATTATCAAGGTACAAAGATTTCTATGTTTCAACATAAAGTACCTTGATTGATTTTCTAAATGGTTTCTTAATGGCTTTTTGATCGTGGTTGTGCTTCAAAAGAACTCTTTCCTCTATGTGTTAAATGATTTCAACCAACGCACATTTTGAGGGGGAGAATTTACCAAAAAATCAAATGGCTTTTCCTAAGGAAATTGTGATCAAGAAAAGATTTCAAAGAACTCTTGCCTCCATGTGCTAAACAATTTTAAATCATGTGCACGTGTTGAGGGGGAGCATTTCTAAATGATCAAAACAATTATGGTATAAAATGCTTTGATTTAATATCACAAGTACCTTGATTGACTTTCCAAATGATTTTTCAATTGGTTTCAAGGAAGGAAGAACAATACCAAAAGACCGACCAATTTTAATTTATGCATGGAGATATAAGGATGGTGAGGTTAGGTATTAGTTCTCATGATCCGCCAGAACCGGAGGGATCTACCCAGGGACAATCCACTAGATAGTCTAGAGTCCTTAGGTATATTGAAAAAAGAAGAAAAATGAGAATATGGGAAGAGTGCCGACTGAGATAGAGCTAGAACTGGAATAAACCCAACAAGGTTCTAGTAATGAAGTCTCGTAAGCACTGAAGGGGTTGAAGAATGAAAAAGAAATGAATGTGAAAAGGGTGAAAATAAATAGCCCTCCAACAATTCAACCTTAGAGGTAAACCTAGTTCAATACATATGCTACTGGTGGTTACTAAGGTAACACTGGTATTGAAGACAAGACGTCATGGACCCAAAGTGAAGCACCGCACTAAACTTACCAAGCTACTCCATTTCCTCTTAAAAGGACTTGTTTCATTCTCACGGGGAACCTACATAATCTATCGACTTTCTATTAGAGATGGGTGATATTGAAGAAGGAGACCCTCTCCCTAGTCTCTAGCATAGGAACCAAATGTGCAAAATTGAGTCTAGAGCCAAGAGATCATTCACAATATCTCATTAGGACACAAAATTAATGAAGACTTGTTGTTTCACACAATGTGGAAAGTAAGTATATATTTTGAGAGTCCTACGCTTTATCCTTGTGGTATTGCCCGCACTAGATTGTGATATCCGGACTTTATCTACGGGCTTATCATTAGTGATTCAAACCTAGTCCGAGGAAAATGGATTGACGGATACCTTTGAAAACCGTACGTTGTGCTCAAAAACTCTTTCTCTCTGCGCCGCGGATTCGTATTATGTTTTCAAAATAAAAGGGTATTTATGATTGAAATTTGATTTCTTCTTCTAAACCTTGGTCGTATTGCAAAACTCTTTCTCTTAAGCAATACGCAATTGTTTTCAAATCATTTTCTATCAATCAAGAAATCTCAATTTTTGGTTCATTCACTTCGTGTTGTCTTCTTTGAGACGTTCGGTTTGAGAGAACCGCTGAATTACCAAAACCCTCACAATGATATTCTTTCAAAATTATACCCGATCACAGTGCGACTTGTATCGGTCAACGGGAACCGTGGGCCATGTACCTCAATTCAACGAAAGTGATCTAAGACACATTCATGTGATTTATTCTAACCGTTGTTTGCGTGTACATTTGGACAGTTCAATTGATCAATGAGAAGTCAATCTAAGCCGCATGCTTACAAGATCCACACTAATTAAAGAAATCATGACAAGTGCTTATCTACATAACCTCCGCCTCGAGTAGTTGCTAATATCATGAACCAAGATGCTTCCGCTACTCTAATGAAAAGATGTCATGATCCATAAAGTGTGAGCATGTCGGTCCTAAATGTCACAACATCACATGAAGGCAACACAATAAAGGGTGATCGGAGATTTATCGGGTCGATGATCTCAAGAGCTCGAAGATCATCAAAGATGTGGATCGCTAAAGGCTTCACTAAAAGTACAAAACTATGCGGACTTTGAAGAATCGCTACTAAAGTACAAAGATTACGGAACTTGAAGAATTGAAGTCTAAGAGCTTAACTAAAGAAAAGATAGAACGCTAGGATGCAAAATGTATTTCATGGGGTGACCTCCCCTTGGGGAGATTGTTAGAATTGGAAATTCCATGTAAAAGTATCTGGCCACCCCAATAATGGTCTAGCATATGTTAGCTCGTAGACTTGTGCTCTTACGCTATTTAGAAGTTAATTAGTTAGTCAAGAGTTTAGAATAGTTTAGAGTAACACCGTGGAGGAAGGACTGTCCTTACTAATCGTATACCCGATCCGAGAGGCCGTCGAGAGGTCATTTAGTTTGTAAATATAAATACCCATCCCTCTAAGGGAAGGGTGGTGCTTTTCTCATAATCTAACCTTATATTTGTTTGTTTATCTCTCTAGAAAACACCCTCTCTACTCTCTTCATCTCTCTAATGGCTCACTTGTTTAATCACAATCCTATACCACCCGAATCATCTAAACAACATAAATATAAGATCCTAACATACAAAGGAAACAACCAATCGATCATTGTAATCTTTTCATAAAGAATTGATTACTCGATTGTTTATCGATGAATGTCTTGATTCCATTCACCTTGGTCTACGAATCACCTCGTCCAATCCTCGTGAAAGGACAATTGCATTACAATGAACAAGT
>OU343216.1:5359267-5538671 GCA_910596185.1 Chrysanthemum makinoi | reverse complement strand
CTGATGAATTTTAGATTAATATCTTCTTGAGAAACTTTGTAGTCCACTGACTTCAATTGGTTGATAAGCTTTTGAAGTCTGTTATAGGTGCCATCTAGTTTTTCTCCACTCAAAGCAGGAAGTTTTCAAAACTGATGCTTGAGCATATTCTTCCTTGATTTCTTGGTGGCTTCATTACCAGCAAACCTTGTCTCAAGAGCATCCAGAATTTTTAGCAGACTCATATTGTTCAAAATCCAAAGCATATTCATTAGGTATTCCCATAGAGAGAATACTATGAGCTTTAATCTCCATCTTTCTCTTAGCCTTGTCAATCTCACTAACAATGGCTATTTCTTTGCCATCATCACCCTTCCTAGGAAGAGTATCACCTTTTTCCACAATATCCCAGAGAGCATAATCAATCATGCGAATGTATTGCCTTATTCGCATCCTCCAGATTTGGTACTCACCATGCTTGAGCATGGGCACCTTTGAAGCAGTAACCATGTGTGTTTCTTCAGACATCTTATCTTCCTTGAACAAAACTTAACTTGACCTCTTCTTGATTACAGTTTCTAGATCACAAGCTCTAATACCACTTGTTGATCCCAGTTGAGCAAACGATCTAATATAGAAACTGACTTAGAATAAAAGCTTATTAAGTATTACGCGGAATTTAACACTTAATCTTAAGAAGAAGAACAGTTAACATTCAACACCTCAATATTATTTATTAATACGAATACTCTTACAGTATTAGGGTTTTGCAACCTTGAAGTGTATCGACCTTAGATATAAAACTTACATTTATCTAATCTAACCTAGGACCTCCTTTTATAGACTAAGAAGTCCTTTACATAATACAATACGTAACCTACAAGATAAATATCTTTTCCATATTTATCTAATACAATAAACTAAACCGACTATACAAGACTAGCAGTGGTTACAATATATTGTCCGTGGTTACACACTACTACTAGCCGTGGTTTGTCTTCATCAGTGATTCCATCCTTCTGTCCGTGGTTATATCAACTATGTCCGTGGTTCCAGTACTTAGAGTAATTCATGATTCAAGGAACCAAAAACCCAACAGACTTGGTGAATTAATGCAAGCGACTTGTGTCTAATATCCATCAACACAATGTCTTACACCACTGACCTCTTAATCTCCAATGTGCTCAAACTCTATGATACTTCACAGAACAAAGAAAGTGTTTGCTACTCAGAAAGTTTAATCATGATTGATTCAGCAAATTATGATCAAAACACTTCACATTCTGAGTCAAATAAGAAAGAACCACACTTGCTAATGATTCACAATGCAAAGCAAATTGAATGCAGCATTGAGCCCTATCAGCTACTTCATCTGCACCTCATACAGCTGTTATCCACAACTGGGGATCGAACATGTAGTGCTCTCTTCCGCTAGGACTTACCTACATTGACGAGAACCTTGCTGCTGAACTTGGAACAACTGAAGCTTCAACTTACCAAAAGGAAGTTATTAAAGGATGATTCCAATGCTGCACTTCAGGTAATCCACAACCAATTTCAGCCGTACATCAATGGGAAATATTCCACTGACTTCGATCAACACGTGACTAGAATTTATTTCAAGAAACATACTGGAATGGAAATTCATGAGTTCATCAATACATTTATCCAACTTATGGATAATGTGGAAATGTACATTAAGGAAGCTGCTCAAGAGGATGATAACATGAATGAGTGTCAGGTGCAATTAAGTGAAAGTTGTGATAAGCCGGGTAATGTTTCAGTTGAAAGGTTGGGTGATGCTGAATGCTGAATATCAGACATAACAAAGAAGGATGAAATCAGCTGCTCAGTATCTCCTATCACACATGATGTAGATGCACATATCAGACCGGCATTTGAACATGGTTCATTTGATAAGGTATCCTTAACTGTTCAACATAATGCATCTGCTAATGTATCTAAAAAACTGATCTTAAGGCTGAATATGATTCTGATAACTGTTCCTTGGTTGAGACTGAGTCTAGAATTTTTAAAACAAATGAAATGGTTGAAAAAGGGGTTTTTGATGAACTATCAAACAAATACTCAATCCTTGAAAAACATTGTATTTCCTTAGAAAGTGCAATACAACAAAAAGAAGAAAGTTTTCTTGATACAAAACCTTGCTTAACTCCGGAATTCCCAGAATTTCGAGAATTTTTTGAAATTAACCAGTTAAAAACCCAGATTCTGGACAAAGACTCAACCATTTGTAATCTAAAAATACAACTCTTAGATCTGCATAAGAAAAGGAATATAGGGATGAAAAACAACTTAACCTGAGGTTAGTGATGCGATTAAATCTAGGAATGATGAATCGGCTTTATGTGTGACCAAGCTTTTAAGGGATAATGAGTCCTTGAGGAAGAACTTAGCAGAGAATAATACCAAACTGTTAGATCAAACTAACTCTTCGGTGGATATTGACGCCTCAAAGCCCAAATTCAGGATAAAAGCTTCACCATTGTTGCCTTAAAAATGAGCTTAGGAAAACCATTGGAAATAGAGTGAACACTAAGTTTGCAAAACCATCGACCTTGGGTAAGCAAATTGTACTTAATAATACGAACGAGTTGTAGTTAGGCGCCCCAATGCATTTAAAACGTAAAGAATTAAACCATCAAAATCTAAGCTTGCCTCCCAAGTTGATGAGAATATAGTTTTGTCAAAACCAGTCACTTCACTAATTCATTCCGATATGATGAATAACAATCCCCAGCTTAATGTTCGAAACTCTAAGATCAGGAATATAAGGAGAACATCTAGTCCATATAAGAAGCATCAAATGACTGACCACTCCCCTATGATACAAACTAATTGCAAAAGGACCAATGTTCAGAACAGGGAAATGGCTACATCCTCTTCTGATACTAAAAGATCTAATTCTGCTAGTAGTTACTTTAAGTGGATTCCTACTGTTAGATTATTTAAGTTCACAGGATCCAAACGGACTTACTCACCTAGATCTTGTCTTAAGTGGATGCCCACGGGGAAAATCTTCAAGAATGTTGGACTTAAATGGATTCCCATAAATGATACCCCTAGGCCTGAATGTAAGATATCCAAAGATGAGGATACTACTGTCGCTAACCCATCCATTTACAATACTACATGTGCTACTAGTGCAAATTTTCCTCAGTCTTTTTCAGGTACAATGCTCAATTCTATCATGAACATCACGACCGGCTTCCAACCTGACTTGAAGGCACATTATCAAGGAAAAGCCGCTTGTCAATGTTGATTTGCCCGCATCGTGACTTTTGATCGCTTCTCGCATAACTCGTAACTTACTAATTGTTAAAAAATAAAAAATAATAAATAAATAAATAAATAAATAAAAAGATTAAAAACAAATCAAAATTAATTTTTAAATTTAAATTTTTATACAAAATCAAAATTAAATTTTTATCCAAAATCTAATAAAAGATGTATCACTTGGTATCGATAACATCTACGGTCCTATAAATGTCATTCAATAATGAAACGGGTCCTTAGATGAAGCTCGAACAAAAGCTATACTCTATTTTAAAGGGGGTTGTATTTCAATCAATGTTCACTCACTCTTAATTCGTGACATTGATCGAGGGAAGAATCTTTCAACTTGTCTTTGCATGATTGATTAGATGTATGACATGTGCTCTCTCAAGTACTTTACTTTACCCGAATGACCTTCTGTATATATCATGTTTCATTATGTGCCTTGTGCTAGATGGTTTGTCCATGTTATGTATTCTATGATACTTGTCATATTCTTTACATGAATTCCACTTATCTACTATATCTGCATGCAATTTGTTAAGAACAAGGGCTGAAAGTGTCAATAGTATAAATTTATATGTGATAATAAGATAGGCAACGATTTGTCTCAATTAGGCCAAGTAGAAAGGCTAAATGTGTCAATCCGTGATACTTGTGATTAGTACTTAGGCTTTAGCGAATTTGTCACACTTGCAATTATTTCAAAATCTCTATCATATCTCTCTTTCTAACGTGCCTGCTTTTGAAGCGATTTGAGTGTGGTAGGTTTCTTTTAAAGTTTTGTTTTGAATCTTTCATGTCTATCTTCTAACTCTCCTATAATAACATCCCTCTAACTGATCATCTCATGGTAATTAATTCCATATCTAGGTTAGTTTGTGGTTTTGTTTAATGGTGGTGCTTGATTTAGAATTGGTTGTATTTAGGGTACCTTGAGCTGGAATTGATGGTGCATTTGTGTGTTTACATGGTCGTCCTTGTGTGTATTTTTGTAAGATATTTATGTGATTGTTGGGATGATGATATGTTTTTATGTATATGCTTGTGTTGTGGTTAATATTCGATCGTTGTAGTGGTTTTGGTCATGCCGGATGTTTCATATACTTGTGTGATAAGTGTCGTTTGGATGTGTCAACTCATGTTCTTGGTGGCGACTTGTCATATACTTTCTTGATGCGAGTTGTGTAAATATGTTGGACATTCTTGATAGCGACTTGTTATACAATAGGGTGTTCCTGGTAGATATTTATAATCGGGTTGCTTGCAAGTTTACTTATCCTCAGCTTAATTCTTGTCTTAACATGTTGTCTAAAGAGAAGTTGCTAAACCTCATAAAAGCTAACTTGTCTCTGGTTTTACGTGAAGCAATTTGTCTTGACAAATTGATTAAACCGACTTGCTATAACACTTTCATTAAAGCGACTTGTCTCATGAAATCCTGATTAAAGCGATTTGTCACTTTTGAACTATTAAAGCAATTTGTTTTTAACAAGAAGCAACTTGTCTCTAGAAAACCTTGTCAAAATGATTTGTTACTCTGAGAATTATTGAAGAAACTTAGCCTATTTTTTTGAGTAAATCAATCTGCTTTTAGTTAATCTGTCATGTTTGCTACTTATTGTGCTTATGTCATGAGGTTGCATTAAGGTTGATCAGCTAATCATGTCTAACCTAACATGCTCTCGAATACTGTTGTTGTATGTGTGATTCTACGAATTTCAATGGCGCACACAACCTCTTCCGAGAACCTTGCTACCTCTACTCTACCCACAGCCTACAGATTAGGAATTTCTTCCAGATGATAAATGGGTTGAGATAGCCAAAAGTAAATTTTTGTGGACGGATAGGACACAACCAAATCCAATCTTCAGATTGCAATTGATATCTCTAAAACACTCACTTTTTAGTGCATTGACCAAGCGATGCACGATCCCTCTATCTAACTACAAAATTCTGGAACATCTGTTACGGGACGAGATCTCAGCCACTTACTCTTGTAATCTTGATGATAAAGAGTATGAAATCACCTCAGATTCTCAGAAGGCCCTAGGAATCACTCCATGTGACCCTCAAAACAATCTGTCCCTCCACCTACCAAGAACTAATAGACTTTCTCAATGAGTTAGGTTATCAAGTTAACGTAACAAGGGCCTCAGATATCATCACCGCCAACATGTATCAACAATGGAGAGCCATTGCTACTATTCTCAACCTATGCTTAACCGTAAAACTTCGTGGCTCGATATAAAGTGAGGGCTCCCATTCTACAAATCTTGTGGGGATTATCAGGGTGAATGTTGATGTCACATAACGCATTTCGGAAGAATTTTCATTGTCTATGAACAAGTTCATCACCGACAGATAAAATGTTCTGAATCAAGCCAAAGGAAGGAAGGCCACAAACAAACTTGTAATTCCCAGTGTAAAGTTCTCGAAGCACATCATTCAGCTCTTACAACAGACACATCAGTTTAATCCAAGGAGTGAGTTAGTCCTCCATGAAGCAAGTGATGAATTTGTACTTGGTAACCTCAAATATGTTTGCAAAGGTGTTAATAAAGAGATCTTTGGTATGCCAATTCCTGATGCTCTTCTGACCGATAATATTAAGAAGGCTGATTACTTCAGAAAATACAAGAAAAGGGCATCCAAATCCAATGTTGACGACACTTCCGATCCCTCACAACCCAAGTCTACTAAGTCTGCTTCTCGCACTAAATCATCCTCGAAGACCTCATACTCCCTCCTTCCCAAGAAGAGACTTGATAAACCTCAATTAACAGACACTTCATCTCAAAAGCAGAAAAAGAGAAAGAGAGACGCTGGAAAGGGAAAAGATGAAGGATCCAAGGTTCCTGAGAGACAAATGAGTTTGATGGATGAAGATAATGCTGCACTACAACAAGGAATCCAACAGAGCCTGGATAGTCTAAACATGCCTCAAGAACAACCAAGAGGAGTCGTGTTACGAGAACATGTGTCCGCACCACGCCAAACAACTCCTCGTTGACAAGGTAAAGGCAAAGGAATTGTCAGAAGAAACTGCAAGCGTACCGGATGTTGTTAACCATCTCCACTCCGACTCCTAAAAAGACAAACCAATCCTTGCTCGAGAAAAGAAGAGTTGAATCATCCTCAGCTCAAGAACAAACTGGAGGGGAAAAGGATGTGTCTGACATACAAAAGGAAACCCTTGCTTCTAGTGACACTCAGGCAGAAAGTCAGGAAACAACACCTCCTACTGAAAAGGTTCTGGTGCTTGAGATAGAGTCTGTATGACATAATACAAAGGTTGGGGGAAATGAGCAGCTGGTAGGTTCACAGGAGACTCTTAAGCCAAGATCTGAGGATCTCGTGAGACTAGAAGAAGTAAACATATCTAGGGGTTCTCTCTCTTCACTTAAGAATCTTGAATCTGACTTTACTTATGACGACCAATTCTTAAAGGACGGACCATCAGACATTGAGTCTGACAAGCTAAATGATGAAAAAGAAGAAGTTGAGTCTATGTTCACAGTCACCATCCAGCAAGACACATCTACTATTCCTCCAATGTCAACACCCATTGTCACCACATCTGCTACAACTCCATCAATCACACCTTTACCCGCTCCTGCTCAAATAACTGCACCTCCACCAATAGAACCTGCCTCCATTCCACCACCAGTGGTCACTGTTAGTGACTCTGTCACACCACCTGCCTCACCACCTCCAACAAACAACTAAGCAATTGCTCGAAGAGGCCATGATACGCATTGCAGCTCTTGAGAAGCACCTGCCTATTTCTGTCAATATTCTTGATCGTCGTGTATCCAAGCTGGAGAGGTTCAATCTTGATAGTGAATTCATGAATGTCATTGTAGCAGAAGTTAAGGATACGGTATAATGGGCAATGAAGGCTCCTCTACATCAGAGGTTTAAAGATCTACCCACCTCTGATATGAGATATGTCCTCTCTGATAGGATGTTCGCCATGGGTGAACACAGAGACGAGGTCCACAAGAAACTATATGAGGCTCTCGAGGAATCGATCAAGCATGATGAACACTTGGAACTTTTGGAAGATATTCGTGAAAGGGAGGGAAAGAATAAAAGGAGGACTATGTCAGGGAATCATTTTCCAGATTACCTAATCAACCACCTCCTCCTCCCCTTCTAACCGTGGAGTGGGACATCTGAGTGGAGGTTCTTCTGGCACAACCGCAACTCAAAAGACAACACCTCCAACACCTCCACCAAAAACCTCAAATCAAACCAGTTCATCCAGTGATCAAGGTACTCACAAGACATCTACGGCTTGGACCACGGTTGATTCCAGGTTTACTCCCACATTCTCTACTATCCCAGAAGACCAGATGCTTAATGAAGAATGTTACGTTGCTCAAGAGTCAGAATCCGAAGACGATGACGCTTCCACCAAGCATATCCCCAAAGTTACTGAAGAAGAAGATTGGTTGGACGCGTATATTGAGGGTAAACGCATCAAAACGTCTAGAGATGCACCTTCAAAGGACATGACTTAAAGCTGGCTCACCAAAGATAAACCTCAAACTCCTGAACCTTCATGGTCCATTCCCGAGTCCGATTTGATAATCCCCACAAAATTGGGCTACAACCATTACTTCCAACTATGAAGCTCCAAAGAAAGACTCTTCTTCACTTTACAGGGGGATATGGGAAGCTTTATGAAGTGGTTTTGTGAGAAGAAGGGAATTTCATCAATCACTCCTAAAGATCTTGAAGGCCCAGTTTTTAAATCATCAAAGTCTTCCACTTTGATGCTAATCAGCTTCAATACCAGATGGAAGAATGCCATAAAATGTTGAATGATCAATTCAGTGAGCAGATCAGTCATTTTGATGTTAACAACCCTCTTCCTCTCGGAGGTAAACCGGGATAATTGACAATCCATTCAGAGTTCTTCTTCAACCATGACCTGGATTATCTATGTGCTCAAACTGCAGAAAGAAAACCAGCTTTATCTATTTCCAAGATGTTCTACATAGATCCAGGTCTTGAACAGTTGGTACCCGATCAATTCTGGGTTGACAAGGAAAAGGTGTATGACATTGCTGCCTCATACGGTATTTCTCATTGGTGGTTCAAGAAGAAGAAATTCTACATTGATAGACATGGTGCTGAAAAGAGACACAAAGCTGTTCGATCCAAGCTGTGTATTCTAAGTGTTGTCAGTGTAGAGATCTTCTCAATCTATGACTATGATTATCTGAAGAAGATTGTTCTTCGAAGAGCAGACTTGAAAGATCATGTTATAGAAGAAAACAACTTCAAACATTTGTTGCCAAGTGACTTTGAAGATCTCTATCTTCTGAACCTCCAAGGACATCTAGACCATCTACCTATTCGTGAGAAGAAGGCTCTCTCTGCAGCTTTCAATCTTTGGATCAAGGGCTTAGTCATTCGACAAAGAGTTGGTGATTTTCAACTAGGCGTGGAAAGCTACCAGACTCATGTCAATCTAACGAAACCACAATGGGAAGCCACAGAACATGAATTTTGTCACGACTATACAGTGATTGACACCCCTAGAGCAGTCCTCTTTACCGACAAATATGGGTCAAGAATGCTAATGAGGTTGTGCGAGCTATACAAGTTCAGTGATGGTACAGTCAAGATGGTTGAAGAATAATTGAACTCAAGGGTGAAGGAAATCAAACTTGACTTGAAGCCGTGGAACAAAACAAGATTCTGGTTTGAACAGGATTTGAAGAGGTGTGAAGAGTTCATAGCTGCGATCGGACGAAGACTTAAGACGAGAAAGATCTTCCGCAACCTTGAAAGTTTTGTGGGTGGTAGATTACGTGAAGGTCATTACAAGCTACTGCAAAGAACTTAATGAAGACATCTTCCTGTAGTGGTTTTGTTATGTATTAAGATCTATGTAATGTGGTGAATGTACTATGAACAATTATAACTATAATGTATATTGTAGTGATAGGTTATGGATTGTAGTTCCCCTTTAGTCTAAAAGGGAACTTAGGAGTAGTCCACATCAGATCAAATAAAACCGGACATATTTTTTCTCCAACAAGTTTTGTTTCTTACATATTTAAATCACCTGAGATCCAAAATCTCAAAGGATTTGAAATTTTTGATCGGGGGAGAAAATGTGATATAAATATGTAATCTGATAAAAGGTGACCAATTTGTCTCAAAGTGCATACTGCTCTCTAATATGTGCTAAACTCTTTTCGAATCTCGAAGCACATATTGAGGGGGAGCATCTTCAAAAGAGAATAAACTATCAAGGTACAAATATTTCTATGTGTCAACATAAAGTACCTTGATTGATTTTCTAAATGGTTTCTTAATGTCTTTTGTGATCGTGGTTGCGCTTCAAAAGAACTCTTTCCTCTATGTGTTAAATGATTTCAACCAACGCACATTTTGAGGGGGAGAATTTACCAAAAAATCAAATGGCTTTTCCTAAGGAAATTGTGATCAAGAAAAGATTTCAAAGAACTCTTGCCTCGATGTGCTAAACAATTAAATCATGTGCACATGTTGAGGGGGAGCATTTCTAAATGATCAAAACAATTATGGTACAAAATGCTTTGATTTAATATCATAAGTACCTTGATTGAATTTCCAAATGATTTTTCAATTGGTTTCAAGGAAGGAAGAACAATACCAAAAGACCGAACAATTTTACTTTATGCATGGAGATATAAGGATGGTGAGGTTAGGTATTAGTTCTCACGATCCGCCAGAACCGGAGGGATCTACCCAGGGACAATCCACTAGATAGTGTAGAGTCCTTAGGTATATTGAAAAAAGGAGAAAAGTGAGAATAAGGGAAGAGTGCCACTGAGATAGAGCTAGAACTGGAATAAACCCAACAAGGTTCTAGTAATGAAGTCTCGGTAAGCACTGAAGGGGTTGAAGAATGAAAAAGAAATAAATGTGAAAAGGGTGAAAAGAAATAGCCCTCCAACAATTCAACCTTAGGGCAGAAACCGGGTTCAATACATATGATACTGGTGGTTACTAAGGTAACACTGGTATTTAAGACAAGAAGTCATGGACCCAGTGAGGCACTGCACTAAACTTCCCAAGCTACTCAATTTCCTCTTAAAAGGACTTGTTTCATTCTCACGGGGAACCTACATAATCTATCGACTTTCTATTAGAGATAGGTGATATTGAAGAAGGAGACCCTCTCCCTAGTCTCCGGAATAGGAACCAAATGTGCACAATTAAGTCTAGAGCCAAGAGATCATCTACAATATCTCATTAGGACACAAAATTAATGAAGACTTGCTGTTTCACACAATGTGGAAAGTAAGTATATATTGAGAGTCCTACGCTTATCCTCTTGTGGTATTGCCAAGACTAGATTGTGATATCTGGACTTTATCTATGGGGCGATTCATTAGTGATTCAAACCTAGTCCAGGAAAATGGATTGACGGATACCTTTGAAAAACCGGTCGTTGTGCTCAAAAACTCTTTTCTCTTGCACTTCGACTGTGTATTATGTTTTCAAAATAAAAGGGTATTTATGATTGAAAATTGATTTCTTCTTTTAAACCTTCGTCGTATTGCAAAACTCTTTATCTTAAGCAATACGCAATTGTTTTCAAATCATTTTCTATCAATCATTAAATCTCAATTTGCTGGTTCATTCACTTTGTGTTGTCTTCTTTGAGATGTTCCGGTTTGAGAACGGCTAGAACAAATTTAAACCCTGTCAATGATATTCTTCGAATTATACCCGATCACGTAGAACTTGTAATCGATCAACGGAAACCGTGCGTGGTACCTCAATTCAACGAAAGTGATCTAAGACACTTTTATGTGATTTATTGCTAACAGTTGTTTGCAGGTACATTTAGACGGTTGCAGCTGATCAGAATTGAGAAGTCAATCCAAAGCCGCATGCTCACAACATCCACACTTAATTAAATAAATCATGACAAGTGCTTATCTACATAACCTGGCTCTGATAGCTGCTAATATCATGAACCAGTAATGCTTCCGCTACTTTGACGAAAAGATGTCATTATCCAGAAAGTGTGAGCATGTCGGTCAAAAAGTCACAACATCACATGATGGCAACATAATAAAGGGTGATCCAGAGATTTACTGTGGCTGATGATCTCGAAGAAAGCTCGAAGATCATCAAAGATGTGGATCAGTTAAAGGCCTCCACTAAAAGTACAAAACTATGCGGACTTTGTAGAATCGCTACTAAAGTACAAAGATTACAGAACTTGAAGAATTGAAGTCTACAAGCTCAGAACTAAAGAAAAAGATAAAACACTAGGATTCAAAATGTATTTCATGGGGTGACCTCCCTTAGGGGGAGATTGTTAGGAATTGGAAATTCCATGTAAAAGTGTCGGTCATCCCAATAATGGTCTAGCATATGTTAGCTCGTAGTCTTGTCGTTTTTTACGTTATTTAGTAGTTAATTAGTTAGTCAGTAGCGTAGAATAGTTTAGAGTAACACTGTGGAGGAAGGATGGGTCTTTACCCACTGTATACCTGATCCACAGGTCGTCAGGAGGTCATTTAGTTTGTAAATATAAATACCCTTCCCTCTAAGGGAAGGGTGGTGCTTTTCTCATAATCTAACCTTACATTTGTTTGTTTATCTCTCTAGAAAACACCCTCTCTACTCTCTTCATCTATCTAATGGCTCACTTGTTTAATCACAATCCTAGACCACCCGAATCATCTAAACAACATAAATATAAGATCCTAACATATAGTGAACACACCAATCGATCATTGTAATCTTTTCATAAAGAATTGATTACTATGATTGTTTTACTGATGAATGTCTTGATTCCATTCACCTTGGTCGGCGAATCACCGTCCAATCCCGTAAGGATGCTTGGCATTACAATGAACAAGTTCAAGTAATGACCCACATATTCAGGACTCGATTCTTGAAAGGAATGTCCTTAGCAGGATTTCCATCACTTACAAGTTCGAACTTCGAGAGTTAACAAAGATAGTGAAAACACACCTCTAATTCTAGCAAAGGTCTACACTAAACCGGAGGCCCTCAAGAAGGCTAACACGATGTATCGAAGTACATCTACAGTCAGTGAGTCGCCGAGGTACACCAAGCATCACCTCACGATGTAGACCGTTTGAGACAACAGCTAACCCACAAGGAGTTACCGGTGACTGGTGTCGGGTCGCTTGATGTCGCACTGGCAGAGTTTCCATTAAATCACTGAGGATCGCAGTGAACCCTCTCATAAATGTTCTCGACAGATTGCTAAGATCTGTGTAGGACTCTAGAATTATATCACTTTCTGCCTTAATGTTGAATGACAAGTAATGAAATGTCAAGTGTTCCTAAGAGATCTTTTGATGAATCTCGTGGCTTTAGACTCAATAGTGTGCTTTGGTTTTCCTGAGCGGAGACTAGGGAGAGGGTCTCCTTCTTCAATATCAACAATCTCTAGGAAAAAGCCAGTTTACTAGGGTTCCCTGTGAGAATGAAACAATCTTCTGTTGAGAGAAACTTGAGTGGTTAAGAAGGTTTAGTGCATGCCATGGGTCCATGAAGACCTTAATCTTCAATACCGGTCATCTTGTGATAGCAAGAGCATATGAATTGAACCCTGGTTCCGCCCTAAGTTGAATAGTTTGGAGGGCTATTTCTTTTCACCCTTTTATTTATTTTTCTTTTTAATTCTTCAACTCCTTCTTTTCCCGATTCTCATTTTCTCCTTTTATAATCATACCTAAGGACTTCTAAATACTAACTATTGGTGGTGTCTTTGGGTAGATCCCTCCGCTCAAGCGGATCATAGGGACAATTATTCCTAACTTTAGTCTCCTTATAACTCCATGACTAACCTATGTTGCCATAAAACCATTTTCTTGAAAATCTCTCAACGTGTTTATGAGTGAAACATTTTGTAACACTTCGAGAGTTTTATATTTTCAGAAATGCTCCCCCTTCACATGTGCTCAAGTGTTTTTATATAAATCTGCACAGTGAGGGTAGAGCTCGCACTTTTGAATTGATCGAATCAAGATAGACAATTCCCCGCGACACACGATTACGTTGTATAGTTAAAGAGTTGCATTGTCAGCTTTTAGGTGACAACTAGCTCTAATAACTACCTTGAAGGTGTGGACAAACCTCGAAAGGTTGTCATACCCGTCAAAGTTCTTGTCTATCAGGAGTTTCTCGAGAAGGTACAATCTACTCGAATAAGTCTTGGGAGACAAATCTTTTCGATGTATGACAGTTCAGATCTCGTCAATTCATAAGTTAAAGTCTTAACACACGAGCATTCATTCGCAATTCAACATATTTGTATCACATACTTTTTTCCCCTCAAAATGACATATAAATGTTATTTTTGATGAAATTTTGATATCGAATATGACCATTTCGAAGTTTGTTGGAAGATTTCCACGAAGAACATTTTGTGAACAAATATTTTTAGCAAATACTCCCCCTCAACAAGTAATATTACCTTTGAGGTTTTGAAAAACATAAGGGGAAGTACTTGTTCTTTTGAGCAAAATTTTGAAAAAGTGAAAGTTTGATAAGTTTTACTCAAAAGTAAGATGCTTTCGCTCTTTTTATAAGATTGTGGCACTAATGCGTACCATAGGGTCCTTTCATTACAAGCTGGTGGGTTGTAAGTTATATGTGCACAAGCCATAGTCAATATACAGATCATATAATCCAAATGTCAATTAAGAAATAGTTTAAGGAGTACCAACAATTCTTCAATAAGACAGGAGTTCGCTTGACGTTGATAACCGTAGAGAGGAAACTCTGTCTTCCACCACAAAGCTTTCAAGGTTCCGCATCGATCCTCGATGAAATAGCCTTTCATCTATCCTTGTGGTTAACTTCCTAGCATCCCTCCTTTCCTTAGAATTCCAACGCTTATTTGACCCAATTCCTTACTGTATGTCCTTCAACCGATATGCTAACCCATCACGAAGTGACTTCAGCGTGTGATCGCAAAACTTGTGAATCTCGTTGTACACCATGAAACAGTTGTGGTGAAGTTCACTGCGGTAGACAACTCCAAACTTCGGTTTCTTCACAATGGTGTACTGAGAGAGTTGGTTTATGTCGGGAAAGTGTAGCAACGGTTTTGTGAGGTTGACTTGTTTCTGGTAAGATTCCACAGCAAGTTGAAGATCTTCAACACGTTCCTGGATCACTTTGCTTCTAATGAATATCAACAAGGCTGTAATGAATTGGAGCTGAATAATGGTTGAGAATTGTCTCATCCGACCTTGTACCTTAGAAGGATACATGTCCTCGATGTCGTTGAGTGACAATCTCAGAAAATCAACCTCAGTGAAATCATATTCTTGGCGTTTGACGGTGATTTTCTTCATGAATGAGTAATCCCATTCAAGAGCCGGAGACATTCATTATAGCAATGATCCTTTTATCACTAAACACTTCCTTGTTCGACTTTAGAACTTGGCGCTTCTAGTACGTGACTTTTCCTTGGCGTCAATGGTGAATACCATATTGAGCATCGATGTCATAATACACCACTTTGTCAACGAATATCCTGGTGGCTTCTTCTTCGATGGCTGCATTGTTGGAGTAGACCGCCGATGTTGAAGGATAGAGATGTAGCGTATTTCTTGGCAGACTTCACTACCGTGGTTGCGAAATTCTAGGTCGTTGTTGAAGAAGTATTGGTAGGGAATCTGGGTTGATCCGGTCGACCAATGGTTGGTAGTGGCTTGGTCTAGTCGTAGTATGGAGTCTTATCTCGCCTTGTAAAGTCAATGTTTGATTCAAGGTTGAGCCAATCAATGTTGTTGGACATAGCTCGTGCGATGTTGTCGAGATGATATTCGACTTCAATGGCACTATCGAGCTGCCTTTTAGCAGTTGAAACGCATCGTTCTTGATTCGGCTTAACTCCCCTTTCGTCAACTTCTTCATTTTGAACTTATCCTGGATGATCTTAACATGCTCCATAGTACGACTATCTACCGGTTCTTAATTGACCTGGATGATGATCTGGTTGTAGTATCTTTAGATGGTGGTGGTGATGAATGAGAGGATGACTCAGTCGTGGATGGGTCTTGAGGTGGCTCAGAAGAAAGTTCAAGATTGTGTTCAGGATTGTCTTGAATGAAACTATCAACTTCAATTCGAATTCTTTCATCCTCATCAGCTTTAGCTCGAGCTTCTTCTTTAGCCTTTTCCTTAGCGGCTTTCTCCACATCTTTATTTGTTATTTTCTTAGTCTTTTCTTGTTTTTTTTCTTCAAAATCGAATGGAACCTCATACTCTTGCTGTTGTTGCTCTGTAGTTTCCTTAGAGGTGGCACCAGTTAACTTATCGGGTTGATTAACCACATCAAGAACTGGTGTAATGAGAGCTCCACCACTGGAACCTCCAGGGCCTCTGGTTTGTTGAAGGTTGAATTCTGAAGCAGTATGCTGTATCCTCAGATGCTTAAGAGTTTTGTGGTATTGTTTTTGATCATCCTTTGGTTCCGTGTCTTCATTAGAGCTAAAATATTATTCTTCAGCAACTGGTCTCTTCCCTTTGTCTGTTTTAGGACTTGGTGGTTTGTCTTCCGACATTGGTCAGGATGTTTCCTCTGTGACAGTTTTTGAGTGATAAACCACCTCTTCAGACTCAGTATCTTCAGAATACTCATCCTTTAGAGTAAATTCTGGGTAACATTCGTGGACTGATAAAGTTAAGTAATTACATAGGATTATAGATCTATGTCTTGTGGTCAAGCGGGTGGCTCGTGCCGTAACTCATCCCGATGAATAAATTAGAGC
Source organism: Chrysanthemum makinoi (assembly GCA_910596185.1). NCBI lineage: Eukaryota > Viridiplantae > Streptophyta > Magnoliopsida > Asterales > Asteraceae > Chrysanthemum > Chrysanthemum makinoi. The sequence continues at coordinate 5,522,616 of OU343216.1, read as the reverse complement.
CATAACGGCAAAACGTGTCCAAATCTGAGTAACAGATTTCAAACGGGTAAAACTCATAAAACTTGCATATAACCAACTGCTGGTCAAAGAATAAAAGTTGTAGCTAAAACTCTAACTTGAACGTGTCCACTAGCCGTGCGTTAAACGGAGTTTCAGAACTCGACTTATGACTAAAAGCGTGAGACAGTTTGCTGCTGATTGAAATAACTAGTACATCCAAGGGTAAATCGGTAATTTCACATTAGTTAAATAAATTATGAGGCAGTAGGGCCCACTAATATGTTAAGTACTATTAATTACCTTTCCGAGGACATAAAAAGCGAGTCGTGATCATTTACGGTTTAGAAGTAACGGGTAGATTTAGACGGGGAAAACTTAAATAAACGAAACGTTAACACTTATATGACTTCACAAATGTTAAGTATCCAAGCATAATTGATGTAATAACTATATAAGGCATGTTTATACATTCACATCGTTATTTTAGAACCTAAGACACAACACATATTCTAGGTTGCGCGTAGAGGTTTCTCGGCTTATCCATCGATTCGTTATACATTGGATATCACATTTATTAAGGTGAGTTCTTAGCCCCGTTTTTATACACGTTTGAAACTATTAGGGGAGATACATGCTCAACTACTTGCTTTTATTTTTACAAATACTCAAAACATTATACTTGATTGCATAATACTTGATAGCATTTATACTTGATTGCATTATACTTGAATATACTTGATTGTGTTATACTAAACTTGAAAGTCTCCCAACATACACGGAGCAGTCTAATTCGAAAGTCTCCCAACATACACGAAGCAGTCTAATTCGAAAGTCTCCCACCATAAACAGAGCAGTCTAATTGAAAGTCTCCCAACATAAACGGAGCAGTTCTCGATCGAAAGTCTCCCAATATAAACGGAGCAGTCCAATTTGAAAGTCTCCCTTATCAACGGAGCAACACTAAGTGCAATAATGTGAACTATTATGTCTGTATGTGTGCTTAACTATAAAATGTACTATTTTTAGCAGTGGGTTGTAAACACACAGGTTCCAAGTTTTGTATGGGCAGAACTTGGAACTGAGTGGATTTACAATGCCTTTGCTGTGTGATAATTCTTTAAAGGCTTTTCAACTTATTCAAAACAAACTCTATGAACTCACCAACTATTGTGTTGACACTTTTTAGCATGTTTATCTCAGGTCATAAGGCGATAGCTATAGTTTGAAGCATAGAGTCGCACGACATATTTTGGAGACTTACGCTTTTATCATTTACCATTCGAAACATTTTGTAAACATTTATGTATCATACTTTGGGACCTCATTGTTTGTAACTCTGATTTCATTAATCGAATGGTAACTTTTCAAAACGTCTCATTTAGAGGTCATTTTCTATAACTTGTACTTTGTATTATGAAGTAGCACCCCAGTGACATAATCTTCCGCTGCAATATTTTCGGGGTGTTACATGTACCATCGGTTTTGTCCACTTTGCCGTGACATGTTAGTAATGACGAGTCACCCTTAACCTTTGTCGTGTCTACCCGTATTGCCTTCAAAATATGTTTAGCCCTTAACTCTAGTGGTGGAGATTTGTGTAATCGCCAAGCTTATGATAGAATACATGCTATGACTGTGCGATTGAGTGATCACCCCAAAATTGACACTTAGAATAGTTGAGAGATTTGAGTGTTTCGTTCCCATTTTGTGAGGTGTTCGACTTTGTTTTATTCTAGCATAAGAGATTTGTAAACTTATATTTTACAGGGATTGGGAGATATCTTTTTAGGAATCTATCTAATAAGGTCTACTTGAGGGCAAGTAGAGTTCAAGTGGGGGATATTTGATAACATCAAATTATCCTGAATATTAAGTGTCAATTTCCCCCGATAATGCTTGCAATTTATATCATTTATAAGGATTTACGCTTGTTTTCCATTATATTCCACTTTCAGGTAAATTACGAGCATTGGAGTTAAAGAGACGCGGATTTGGAGAAGTTTAGTAAAGATCCATCATAGTATGCTCACTTTGAAGAAGTAACGGCGTAACTCATCTCTCACATTACGCCGTAACTAAAGCGTGACTCAGAAAGCCAACCTATCAGAAGATTACTGCGTAATGCTCCCAAAAGATTACGACGTAACTATATTAGGTCAAATGAGGATCCGCGTCGCTGATAACTACGCCGTAACTCGTGCATAAACTACGGCGTAACCAAGAATTATTTAAAATACGGCGTAACCACTTCTAAAGTTACTCGTAACCAGCAGATCTAGTGCAATTTACAAAGAAATAGATGATTACGGCGTAACTATTTTATTAGTTACACCGTAACCCAGATCTGGCCTTTAAATACCCTATGATTTCCAGCATTTCAAAGCATCCCATTTCACACACCACAACCAAAGAACGTGGGAAGAAGCCAAAGACAGGTCTAGAGAAGCATACGGAGCCATCTCCAAGGAAGAAATCACTCCCCTGTGATAAGCATTAGCATTTTATCTTTTTTTTACTTTCGATTCATGTATTTCGTAACACTAAATATTGAATTGATTTGTATGGTTAATATGAGCGGCTAAGCACCTCTTGGTGCTGGCCTAGTTATGATTCCTTAATTGTTTTGTTTTCATTTACATTACTTCTGTATAATTATTTCTAAGTGTATGCATGCATAGTTTATTGGTAGCTACCCTTGTTTCGGTAGTTTTGAATGGCGGTAGAGGCTAGTTGCTTAGGAGATATGACCAACTGACCCTAAGTAAGTAGACTGAGACGGGAAGGGTAAGATATGACCAACTGAGGACCCTTTCTACTTGTGCGATTTAACCAACTGATCACCTACGGTTTGGATGAACTTAAGATTTAGGGGGTGAGTGTTTAAGTTGCTAACGCTCGGGACACCTAGACTTAGTATTAATCCAACACATATAGCTCTTGGGACGACCTCGGGTTTACCGAATACTACACTACACACGACCGGGTACATTGCTCATTAGTGCATCAGGGTAGACCATAGGTATAATGAGACAATATAAATATTAAAACTTGGTCAGTAAAACCTGCATCACTAGTTTAAGCAACCTATTACATATTAAATACAAACACTTGAAATATGAGTTAGGAGTGATTCCAACAATCTCCCCCTAAGTGTTGGTAATTAATAAATGATGACTCCAGCAATCTTGGATAAGTTGTTGGTGATGATGTAATAGTAGTTGCTTTGACGTCTTCTGACATTCCTCTTTATTGTGAGAAGAAGTGCCTTGATTCCAATAATCTCCCCAGTGTGAAGATCTTGTTTCTTTAAAAGTTTTCAGCTTTGTCGTCTTTGTTATCGTTGTTCTTTGTTCTTTATTCTGGTGTGGAAATGGTGATATTATGTTGTTGTTCTCAGCATCAGGTCTGCTTCGTTGCTCCAGCGTCTCCACGTCTTTCTCCAACATGCTCACACGCTCTTTGACGTTGGATTTCAATTTTGATTTAGTTCTCTTACTCTTTAAACTTTGTAGATTCTTTGATTGAAGAAGAATCATTCAGACTTTGTGTTGCCTTTGATTATGAGAGAATGATAACCCTCAGATTGTACATGTTTTCAGTAGCGTTATGAGTGCTTTTGTATATGTTATTTGGTTATATTTGTATGATTTCAGTGCTTAATCGCATCAAAAGATGTTTGTCTAGTGTTTATAACCAAGTGCAGGGAAACGATAGGAAAAGTAAAAGAATGTTCAACAAATGGAAGATTCACGTTTCAGTGAAGCATGTCAACCACAAATCAGTATTTCAAGTACCATAGAATACCAAGATGATTGAAGAACCAAGCTCTACAATTCAGAATAAAGTAAAGGTCGATTTTTCAGAATCAGGAAGACCAACCGAATCGGTTGCAACTGCAATCGGATCGGCTGGGTGGAAAGCAAGAATTGACCAGGACGCTAGTCCAACCGTTCGGTTGCCACCCGCAACCGATACGGTTGGAACACTTGTAGAAGACCAACCGGATTGGTTGGTCATGTGACCGATCCAGTTGGAGAGCCTGTTTCTGCCAAATCTTCATCACTAAGTTTCCCCTTTGTATCCAAACGATTCCAGATCCTTCCCTTGGTGTATTCTAGTCCCTTCCTAACTCCTTGGAGGCCAAGTTCAGCAATTAATACCCTAGGCCTTAGAACTAGTATAAATAGAGACCTCTTGTGAGCATATGAGACACAAACTTCAATACAACTCTCTCTACTCATCAAACAAAGCTCTTAAGCTCTCAAATTTGTCCTTAGAAGTCCAGGAAAGTTTGGAGTTCCAGAAGTACCACATTTTGAGCCCAAAACCCCAAGGATTCGATCCTAATACTTTGGGAATCATTACTTCACCATTTGTAATCTTATTCCAAGCATTGTAAGACTCTCAATCATGTTTTCTAATGTTCAAAGTTCTGAGTTTATGTTTATGTTTGCTATGAGTAGCTAGTTTCTTTATACTCTTGCTTAAATGATGTTGATTATCATATGATTAGTTAGTGATTGTGTTAACATGTTTTAATTCAATTTCAAGTTGATTCTAAGATCCAATTGTGCTAAAGTTTCATAGTGACATTTGTTAATCAATTTTGACTAGTTGATAGTAATCGTAGAGGTCGAAAGAACTTATTATTATTCAACTAGTTATAATCATTTTGTCTATGGATGATTGTTTTTACCCATTATTCTTGATTAAACAAAGGAACTAAGGTGTGGTTGTAATAAGAACGCTTTTTGATTATCAAGTTTGATTGATTGGAAACATCTAAAAGGTCGTAAGATTAGTTGTTGACAATCAATTGTAACCTTTTGTCTATAATCGGTTACCTTTTGTATCGACCATTTCTTAAGCAATTTGATAAAGCAAATGGATGTTTTTGTGTTTAAGTTTGTGAAAATAAACTTATGAAACTTGAGTTGATCTTGAATTGATTGGTTAAACTTAATGCTTGTTTTTATGAACTAAAATCTTGACGAAGGTTTAACTTATAAGAACAATAGATTAGTACACCAACTAATTATCATAACCAACATGTTAAAGAGGTTAACACAATCATACTAATCAAAGATAAGAAACCAGTTTAAGCAAGTGTAGTTTATAATCATCTGAATTTCATTATATCTATTTCCGTTGTTATATGCGTTTGGATTGCCTTAGTTGATTTAAACTTATTAATCAGATTCACTCAAATCCCTGCGAACGATCCCGACTTACCTTCATAATCTTGCTATAACGGACGAGTGCATTTGCTCGTATGTGTTATTGGTAAAATTAGTAAATCGTGTTTTATAAATTTAAAACTTGTACACAACAAGCACATCAGAGAACTTCTTTTGTGATGTAGTTGGTATGAGCATGTGGAGAATCTGCACGATCTCTTCCTCCCGCAAGCATCCATTAGCAGCAGCTTCTCAGGTACAGTGTTAGGAATTGGAAATTCCATGTGAAAGTTTCGGTCACCCCAATAATGGTCTAGCATATGTTAGCTCGTAGACTTGTCATTTTTTATGTTATTTAATAGTTAATTAGTTTGTCAATAGCATAGAATAGTTTAGAGTAACACCGTGGAGGAAGGACGGGTCTTTACCCATTGTATGCCTGATCCATAGCCCGAAGGAGGGCGTAATACTATGTATAAATAGCCCTCTCCCCACAAGGGAGAGGGTTGAATGTTCATTGAGTAATCTAACACTCCATTTGTTTTATCTCTCTAGAACACTCCACTTTCGCTCTCTCTAAAACCATATATTCATACGCCCCATAGTTGTTGTGTTTGATGTGTTTGTGAAATCCAATAACTAACAATTGGTATCAAGAGCCATCGTTTGCTCATCTCTCTTACATGTTCTTGGATTTCTAGTGGTTTTATATGGTTTTTGGGTTTGAAAACGTTTAGTGGTATTTGCATCATTTGGACCGTTTCTAGTGTTAAAGTTTGGATTTTTATTGTACTTTTGTGTTTAGAATCATTATAAGTACTTAGGTTTTGATTTGGAAGGCTTGAATCAGTGTGGTTTGGTTGTTTTTGGATTGAAAAGTGTTGTTTTTGAATATTTCATACTAGCGACTTGTGTCTCGGACTAGATTTCTTCGTAGCGACTTGTCTCTATGTTTTTAGCGACTTGTCTGTGTTGTGTGAAGCGACTTGTGCACTAAGCGATTTGTCTCTTGAGACAAAATGACAAAAAGGACAAAGTAGTGGTCGTACTGTTTTGTCTAGCAAGTTGTCCCTAGCGACTTGTCCACCTAGCGAGTTGTTACTCTAGCAACTTCTGTGTCTAGCGATTTGTCACTAGCGACTTGAGCATCTAGCGAGTTGTCGATCTAGAAACTTCTGTGTCTAGCTACTTGTCACTAGCAATTTGTACTCATAGTGATTTGTGCCTCACAAGCAATGTCTCTCTAACGACTTGTATACCTAGCGACTTGTGTGAGAAGCGATTTGTCTTCAAGGTCTTTAGCGACTTGGTGAATTAATGCAAGCGACTTGTGTCTAATATCCATCAACACAATGTCTTACACCACTGACCTCTTAATCTCCAATGTGCTCAAACTCTATGATACTTCACAGAACAAAGAAAGTGTTTGCTACTCAGAAAGTTTAATCATGATTGATTCAAAGAAATTATGATCAAAACACTTCACATTCTGAGTCAAATAAGAAAGAACCACACTTGCTAATGATTCACAATGCAAAGCAAATTGAATGCAGCATTGAGCCCTATCGCCTACTTCATCTGCACCTCATACAAATTTGTTATCCACAACGGGATCGAACATGTAGTGCTCTTCCCGCCGGACTTACCTACATTGACGAGAACCATGCTGCTGAACTTGGAACATTTTAAGCTTCAACTTACCAAAAGGAAGGTATTAAAGGATGATTCCAATGCTGCACTTCAGGTAATCCACAACCAATTTCAGCCGTACATCAATGGGAAATATTCCACTGACTTCGATCAACACGTGACTGGAATTTCTTTCAAGAAACATACTGGAATGGAAATTCATGAGTTCATCAATACATTTATCCAACTTATGGATAATGTGGAAATGTACATTAAGGAAGCTGCTCAAGAGGATGATAACATGAATGAGTATCAAGTGCAATTAAGTGAAAGTTGTGATAAGTCGGGTAATGTTTCAGTTGAAAGGTTGGGTGATGCTGAATGCTGAATATTAGACATAACAAAGAAGGATGAAATCAGCTGCTCAGTATCTCCTATCACACAAGATGTAGATGCACATATCAGACCGGCATTTGAACATGGGTCATTTGATAAGGTATCCTTAACTGTTCAACATAATGCATCTACTAATGTATCTAAAAAAACTGATCTTAAGGCTGAATATGATTCGGATAACTGTTCCTTGGTTGAGACTGAGTCTAGAATTTTTAAAACAAATGAAATGGTTGAAAAAGGGGTTTTTGATGAACTATCAAACAAATACTCAATCCTTGAAAAACATTGTATTTCCTTAGAAAGTGCAATACAACAAAAAGAAGAAAGTTTTCTTGCTACAAAACCTTGCTTAAATCCGAATTCCCGAATTTCGAGAATTTTTGAAATTAACAGTTAAAACCCATTCGGACAAAGACTCAACCATTTGTAATCTGAAAATACAACTCTCAGATCTGCATAAGAAAAGGAATATAGGGATGAACAATCTTAACTGTGAGGTTAGTGATGCGATTAAATCTAGGAATGATGAATTGGGTAAGCAAATTGTACTTAATAATACAGAACGAGTTGTAGTTAGGCAGCCCAATGCATTTAAAACAGAAAGAATTAAACCATCAAAATCTAAGCTTGCCTCCCAAGTTGATGAGAATATAGTTTTGTCAAAACCAGTCACTTCACTAATTCATTCCGATATGATGAATAACAATCCCCAGCTTAATGTTCGAAACTATAAGATCAGGAATATAAGGAGAACATCTAGTCCATATAAGAAGCATCAAATGACTGACCACTCCCCTATGATACAAACTAATTGCAAAAGGACCAATGTTCAGAACAGGGAAATGGCTACATCTTCTTCTAATACTAAAAGATCTAATTCTGCTAGTAGTTACTTTAAGTGGATTCCTACTGTTAGATTATTTAAGTTCACAGGATCCAAACGGACTTACTTACCTAGATCTTGTCTTAAGTGGATGCCCACGGGGAAAATCTTCAAGAATGTTGGACTTAAAGGGATTCCCATAAATGATACCCCTAGGCCTGAATGTAAGATATCCAAAGATGAGGATACTACTGTCACTAACCCATCCATTTACAATACTACATGTACTACTAGTGCAAATTTTCCTCAGTCTTTTTCAGGTACAATGCTCAATTCTATCATGAACATCATGACCTAGTTTCCAACTGACTTGAAGGCACATTATCAAGGAAAAGCTGCTTGTCAATGTTGATTTGCACATACTGTGACTTCTGATCGTTTCTGCTCAGAACTCGTAACTTACTAATTGTTAAAAAAATAAAAATAAATAAATAAATAAATAAAAGATTAAAAAAAACATATCAAAATTAAATTTTTTTAAAATTTAAGTTTTTATAGAAAATCAAAATTAAATTTTTATCCAATATCTAATAAAAGATGTATCTCTTCGTATCGATAACATCTACGGAACTATAAATGTCATTCAATAATGACACGGGTCCTTAGATGAAGCTCGAAAAAAAGCTATACTCTATTTTAAAGGGGGTTGTATTTCAATCAATGTTCACTCACTCTGAATTCGTGACATTGATTGAGGGGGAGAATCTTTCAACTTGTCTTTGCATGATTGATTAGATGTATGACATGTGCTCTCTGTTACTTTACTTTACCTGGAATGACCTTCTCTGTGCTATATCATGTTTCATTATGTGCCTTGTGCTAGATGGTTTGTCCATGTTATGTATTCTATGATACTTGTCATATTCTTTACATGAATTCCACTTATCTACTATATATGCATGCAATTTGTTAAGAACAAGGGCTGAAAGTGTCAATAGTAAAAATTTATGTGTGATACTAAGATAGGCAGCGATTTGTCTCAATTAGGCCAGGTAGAAGGACTAAATGTGTCAATCCGTGATACTTGTGATTAGTACTTAGGCTTTAGCGACTTGTCACACTTGCAATTATTTCAAAATCTCTATCATCTCTCTCTCTCTCTAACGTGGCCTATTTTGAAGCGATTTGAGTGTGGTAGGTTTCTTTTAAAGTTTTGTTTTGAATCTTTCATGTCTATCGCCTTCTCTAACTCTCCTCTATTAACAAATCCCTCTGACTGATTCATCTGCGACAATTAATTCCATATCTAGGTTAGTTTGTGGTTTTGTTTAATGGTGGTGCTTGATTTAGAATTGGTTGTATTTAGGGTACCTTGAGCTGGAATTGATGGTGCATTTGTGTGTTTACATGGTCGTCCTTGTGTGTATTTTTGTAAGATTTTTATGTGATTGTTGGGATGATGATATGTGTTTATGTATATGCTTGTGTCGTGGTTAATATTCGATCATTGTAATGTTTTTGGTCATGCCGGATGTTTAATATACTTGTGTGTTAAGTGTCGTTTGGATGTGTCAACTCATGTTCTTGGTGGTGACTTGTCATATACTTTCTTGATGGCGAGTTATAAATATGTTGGACATTCTTGATAGCGACTTGTTATACAATAGGGTGTTCCTGGTAGATATTTATAATCGGTTGCTTGCAAGCGACTTATCCTTGGTTTTTCTCATAGCGACTTGTCTTAACATGTTGTCTAAAGAGAAGTTGCTATAACCTTTCATAAAAGCGACTTGTCTCTTGTTTTACGTGAAGCAATTTGTCTTGACAAATTGATTAAAGTGACTTGCTATAACACTTTCATTAAAGCGACTTGTCTCATGATATCCTGATTAAAGCGATTTGTCACTTTTTAACTATTAAAGCAATTTGTTTTTAACAAGAAGCAACTTGTCTCTAGAAAACCTTGTCAAAATGATTTGTTACTCTGAGAATTATTGAAGCAACTTAGCCTATTTTTTTGAGTAAATCAATCTGCTTTTAGTTAATCTGTCATGTTTGCTACTTATTGTGCTTATGTCATGAGGTTGCATTAAGGTTGATCAGCTAATCATGTCTAACCTAACATGCTCTCGAATACTGTTGTTGTATGTGTGATTCTATAGAATTTCAATGGCAGACACAACCTCTTCCGAGAACCTTGCTACCTCTACTCTACCCACAGTTCTTACAGACAAGGAATTTCTTCCAGATGATAAATGGGTTGAGATAGCCAAAAGTAACTGTTTTGTGGACGTGGATAGGACACAACCAAATCCAATCTTCAGTATTGCAATTGATATTCTGAAAAACACTAACTTTTTTAGTGCATTAACCAAGCGATGCATGATCCCTTCTATCTAACTACAACAATTCTGGAACACTGTTACATGGGACGAGATCACAGCCACTTACTCTTGTAATCTTGATGATAAAGAGTATGAAATCACCTCTGAGATTCTCAGTAAGGCCCTAGGAATCACTCCATGTGACCCTGCAAAACAATTTGTCCCTCCACCTACTGCTGAAGATCTATTAGACTTTCTCAATGAGTTAGGTTATCAAGTTAACGTAACAAGGGCCTCAGATATCATCACCGCCAACATGTATCAACAATGGAGAGCCATTGCTACTATTATCAACCTATGCTTAACTGGTAAAACTTCAGGGTTCGATAAAGTGAGGGCTCCCATTCTACAAATCTTGTGGGGGATTATCAAAAGGGTGAATGTTGATGTCACATAACGCATTTCGGAAGAATTTTCATTGTCTATGAACAAGTTCATCACCGACAGACAAAATGTTATGAATCAAGCCAAAGGAAGGAAGGCCACAAACAAATTTGTAATTCCCAGTGTAAAGTTCTCGAAGCTCATCATTCAGCTCTTACAACAGACACATCAGTTTAATCCAAGGAGTGAGTCAGTCCTCCATGAAGCAAGTGATGCATTTGTACTTGGTAACCTCAAATATGTTTGCAAAGGTGTTAATAAAGAGATCTTTGGTATGCCAATTCCTGATGCTCTTCTTACCGATAATATTAAGAAGGCTGATTACTTCAGAAAATACAAGAAAAGGGCATCCAGATCCAATGTTGACGACACTTCCGATCCCTCACAACCAAAGTCTACTAAGTCTGCTTCTCGCACTAAATCATCCTCGAAGACCTCATACTCCCTCCTTCCCAAGAAGAGACTTGATAAACCTCAATTAACAGCCACTTCATCTCAAAAGCAGAAAAAGAGAAAGAGAGACGCTGGAAAGGGAAAAGATGAAGGATCCAAGGTTCCTGAGAGACAAATGAGTTTGATGGATGAAGATAATGCTGCACTACAACAAGGAATCCAACAGAGCCTGGATAGTCTAAACATGCCTCAAGAACAACCAGTAGGAGGAGTCGTGTTACGAGAACATGTGTCTGCACCACGTCAAACAACTCCTGTTGCACAAGGTAAAGGCAAAGGAATTGCTGTAGAAGAAACTGTACAAGCAGCTCAGATGTTGTTAACCATCTCCACTCCGACTCCTAAAAAGACAAACCAATCCTTGCTCGAGAAAAGAAGAGTTGAATCATCCTCAGCTCAAGAACAAACTGGAGGGGAAAAGGATGTGTCTGACATACAAAAGGAAACCCTTGCTTCTAGTGACACTCAGGCAGAAAGTCAGGAAACAACACCTCCTACTGAAAAGGTTCTGGTGCTTGAGATAGAGTCTGTAAGACATAATACAGAGGTTGGGGGAAATGAATAGCTGGTAGGTTCACAGGAGACTCTTAAGCCAAGATCTGAGGATCTCGTGAGACTAGAAGAAGTAAACATATCTAGGGGTTCTCTGTCTTCACTTAAGAATCTTGAATCTGACTTTACTTATGGCGACCAATTCTTAAAGGATAGACCATCAGACATTGAGTCTGACAAGCTAAATGATGAAAAAGAAGAAGTTAATTCTATGTTCACAGTCACCATCCAGCAAGACACATCTACTATTCCTCCAATGTCAACACCCATTGTCACCACATCTGCTACAACTCCATCAATCACACCTTCACCCGCTCCTGCTCAAATAACTACACCTCCACCAATAGAACATGCCTCCGTTCCACAACCAGTGGTCACTGTTAGTGACTCTGTCACACCACCTGCCTCACCACCTCCAGTCAAAACAACTGAGCAATTGATCGAAGAGGCCATGATACGTATTGCAGCTCTTGAGAAGCACCTGCCTATTTCTGTCAATATTCTTGATCGCCGTGTATCCAAGCTAGAGAGGTTCAATCTTGATAGTTAATTCATGAATGTCATTGAAGCAGAAGTTAAGGATGCGGTATAATGGGCAATGAAGGCTCCTCTACATCAGAGGTTTAAAGATCTACCCACCTCTGATATGAGATATGTCCTCTCTGATAGGATGTTCGCCATGGGTGAACACAGAGACGAGGTCCACAAGAAACTATATGAGGCTCTCGAGGAATCGATCAAGCATGATGAACACTTGGAACTTTTGGAAGATATTCGTGAAAGGGAGGGAAAGAATAAAAGGAGGACTATGTTGAGGGAATCATTTTCCAGATTACCTAATCAACCACCTCCTCCTCCCCTTCTAACTGGTGGAGCTGGGACATCTGGAGCTGGAGGTTCTTCTGGCACAACCGCAACTCAAAAGACAACACCTCCAACACCTCCACCAAAAACCTCAAATCAAACCAGTTCATCCAGTGATCAAGGTACTCACAAGACATCTACGGCTTGGACCACGGTTGATTCCAGGTTTACTCCCACATTCTCTACTATCCCAGAAGACCAGATGCTTAATGAAGAACAAGAGTCAGAATCAGAAGACGATGACGCTTCCACCAAGCATATCCCCAAAGTTACTGAAGAAGAAGATTGGTTGGACGCGTATATTGAGGGTAAACGCATCAAAACGTCTAGAGCTGCACCTTCAAAGGACATGACTCAAAGCTGGCTCACCAAAGATAAACCTCAAACTCCTGAACCTTCATGGTCCATTCCTGAGTCTGATTTGATAATCCCTAACAACAATTGGGCTACAACCATTACTTCCAACTATGCAGCTCCAGCAGAAGACTCTCTTCTTCACTTTACAGGGGGATATGGGAAGCTTTATGAAGTGGTTTTGTGAGAAGAAGGGAATTTCATCAATCACTCCTAAAGATCTTGAAGGCCCAGCGTTTGAAATTGTCAAAGTCTTCCACTCTGATGCTAATCAGCTTCAATACCAGATGGAAGAATGCCATAAAATGCCGAATGATCAATTCAGTGAGCAGATCAGTCGTTTTGATGTTAACAACCCTCTTCCTCTTGGAGGTGAACCGGGACAATTGACAATCCAATCAGAGTTCTTCTTCAACCATGACCTGGATTATCTATGTGCTCAAACTGCGGAAAGAAAACCAGCTTTATCTATTTCCAAGATGTTCTACATAGATCCAGGTCTTGAACAGTTGGTACCCGATCAATTCTGGGTTGACAAGGAAAAGGTGTATGACATTGCTGCCTCATACGGTATTTCTCATTGGTGGTTCAAGAAGAAGAAATTCTACATTGATAGACATGGTGCTGAAAAGAGACGCAAAGCTGTTCGATACAAGCTGCGTAGAGATCTTCTCAATCTATGGCTATGATTATCTGAAGAAGATTGTTCTTCGAAGAGCAAACTTGAAAGATCATGTTATAGAAGAAAACAACTTCAAACATTCGCTGCCAAGTGACTTTGAAGATCTCTATCTTTTGAACCTCCAAGGACATCTAGACCATCTACCTATTCGTGAGAAGAAGGCTCTCTCTGCTGCTGTCAATCTTTGGATCAAGGGCTTAGTCATTCGACAAAGAGTTGGTGATTTTCAACTAGGCGTGGAAAGCTACCAGACTCAGGTCAATCTAACGAAACCACAATGGGAAGCCACATAACATGAATTTTGTCACGACTATACAATGATTGACACCCCTAGAGCAGTCCTCTTTACCGACAGATACGGGTCAAGAATGCTAATAAGGTTGTGCGAGCTATACAAGTTCAGTGATGGTACAGTCAAGATGGTTGAAGAAGAATTGAACTCAAGGGTGAAGGAAATCAAACTTGACTTGAAGCCGTGGAACAAAACAAGATTCTGGTCTGAACAGGATTTGAAGAGGTGTGAAGAGTTCATAGCTGCGATCGGACGAAGACTTAAGATGAGAAAGATCTTCCGCAACCTTGAAAGTTTTATGGGTGGTAGATTACGTGAAGGTCATTACAAGCTACTACAAAGAACTTAATGAAGACATCTTCCTGTAGTAGTTTTGTTATGTATTAAGATCTATGTAATGTGGTGATTGTACTATGAACAATTATAACTATAATGTATATTGTAGTGATAGGTTATGGATTGTAGTTCCCCTTTAGTCTAAAAGGGAACTTAGGAGTAGTCCACATCAGATCAAATAAAACTGGACACATTTTTTTCTCCAACAAGTTTTGTTTCTTACATATTTAAATCACTTGAGATCCAAAATCTCAAAGGATTTGAAATTTTTGATCGGGGGAGAAAATGTGATATAAATATGTAATCTGATAAAAGGTGACCAATTTGTCTCAAAGTGCATACTGCTCTCTAACATGTGCTAAACTCTTTTCGAATCTTGAAGCACATATTGAGGGGGAGCATCTTCAAAAGAGAATAAATTATCAAGGTACAAAGATTTCTATGTTTCAACATAAAGTACCTTGATTGATTTTCTAAATGGTTTCTTAATGGCTTTTGTGATCGTGGTTGTGCTTCAAAAGAACTCTTTCCTCTATGTGTTAAATGATTTCAACCAACGCACATTTTGAGGGGGAGAATTTACCAAAAAATCAAATGGCTTTTCCTAAGGAAATTGTGATCAAGAAAAGATTTCAAAGAACTCTTGCCTCCATGTGCTAAACAATTTTAAATCATGTGCACGTGTTGAGGGGGAGCATTTCTAAATGATCAAAACAATTATGGTATAAAATGCTTTGATTTAATATCACAAGTACCTTGATTGACTTTCCAAATGATTTTTCAATTGGTTTCAAGGAAGGAAGAACAATACCAAAAGACCGACCAATTTTAATTTATGCATGGAGATATAAGGATGGTGAGGTTAGGTATTAGTTCTCATGATCCGCCAGAACCGGAGGGATCTACCCAGGGACAATCCACTAGATAGTCTAGAGTCCTTAGGTATATTGAAAAAAGAAGAAAAATGAGAATATGGGAAGAGTGCCGACTGAGATAGAGCTAGAACTGGAATAAACCCAACAAGGTTCTAGTAATGAAGTCTCGGTAAGCACTGAAGGGGGTGAAGAATGAAAAAGAAATAAATGTGAAAAGGGTGAAAATAAATAGCCCTCCAACAATTCAACCTTAGGGCAGAAACCGGGTTCAATACATATGCTACTGGTGGTTACTAAGGTAACAATGGTATTTAAGACAAGACGTCATGGACCCAGTGAAGCACTGCACTAAACTTACCAAGCTACTCCATTTCCTCTTAAAAGGACTTGTTTCATTCTCACGGGGAACCTACATAATCTATCGACTTTCTATTAGAGATGGGTGATATTGAAGAAGGAGACCCTCTCCCTAGTCTCCGGAATAGGAACCAAATGTGCCCAATTGAGTCTAGAGCCAAGAGATCATTCACAATATCTCATTAGGACACAAAATTAATGAAGACTTGTTGTTTCACACAATGTGGAAAGTAAGTATATATTTTGAGAGTCCTACGCTTTATCCTTGTGGTATTGCCAAGACTAGATTGTGATATCTGGACTTTATCTATGGGGCGATTCATTAGTGATTCAAACCTAGTCCAGGAAAATGGATTGACGGATACCTTTGAAAAAACGGTCGTTGTGCTCAAAAACTCTTTTCTCTTGCACTTCGACTGTGTATTATGTTTTCAAAATAAAAGGGTATTTATGATTGAAAATTGATTTCTTCTTCTAAACCTTGGTCGTATTGCAAAACTCTTTCTCTTAAGCAATACGCAATTGTTTTCAAATCATTTTCTATCAATCAGTAAATCTCAATTTGCTGGTTCATTCACTTCGTGTTGTCTTCTTTGAGACGTTCCGGTTTGAGAACGGCTAGAACAGCTGCGAAACCCTGTCAATGATATTCTTTCAAAATTATACCTGATCACAGGCAGTACTTGTACTGGTCAACGGGGAACCGTGGGCCATGTACCTCAATTCAACGAAAGTGATCTAAGACACATTCATGTGATTTATTGCTAACTGTTGTTTGCAGGTACATTTGGACAGTTCGGTGATCGAATTGAGAAGTCAATCCTAAGCCGCATGCTTACAGCATCCACACTTAATTAAAGAAATCATGACAAGTGCTTATCTACATAACCTGGCTCTGATAGCTGCTAATATCATGAACCAGTAATGCTTCCGCTACTCTAATGAAAAGATGTCATGATCCAGAAAGTGTGAGCATGTCGGTCAAAAAGTCACAACATCACATGATGGCAACACAATAAAGGGTGATCCAGAGATTTACCGTGGCTGATGATCTCGAAGAAAGCTCGAAGATCATCAAAGATGTGGATCAGTTAAAGGCTTCCACTAAAAGTACAAAACTATGCGGACTTTGAAGAATCGCTACTAAAGTACAAAGATTACGGAACTTGAAGAATTGAAGTCTAAGAGCTCAGAACTAAAGAAAAAGATAGAACGCTAGGATGCAAAATGTATTTCATGGGGTGACCTCCCTTAGGGGGAGATTGTTAGGAATTGGAAATTCCATGTAAAAGTATCGGTCACCCCAATAATGGTCTAGCATATGTTAGCTCGTAGACTTGTCGTTCTTTACGTTATTTAGAAGTTAATTAGTTAGTCAGTAGCGTAGAATAGTTTAGAGTAACACCGTGGAGGAAGGACGGGTCTTTACCCACTGTATACCTGATCCAGAGGCCGTCAGGAGGTCATTTAGTTTGTAAATATAAATACCCATCCCTCTAAGGGAAGGGTGGTGCTTTTCTCATAATCTAACCTTATATTTGTTTGTTTATCTCTCTAGAAAACACCCTCTCTACTCTCTTCATCTCTCTAATGGCTCACTTGTTTAATCACAATCCTATACCACCCGAATCATCTAAACAACATAAATATAAGATCCTAACATACAGTGAACACACCAATCGATCATTGTAATCTTTTCATAAAGAATTGATTACTATGATTGTTTTACTGATGAATGTCTTGATTCCATTCACCTTGGTCGGGCGAATCAGCCGTCCGAATCCCGTAAAGGACAGTTGGCATTACAATGAACAAGTTCACGTAATGACCCACATAATCAGGACTCGATTCTTGAAAGGAATCTCCTTAGCGGGATTTCCAGCACTTACAAGTTCGAACTTCGAGCGTGTTAACAGCATAGTGTGAAAACACACCTCTAATTCTAGCAAAGGCTGTACCTGAAACTGGAGGCCCTCAAGAAGGCTAACACGATGTATCGAAGTACATCTACAGTTCAAGTGAGTCACTGAGGTACACCAAAGCATCACCTCACGACTGTAGACCGTTTAAGACAACACTAAGTGTAACCCACAAGGAGTTACCGAAGTGACCTGGTGTCAGGGCTGTTTGATGTCGACCCTGGCAGGAGTTTCCATTAAATCACTGAGGATCACAGTTGTGAACCCCTTATAAATGTTCTCGACAGATTGCTAAGATCTGTGTAGGACTCTAGAATTATATCACTTGCGTCCTTAATGTTGAACGACAAGTGATGAAATGTCAAGTGTTCCTAAGAGATCTTTTGATGAATCTCATGGCTTTAGAATCAATAGTGCGCTTTGGTTTTCCTGATTGGAGACTAGGGAGAGGGTCTCCTTCTTCAATACCAGCAATCTCTAGGAGAAAGCCGATAGTTTACGTAGGGTTCCCTGTGAGAATGAAACAATCTTCTGTTGAGAGAAACTTGAGTGGCTAAGAAGGTTTAATGCATGCGTCACTGGGTCCATAAAGACCTTAATCTTCAATACCGGTGTCATCTTGTGACAGCCAATAGTATATGAATTGAACCCGGTGTCTGACCTAAGTTGAATAGTTTGGAGGGCTATTTCTTTTCACCCTTTTATTTATTTTTCTTTTTAATTCTTCAACTCCTTCTTTCTCCGATTCTCATTTTCTCCTTTTTATAGTCATACCTAAGGACTTCTAAATACTAACTATTGGTGGTGTCCTTGGGTAGATCCCTCTGGCTCTAGCAGATCATAGGACGATTATTCCTAACCTTAGTCACCTTATAACTCCATGACTAACCTATGTTTCCATAAAACCATTTTCTTGAAAATCTCTCAACGTGTTTATGAGTGAAAACATTTTGTAACACTTCGAGAGTTTTGTATTTTTAGAAATGCTCCCCCTTCACATGTGCTCAAGTGTTTTATATAAATCTGCACAGTGAGGGTAGAGCTCGCACTTTTGAATTGATCGACTCAAGATAGACAATTGCCCGCGAGACACGGTTACGTTGTATAGTTAAAGAGTTGCATTGTCAGCTTTTAGGTGACAACTAGCTCTAATAACTACCTTGAAGGTGTGGACAAACCTCGAAAGGTTGTCAAACCCGTCAAAGTTCTTGTCTATCAGGAGTTTCTCGAGAAGGTTCAATCTACTCGAATAAGTCTTGGGAGATAAATCTTTTCGATGTATGATAGTTCAGATCTCGTCAATTCATAAGTTAAAGTCTTAGCACACGAGCATTCATTCGCAATCCAACATATTTGTATCACATAATTTTTCTCCCCCTCAAAAATGGTATATAATTGTTATTTTCTGACAAAATTTTGATATCGAATATGACCATTTCGAGTTTTGTTGGAAGTTTTCCAGGAAGAACATTTTGTGAACAAATATTTTTAGAAAATACTCCCCCTCAACAAGTAATATTAACTTTTGAGGTTTTGAAAAACATAAGGGGAAGTACTTGTTATTTTGAGCAAAATTTTGAAAAAGTGAAAGTTTGATAAGTTTTACTCAAAAGTAAGATGCTTTCGCTCTTTTTATAGGATTGTGGCACTGATGCGTACCACAGGGTCCTTTCATTACAAGAGCGGGTTGTACACTGTTATATGTGCACAAGCCATAGTCAATATACAGATCATATAATCCAAATGTCAATTAAGAAATAGTTTAAGGAGTACCAGTCAATTCTTCAATAAGACCAGGAGTTCGCTCTTGACGTTGATAACCCGTAAGAGGGAAACTCTGTCTTCTACCCACAAAGCTTTCAAGGTTCCGCATCTGATCCTGATGAAATAGCCTTTCATTTATCCTTGTGGTTAACTTCCTAGCATCCCTCCTTTCCTTAGAATTCCAACGCTTCTTTGACCCAATTCCTTACTGTATGTCCTTCAACCGATACGCTAACCCATCACGAACTGACTTCAACGTGTGATCGCAAAACTTGTGAATCTCGTTGTACGCCATGAAACAGTTGTGGTGAAGTTCACTGCGGTAAACAACTCCAAATTTCGGTTTCTTCACAATGGTGTACTGAGAGAGTTGGTTTATGTCGGGAAAGTGTAGCAACGGTTTTGTGAGGTTGACTTGTTTCTGGTAAGATTCCACAGCAAGTTGAAGATCTTCAACACGTTCCTGGATCACTTTGCTTCTAATGAATATCAACAAGGCTGTAATGAATTGGAGCTGAATATTGGTTGAGAATTGTCTTATCCGACCTTGTACCTTAGTAGATACATGTCCTCGATGTCATTGAGTGACAATCTCAGAAAATCAACCTCAGTGAAATCATATTCTTGGCGTTTGACGGTGATTTTCTTCATGAATGAGTAATCCCATTTAGTAGCCAGAGAGACATTCATTATAGCAATGATCCTTTTATCGCTAAACATTTCCTTGTTCGACTTTAGAACTTGGCAGCTTCTGTAGTACAGACTTTTCCTTGGCGGCCAATGGTGAATACCATATTGAGCATCGATGTCATAATACACCACTTTGTCAACGAACATCCTGGTGGCTTCTTCTTCGATGGCTGCATTGTTGGAGTAGACTGCTGCTGGGATGTTGAAGGATAGAGATGTAGCGTATTTCTTGCTGACTTCACTACCGTGTTGCAGAAATTCTAGGTCGTTGTTGAAGAAGTATTGGTAGGGAATCCTGGGTTGATCTGGTCGACCAATGGTTGGTAGTGGCTTGGTCTAGTCTGTGTAGTATGGAGTCTTATCCTGTCTTGTAAAGTCAATGTTTGATTCAGGGTTGAGCCAATCAATGTTGTTGGACATAGCTCGTGCGATGTTGTCGAGATGATATTCGACTTCAATGGCACTATCGGAGCTGTCTTTTAGCAGTTGAAACGCATCGTTCTTGATTCGGCTTAACTCCCCTTTCGTCAACTTCTTCATTTTGAACTTATCCTGGATGATCTTAACATGCTCCATAGTACGACTATCTACCGGTTCTTAATTGACCTGGATGATGATCTGGTTGTAGTATCTTTAGATGGTGGTGGTGATGAATGAGAGGATGACTCAGTCGTGGATGGGTCTTGAGGTGGCTCAGAAGAAAGTTCAAGATTGTGTTCAGGATTGTCTTGAATGAAACTGTCAACTTCAATTCGAATTCTTTCATCCTCATCAACTTTAGCTCGAGCTTCTTCTTCAGCCTTTTCCTTAGCGGCTTTCTCCAAATCTTTATTTGTTATTTTCTTAGTCTTTTCTTGTTCTGTTTCTTCAAAATCGAATGGAACCTCATACTCTTGCTGCTGTTGCTCTGTAGTTTCCTTAGAGGTGGCACCAATTCCCTTATCGGGTTGATTAACCGCATCAAGAACTGGTGTAATGAGAGCTCCACCACTGGAACCTCCAGGGCCTCTGGTTTGTTGAAGGTTGAATTCTGAAGCAGCATGTTGTATCCTCAATTGCTTAAGAGTTTTGTGGTATTGTTTTTGATCATCCTTTGGTTCCGTGTCTTCATCAGAGCTAAAATATTCTTCTTCAAAGAACTGGTGTCTTCCCTTTGTCTGTTTTAGGACTTGGTGGTTTGTCTTCCGACATTGGTCAGGATGTTTCCTCTGTGACAGTTTTTGAGTGATAAACCACCTCTTCAGACTCAGTATCTTCAGAATCCTCATCCTTTAGAGTAGGTTCCGGTTTTTCATTAGGATGAGCTATCTGAGATGGGACTTTTCTTATGAGGCTTGGATGCATATTTTGATACTTATGAGCGCTCCCAGTGCTTCTAGTACTACCAGTGCTGCCTGAGCTTCTTGTCTTCTTGGAGGGAACAACTGATGTCTTTTCATCCATAAAATCGACTTTACCTGCACTCACTGCTTCTTGATATTGTGGATATGATGGAAGACTCTTGATTGCGTCGGTGAGAAGGCAGTCCAGTAACATTGCACCTTGCTTCTTTGTTGATGAGTCCTTAAATCTAACAACGTTTAATGTAGGCTCATACAACACAGAGTGATTCTTAGGTTCATTAGTTCTCAAGGGGATGTCTCGATGTTTCTTGAGAATATTGTGAATCAACAGCTTTGTGTATATGATGAAGGGAACTTTTGTCATAGGCTTCTTGAGGTGGGACATCATATCTTCCCATATCAGGCTTGCAAAGTCAATATGCTGTTTGTTGACTATTCCACAGAAGGTTTGTAGGTGCATGAGTTTTGGATGCTCATGACCGCTGTCTCTTCCAAACACAGACTTGGCGATCATGATGTACAATGTCCTCCAAGGTTGAGGAATGTTCTTCAGATCGACAGTGGAATGTTTGGTGATGACTCCGGCAGCTTCATCGTAGCCAATGTCGACCATGAATTGCATTGTAGCCTCTTCATTTGGAATTGCCACATATTCAGCAGGCTGTATAGCAAGAAGAAGAAGAATTGTACGAAGATCTGCTACAGTGACGGTGACTTCTTTATGATTGAGAGTCACATTGACAGCATCATCACCATCAATATTTTTCATCGTGTGCCAGAATTGATGAATGTAGATTTTTGGTACAGTTGCTGAGTTGGTTAGCATGTTGTTGTAGGGATGAGTATTGAGGATATCCACAACAATCTTGCATGATGATTCTGAGCTGGTGAAGTTCTCAAAATCGACCTTGAGAATGTTCTTTCCAATTGTTTCGCAGTAATCAGTTGGGAAGATGTCTTCCATTGTGAGTTTGTGTGGTGCGTTGACATTTTCCATGATGACGTCCATTTCGTGATCTGAAAGGTATTAAGACAAAAGAACCAACATATCGAAAGACATTATGTTAGTCAAAAGTTGATTTTATTTTCCATTTATTGAAGTTGTTATGATAATGAATGTTACGAGTCCAAAGTCACATATAGTCCAATAGTCCATTGTTGACGTGATAAGTTACATGAGTTTGTTATTATTTGAATTTTAATGTCCAAATATTAATTAATCACACAACGTTTTAACTTTTTGTAGCTTATTAGTGACATTTTAGTTTTGTGACATTATGAGTAACTTATTACAAGTTTGTACGCGTAACATTTCAAAAGTTTAGTTACAACTTGGCTTAAGTGTAAGTTAGTAAGCTTATGCGTAAACAGGGTAAGCTTATGCGTAGGAATAAGCTTATGCGTAGGAATCACCCTTAGGCGTAAGGAGGGCTTACACGTAGGAGTGGATTCTTAACATAAGGCTTATGCGTAAGCTTAGGTTAGGGACTTACGCATAAGGTTTACTCGTAAGAGTATCCCTTAGGCGTAGAAGTCTAAGTTTACGCATATCCTTCACAGGATACGCATAGTTGATTGTAGAACCTTATGCGTATGTGTTACTGTTGGGATATATAGTCAAAGTGCTGCTGAAAGTCGAAGTACTGCTTAATGAAGAAAGTCAAAGTACTGCTCACTAGTCAAAGTACTGCAAGGATAAAGGACTGGTATGCAAATCGTTAAGGATTATTATGTAATTCTAGAATATTCTTATTTTAGCTTAGTATTACTGGTCGTACAAGGTTTGTAATTGTAAACCGACTAGGGTACTCCTTATGCCTATAAAAGAACCCCTAGATTGGCATTAGAGATACGTGATTTAGAATTTACAAAGTACGATATTAGAGTTATTAGGGTTGTTAGTAAATATGTGTATCAAGCAGGTTCAAAGCATTAATAAAATAGTTGAAGTTTAAGTTATTCTTCTTAACTTTATTGAAGTAGTTTCCGCATATTTAGTAAAGTAATATCAGTGTTTCATTGTTAGTAACTTAGGATTTATCTGAGGTTGCTAAGCCCTTACAAGCTATATAGTTAGTTTGGTAGAGTATATCGATCCAACAAGTGGTATCAGAGCTTGTGTGTAAACTCTGATTAAGAAGAAACCCTTAAAACCTATTTAACTACGAACCATAAAGATGTCGACTGAAGCTGCACCACCCCCATCCATCACCTCACTCATAATTCCTATCATCAAGAAGGGAGAATATGATCTCTGGAGCATGAAGATAAGGCAGTACATTGCTATTACAGACCATGCACTGTGGAATGTGATTGTCAATGGTAATGAAGTTGTGGAAGAACCTGTAGAAGTCCCTGGACAACCTAAACCACCTAAGCCTATCTTGCCAGCAGCAAAAGTAAGAAATCAAGAAAAGGCTCTCAACATATTGCTGTCTGCTATTCCTGATGGTCACCTACTGAAGTTTCATGATGCTAAGGATGCAAAACGGTTATGGGCTGCTCTCAAGACAAGATTTAGAGGTAATGATGCTTCCAAGAAGATGCATAGAAATCTGTTGAAGCAACAGTTTGAAACATTCACCGTTGGTGAAAGAGAAGGTCTTGATGCTGCCTATGATAGATTCCAAAATCTTCTTAGTATGCTAGAGTTATACAAGGCAGAGGTATCTGTTGAAGATGCAAACCTGAAGTTCTTAAGAAGTTTGCCATCCGTATGGCATGTGATTGCTACTATGATTAGAGGACAACCTGGTTTGGACACAATGGACTTTGATGATCTCTACAATCATCTAAAGGAGTATGAGCATGAGATGAATGGCCAAACAAGTTCAAAATCTCACAGTATTGCTTTTGTGTCTTCTGAAAATAGAAGCAGTACTTCCACTAAAAGTACTACTTATCATGCTCAAAGTACTGCTGGTGATAAACAGCATAGTTACACAACCATGACTTCTACCACCCCATCACCATCAAACACCATCCACTCTGATGAAGTTATATGTTCCTTCTTTACCCAACAAGCCACTTTACCTGTCACTTATGAAGAAGATTTGTCACAGATTGAAGAGGATGCTCTTGAAGAAATCGACATAAGATGGCAAGTTGCTATGATCACTTCAAGAATCAAGAAGTTCATGTAGAAAACAGGAGGAGGCATTGACTTCAAACCCAAACAGGGTATAACATTTGACAAGTCCAAGATTGAATGCTTTAATTGTCAAAAGACTGGACACTTTGCAAGAGAATGCAAGTTTGCTAAATATCAGGCAAATAGAATGATTGAGAAACCCAATCTTGAACTAAAGGAAATTCCTATTACTGAAACACATCCAAAAGCTTTGGTTGCTCAAGAAAATATATCAGAGGTTTACTGGAGTGCTGAATTTGATGATGAACCAGTAACCTACTCTATGGTTGCAATGGAAGAGTTTGATTGGAGCACAGCTTTTGATGAGGAACCAGGATTTGCTGCTTTGGAATCCAGAGATGGTCTTGGAAGCTTTGATTGGAGCATGGAAAGTGAAGAAGAACCTATTCTGCTTGCTATGGTAGCTACTTCACCAAGTTCACCCACTATCTCTGAGGAATGTTCTAAGTGTAATACTTTTTATCAAAAAGTGCTTAATGATTATGTGACTGAAAGAGATAACTGTAGAAGGGCTAGGTCTGAGGTAGCTGGTTATCAAATAACTTTAGAAACAATGGAAGCCAAAATAATCACTCATGAAAATAATGAAATGGCTTGGGCAGAAAAATATGAGCAACAAGATTATCAATTAAAATTGAGTGAATGGAAGTTAGGATGTAAGATTTCTGAAATTGAAAAGCTTACTAAAGAAAGGGATGAATTGTTAGAAAAATTTGATGCTTGGAAAGAATCTGGTCTGTCACATGTTAATTTTGTTGAAAAACAAAGGAGAGCACACATTATAACTAGCCTAGGTTTTGGTATGGACTTTAGTAGTACAGAAGAGAACACACCTAGTGATAAGGAACAAATTGATTCAGAAGAGATAACCACTAGTGGTGATGAACTCATTAGTTCAGAAGAAAACACATCTAGTAATGAGGAATAAATTAGTCAAACACCTCCTGAATTTAAGAAAGACAAAGGTTATAATGCAGTTGCTCCACCAACTGGTGTTTTTCAACCCCTTAGGACAGATGTTTCTCATTTTGGAGTAGACAACTTAGAGTTTAGGAAAAAGCTTATTGGTCAATCTAACTCAGGTCCATCTAGTTCTGAAACCCCAAAAGAAACAGTTGAGAAACCTAAGAATGATAATGTTAAGAGTTCAGCAGTACCTTCATCTCAAAGTATTGCTAGACGTTCAGCAGTACTTTCTAGAAAAACTTTTCAAAATACTGCTAAATCTTTTTGGGAAAATTTTGGTCAAGATAGTTTTCATCATTCACCAAAAAGTCAGGGTAGTTTTGGTCATAGAACTAATGGAAGAAATTTTGGGATTACTGGTCAAAAATTATGTTTTGTTTGTTAGAGTCCTGATCATTTGATTAATGACTGTGACTTTCACTCAGATTACTTAAACAAATTCCTAAAGACCACATCTACCAAACATAAGCTAAGGGAGACTAAACCAGTTTCAAATCATTCACATAGGGTTAACCATGGTAATTTCTTAAACGACTATAGGTACCCTCACCAGAGAAGATCTTTTTCAAAACCACCTGTTTCTCAAGAAGTACCTTCTCGAAGTACTGCTAGGTTATCACCTAATCAAGGTACTGCTAGAACTTTTTTGAACGGAAGCCCTAGGAGATCCAATTACTATCAACCTAGAAGGCATTACACCTCAAATAGAGTACCTAGATCAAGGAAACCTACACAAAAAGTCAAAACCACCTAGGTTAACAAAGAAAGTACTGATGGGGAACAAACAGTACTTTCAACAAGTTTTGTTGAAAAAGAAAAAGAAAAAGAGAGTTTTGTTGAAAATCCAACCCAAGTTTTGAACCAAAATATAATACCGGATCATGTTTTCTAAAACAGTGGAGACTATATACTCAAGGAATTTGAGTATGTCACTCAACAAGGGGAACACAAGTCAGTAATGACTTGAGTTCCTAAAAGAAACTAACTCTTTCATCTTTGTGCAGGGCAACCCAGAAGAGGAGCTTAAAGATCATTTAATCATTGATAGTGGTTGCTCTGGAAGCATGACAGGAGACAAGGAGATTCTGTCAGATTTTAAATCATATTTTGGAGGAAGAGTTGCTTTTAGGAATGATCCTAGTAGAGGTAGATTTACTGGGAAAGGAACCATCAAGGCAGGAAGCATAGACTTTGAGAATGTTCGTTATGTGAAGGAGCTCAAGTTCAACCTATTGTCAGTATCTCAGATTTGTGACAAGAAGCACCTTGTGTTATTCACTGACACAGAATGTCTTATTCTTTCCCCTGAGTTCAAGCTTGTTGATGATAACTTGGTAACACTGAGAGTACCAAGAAGCAATGATGTGTACAGTCTGGATATGAAGAGTCTTAACTATTCTGAAAGAGCAACATGTTTAGTAGCAAAGGCAACACTTGAAGAAGCACATTTGTGGCATAGAAGATTAGGTCATGTGAATTTCAAGAATATCAACAAGCTAGTTAAAGGCAATTTAGTTAGAGGTTTACCTTCCAAAACATACAAGAATGATCACTCATGTTTGGCATGCAAGAAGGGTAAACAACACAAAGCTTCATGCAAGAAGATTGAGGAAAGAACTATTAGAGAACCTTTAGAACTGCTACACATGGATCTGTTTGGTCTTGATTTTGTTGCAAGTTTAAACAAGAAGAAGTACTGCTTGGTTGTAACAGATGATTGTAGTAGATTTAGTTGGGTCTTTTTCTTGGGATTTAAAGATGAAACCTTTGATGTTATTCATGATCTAATAATAGCCCTTGAAAACCAATTGAGACTCAAAGTAAGAGGTATTAGATGTGATAATGGGACTGAATTCAAAAACAAGTTTCTGGATGAATTTTGTGCCAAGAAAGGGATTAAGAGGGAGTTTAGCATTGCCAGAACTCCACAGCAGAATAGTGTTGCAGAGAGAAAGAACAGAACCTTGATAGAAGCAGCCAGAACAATGCTTGCAGATTCTCTATTACCTATTCAATTCTGGGCTGAAGCTGTAAGTACTGCTTGTTATGTGTTAAATAGAGTATCAGTCACTAAACCTCAGATGAAGACACCTTATGAGTTGCTAATGGGAAACAAACCCAACATTCGTTTTATGAAACCTTTTGGATGTCCTCTGACTATTCTCAATACTATTGATAATCTGGGAAAATTTGATGGCAAGTCAGAAGAAGGATACTTATTGGGTTACTGTACCAATAGAAAAGGATTTAGAGTGTACAACAGGGTTACTAAAAAGGTTCAAGATTGTCTTCATGTTGAATTTTTAGAAGATCAAGGAAATCAAAAAGGTAAACGTCCTGATTGGATGTTTGATCTTGATGTTTTGACTCCTTCTATGAACTATCTTCCTGTCAGAGAAGAAAATCAAGTTGTACACAAAGAAGATGATATACAGTACATTGTTCATGGAGTCAATATTAGACCTGATGCTGTTCCTGATGAAGAACCTATTACTATTGAAAAGGAGAAAAGTACTGATAAACCAAAATCTACATTGTCTGCTGAAGATCAAGCTATTCAAGATGAGCTTAATAGGATTCTTTTACAAGAAACAATAGCAAAGTCTTATGAAGATGATCAAAGAAGAGCTTATGATGCAGCGAACAACAAGGGTAAGTCTACAGATTACTCTCACAGTACTTTGGATCACAACACTTTGGATCAAAGTACTGTTGCACCAGTTAACAGTACTTCAGATGATTTGAATGATCCTAACATGCCTAGGTTAGAAGATACTGATGATAAGTTTGAAGATGTAGGTATTTTCTCAAATTCCAATGAAGGAGCTGATTTCACAAAATTGGATGATGATCTTGAAGTTCCACAGACTCTTACATTAAGAGTTCATAAAAATCATCCTGCTGGTCAAATCATTGGACCTTCTACTTCTGGAGTGCTCACTAAAACCAAAGCTAAAGGCTTCTCTAAGCCACATAATGCTTTACTTAGCTTTGTGTATAAACAAAACAGGCTAAATCATAAGGATCACCAAACATGCTTATTTACCTGCTTTATCTCTCAAGAAGAACCCAAGAATGTTGCTCAAGCATTAACTAAAGATAGTTGGGTTGAAGCCATGCAAGAAGAACTTCTTCAATTCAAACTTCAAGACATTTGGGTATTATGTGATTTACTAGATGGAAAGAAAGTCATTGGTACAAGATGGGTTTTCAGAGTTAAGAGAGATGAAAGAGGGAATGTCATCAAGAACAAAGCAAGATTGGTTGCACAAGGATATAGACAAGAAGGAGTGGACTATGATGAAGTGTTTGCTCTTGTAGCAAGGATTGAAGCCATTAGATTATTCCTTGCTTTTGCATCCTATATGGGCTTTCTTGTTTATCTAATGGATGTTAAGAGTGCCTTTCTTTATGGCACAATCACAGAGGAAGTGTATGTCAAACAACCTCCTAGTTTTGAGGATCCTAAACATCCAAATAAAGTCTACAAAGTTATTAAGGCTCTGTATAGCCTTCATCAAGCACCTAGAGCTTGGTATAACAGACTCTCTACATTTTTATTGCAACATGGTTACAGGAGAGGAGCAATTGATAAGACTTTGTTTATCAAGAGAGACAAGAAGGATATCATGCTTGTTCAAGTCTATATAGATGATATTATCTTTGGAGCTACAAAACAGATTATGGTGAAAGAATTTGAGCAGCTCATGCAACAAGAGTTTCAAACGAGTTCCAGGGGTAAGTTAAATTTCTTTTTGGGGCTTCAAGTTAAACAATCAAAGGATGGTATCTTCATTAGTCAAGATAAGTATGTCACTGACATTCTTAAGAAGTTTAACTTCGATGCTATGAAGCCTGTCACCACACCCATTAAAGCTATCAACTCATTAGGGAAGGATGAAGATGGACAACCTGTAGATGTCAAGCTTTATAGATCAATGATTGGCTGTCTTATGTACTTAACTGCATCTAGACCTAATATCATGTTTGCTCTATGTTTATGTGCAAGATATCAAGTCTCACCCAAGGTCTCTCATCTAAATGCAGTCAAGAGGATTTTTAGTTATTTGAAGCAACAACCTAAGTTAGGGTTATGGTATCCAAAAGATTCACCTTTTCACTTGGAAGCTTTTTTAGATAGTGATTATGCAGGTGATAATTATGATAGAAGATCAACTACTAGAGGATGCCAATATCTTGGAAGAAGATTAGTTTCATGGCAATGTAAGAAACAAACCATTGCAGCAACATCATCCACTGAAGCAGAATATGTTGCTGCTGCAAGCTGTTGTGGACAAGTATTGTGGATGCAGAATCAACTCTTGGATTATGGGTTCAACTTCAAGAATACTCCTATCAAAATTGACAATGAGAGTACAATTTGCATTGTGAAGAATCCTGTTTATCATTCCAAGACCACGCATATTCAGATTAGGCATCACTTTATTCGAGATTGTTATGAGCATAGGCTCATTAATGTTGTCAAGGTCCACACATATGACAATGTAGCTGATCTACTCACAAAAGGATTTGATGTTTCAAGATTCAATCATTTGGTGGTGAGTATTGGTATGATTAACTATTAAGCTACAATTAAGGGGGGGACTTATTTGTTAGTTAGTTGATAGTCCTATGCATTATTTAAGGGGAGGATAAACAATGTCTTTTTAATGTTTCTGCCATTGTGAAGGATAGGATGGAAAAGTATTTCTTATAGTTTATTTGAAAGTACTGCTCTTAAAGTACTGCTTTGGAAGTACTGCTTACGTGGAAAGCATTGCAGTCTTGTCAACGTATTGTTCCAACGGTCAAAAGATGGGGTAAAATTCAAACAACGGTAACTTTATTAATTGGGCTGTGATTTTTTAAATCTTTTCTATAAATAACTACCTCTGATTTTCCCTCTCATCCTTTTACTTATCCATCCATATCTCTTTAACATTCACTATTCATCGCACCATTTTCTCTTATAACAACATTTAATGGCGAATCGTAACACAGTTAGTAAGCATAATATGGTGGCTAACTTAGACAAGACACCATCAAATATCGCTTTTCATGACATAATTGATTTTCTTACTGGATCTACAATCAATTATGCTCTATTGGTTGAACCAGACATCATTGAGCCCTAGATTCAACAATTTTGGGCAACTACTAGATCTCATATGCAAGATGATGAATCCTACATTCAGGCTAAGGTTGCTGGGAAGATAGTTAGAGTTACTGAAGCCTCTATTAGAGAAGACTTGTTGTTTGTTGATAAGGAAGGGGCTATCAGATTTGATAAGCAAGTGCTTTGGGATACATTAAGGGATATTGGGTATGAAGGGTCTCTCACTGAAACAACTTTTAAGAAACCCTTATTCAGTCCTCAATGGAAGTATCTAGTCCATGTCTTGCTACACTGCTTAAGTTCCAAAAGTACTTCATGGGAGCAATTTGGATCAAATATTGCTTCTGCATTAGTGGGATTAGCTATCAATCAACCCTTTAACTTTTCAAGAATGATTATGGATGGTATGCTATCTCATATCTCGAATGGTTCACCATTCTTGATGTACCCTAGATTTGTTCAGGTCTTCTTGAACAAACAGCTTGAGGATATTCCTAAACCTCCAAGCCTTTTAGCTGTTGTTGTACTTCCACCAAAGGTGTTTACATTTATGGCTAGAAAGAGTGACAAGTTTTCTGGGAGGAATACACCTTTGACTGTTCACATGATGGAGGGAGCACAGGCTGTTAGAGATGAAGAAGCTTCTAGTGAAGATCATGAGCCTTCAGCTTCAAGGGAAGGAACTGCTTCTCCTATTGCACCTTTTCCTGATCATGGAGTGTCTCAACATACTGCTTCAAGGGAAGGTACTGTATCTGAACATACTGCATATGTACAAGATATTGCACATGCTCAGTCATAACCTGATGTCAACCCACCATCATCTCCCAATGATTATACTTCCACAGATGGGTCTCAAACATCTAGAGGAGATGAGGGAGATATGGCTTCTGAGGGATTAGTTCTGGATAACTATATCTTGACAAGGGAATTGGTGAGATTGAAGAAAGATTATGTAGCTCAAGCTGCACAACTTATGAAGTTGAACACAAAGTTTAAAAGATTGAAGAAATTTGTCTGGCCATTAGTTCAACATCACAGGTTGTGGGTCAAATCTCAGCAGAAGAAAGGAAAGAAATTTAAGAAGGCTTCAAAGGGCAAAAAGGTTCACAAGCAGTCTTCATTCCAATTGGGGAGGATATTGGAGCAAGAAAATTTGAATGAAGATGCTCAAACTTATGAAGAAGCTGACACTGTTGATAAAGAGGCCGTGAAAATTGACCAATCTGAGTCTCAAGGTACTGAGCCTTAAAGTACTGGTGTACAAAGTACTGGTGATCAAGGTGCTGATGCTCAAGGTGCTGGTCAAGGTACTGCTCTTCAAGGAGCCTTTAGACAAGAGCTTATTACACCAAGGACCCTAAAATTTGAAGAAGAAGCTAGTCCTTCAACAATCTTACATGAAGAAGAAGCTGGTCCTTCTAGTCCAATTAAGAAAAAGGAGTATACTGCTAGTGATGATGAGACTGTTGCTCAGATAATACTGAATTTGACAAGACCAAGAGGTGTTAGTATCCCTGGAGTTGAAGAACAACCTCAAGTATTGCAATCATCTTCTCAACCTGCTTTGGATCCTAAAGATAAAGGAAAAGGTAAACTGGTAGAAACAAAGAAGAAGAAGAAGCTTACTTTAGCAGAATTAAGAGCTATTGAAGTGGCTAAGAATGAAGAAGCTGCTAAGAAGCTACAAGCTGAATTGAATGCTGAAGTTGCTATAGCAGAAAAGCCAACTGTTATACCTAAAAGACCTCAGAGTATTGTTAAGGAAAGAAATGCTATGATGGCCTATCTGAAGGGTAGAGGATATACAGGTTTGCATAAATTGAAGTATATAGAGATGAAAGATTTATATGATGCTATTAGAGAAGATTATCAAAAGCAACTAGATAGTATTATTTCTTTTAATGATGAAAAGAAGAATGAGGATGCTAGAAAAAGGAGTTTAAAGAGAAAGAGAACAACTGATGATGCACAGCTATTAAAGAAGGTACAATTGAGAACAGATACAGTTGATGAGCTGAGGAACTATCTTATAGTTGTTGATTTTGAGCATCCTAAGTCCAAAGAAGTTGTAGAAAAGAAGTCAAAGATTTCTACATTTGAAGTTGTAGAATCAAAGGAACGAGATTATCTTATGTTCCACAAAGAAGATGAAAGCTTTAGAACATTTAATCTGTTGTGGGACATATTGCATATAATAGATAGAGAAGATATGTTTCACCTGTATCAACTAGTGCAAGATTATTTTGAGCGTATTCAACAAACTGGAGTCGGTTTAGTCTTGCTGGGAGATCTTATAACCATCTGGGAAACAGAAGAAACTAGTACTCATGCAATCTGGAATAACCAAGAAGTTTGGGAGATCACAAGCTGGAGATTCTTTGAAGAATCAGGAGTGTATGCAGTAGAGTTAGAAGATGGGACCATGATTCACATGCTAGCAGAAAGAAGATATCCACTGACAAGAGAACTTATGGTCAGAATGCTGGATAATGGTATGGAGGTTGAAGAGGAGAATGAAACAACCCTTATTGTCATCGAATTGTTTATCAAATGGACAACTATGGCTGATGATGATGCATTAATACTGGTATGGTTCTTAATTATATAAATTTTTGAAAAATCAAGTATTTCATTCAAAGTACTACTGGACAAACAGTACTTTACTCAAAGTACTGCTTGTAGTACAAAAACAGTAAAAGTCTTTTAATAGAAAATAAGCAAACTTTTGTTAAGTGAAAAATATTTTGAAACAAAAGTTAACAGCAACAAATGGTTTTTGAGATGGTTACAACAAAAGGTTATCAGTTCACCATGTTTAACAAAAGGACTGGCTAATCCATTAGCAAACGGCTCTGGTAAAGATATCTCAAATCCGTTAGATGGTTGACAACTTGCCAATAAGTTGTATGGTAATCAACTCACCATATTTGCAATACTGAAGAGTTGGCTAGCCCACAAGATAATGGCTTGTGGTAAAGGCTGTGGAAAAACCATTTATATGGTAATTAGTTCACCATGGTTGTAAGAACTAACTAGTCCAAAAGGGTACGCCTTTTGGTAAAGACAAAACAAATCCGTTGATAGCTGATGATTTGCTAAAAAACATATGGTTATCAATGTACCATGGTTTTACACACTTAAACATTGGCTACTCCAGAGTTAATGGCTTTGGTAAAGAGACATCAAAATTCATTAAATTTTCAATGATTCACCTCTCACAGGAGTTAACACACCTGGAAGTGATGAGAATAGTTTGAAACTTTATGATCTGATGTACAATTTGCCATATGTTTCTGAGTAGCTGAAAAGATCTGTTGCTGATAAATGTTGCTGATAATGGTTGCTAAAAGAAATTGCTGATAAAGATTACTTTGATGATGATGATACAAACACAGAAAGTACAAGACAAATTTGAAGATAAAGACACAATCTTTTCTTAAAGACAAAGATGTTAAAGTTAAAGATATAAAGAAACTTGAAGTCAAGCAAGTAGAATTCAAGTTAGGGGAAGATTGTTGGGATATAAAGTCAAAGTGCTATCGAAAGTCAAAGTACTGCTTAATGAAGAAAGTCAAAGTACTGCTCACTCGTCAAAGTACTGCAAGGATAAAGGACTGCTATGCAAATCGTTAAGGATTATTATGTAATTCTAGAATATTCTTAGTTTAGTTTAGTATTACTTGTCGTACAAGGTTTGTAATTGTAAACCGAATAGGGTACTCCTTATGCCTATAAAAGGACCCCTAGATTGGCATTAGAGATACGTGATTTAGAATTTACAAAGTACGATATTAGAGTTATTAGGGTTGTTAGTAAATAGGTGTATCAAGCAGGTTCAAAGCATTAATAAAATAGTTGAAGTTTAAGTTATTCTTCTTAACTTTATTGAAGTAGATTCTTCATAGGCATAAACCCTAACATTCAAATCCTACGAGTAAGCATTTCAACCATGGGAATTCAACCAAATATTTTCTGGGATATCTTAGATGCTAAGTGAGTATTTTCCAACAGGTTTTAACATCAAATGCGCCATGAATCAAGAATACCCAATTTCTACACGTTCATAAACCCTAAAGCTTAATACTTCGAATTTTGTTGTTTATGGGCATGATTCAGAGGTGTAAAAGATCAATTAAACATGTAACAAATAGTACTCAAGCATCCAATTAGCCTCAAACACTCACAAGTGAAAATACCCAAATCCACGCATAAACACTAATTATGAAAAATGATTGAAAACAGTTACTGGGTTGGATTTGTTGTTTGAAATAGGTTTAGGATTGATATAAGAACCATTTTAACACTTTCCATTTCACAACAACATCATTATCCAATCTTATGTTTATACGCATATGCGTATGAACACAAAATCACACATATCTTAAAATCTAACCGTTGGAATCGTTTAAGATTAAAAACCTATGTTTGTAATCATGATTAAATGCAAAATCAAACTTACAAATATGATTATAAAGCACGGATTTGTTGTTTTAATCTTAGGCGTGGATGAGGTAGATGAAAATTTTAATGTGTTGTAGTAAATGTGAGAAAATAGTTAGGTGGGGATTTTTGTATATTATTAGTTTTAAGTTTTGACAATAACTTGACCCCTCCACCTCAACCATTTTCAACCACGACCCATAACTTCCATTTTGGTTAAGCAAAACGTAAATGTTTGGAAATAAACTTGACGACGCTCCCCCTCGACTTTAGAAATAGTGAAATTTTACAAATTTGAATCCAAGGAGAGTTTTAAACAAGAAATGTATCCACCATTACTGAAGAAACAACATCTTTTGGTAACATGCAAGTACAAGGTTTTATGAAACTGAAAAATATTTACATTCTCCCCCTCAACACTTGTCCGGGAAAAATAATGAAATGTCTGATAGAACAACGTGTTGACGGAAGATTTGTACTTTCAATGCTTGAAAGAAATTAGATAGAAGAATATTTTTGAGTTTTATCATATTTTAAATTTTTCTATTTTTGATTTTGAAATGTTTATTTACAAAAGAGGTTTTGGTGTTTGACTGGTTTTAAGATTGTGTTAAAAGTTCATCCAGTTCCTCTGGAGTCAAACACCTCATGCCAATCTGGTGGATCAAATCATTAAACCTAGCAGGAGCCAAGGCTTTGGTGTCAATACCTACAAAATATAATTCAACGGTACCCTTTTCCACATGCTCCTTTATGAAATGATATCGAAGATCGATGTGCTTGGATTTTGAATGTTGAACTGAGTTGCACGATATCGCAATTGCACTTCTGTTGTCGCAGTACATCGGAATTCTGTCAAATATGTAACCATAATCTTTGAGTTGTGTTCTCATCCAGATGACTTGAGCACAACACGCAAACATGGCTACATATTCAGCTTCAGTCGATGACAGCGACGTGTAATATTGTTTCTTCGACTGCCATGACACCAACTTATCACCGAGGAATTGTAGATCCCCCGAAGTAATTTTCTGTGAATCTAGGCAACCTACGTGATCAGCGTCTAAAAAATCTATTAGTTCAAAACCAGAATCCTTCGGATACCAGATCCCAAAATTAAAGGTTCCCTTGATGTATCGTAGGATTCTTTTAGCCTCAGTGAGGTGTTTCTCAGTTGGTCGTGACTGATAACGGGAGCAAAGATATATAGAAAATACTATGTCAGATCTACTGGCTGTTAGATACATGAGAGACCCAATAATACTTTGGTATTTGGTAGGGTCAACCAATTTCCCATGTAAATCAGCGTCCAGTTTGTTGGTATGTGCCATTGGTGTTGCATAGGTGTCACTAGTCTGCATTCCATGTTTGTTTAAAATTTCAAGAGCATATTTTGACTGACTTAGGAAAATACCACGGGGTGATTGATGAACTTGAATTCCTAAGAAGAACGTAAGTTCACCCATCATTGACATTTCAAAATGTTTTTTCATTAGTTTTGAAAATGAGTTTGAGTACTTTTTATGGGTAGACCCAAAAATGATGTCATCCATATAAATTTGAACGATTAAAATGTGAGCCCCGTGATATTGAATGAAAAGTGCAGGGTCGACTGATCCTTTGGTAAAATTATTGGCAATGAGAAAGGATGATAACTTATCATACCACGCCCGAGGGGCTTGTTTGAGACCGTAGAGAGCCTTTTTCAGTTTGTAGACATGATTAGGGAACTCTAGATCAACAAATCCTTCCGGCTGGCTAACATATACCGTTTCCTTCAGTTGACCATTTAGAAAAGCAGTTTTGACATCCATCTGATATACAGTAATGTTCATGTGAGCCGCAAATGCCAGAAAAATCCGTACAGCCTCAAGACGAGCAACCGAAGCGAATGATTCTTCAAAGTCAATACCCTCTTCCTGTCTATAACCGTTAGCCAACCGACGTGAGTTGTTTCTAATAACCGTACCCTCAGCATCTAACTTGTTTTTACAAATCCATTTGAGACCGATGACATAGACCCTTGTTGGTCTTTCAACCAATTCCCATACTTCAAGACGTTTAAACTGATTCAATTCTTCCTGCATGGATTCAATCCAGTTGTTTTTGGTCATGGCATCTTTAATGTTTTTTGGTTCAGTTTGACAAATGGTGAGTGCATAAATGCAATGTTCACCGTCTGTGTGAAGGCGTTGTCTAGTTACGACTGGTTGATTCTGGTTTCCAATCATGTTTACAAGAGGATGGTATTTAGTCCAACGATGTGTGGAGGGTTGATGTTGATATACATCATGCAGATTAGGTGGGTTTAGATGACTGGTTGAATATTCCGCAACATCAGAGTTTGCAGTTTCATCAACGAAAGGGTTAAAGAACGCATTCCCATCAAAATCTGCTGGTGCAGGTACATCATGATTCAGAAGATCATCAGCTGGATCAGCGTTATTAGAAGCGGTTTGTTCGGCTGTTATTGTAGAATCAATTAGAGGTGCATCAGCAACTGTTGTTGTTGTATCAGGTGTATTAGGTGTAGAAATATTATCAGGTTGAGCCACGGAAATATTAGTTACATCTGGAGCACGTTGATCAATATAATCACTAAACAGAGGAGCAAATAACGTTTCCATTTGACGATGAGTAAGTTGTATGCTTGGTTCAGCTGATGATGGGGTTTGGGGGAAGTTGAGACGGTTATGACCGGGTTCCAAGCTGTTTTGCTCAGAAGCCATTTCAGTAAGTTCATCAAAATTGGCATGAATCGTTTCCATAATCTCCCTTGTACGACGATTCCAGATCCGATATCCCTTTGAGTTTTCACAGTATCCAACAAAGAATCCAATGTCAGCTTTGGCCTTGAGCTTTCCAAAGTCATCACGATCATTATTCGGGTAACATAGAGCACCAAAGACATGAAAGTGTTTAAGATTCGGTTTACGGTTATGGATAAGCTCATAAGGGGTTTTGTTGTGGCGTTTGGTAATCATTGAAAGGTTTTGAGTATAGCATGCAGTTGACACGGCTTCTGCCCATACGTAATCCGGAAGTTTAGCATTAATTAACATCGTTCTTGCAGCTTCTACTAACGTACGGTTTCGTCTTTCAACAACTCCATTTTGTTCAGGTGTCCGTGCAATTGATGTTTGATGCTTAATTCCAACTTTCTCATAGTATTCATGAAGAGTTTGATTCACAAATTCAGTTCCTTTGTTTGTTCTAATTTGTTTGACTGTGTTCCGGAGCTGAACTTGAATTTTTGTGAGAAAGGTGATGATCATTTGTGAAGCTTGATCCTTACTTCGAAGAAAATAAACCCAAGTCCATCTTGAGTAGTCATCGACAATTACAAGAAAGTAGCGTTTGCCATTAATCGTCTGCACACGCATCGGGCCACACAAATCCATGTGAAGAAGATGAAGCACATACTGAGAGCTGTGTTCCACCTTTGAGGAAAAATGAGCACGAGTGCTTTTCCCTTGTTCACAAGCTGAGCATAGATGATCTTTAGAATACCGAAACCTTGGAATACCTTCAACTAGTTTGTATCGTGCAAGATTGGTTATGGTTTGAAAGTTCAAGTGTGAAAGTCGTCGGTGCCATAGCCAAGATTTTGTAGATGTTGCCTTCGAAAGTATACAAATGGGAGATGAAGCAATCATGTCTTGCATTGAGATTGTGTAAAGACTTGATGTGCGGGTTCCAGACATAAGATCGTTTCCTTGTAGATCACGAATGAAACAAGTTTTCTCCCTGAATGCAACTTCTAAATCTCCATCACAAAATTGACCGACAGAAAAGAGATTGTAACCGAGACCTTCCACATAATAAACCCTGCCAATTTTGATGTTCCCATTAATGTAATCTCCGTAGCCCATGATAGCTGCGAAGTGATCATTCCCGAATCTGACAGTGCCGATGAACTTTGAAATAAAGTTTGATAACAGTTTAAGATTGCCTGTCATGTATCGGGAACACCCGCTATCAACAATCCAAAGGATGATCTGTATCACCTGTATTACACACAGACGACACAGGTGGAATAGAGGTAGAGGTGGAACCCGAAGAGTTAGAGGGTTCCGTTACAGCTACAGTAGACACACACATGTTAATGATTTTAGGAATCCATTTAAATCCGGGTGTATTTTGTAATCATCTCTGCCAAGTCTAACTAGTTCATGATTTGGTCTTAGTGAATGCACTAGGTGATAGTTTCTTCCTAGGAGGTGAAGTGGGTTCTATGGGTACATCAATGATATCAGCAGAAATACTAGAAGGCGGATTACCTAGCACAGACTTAAAAGCATTAGTGGGCCTAGGGGAAATTCGTTTTCTATTATTCTGCTTTCAAGATAAGATATACTTAGCAACACATTTATCATGACAACCAGAAAACATGCTTTTAAGACAACCAACACAAGATGCTTCAAACAAAAAATTCAAAGTACTTAAAGATTCAGCATTTGTTACATCAATTTTTCTATTACATTTGTCTAACGCAATGTCTAAAGTGGGTGCAACATGAGTTTTATTCAAAGTCCTAAGGTGTTCTTCTACTTCAGAGGTCTTTATTGTTCTTCTCTTACGGTGCAACTTCCTATTCTTCTTGTTTTTGCTATTAAGCTGTGAAGTGCAATCGTTGGGAAAAGAAGCAACTATTAATGTTTCAGTAGAAGGAAGCACATTAGAATCTTGTGGTTTATCATTAGGCGTTCTAGTGTCAATTTTAAGCATTCCAGGTGCAAATACATTTGTGTTACTAATCTTATCATGTTCATACTTTCCTGACTTCTCTTTCAACTCCATGATAGTGCGCAACAAATCTTGATTTTCGGAGCGAATGTTTCTGTAGGATATTGGATTTCACATACACATCATATCATAACTCAAAGTGGGCGTATAAAGGTGAGTTCTAGAGAGAGAAAGTTAGAGGTTTAGGGAACTTAGTGAGAGAAAGTGAAAGATATTATTATGAGCTCCAACTCTCTACCTTGGGAGGTAGAGAGTATTTATAGTCTTACATAAAACGCCACACAACGGGCTGTGGATCAGGCATACAGTGGGTAAAGACCCGTCCGTCCTCCATGGTGTTACATAACTAAATACTACTTAGCTAGAAATAACTACGACTACGAGCTTTCTAACGATAACATATACATGAGGTGACCGACTCTTTAATACCTGGAATTTCTAATTCCTAACAATCTCCCCCTAAGGGAGGTCACCTCAAACATATACTAAAATTACATTTAATACAAACAGATATTACATTAACAATTGTTCTTGTATTCTTGATGTAGTGCTTTGCTCGAAGCTCGTAGTCATTGATTCCACTCATTGCATGTTTGGTTAATCCAAGTGGAGGTCTTTTCTTCGATCCATGTGATAATAACATTATGCCATCTTTTGAGATCATCAGCAAAAAAATCTCTGAGACATCCAGTGTGGTGTTGGTATTATGTGATGTTGTGACTTTCGGACCGACATGCTCACATTCTGATCATGATATCTTCTCATCAGAGTAGCGGAAGCTTTCGTTGATTCATGATATTGGCGGCGTAGCGAGAAGCAAGGAGTGAAAATATCAGAGTCATTGATGCACTAATCATGATTTCTTTCGATA
Source organism: Chrysanthemum makinoi (assembly GCA_910596185.1). Classification (NCBI taxonomy): domain Eukaryota; kingdom Viridiplantae; phylum Streptophyta; class Magnoliopsida; order Asterales; family Asteraceae; genus Chrysanthemum; species Chrysanthemum makinoi. The sequence continues at coordinate 5,482,049 of OU343216.1, read as the reverse complement.
TGAATGTGTTGTGTAAGCATGCGGCTATGGATGACGCTCCATTCGTCGGTACGCAAACATCGGGGTGTACCTGCATAAGACAGTTAGCAATAAAGCGCGCGAAAGTGTCTTTGATCACTTTCGTCGAATTGAGGTACACGGCCCACGGTTCCCAGTTGATCAGTACAAGTCGCTTACGTGATCGGTAGGATTCCTAAGAATCTCCTTGACAGGTTTTCGCAGCTGTTCTAGCCGTTCTCAAACCGGAACGTCTCAAAGAAGACAACACGGAGTGAGTGAACCAGCGAAATGAGAGTCACTGATTGATGAAAAGAGATTTGAAAAGCAATCGTGTATTGCTCAATAGAAATTGTTTTTGCAATACAACGAAGGTTTTTATTGAAAATCAATTATCAATCATAAACACCTTTTATTTTGAGAAATAGGCACATAGTCGATGTGCTAAAGAAAAGAGTTTTTAAGCACAGCAACCGGTTTTTCAAAGGTATCCGTCAATCCATAACCTGAACCAAGATTGATCCAAAAGATTGAATCTCTCCATTGTTTCTGTCCGGTTGTCACATGGTTGATCTATTGGATAGATCTCACATGCCACCTACCAGGAGCTTGTTTGATGTTGGCTCTAGAAGGCTTTCCATCTTCATTGTGAATATTTTTATTATATCACTCGGATGTTATGGCAATACCACAAGGATAATGCGTAGGACTCAAGATATAATCTTTTTTTCCACATTGTGTGAAACAGAGAGACTTCATTGACGGTGTCTTAATGAGATTTATAGATGATCTCGTGGCACTAGACTCAATTTGTGCATATTTGGATCCTATATGGGAGACTAGGGAGAGGGTCTCCTTCTTCAATATCAACAATCTCTAAGAGAAAGTCGATAGATAATGTCGGTTCCCCGTGAGAATGAAACAAGTCCTTTTAAGAGGAACTTGAGTGGTTTTGGAAGTTGAAGTGCGGTCGCCACGGGTCCATGACGTCTTGTCTTCAATACCGATGTTACCATCAGTAGCATATGAATTGAACCCGGTTTCTGGCCTAAGGTTGAATAAATGGAGGGCTATTTGTTTTCACCCTTTTCTCATTCAATTCTTTTTAATTCTTCAACCCCTTCAGGGCTTACCGAGACTTCATAGCTAGAACCTTGTTGGGTTTATTCCAGTACTAGCTCGGACTCAGTCCGCACTCTTCCCATATCTCATTTTTCTCCTTTTATCATCATACCTAAGAACTCTACACTAACTAGTGGATAGTCCCTTTGTAGATCCCTCCGGTTCGGCGGATCATGGGAACAAATACCTAACCTTATCATCCTTATATCACCGTACATAAAGTAAAATTGGTCGGTCTATTTGGTATTGTTCATTTGCCATTTGGAACCAATTGAAAACCATTTGAAAATCAATCCGGATACTTGTGATACATTATCAAAGCATTTTGTACCTGAATTGTTTTTGATATTTTTAGAATAAGAGCTCCCCTCAACATGTGCATCAAATGTTTGAAATCGTTTTGCACACGGAGGCAAGAGAAAGAATTAACTTCTTTGAATTCCATTTTCTAAAAGATATCAACATCACTTCCCTAATCAAATCAAGAAGATTAAGCATTTTTGGGGAAGGATGAGGATTTCAATGTTATGCTCCCCTCAATATGTGCCTCGAGGTTTGAAAAGAGTTTTGCACATACTAGAGGGAACCTGCACATTGAGATGAATGATCACGTTTCAAATCATTGTGGTTTAAGATAGATGCTCCCCTCAACATGTGCATGGAAAATTTGAAATCGTTTGGCACATGTGGGAAGGAAAGCTTGTACAACCTTATAAAACCATTTACCGAATTATCAGTTTAAATCCAATTTAAATCACACATTCTCCCCGATCACAATTATCAAATCATTTGAGATTTGTGATCTCTTATAGATTTAAATTGATTTTGAAAGCTTTTGAGGAGAATTGTGACTTGATTATGAAAGCGTTTTAACTGATAAGGATCTGATTATGAGATTATAAACTCCATTGGTTAAACATGCATGATTATCTTTTGAAAATAATTGAATGCCAAATAACTTTTAATTTAATTGAAATCATTCTCCCCTCAATCAATGACATAGGTTGTTGATTGAGAGATAGATATTTTGACAAATAAGTCAGGATGATTATCAAAAATAGAGACGAGTTATTTTTCAAAGCGAGTTAGTTTTCAGCAGATAAATGTTTATAGAATCAGAGCATGGAATTTGAAAACATGGTAAACCATGGCTCTGTTCTTTTTTTGAATAGCGGGTTCTTGCACTGAAATGACAATAAACCATTGTTTCTCTTTCTTCCAAAAAAATTTTTTTTTGATTTTTTTTTTTTTTTTTTTTTTAAATTTGAACAACATCTAAAGTCCCGTGTCATTCTTTGAATGACAGCAAAAAAACCGTAGATATAATCAAACTGAGAAAAACATGAAAAATTGACAATATTTTTGAAGATTTTTTGAATTTTTTTTTTTTTTTGAAAGTTTTATAATTTTGTATTTTGTTTTTCGAAAAAAATATTTACAAGAGATAGATGAGCATAGACCTTTACTCCTCGTCTTCTTCCTGAAGACGTTTGAGTGTTTCTGGTTTTAACGCTTTTCAAGCCTAGTCGAGGAAGAATGAACTCAAAACGTTCTCTTGGAAGAGCTTTGGTGAAGATAATCGCTAAGCGATATTGACCTCACAAAATAGAGTTCTACCACACCCTTTTCCACTTGTTCCCTGATGAAATGATGTCGAATGTCGATATGCTTTGCTCTTGAGTGTTGGACGTTGTTGCAAGAGAGAGCAATAGCACTTTATTATCACGATGAGGGATTTTGTTGAATTCAAAGCCATAGTCAGATAATTGAGATCTCATCCATAAGATTTGAGCACAACATGATGACATGGCTATGTATTCAGCCTCTGTAGAGGAAATAGAAGTACTCATTTGCTTCTTTGAAGACCAGCTCACAAGCTTATCGCCCAAAAACTAAGCACCTCCAGACGTACTTCGACGAGTGATTCTTGCAGATGCCAAACCGTCAAGTTATCTCACACAAGCTAGCCACTTGTGAATGACTAACCGTAATAAACTTAAAACAGCTCGACCGATTCACGATAATGAAGGCTTAAGGGTATGTGTGTACGGATAAAACCTCAATATCGATATCAAAAATAATCACGAAGATAGATTAAAAATTCCTTTAGGAAAAAGAATATTAAACCAAATCCCGTGTGTGATCGTTGATACGGATTAGTCAACCCGAATCGTTTCCCAACGAGGCGTGAATTGCCAACGTCGTTATTGGTTTGGAATTTAATGCTCGATGTTTTGATTTGTTTGATATTTTGATTTTATTAAATGTCACAATTCTCAAATTCCGGTCATTTCTTAAATTAAATATGCATCATATTAATGCATTCATGGCATTTCATTTCACATTTAACGCGTAATTTTTATATTTAATAAACGTTATCGCGTGAGTTTTTTTTTAAAATATTTAATCCGTTACTTTCAAAAATGATCCCGATATATTTTTTTATACTTACATTTAGTTGTAAAAACTATATTTTGAGTTTAACTAGTGTTTTGAATTTATTTGGTATATAATTCGTTAAATTTATATTATTACGACGTGTTTCTTAAAAATTATACGATAATTATTTTTATCACTCAAATTTCACAAGGAATGTATTTTTATAATTTTTATTATCTCATTACATTCTATTTTGATCTATTAAAAACTTACTTGTACCAAAAATCTACCATTTACTTTTACTTATACATTTTCTTACATTCTTAACAATTACACAACTTTTATATACAAGTATTCATTTACACAATTATTAGAGAGAAAAAAAAAATAATAATAAAAATAATTTGGAAAACATATCCCCCCTAAACCGGTCCTAGGGGGGAAGGACTTCATTTAATGTGTGTTGAATAATTATCCTTGAATGTATGCATATACACTCCAACTTCCATCATTCATTCATTTTATTTTCAAGACAAGTAAAAAGATTTTTTTCTTCTCTCTTGCTCATCCATCAAGACCGGCCACATAGGGGTTGCACAAGGGATCATCATCAAAAAATTTTCTCAAGTGTTTTATAATCTAGTTATCACTCTTTATTAGGTTTTGAAATAAAAACCAAGAGTGTTTAGGATTAACCTTGTTACTAGCACCTCAGCATACTCATTTGTAAGCATATTTCTTCCATTTTCAAGTTTCCTTATCATTTCATATTCATCTTTTCATTTTTGGAGCAAGTATGCATGTTATGTGATTTATACCATTTATTTCATGATTTTAGAAGTTATATATACATATTGGTCACCCTATAATTATTCCCATGGTATTCTTTGGTCTTGATGGTAATTAGGAACCCATGACACCCTAAGAAGGTGTATGGTAGGATTAGATTAGCTTTGGAGTTGATTTGAAGGGATTAGAATAGGTTTTGTCCGAGAAAAACTATTTTCGATAACTATATTTTTGTGTTCTGTCCTTAATTCGAATTTCTGGAAAAACCTACTGTTGGTACGAGATTTTGGCCTTGATATTTAGAAAATATACTTTAAAACGAATCCGTGGCCGCTTGAACGAATAAAAACGGACTTATAACGAAGAAGTTATGGAATTTTAAAGTTTGACGACGAAATATATTATTTTCAGGATTTTCAGCTTTGCTGTTTTTACTTGTTCGGTCAAAAATGAGCCTTAAGCTTCACAAATTATTTCGACTAGTCAAAAATATATTAGTTTACTTCGATACGAAGCTAAGGACATATATTACGTAGAAAGCGGATTTAAAACGACAAAGATATGGCCGTTTTCATAAAGTTGCCGTAAATATTATTTTTAGAAAAACTATATTATTTTACGTTACAAGTATTTCATTAGCTGTAACGTCCATGTTTGCGGCTGTTTTTTTTTAACCATGATGTGAAACTTTTTGGAACGAAATGTCTTCTAGTAAAATCAAGTTCACCGGCCATATTTTTCAAAACAAAAAGCCGTTTGTAAAGCGGAGTTTTAGTGAATTATTTACGGATGTTCAAACTTGGCCGAAACTCATTTTCTGCACACAATTCAACAAAATCACCAACTTTAACCCTTGATATCTTTATGATCGAGACCTTTTGGACGAAAACTCCTGAACTGAAACTTCTAGATATCAATACAAACTTTCCAAAACCGTCGAGTTCGTTCTCTAACGATCGACGTACACCGTTTTACGACTAGTTTTCCAAAGCCATTTTTGTTAATTTCATGATATTTCCGCCGACATTGTTTTGCGACGAAAAGTGGAAATTTCACCAAAAATCATTATAAAACCATTGTAGGATGACATTTTGACGTAAAAACATGTAAAGTGATTTTTGATTGGTCGAGACGTCAAAAGAGTATTTTTCGACGACAAGTATTATTTTCAAAACTCGCAAATGGTATAAATAGCATACGAAATGCATGCATAACATTACATTGCAACTCATTGCATGTCATATCATTCGTAATAGGTCCCGGTTAACACATCACATTATACCTCGGTGTACTCACTTTTGTCATCGCCTCAGTTTACCAAGTGAGTAATCACATCCCCTTTTTACCGTTTTACTATATTTTGGGGCTGAATGCATGAGCCATACTTGAATTAAATTAAATCTTACTTTTGTGAACTTGAATTAAATCCTTGAACTTAATTATGAAATAATGCCACACTTGAACTTATTGAACCGTACGTGTTATGACCTTGTCCCAAAGTCTCCCCATGTTCGAGACATCACTATAAAGTCTCGCCTTATTGGTGGAGCGGTCTCAATAAATCTCGCCTAGGTGGTCGAGTGACAAAGGAGTCTCCCTTGTTGGAGAAGTGCAAAGTCTCCCATGTTCGGAGCATCACTATAAAGTCTCGCCTTATTGGTGGAGCGGTCTCAATAAATCTCGCCTAGGTGGTTGAGTGACAAAGGAGTCTCCCTTGTTGGAGCAAAGTCTCCCATGTTCGAAGCATCCACTGAATTAGTATATTCGTAGTACTATATTGTGAACTATTATGACCACTTACACTTGACTATTAGACATACTATATTTTGTGCAATGGGTTGTGTACACACAGGTTGCAAGTTTTGTATGGGCGAATTTGGAACGAGTGGATACACAATGCCTTTGCTTTGAGAACTATTTTCGTCGACCGAAAGCTTTGTTTATTTCTTTCGAGTTTTCTTATTTTTGCTAAACGTGTTTACTCACCAACTATTTTCATAGTTGACCCGTTTTCTCTCATGCATTTCCGGTGATCGTTAGTAAGCTTTTCTATCAAGTCTTGCATAAAGAAGTTTTCACTTGTCGCTACAAGTCGTGTGTATTAAAACTTAATATTTTGGAATCTAAACTTTGTAATATATTTGCCGATGACGGCTAAACTGGTATTGTAATGGTGTAATATTTCTTTTTAATATTAATGTTGGTATGTTCTATTATCTTGTGCTTATGTTCCCTTCCGTTACCTCGTGTTTCGCCTCCGTGAGGGTGTGACAGATTGGTACTCCAGAGCCAAGGTTATAGAATGCCGATTTTCAAAAATAAAAATCACATATATAACCGGAAAAATTTTTTTGTATATTATTTTATTAAACATTGAACACCATTAAGTCGACTAGTCCTATCGTTGCATTGTTACTCATAAATTATACATAGCCTGATCAACTATGTCTAATTTATGAAGAACCATGCAATGATAAGAGTGGTAGTTTTAAATCATGCTTAGTCGAGTCTTTAAAGTCCTGGTCACCGAAGTTGCATTGGTCGGGTGGGTATGCATGGCATGTTTTACGTTCACGTCTACATTACCGTACCTTGTTCATATCTTCTCTTTTCCATCTTTCGACTTGTTAGACGTAGCATGTCTCTGTTCCTGTCATGTTTCGATCACTATAACACATTACCACCGTTCTGCACCTCATCCGACTTCGTTCAATGTCGTTTACTCAACCCGATGTTTTGGTCCACTGTAGGATCATGGCTGCAAGAAACACGCGCTCAGGAGGTAACAACAACGGCAACCCAAACAACAATGACAATTCAGACAACAACGCTGCTGGAATAGCGGATCTACTCACCCAAATTATAACACATCTCGATGCTAGACGAACCAACAACGGAGAAGGTACTTCAAACACTGGTCAAGGATGCAGCTACAAAACTTTCATGACATGTAAGCCAATGGAATTTCATGGTACCGAGGGTGCCATTGGATGCTAACTTTGGTTCGAGAATGTTGAGTCGAAGCTTAGTATCACGAAATGTGCTGAAAGAGATAAGGTTGAGTTCTCTGCTGGTCTACTACAGGGTCGAGCTTTGACTTGGTGGAACAACCAACTACAGATCAGAGGAAGAGGGGCTGCAAATGCATTATCTTGGGAAACATTCAAGAGACTACTAATGATGAGTACTGCAGAAAAGATGAAGTGCGTAACCTGGAAGAAGAATTTTGGAACCACTTGATGGTAGGAGTAGAGATCGACAAGTACACGATCCGGTTCCATGAGTTAACTAGAATGGTTCCTCACATGGTTTCCACTGTGGAGAAGTTGATTGACCGATATATATGGGGATTGATACCAGAAATTAGGAGGGATGTCACTTCGTCGAAACCAACCACTCTGCAAGCCACTGTGAGTATGGCGTATCGCTTGACAAATGATGTGATCAGTCGGAGAACTAACAAAAGCAAACGACAATGGACGAAAGCGACAGAGGATCACCAGGGGAAACCGAGACCAGAATCAGCAAAACAAGAGGCCGAATAACCCAGAACTATGGGCGACCACCCAGAGCGCAAAGGATATGCAGTCCACATCCTTTGTGCACTCGATGTAATTATCATCACTTAGGAGACTGCCCAAGGTGCGGCAAATGTGGACAAAGGCGGCCACTTCGCGAAAAATTGCTCAAACAGGTAATCGGAAATCAAGGACGAGAAAAGCATGTTACGAGTGTGGAAGTCTAGATCACCTTCGCAATACTTGTCCAAAGCCGAAAAGGACTCTCAATCAAGGAGGTAATCGTCCAAACCTGGCGTTGGCAATAGAAGCCCACAAGATCGAGAACATTGAAATTCCTCCCGCGTGGTCGAGCATTCTATCTGGGTACCGAGGAAGCCCGCAACGCGTAACGGGTACATTCTTTCGAACAACTACCTTGTTTCTGTACGACATAATTTTGAGTGCATAGCTTCCTTCCAATCTTTACCACATTCACGTCATTGATTAATTTGAGACCTATTGTTATCGACCTTAGTTGTTATATATTTTGTTGATTTGATTTGATTTGGGTAAGCAAATCGAATATCGAGCGAATCTTTCAAAAGACTTCATTCAAGGATGTTGATTCCTATCTTTCTAACAACTTGTTTCCTAGCTTGATCTAGTGACAGTTCTTGTTTGATGAGTTGCGAAAATCAAGCTAAGAGACAAGTTTACACAAGTCGGTTTAGTTTACTCTCATGACAGTTCTTGTTTGATGAGTTGTGGGATTAAATTAGAATCGACTACCTAAAGGTCTTTTGAGAGCTACGATCGATATTGGGTAAGTTTACCCTATCCAATCTAATCACGGGCACGTACTTAGTTGAATGGGGAACACATGCGCATGGGCATTGATATGATCATTTAGACTGTTCGTACGATCATGAACTTTTAGAACTCTTGTCGAGGTTCGGACCATAGTATCGTTAATCGAATCACGGGGACGTGATTCCGCTGACATGGGAAGAATGTCACAATTCTCAAATTCCGGTCATTTCTTAAATTAAATATGCATCATATTAATGCATTCATGGCATTTCATTTCACATTTAACGCGTAATTTTTATATTTAATAAACGTTATCGCGTGAGTTTTTTTTTAAAATATTTAATCCGTTACTTTCAAAAATGATCCCGATATATTTTTTTATACTTACATTTAGTTGTAAAAACTATATTTTGAGTTTAACTAGTGTTTTGAATTTATTTGGTATATAATTCGTTAAATTTATATTATTACGACGTGTTTCTTAAAAATTATACGATAATTATTTTTATCACTCAAATTTCACAAGGAATGTATTTTTATAATTTTTATTATCTCATTACATTCTATTTTGATCTATTAAAAACTTACTTGTACCAAAAATCTACCATTTACTTTTACTTATACATTTTCTTACATTCTTAACAATTACACAACTTTTATATACAAGTATTCATTTACACAATTATTAGAGAGAAAAAAAAAATAATAATAATAATTTGGAAAACATATCCCTCCTAAACCGGTCCTAGGGGGGAAGGACTTCATTTAATGTGTGTTGAATAATTATCCTTGAATGTATGCATATACACTCCAACTTCCATCATTCATTCATTTTATTTTCAAGACAAGTAAAAAGATTTTTTTCTTCTCTCTTGCTCATCCATCAAGACCGGCCACATAGGGGTTGCACAAGGGATCATCATCAAAAAATTTTCTCAAGTGTTTTATAATCTACTTATCACTCTTTATTAGGTTTTGAAATAAAAACCAAGAGTGTTTAGGATTAACCTTGTTACTAGCACCTCAGCATACTCATTTGTAAGCATATTTCTTCCATTTTCAAGTTTCCTTATCATTTCATATTCATCTTTTCATTTTTGGAGCAAGTATGCATGATATGTGATTTATACCATTTATTTCATGATTTTAGAAGTTATATATACATATTGGTCATCCTATAATTATTCCCATGGTATTCTTTGGTCTTGATGGTAATTAGGAACCCATGACACCCTAAGAAGGTGTATGGTAGGATTAGATTAGCTTTGGAGTTGATTTGAAGGGATTAGAATAGGTTTTGTCCGAGAAAAACTATTTTCGATATGTATATTTTGATGTTCTGTCCTTAAATCGAATTTCTGGAAAAACCTACTGTTGGTACGAGATTTTGGCCTTGATATTTAGAAAATATACTTTAAAACGAATCCGTGGCCGCTTGAACGGAATAAAACGGACTTATAACGAAGAAGTTATGGAATTTTAAAGTTTGACGACGAAATATATTATTTTCAGGATTTTCAGCTTTGCTGTTTTTTACTTGTTCGGGTCAAAAATGAGCCTTAAGCTTCACAAATTATTTCGACTAGTCAAAAATATATTAGTTTACTTCGATACGAAGCTAAGGACATATATTACGTAGAAAACGGATTTAAAACGACAAAGATATGGCCGTTTTCATAAAGTTGCCGTAAATATTATTTTCTGAAAAACTATATTATTTTTACGTTACAAGTATTTCATTAGCTGTAACGTCCATGTTTGCGGCTGTTTTTTTTAACCATGATGTGAAACTTTTGGAACGAAATGTCTTCTAGTAAAATCAAGTTCACCGGCCATATTTTTCAAAACAAAAAGCCGTTTGTAAAGCGGAGTTTTAGTGAATTATTTACGGATGTTCAAACTTGGCCGAAACTCATTTTCTGCACACAATTCAACAAAATCACCAACTTTAACCCTTGATATCTTTATGATCGAGACCTTTTGGACGAAAACTCCTGAACTGAAACTTCTAGATATCAATACAAACTTTCCAAAACCGTCGAGTTCGTTCTCTAACGATCGACGTACACCGTTTTACGACTAGTTTTCCAAAGCCATTTTTGTTAATTTCATGATATTTCCGCCGACATTGTTTTGCGACGAAAAGTGGAAATTTCACCAAAAATCATTATAAAACCATTGTAGGATGACATTTTGACGTAAAAACATGTAAAGTGATTTTTGATTGGTCGAGACGTCAAAAGAGTATTTTTCGACGACAAGTATTATTTTCAAAACTCGCAAATGGTATAAATAGCATACGAAATGCATGCATAACATTACATTGCAACTCATTGCATGTCATATCATTCGTAATAGGTCCCGGTTAACACATCACATTATACCTCGGTGTACTCACTTTTGTCATCGCCTCAGTTTACCAAGTGAGTAATCACATCCCCTTTTTACCGTTTTACTATATTTTGGGGCTGAATGCATGAGCCATACTTGAATTAAATTAAATCTTACTTTTGTGAACTTGAATTAAATCCTTGAACTTAATTATGAAATAATGCCACACTTGAACTTATTGAACCGTACGTGTTATGACCTTGTCCCAAAGTCTCCCATGTTCGGAGCATCACTATAAAGTCTCGCCTTATTGGTGGAGCGGTCTCAATAAATCTCGCCTAGGTGGTCGAGTGACAAAGGAGTCTCCCTTGTTGGAGCAGTGCAAAGTCTCCCATGTTCGGAGCATCACTATAAAGTCTCGCCTTATTGGTGGAGCGGTCTCAATAAATCTCGCCTAGGTGGTTGAGTGACAAAGGAGTCTCCCTTGTTGGAGCAGTGCAAAGTCTCCCATGTTCGGAGCATCCCTGAATTAGTATATTCGTAGTACTATATTGTGAACTATTATGACCACTTACACTTGACTATTAGACATACTATATTTTGTGCAATGGGTTGTGTACACACAGGTTGCAAGTTTTGTATGGGCGGAATTTGGAACTGAGTGGATACACAATGCCTTTGCTTTGAGAACTATTTTCGTCGACCGAAAGCTTTGTTTATTTCTTTCGAGTTTTCTTATTTCGCTAAACGTGTTTACTCACCAACTATTTTCATAGTTGACCCGTTTTTCTCTCATGCATTTCAGGTGATCGTTAGTAAGCTTTTCTATCAAGTCTTGCATAAAGAAGTTTTCACTTGTCGCTACAAGTCGTGTGTATTAAAACTTAATATTTTGGAATCTAAACTTTGTAATATATTTGCCGATGACGGCTAAACTGGTATTGTAATGGTGTAATATTTCTTTTTAATATTAATGTTGGTATGTTCTATTATCTTGTGCTTATGTTCCCTTCCGTTACACCTCGTGTTTCCGCCTCCGGCGAGGGTGTGACATTAAACTACTGGAATGGGGAAAGTAATTAAGGGAATCTATTCTACGGGAAATCCTAAGTGCGAAATTAACTAAAACGGAATTAACGAAACGTAAATAAAATGCAACTACGTCTAAATTATATCCTAAAAATGCCTAAAATTACTTTTACTCTAGAAATGCAAGTTGAAAACTAATTTAGATTTAAAACTATTTTTTAGGATTTTTCTGGATTTTATTAAAATTAAAAACTAAATTTTAACTATTAAAACTAAATTAAAATACTAAAAATTATGAAAATCAAAGGGAAAAATATGAAACTATTTTTATAAAATCTAAAATACCATAAGAGAATTTTCAAAACTATTTTTATATATTTTTGATTATTTATCTATTTTCTACTAATTTAAAACTATTTAAATATAATTTAAAGTGTGAAAAATACCAAATAAAAGGGGAAAAATAAGGAAAAATATTTTTTATGATTTTTATATTTTTCTTAAACTGGGAAAATTGAAAAATTATTTTTTGGAACTTTTTCTTAATTATTTGCAATAAAAGCTATTTAAATATGACTAAAAACTGTTTTAAATAGAGAAAAATACCAAACAGTGACCAAAAATTATGAAAAATTCAGGAAAATTCTAAAATGTTATTCTAAATCTATGAAAAATATAAAATCATAAGCTTATGTGTGAGATATGAGGGCTGCAAGTGTAACTGATGCAAATAAGCACTTATGAATAAGCAAACTAGCACAATAAGCCACCAAACTTCTACATAAGCTAAATTATACTATAACTACTCTAAATCAACTAACTACTGCTACTACTAACCTTAAATAAGCACACTACTAAGATATGATGCTAACTGATTATCTAATCCAAACAACTACCTGGCCTCTACTTTAAGCTACTATATAAGCTAATCTAAAGCACCAAACTGAAAACCAAATATGTGGTCTTCAAGACCACCTAGCAAACTACAATTGGACCAAATATGAGACCCTAACTACTTGAAATGAACACTGTGCAATGTCTGCAAGATCTGCAAAAAACAGGTTTTGACATGTTTTGACTTAATCAAGCAGTTACTGATGTTTGACTTTTGTGAGATTTAAATGCAAATGTAGGACTGATGTTGATGAATACTGATTAAATACAACTTTAACAAAATTGTGGTTTATCAAATTTTACACCTATATGCTAAATTTGAGCAACTGATTCCAACAGTTTTGAGAATGAGAAGCAATTTACTAGTGATTTTGACTTAGAATGCAAATGACTGCAAAAGCAAGGACAGATATCAATGCAAAGAAACTATAGCAAACCTAGAGCAACTAAACTACTTCAATATTTTAACCTCTAGCACAGTTTTAAGTATTGATCCAAACACTCCTTTTATAAATCTAACAAACAATTTAAGCCATCTAATCCTATAACTCTTATGCAGAAAGTGAAATCAGAAGAAACTAAGATCCTAAGACTAATTTAACAACACATCAAGCATTAACATGATCATAATAACCACAAAGATACTAGACAGCTTTCGAGCTTAAAACTTACAAGAAGTCCAAATCGAGTTTTAGCATCATAATAGAACCAAATCAACCAAATCCCATACCAAACACTCTAATTAAACCTAAATAAGCATCATTTCAACCCATTTCCATTTTCAACCAAGTATAATCACTAGTTGACTTTCGTTGACCAAGAAGCTTTTGTTGTGTATTGATTGAAATGAGATAGTGAAGGCACAATATAAGCTCACTAAAGCTATATCAAGTTGAAATGAGCTTATTCCATTATTCAAAATAGCTTATTGATTACTTAAAATAAGAAATGCAAGATTAAATTTAAAAACTTGGAACTTTGATTAATACTGAAAAAGGATTACAAGGAATTGAGAATACAATAAAAGCTTTAAGAAAACATTTATAAAACTACTGAAATACAAGAACAATAAGCTAAATGAAAACTAAGGAATTGCACACTATATCGTGAGCTCAAGGGGTCTTTTTATAGCCTCCATCAGCCTTGGGATTCCTCTTGGAAGAGCCTAGAAGTCCTATCCACAGCCACACAATCATTCCTTGTCACTTCCTCCAATCACATTGCTCCAATTCACATGTTGAGGTGTCGCGTCCAATGAGAGAGCTTGAAAGGGCCACGTGTGGAGGTTATCCTGACATGTCAGCTTCCAGATAAGAATTCTAGAAAGATTCTAGTACGAGGTGGGTGATTGGGATGGGTAATTGGTGGCGTTTGGACTTGGGGAAGACAGGGGACAATTAGGCGTGTTTGGGTTTATTTATTATATCTCAAATGATGTTGACCGGGTGGATTGGTTTTGATATTGGGTAAAATAGTGGGTAAAGTGGGTATTCTGTAAATGGGTAGGATAACCGGGGTGTGTATTGGGCGGGTTGATGGATTTGGGCCGAGGGTTTGGTAATGGATATTGGACTTTGGATTAGGACTAGTTAAGTGATCCAAAACATATCTCAAGGACCATAGTTGTAAAAACTGAATTTTTGAGGGACCATAAATGTAATTCTGAAAGTATCTTCCAAGGATTGATTTTGTCAATCTTCAAATAAACCAAGACTGAATTTGCAACTTCTGAAACTTCAGGGGTCATTCTTGCCAAAAACAGAAACTTGAGGGGCCATTTTTGCCAATTCTTCAAACTTGATTATATCTTCCAAAAATCATCCTCGGAGAATAAAATCTTCATAAATGCTCAATTTTGATCTTCCGGCTCGGCTTAAGCTCTCTAAATCTCTCGTGCTCGGATTTTCGTCTGATTTGGCTCCTTTTTGTGTGTTTTACATATCCGTACCTGCACAAGCACAAACTCAAGAAAACCACAAATATTAGCAATAAACGGCTCTTTCTTGGTTATTTTGGGTTAGTTTTGATAATGAAAAGGTATGTGTTTTAGCACATACCAAAATACCCCAGACGAGACCATTGTCGTGTCCCCACGCAATGCAATCAACTCACGCTTCTAAAATTAAGGATTTCAATCTCTTTCTACTAAACCTATGAAGAAGTAGCAAAGATTCCTCAAAAGAGATTAAGAAAGCTTTAATTCTAAAAACGCCCCGTTTACCTTTTAATTCACATGTATAGATATTACGATTAAGCACATTCTGATTATGAGTGACGGTTTGTTGAACTTTCATGTCGATCAATAACTCCAACATTTTTCAATCAACACTTTAGGATCACGGAGTAAGAAACACATCACAGCGTGAAGTGACCATACGGATAGAATACATCGTTCCTGATTTTTCACAAGTCCCCAAACTAAGCGTAAAATCGAAATCATTGTTAAATATGATTCTAGATGCTAACACTACCCATGGAAGTTACTTGTGTAATTACCTTTTGCTCCCATTTTCCTATTTCCACTAGATTTTTTTATTTTTGTTGAGAACTGAATTTCTTCAAGTTTCTCGTTTTGATAACTTTTATTCTGATAAAGATATAAAGCTAAGTCGCTAATTAGTTATCCACCTTCCCTCGAAAACCATTGCACACAAGAATGAGGTCCACATCAAGGTCCTAATTTCACACGATTTAGGGAGAATATCCTTTTTATGGCGACCGAGACTACTCATCTACGAGTCCGAGACGAAGCTTTATTTAGTCATCTCCCGGATCCGAAGTTTGGCTTAACACTATTTCAGCACATTTTCATTTTTGCAATTCAAGCCCTTGGTCTTTTAAACTACTAACTCAACGGGATTACCGTTTTATCAGGAGTCTTATTATGACTTTGGAATTTCCTCTGCTTTTATAGAATTCTAAGACAACTTTTATAGCTTTGGATTTTTCAACTTTAAAACATTTGGGCTTTATTTCATGTTAATTTTTTGTGCCAAACTCCAAACCCTACGGCTTTTATAACAATAGAAACAATAGCAGCAAACTATCAGGAATCAGTTGTCTATTACATCGTAACACTGACAGTACCTCGATGTGTACCCAACTCTCATGGGCAAGGATTCTCTAAAGAAGAAAAAGAACTAACTATCGCTAAAAACTCAACATCTCTAATTATTATTTAACAGATATGGGGTGAAACAATTTTGTGGGAACAAAAAGCCATAAGTACCTTCGATGGGCTCTAAAGAGAACCAACTACTCCACGCTTAGCATCTAAACTCATAAGTAACTCTATCATTTCTCGATCTCCACAAATTTAAAATCCCAAATAATGAGATCCGCGGATGCTTAGCCGATAATTAAATTATCTATGGTTAAGGGAACAAGCTAGGGCTCAACACGCCCGGTCAAGTCAGAATTCTATTCCTACTCTCACCAGCGGAAAGTCAACAAGGTGTCAAAACGTATATTAACTTAGCAAATGCTTTGTCAAATGAAATCAAGTTATGCATATTTAAAATCACTCAAGGAAACTTGCAAATTCATTGCCTTGTGAGCTAGAATTCGCTTTTTATAGCTTCTTATCTAAGAGACTAGCAAACTTTTCAATCAAAAAGACTTAACAAAAGCTTCAAAAATTTTAAAATTTTTCTCATTTTTGCACAATTTGTTTTTATTTTCTAAGGAAAAACGGGGTTGCGAGAGTACACGACAAAAAGTAAGCAAGTGCGGTCAAATCAAAATACCCTACCCCAGACTAGAACGAAACATTGTCCTCAATGTTTAAAAACAAGGGTATCACGAAAATCTAAAAGCCGTTTATTAAGTATGCTCAAAGATAAACGTTAGTCGATAAGATTAGGATATCGGATTTCCATCAGCATCGATCATGAAACTCGAGTAGAGAAAATGACAAACTTCGAGCACGAGAGTCTTCATATCGGGAAAATCCTACACATAACATCACAAACAACCAAACACGAGAAATCGAAGAGGCTAACCCCTTCACGTCACTTATTAGAAAATAGAAAGAAAATAGAGATAAGCATGGGGTGCCTCCCACGAAGCGCTACTGTTTTTCTTAAACGAGTCGCTAGCCTGACTCGTCCCCGAATTCATTTGTCCTTGGGGAAGAAAATGGTAGAGATACCAGGGTCAAAAACGGTGTCCTTATTCCCGAAAGAATGAGACTGGGTGGGTTGGGAGGGAAAGAAAATGTCGGGCTCAAGCACATAAAGAATGACTCCTCCCAAACTCACATAAGGCATATGAAAGATCGATCCATCATCCGGTGGTTTTGCGGGCGGACAAAAGGATGAAAGATCGATAAGAGAATACTCCAAAGAAGTCGGGAGCTCATGGTATAGAAAGGTGTTACTCAAAGGCTCATCAACGAAGGCATCCAAGAGAGGATCCTTATCTCGAATGACATTTTTAGCATAAAACTCATCAACGCGTATCCCGGGATTGAAAATCTTGTCTTCGGAGAGGAAGGAGATCAAAGTGTCATCTATGTGAAAATCCTTACGAGGAGAGGATTCACTCTTGGCTAAATAATATTGGACCTCAGGATCAACAAGTTCATATGTCGACAACTTCACTTCCTTATCTTTCTTTGGAAAAAACGGATCATCATATTCTTCTTCATCCTCAGAGAAAATCGATTCGATAGGAGCAAGTTCATCGGTGAACTTCTCACTTTCTTCGTCAAAGAGTTGATTTTCAAAATTTTGAGTATATTCAGAATCGAATTCAAACAAGGGATTCGTGAATGACATTTTGAAAGATTCTTGATCGAAAGATGTCTTAAAAGAAGGTTCCATGATTTCAGAAATCGAAGGTGGGACAAGTGGTGTGCTCTTAGAGCTAGCAGTTTCCACCACTACCGTTGTAGACTCCTTTTCTTGTTTCTTTTTCCGTTCAGCTTGTATTGTTGACATACTCTTAATCGTAAACCTTGAAAGATCAATTCTAGACGGTTTAGGTTTAACTTTCTCAACATCATCCGGATCATCCGGAGGACTTTGCGTAGTGAGAGATGGGAAAGATTCGGTCATACTCGGATTAGATGGTAAAATGGGATCACCACTTTCTTGAGAAAAATCAATCACACCGATGCTAAGAATCGAATGATCATCGGGTGGAGGTTTTGACGTTTTTTCGGCATAGAACACTATTTTTTCATTTCCTTTTCTGATCGTTAACGTTCCTTGGTAATGATCCACAATGACTTTCGCGGTTCTCAATAATGGTCTTCCTAAAGTGAGAGGGACTCGGGCATCGACCTCTATATCAACTACGGCGAAATCCACGGGAAAATGGAATTTATCCACTCGTACCATAACATCATTGACTACACCAACCGTGTGAGCAATTGTTCGATTAGCTAATTCGATAGTCATACGAGTCGGTATAAGAGTCTTCAATCCAAGCTCATGATATATCGCAAGAGGCATGAGACTTATGCTTGCACCTGAATCGGTTAGGGCATTACATTCCTTAATATCATTTAAGGAGCAAGGAAGGAGAAATTTCCCGGGATCACCAAGCTTCTCGGGAGCTTGGTTCGAGGAAGAATTAAACGGTGTAGGCTCAAGTGAAATCTTTGAAATTTGTTCCAGTTTCTCTTCATAAATCTTTTCAGAAGCTTTGATCATATCACCGTAAGTTTGAACTTGGTTCCGGAAACAACTTTCATTTTGTCAAACCGTGATTGAACAGATTTGCACGGTGTAAGGTTAGAACTCGGCATTATGACAGAGATAGAAGGAACTTGGGCAACCAGAGGTTGGACGTATTTGGCTTTTCCATTATCAAGAGGAATTACCGGGTCCTTTGTCACCTCGGTCTCTCGTGCTACACTCCTCACCGGAGAGAAAGTAGTCATCGAGGGCCCATCATCTCGAATGGTAACGGATTTCATTTCTCCCTTCGGGTTTGGAATTGTGTTACTTGGGAGAGAACCGAAACCCGAGGGTTGACTCATTTGGCACAAAACAAAGATTCAACATATTCTCAAGTTTATTCTGCGAAGCATCCAATTTGTTGTTCTAAAGTCGAATCTCATTCCTAAACTCATTGCTTTGTCTAGTTAACGAAGATTGAAACTCGTTTCTCAAACTTGAAATCTGGGTTTTCATGGTTTGGATGGTAGCATTATTGTTCTGAACGTAATTCGAGAATTCATTAGAGGGCAAAAGCGGAGCTTGATAGCTTGAAGCTTGATATCCTTGATTGTAATTGACTCCTTGGTTCGGGTATTGATTTGATGGGGCTTTATATTGATTTTGAACATTTGGTCCACGAACTTGATTCTGATTAAAACGAGTCTGATTGTTTGATTGAGAAAATCCCGGAGGTACCATTTGATTACTAACACGAGGGTTTGGTTCAACTTGAGAACGGTATTGGTTACCTCCGGTTACGGCATTAGCATCGAAAAGATTCCCATCAGTGGCGGTACAATTGTAGTAAGCATGCGGGCCTCCACAAGTGGTACAAGTCGTTTCCACCGCTTTGACTTGAGCGGTGGAGAAGAATTAATCTTAGCGGTCTTAATCTTAACCAAAGCCTGAATCATGTCCGTAAGCTTATCAATCTTAGCATCGGTGCTAGACGTATTTTCGTAAGACGAGGACGGTGATGTAACACTCACTCGGCAAAGCAACCGATTTGCTACGTGAGGTACGAACTTTAGATTTGTTCTCAATAATCAACAAGGCATCTCTCGTTGATCGGGTCAACAAATTACCACCCGCGGCGGCATTGAGAGTGTCTTGATCAGTCTCATTCAAACCGTTATAGAACGTATCAAGTTGATGTAATTCCGTAAAACCATGATGGGGACATTGCCTAAGCAAATCTTTGAATCGGTCCCATGCCTCACTAAATGATTCATCAAATCTTTGTGTGAATTTCGTTATTTCATTTTTTAAGCTTGTTGTTTTAGACGGTGGGAAAAATCTGTTCACGAATTTTGACACTAAATTCTCCCATGTGGTTATCGATCGAGGGGGTAGTTTCTCGAGCCAAATCCGGGCGGCCCCCTCAAGTGAAAACGGGAAGAGTAGTTGATCTGCTCCAAACCGTCAAGTTTAATCACTCAAACCGACCACTTGTGAATGGCCGACCGTAACAAACTTAAAACAGCTCAGAAGCAAATGCAATGAAGATTTGGAGAGTATAGTGTTTCCCCGGGTCGTTATGTCCCAAATGAGCTATGCGATGAATCACCAAACGTATAGTGATCGAGAGATTTGAACGAAAAAGAGGTTTGAATTATTATAACTACAGAAATAGCCTATAATTACAAAGGCTTAAATGTAAATTAAAGAGAATTAAAAAGATAAAAAATATTAAATAAACGCTATCACTATTTGCAAAATGATGTTTTTGATTTTTTCTTTTTATAAAACTTAATTTAAAAACTACGCGACGTACTAAAGAAAATGTGAAACTATAGCAATATTAATCCTAAAAATATGAAAATGATATTTTTACAAACCTAATGATAAAAGAAAATTTTTAGAAAAATAAAATTATTTTTATAACTATTTAATTAATTATTATTAATTAAAAACTATTTTTACTATTTAATAATGGCCTAAAATACAAGAAAATAGGAAATAAATCTAGAAAAATGAAATTATGACTTGGAAAAATCTAAAATAACAAAAGAGAATTTTCAAAACTATTTTTGTATTTTTCTGAATATTTTTGTATTTTCTATTAATTAAAAACTATTTAAAACTACTTAAATTGCTTAAAAATACAAATTTAACTAAGAAAAATCTGAAAAAATATTTTTTTGACTTTTTATATTTATCTTAACCTAAGAAAAATGAAAAATTATTTTTTTGAAACTTTTCTGAATTAATTGTATTAAATGCTAATTAAAAAGGCTTAAAAACTGATTTAAATAGGGAAAAATAGCAAACAGTATAGGAAAAATATGAAAAATTCAGGGAAAGTCTAAATTAATATTGTGAATCTAGGAAAAATATAAAAACAGTGGCTATGTGGAGGATAATGCAACTGCAGGCACAAGTGCTTATAAATAAGCACTTGAGAAAAGCCAAAAGTCACAAATAAGCTACCAACTGATTACAGAAGCTGCAATAAGCTAAAACTACTTAAAAGCAACTAACTAGAACTAACCTAAACCTCTTAAGTGTCCACTGCCATGATTTGATGGATTGAGAATAAGTGATGAAAACAGTTTTAGACTACCACTTATGAGCTAGAAGATAAGCTACTAAAGAAGCTGAGAATGAAAACCAACAATTGAAACTTAAACTAGACCTGGCCAAGAACCTGTGAACCAAAAATGAGCCTTGGACAAGCTCAACTGAGCTTGTTGCAAGCTCTACACAAACCCTGTGCAGACTCAGTGTATGCTGAGTCAGTGCACAGGGTATTTGTACCCATATTGATAAGCCTATTTGGAGCTTATAGAAAATTCACAAAAATATACAAAAATCACAATAATAAACTAGACCAGTAGAACTTTTTAAAACCACAAGTTTCATTTGATTTGGCCCAGAACTGAGCTCATGAAAATTCACCCCAGTTGGGCTCAAAACTGATTTTTCATGTTTTGACTTTTGAGCAGTTTGGAGATTTTGACTTTATTGAACTTTGAAACCAAATTTATGGACTGAAATAGATGTAATATGATGAAATGAAACTAATGCAAGCTAGTTCTATGATTTTTAAACACAAAACAAGTTTTTGCTATTAAAAAATCCAAACAGTGAAGAAATTAAGACAGTTAGCTCATGATTTTGACTATTGTGGTATGCAGGCACAAATAGCTGACTCAAATGAGTTCAAAAGAGTTACACAAACCTAAAACAACAAGTTTCAAACACTAAACTATCCTTAAACACAGATTTACCTACTGATCCAAACACCCTTTATATAACTGTTTTGCAATGTAAACTAAGTTACCTACTGAACTAGCTTGAATTCTTGACTAAACTGAGTTTAATTATCCTACTTACAACTTAATAAACAAGTTTAAACTAATGGTGACCACAGATGCACATGCAAGCATAATATGCAAAATGGATTGAAAATGGAAAGTAAAATACAAACTCACATAGGTCCAGCTTATGTTGCAGGCTAAAACCAGGCCCAATCCTACACTAACCTAGTCTATCTCAACCCATTCAATGCTCTGCATCACCCAAATTCCAAAACCAAGTCCCATTGAGTCTCAGTTTGACTTTTGTTGACCAAGCACCAAACTTGGTTGAATCTGCTTTAAGAGTTCACTAAAAGCTTTAATAAGCTTAAATGAGCTTATTTGAGTTCCAAAATAAGTCACTAGAAGCTTGCATATAATAACATGGAATTAGATTTTTCAACAGTAAACACAAGAACATAAATTTTAGCTAAACTTTGAAATTGATTCTTGAAAACAGATTACAATGATAAAATAACTTGAGTTTGGATCATAGAAACAAAAGATTACAGATTTTAAGCTAAACTAAGACATTGATAAAAAACGACATTAAGGAAATTTTAAACTAAATTCTACTACTTTGTTTCTTCTCTTTCATCTCTTTTTATATGCAAAAAGTCTTCTCCCATTCCTCTGAGCAGTTCCCACCTTTCATTGGGGCCATTGGATAGCTTGAACCATATTTGGCCGTTTGATCATGTTTTGGCGCCAAATTGTATTTTTGCCAGTGGGGTTGAGTGAGGGGGTAGAGGGGGTATTAATTGCACCTTGGATGGATGTTGAGGAGGGGGGAACATGGGGAGTGGATAATGAGCTGGAGGTGTGGGAGATAGTGTGTTGCAGGGATAGTTGGTGAAGGGGAAGTTTTGGCAGGTAGGGTGGTTTGACCAATGGGTTTGACTGGGGAGTATTATTTCCAGGGGGTCCAAATTGATATTGACAGGGGTCCAAAGGGCTTATGGCAGGGTCCATTTGGTTTGTGACAAGGGTCCAAGGTCAAA
This sequence comes from Chrysanthemum makinoi, assembly GCA_910596185.1. NCBI lineage: Eukaryota > Viridiplantae > Streptophyta > Magnoliopsida > Asterales > Asteraceae > Chrysanthemum > Chrysanthemum makinoi. Next base: position 5,459,232 of record OU343216.1, on the reverse strand, counting down.
AAGGTTATAATAATCAAGGACTTGTTATGCAAATTCTGAAAATACAGGGACCAATTCTGCCATATTTGTAAAGTTGTTCCAAGGGCTGAAAATGACAAGTTTCAATAGTACAAGGACCAAAGCTGACATTTTCAAAATTCTAAGGACTATTTTTGCCAATTTTTAAACTTGAAGGACCAAATTTGTAATTTCTCAAAACTTTTGACATTTTTCACCAAAGGACTAATTTTGACAAGTTATGATTTTAAAAGGACCTTTGGTGATTTTTCTTTTGAAATTATATGCTCAGGGACTATTTCTGACAACTTTTGAAACTTGGGGGACTGAAACTGCCAATTATGCAAACTTAGCTCATTTTTCATCTGATTTTGAACAATTTGCATCTGAAACATATAAAATGCAATTTTGGAATATTTTCAGTATTTTGATGCATTTCTGAGCATTTTTAGATGTTTTGCAGTTCAGATTTGACCAAAAATGATGAGTATTTACACACTCATCAATCCCCCACACTAAACTATTGCTAGTCCCTAGCAATCTTTTGAGAAAAACTTAATGGATTTGAATCTCTTTACCAAAAGCCATTACTTCTTGAGTAGCCAAATGTTTCAGTTCAAGTAAGAACTATGGTACACCGATAACCATGTGATTTTGAGCAAACCACCAACTTCCAACGGATTTGATTTGTCTTTACCAGAAGCCGTTTGCTCTGGACTAGCCAACTCTTAGATAAATTATCAATATTATCTTTGGTGAGCTGATTACCAATTATGGTTTTTCCACTGCCTTTACCACAAGCCATAAACTTACGGGCTAGCCAACTCTTCACTTTTAAGGATATGGTGAGCTGAATACCATACAATTTTGGGCAAATTGCAAGCCGTCAACGGATTTGAGATATCTTTACCAAGAGCCGTTTGCTCCTGGATTAGCCAATCCTTTTGTTTATTAGACAAGGCGGACTGATAACCATAAGCTGAGTAAGTGCAAAACACTTACTCCAAAAAATTTTGGCCAAAAACGGGGGAATTGGGTGGTATAATTATATGACAAAATTCGTGAGAATTCCCCACACTTAGAAATGAATATTGCCCTCAATATTCAAAGTACCGGCGGTTATGCCGAAACTGAGAACGTAAAAGGGAAATACTACGGCCATTATTTGAAAGATTTTTTTTTGAAACTTGCATATATACACAACATGTGGGGCAACACCCCCACACTAGGGTGGTAGAAAGATAGAAAGAAGTCAGAAATATGGGTGAAAACCCATATGGCATGCTACTGTTTTTTATTCCCGAGTCGCTAGCTTGACTCGACCCCGTATTCATTTGTTCATGGGGAAAGTAACGTGGAAAACCAATCTCGATCGGACTTTCGTTCACAATGTTAATAAACATATGAACATCAGAAAGTTCCACACCGACGAGATATAACCGCGGTATTGTTAATAGTAGAAACTATAAAGCATGATACCGGGGTCAAAGATGGTGTCCTCATTCCCGAAAGAGAAAAGGGAAAGAGCAACCACACCATCTGTGAAGAATGGAATAAAGAAGTACATGAGAATGCAAGTCCATTCCTCATCAGAAAGAAGCAAATCACCAGTTTTGACACTTTTAAGCTTAAACTTGAAGCTTATATGGTGATTGTCAATAAGATGTCCGGTAGGGAGGGTGGGAAACGGTTCTTCAATCAACAGATTTTCCAGAAAAATGATGTCTCCTCCGATCAAAGTAAGTATTATCAATTCCTGTTGGAATTGACTCATCACTAAGAAAGGCATCGACTTCATTCCAAAAGTTGTCGTCTTCCTCATCAGGAGTGAGAGAAGGGATGGAAGAGTCGGGAATAAGACTAGAAGATGATGGATCATTTTTGAGCAATTCATCAATGGGAAGAATGTCTCCCATTGGATCACAAACATCATCATCCAATTCAGATGAAACCGAAGAGAGTTTGGTTTCATCCACAGAGTTAACAAACTCGATGCGACAAACTGATTCGGAGGTGGGACAAGTGGTGTGCTCTTAGAGCTAGCAATTTCCACCACTTCCGGTGAAGTCTCCGATTCTAGATCATCATCATCAAGAACACTCTTGACTTCCCTGGTACAACTTTCAAACCATTTGTTTGAACCAGGGGTGATTTTCAAAGCTTTTAACTCAGACGCGTTTTGGTGACTCCTCTTAACCGTGAAATTTGAGAGTGTTGCATTGAATCTTTCAGATCTTTGATCAATTGTGGCAACACTCTGTTTGGACAGAGGTTTGGAGTTTTGGTTGATATTCAACGTGAGTTCTTCGTTGTCAACCCGTATTGTCAACTCTTCAAAGCAAACACATCAATCAGAGCACGACTCGTTCTCAAGAAAGCTCTCCCTAAGATGAAGGGAACTCTAGGATCTGCATCGAAGTCTACTACAACAAAGTCAGTAGGAAAGTGAAACTTTCCCACTTTCATCACGACATCCTCGGCTATCCCAAGTGGACGAGTTATGGTACGGTCCGCTAGCTCGAGTGTCATACAAGTGGATGTAAGTTTAGGAAGAGACAGTTTCTTCCATACTGAGAGTGGCATGAGGTTAATGCTAGCGCCAAGATCGGCCAAGGCGGAGCATTGAACCATCCCCAAGAAATCACACGGGATTAAAAACCTGCCGGGTCTTCAAGCTTTTTGGGAAGCTTCTTGAGAAGGACCGCTGAGCATTGCTCATTGAGAGAGGTTTTAGCCATCTCAGATAGCTTATCTTTGTTGGTTAGTAAGCCTTTAAGCGTTGATGCAAATTTAGGCATTAGAACGAGAGCATCAACGAAGCTTATATCAAAGTGTAGCTCATTGAAGATTTGGAAAAAAATTTCCATTTGCTCTTTGTTTTTGTCTTTGAGCTTCTCATCATTCATTCTTGATGGGTAAGGAAGCCGACTAGACTTTTGAGCCGGGATGGAAGTGTTTTCTGGCTCAGAATTTGTCTTCGAACTTCGGTTCCGGACTTAAAGCTTGGACTACCGAAGGTTGGACGTGTGCGGTACTTCGTGGGCTTGAGAAATGCACCTTGTCCGTTGTATCCTTGGTAACTTGACTCATTGCTCCTGGTGGAGGAGGCATTGGAGTCGAAGGTCCATTGTGCGTCTTACCACTACGAGTGGTGACGGCTTTCAACTCGGCATTGGGATTAGGAATTGTATTGCTTGGGAGTCCTCCAGAAGATGACGAAGCTTTGTTCATATTCATGTTCATGAAACTGCTCATCATATTCTTCAACTCATTTGTCTGCCGAGACAATGTGGTATCAATTTCCTTTCTTAGCTCAACTCTCATGTTATTGATTTGAGTCTGCATTGAACGTATGCTTGACTCAGTGATTTTCATGAAGTCATTTGGTAGGGGAGCTTGAGAAGGTTGTTGATAACTCTGCTGATTTGGAGCTTGATAAGGTTGGTTGAAATTGTTCCGGTTTTGATTGAAATTTTGAGAGTTATTGAAGTTGTATCCTTGATTCGGAACAAAGCGATTTTGATTGCCATGGTTTTGCACAGGAGGAAAACCAGGTGGTGTCATACCGCTAGGTGCACGGTAGTGAGGATCAGCTTGTGGTCGGTATTGATTGTGGTTTACCGAAGCTAAGGGAGCTTGGTAAAAAGAAGCATCGGTTGCTTGACAATCATAATACGCATGTGGACCACTACAAGTTTCACACACCTTGTTTACGGCTTTGATTGGTTCCAGCTTATGAATTTCGCTTTTGATTTCCTTTACATCTTTTATCATACAACGGATGGTGTCCGTTAGAGCGGCTATCGGAGCGGCTAACTCAGAAGAGTTATTAGATGAAGAAGTAGGAGTGTTCGGAATATTGACTTTTTTGCGAGAAATAGGAACTTTTGATTTTTGCTCGTAAATCTCAATCACATCTTTAGGCTTACGATTCAAGATATTGCCACCGGCGGCTGCATTCAAGGAATCTTGATCGTTACCGTTCAACCCATTGTAAAAGATATTGACTTGTTGAAGCTCCGTGAATTCATGATGGGGGCATTTCCTGAGGAGATCTTTGAATCTCTCCCATGCCTCTCCAAAGGAAATTTCATTTTTAAGATTAGTCGTCTTTGATGGAGGAAAGAAATAATTGACAAACTTTTGAACAAGATCCTCCCAAGTTTCGATAGATCGAGGGGGTTCTTGTTCCAGCCAAATCCGGCCGCCCCTCAAGTGAGAATGGAAATAGCATCAACTTGATCACTTTTTGTGGCACATCTTTGAAATTGATCGTTGCCGTCAACTTGTTAAACCAACGGATGTGTGCATACGGGTCTTCTCGATCAAACCCGCGGAATTGATTCGTAGACACAAGTTGGATCAAATGTGTCTTCAATTCAAAGTGATCAGAATTGATTATGGTAAAACGATGGCATCTCCATAACCCTCGGTGGGTGCTTGGAGCATTTCCGCCATAGTTCGTTCGTCTGCCATATTATTGCTTTGAATAGTACGAATCTCGGGTTCGACTATTTGGGCAGCACGTCTACGAGAACATCTTCTAGGAATTTCTGCTAGATCACGCAAAGGACTCAATGATCTAGAAGAACGAGTGCGCATGCACTAGAGTTAACTCTAAGAGATCTCAGAGTTAAGGAAAGGAACGGGAATTATGAAAATATTTTATGAAAATGGGGTGAGGAGAATCTTTTTGGGTTTTCTGGCTCTGAAAAGTAGATATCACAACAAATCCAATTAAAACAAAATCGAGGCAAAACAACAGTGAACTTAAACCAATAATCACAAGATGAATGGCTTCTTTGAAAAAGGTACACCAATCACAAGGACACAAAGGCAAGTTTTAATCTTTGGTTCGGGAACTTATTATGGTCGTACCCCCAGTTAGGTAGTACACTGCCTTGGTTTGCGGTGGTAATCTTTTATGTTGTTATTATTAAACAAAGAAAACGACAAATCTTTTTGTATTTTTATTTTTGATATATATATAGAAACAAAAGAAAAATATTTTTGTGTTTTATACGTTTTTGGATATTTTTGGGTTTTTGGATTTTTTATAAGAAATTATATATAGATATAGAGATAGATGGTATGAACAAAGAGTGAGTATTCAAATTACTAATCTGCTAAACGGAAGATAATCAAAGACAGCTCCCCGGCAGCGGCGCCAAAAATTTGATCTGCTCCAAACCGTCAAGTTTAATCACTCAAACCGACCACTTGTGAATGGCCGACCGTAACAAACTTAAAACAGCACAGAAGCAAATGCAATGAAGATCAAGGGAGTATAGTGTTTCCCCGGGTCGTTATGTCCCAGCGAGCTATGCGATGAATCACCAAACGTATAGTGATCGAGAGATTTGAACGAAAAAGAGGTTTGAATTATTATAACTACAGAAATAGCCTATAATTACAAAGGCTTAAATGTAAATTAAAGAGAATTGAAAAGATAAAAAATATTAAATAAACGCTATCACTATTTGCAAAATGATGTTTTTGATTTTTTTCTTTTTATAAAACTTAATTTAAAAACTACGCGACGTACTAAAGAAAATGTGAAACTATAGCAATATTAATCCTAAAAATATGAAAATGATATTTTTACAAACCTAATGATAAAAGAAAATTTTTAGAAAAAGAAAATTATTTTTATAACTATTTAATTAATTATTATTAATTAAAAACTATTTTTACTATTTAATAATGGCCTAAAATACAAGAAAATAGGAAATAAATCTAGAAAAATGAAATTATGACTTGGAAAAATCTAAAATAACAAAAGAGAATTTTCAAAACTATTTTTGTATTTTTCTGAATATTTTTGTATTTTCTATTAATTAAAAACTATTTAAAACTACTTAAATTGCTTAAAAATACAAATTTAACTAAGAAAAATCTGAAAAAATATTTTTTTGACTTTTTATATTTATCTTAACCTAAGAAAAATGAAAAAATATTTTTTTGAAACTTTTCTGAATTAATTGTATTAAATGCTAATTAAAAAGGCTTAAAAACTGATTTAAATAGGGAAAAATAGCAAACAGTATAGGAAAAATATGAAAAATTCAGGGAAAGTCTAAATTAATATTGTGAATCTAGGAAAAATATAAAAACAGTGGCTATGTGGAGGATAATGCAATCAGCACAAGTGCTTATAAATAAGCACTGAGAAAAGCCAAAAGTCACAAATAAGCTACCAACCGACAGGTGCAATAAGCTAAAACTACTTAAAAGCAACTAACTACAACTAACCTAAACCTCTTAAGTGTCCACTGCCATGATTTGATGGATTGAGAATAAGTGATGAAAACAGTTTTAGACTACCACTTATGAGCTAGAAGATAAGCTACTAAAGAAGCTGAGAATGAAAACCAACAATTGAAACTTAAACTAGACCTGGCCAAGAACTGTGAACCAAAATGAGCCTTGGACAAGCTCAACTGAGCTTGTTGCAAGCTCTGCACAAACCCTGTGCACTCAGGTATGCCGAGTCAGGTGCACAGGGTATTTGTACCCATATTGATAAGCCTATTTGGAGCTTATAGAAAATTCACAAAAATATACAAAAATCACAATAATAAACTAGACCAGTAGAACTTTTTAAAACCACAAGTTTCATTTGATTTGGCCCAGAACTGAGCTCATGAAAATTCACCCCAGTTGGGCTCAAAACTGATTTTTCATGTTTTGACTTTTGAGCAGTTTGGAGATTTTGACTTTATTGAACTTTGAAACCAAATTTATGGACTGAAATAGATGTAATATGATGAAATGAAACTAATGCAAGCTAGTTCTATGATTTTTAAACACAAAACAAGTTTTTGCTATTCAAAAATCCAAACAGTGGAGAAATTAAGACAGTTAGCTCATGATTTTGACTATTGTGGTATGCAGGCACAAATAGCTGACTCAAATGAGTTCAAAAGAGTTACACAAACCTAAAACAACAAGTTTCAAACACTAAACTATCCTTAAACACAGATTTACCTACTGATCCAAACACCCTTTATATAACTGTTTTGCAATGTAAACTAAGTTACCTACTGAACTAGCTTGAATTCTTGACTAAACTGAGTTTAATTATCCTACTTACAACTTAATAAACAAGTTTAAACTAATGGTGACCACAGATGCACATACAAGCACAATATGCAAAATGGATTGAAAATGGAAAGTAAAATACAAACTCACATAGGTCCAGCTTATGTTGCAGGCTAAAACCAGGCCCAATCCTACACTAACCTAGTCTATCTCAACCCATCCAATGCTCTGCATCACCCAAATTCCAAAACCAAGTCCCATTGAGTCTCAGTTTGACTTTTGTTGACCAAGCACCAAACTTGGTTGAATCTGCTTTAAGAGTTCACTAAAAGCTTTAATAAGCTTAAATAAGCTTATTTGAGTTCCAAAATAAGTCACTAGAAGCTTGCATATAATAACATGGAATTAGATTTTTCAACAGTAAACACAAGAACATAAATTTTAGCTAAACTTTGAAATTGATTCTTGAAAACAGATTACAATGATAAAATAACTTGAGTTTGGATCATAGAAACAAAAGATTTCAGATTTTAAGCTAAACTAAGACATTGATAAAAAACGACATTAAGGAAATTTTAAACTAAATTCTACTACTTTGTTTCTTCTCTTTCATCTCTTTTTATATGAAAAAGTCTTCTCCCATTCCTCTGAGCAGTTCCCACCTTTCATTGGGGCCATTGGATAGCTTGAACCATATTTGGCCGTTTGATCATGTTTTGGCGCCAAATTGTTATTTTGCCAGTGGGGTTGAGTGAGGGAGTAGAGGGGGTATTAATTGCACCTTGGATGGATGTTGAGGAGGGGGGAACATGGGGAGTGGATAATGAGCTGGAGGTGTGGGAGATAGTGTGTTGCAGGGATAGTTGGTGAAGGGGAAGTTTTGGCGGGTAGGGTGGTTTGACCAATGGGTTTGACTGGGGAGTATTATTGCCAGGGGGTCCAAATTGATATTGACAGGGGTCCAAAGGGCTTATGGCAGGGTCCATTTGGTTTGTGACAAGGGTCCAAGGACAAAAAGGTTATAATAATCAAGGACTTGTTATGCAAATTCTAAAAATACAGGGACCAATTCTGCCATATTTGCAAAGTTGTTCCAAGGGCTAAAAATGACAAGTTTCAATAGTACAAGGACCAAAGCTGACATTTTCAAAATTCCAAGGACTATTTTTGCCAATTTTTAAACTTGAAGGACCAAATTTGTAATTTCTCAAAACTTTTGACATTTTTCACCAAAGGACTAATTTTGACAAGTTATGATTTTAAAAGGACCTTTGGTGACTTTTCTTTTGAAATTATATGCTCGGGACTATTTCTGACAACTTTTGAAACTTGGGGACTAAACTGCCAATTATGCAAACTTAGCTCATTTTTCATCTGATTTTGAACATTTTGCATCTAAAACATATAAAATGCAATTTTGGAATATTTTCAGTATTTTGATGCATTTCTGAGCATTTTTAGACGTTTTGCAGTTCAGATTTGACCAAAAATGATGAGTATTTACACACTCATCAGTAGTAGCTTGATAGCCTCTTCCGGAACGTTACGGTACTTGATCGTAGACGTGAGCTTGTTGAATCATCAGATATGAGAGTGAGGATCGTCTCTCTCAAATCCGTAAAATTGGCTTGACGAAACCAAATTTATCAATCCGTGTTTAAGCTCAAAGTTATCGGCAACGATTTCCGGACGACGATGGCTCTCCATAACCCTCGTGGGTGCCCGGAGTTGCTCTAGCATGGATCGGTTGTCCTCCGCCATTTCGATGATGGGCGGGATCTGATTAGTTCAATCTCGGGTTCGACTAATGGAGCACGTCTATTTCGCCTTCTCGAATTGTAGCGCTTCACGTATCGGCCTCAGAAGTTATTGGAACGAAAGTGCGCATGCACTTTCAAAACCAAGGCAATTAAAACGAACGGTATTCGAAAACACAGTGAACTTAACCAATAATCCCAAGTGAATAAATCACCTCTATAAGACAAACGCACATGCGAGCGGAGAAGCTTTTTAGGTCAGCGCGAAGCTTATTAAAAACCCGCTTCTTGTCAGCCGCAATTTAATGCCGGCCGCCCTTATACCCACCACATAGTTTGTTTATCAAATAGAAATAAATCGACTCACAAGCGACACAAAGGCAAGTTTTTGATTTTAGTTCGAACTTATTAATGATAACACCTCCGTTGAGAATGTTATATAATTGGTGTCTTCTATTTATTAGCCAAAACACAAGAGAAAATCTTTTTGTATTTTTAATATGATATATATATATATATATATATATATATACAAAAGAAAAAGGAAAATATATTTTTTTACTTTTTATTTTTTTAATTTATAGAAAAATAGTAACTTCACGAATGAAGGATCTCGAGTCACTAATCGTCAAACCTCAAACGATATTGTCGTGACACAACCTCCCCGGCAGCGGCGCCAAAATTTGATTCTTGCAGATGCCAAACCGTCAAGTTATCTCACACAAGCTAGCAACTTGTGAATGACTAACCGTAAGAAACTTAAAACCGCATTAATCGATTACTGATAATGAAGGCTTAAGGGTATGTGTGTACGGATAAAACCTCAATATCGATATCAAAAATAATCACGAAGATAGATTCAAAATTCCTTTAGGAAAAGAATATTAAACCAAATCCGGTGTGATCGTTGATACGGATTAGTCAACCCTAACCGCTTTCCCAACGAGGCGGAATTGCCAACGTCGTTATTGGTTTAGAATTTAATGCTCGATGTTTTGATTTGTTTGATATTTTGATTTTATTAAACTACGGGAATGGGTAAAGTAATTAAGGGAATCTATTCTACGGGAAATCCTAAGTGCTTAAATTAACTAAAACTAATTAACTAAACGTAAATAAAATGCAACTACGTCTAAATTATATCCTAAAAATGCCTAAAATTACTTTTACTCTAGAAATGCAAGTTGAAAACTAATTTAGATTTAAAACTATTTTTTAGGATTTTTCTAGATTTTATTAAAATTAAAAACTAATTTTTAACTATTAAAACTAAATTAAAATACTAAAAATTATGAAAATCAAAGGGAAAATATGAAACTATTTTTATAAAATCTAAAATACCATAAGAGAATTTTCAAAACTATTTTTATATATTTTTGATTATTTATCTATTTTCTACTAATTTAAAACTATTTAAATATAATTTAAAGTGTGAAAAATACCAAATAAAAGGGGAAAAATAAGGAAAAATATTTTTTATGATTTTTATATTTTTCTTAAACTGGGAAAATTGAAAAATTATTTTTTGGAACTTTTTCTTAATTATTTGCAATAAAAGCTATTTAAATATGACTAAAAACTATTTTAAATAGAGAAAAATACCAAACAGAGACAAAAAATTATGAAAAATTCAGGAAAATTCTAAAATGTTATTCTAAATCTATGAAAAATATAAAATCATAAGCTTATGTGTGAGATATGAGGGCTGCAGTGTAAACTGATGCAAATAAGCACTTATGAATAAGCAAACTAGCACAATAAGCCACCAAACTTCTACAGAAGCTAAATTATACTATAACTACTCTAAATCAACTAACTACTGCTACTCCTAACCTTAAATAAGCACACTACTAAGATATGATGCTAACTGATTATCTAATCCAAAGCCTACCCGGCCTCTACTTTAAGCTACTATATAAGCTAATCTAAAGCACCAAACTGAAAACCGTGATATGTGGTCTTCAAGACCACCTAGCAAACTACAATTGGACCAAATATAAGACCCTAACTACTTGAAATGAACACTGTGCAATGTCTGCAAGATCTGCAAAAAACAGGTTTTGACATGTTTTGACTTAATCAAGCATGATGTTTGACTTTTGTGAGATTTAAATGCAAATGTAGGACTGATGTTGATGAATACTGATTAAATACAACTTTAACAAGCTGGTTTATCAAATTTTACACCTATATGCTAAATTTGAGCAACTGATTCCAACAGTTTTGAGAATGAGAGCAGTTTACTAGTGATTTTGACTTAGAATGCAAATGACTGCAAAGCAAGGACAGATATCAATGCAGCAAACTATAGCAAACCTAGAGCAACTAAACTACTCCAATATTTTAACCTCTAGCACAGTTTTAAGTATTGATCCAAACACTCCTTTTATAAATCTAACAAACAATTTAAGCCATCTAATCCTATAACTCTTATGCAGAAAGTGAAATCAGCAGTAAACTAAGATCCTAAGACTAATTTAACAACACATCAAGCATTAACATGATCATAATAACCACATCATACTAGACAGTTTCGAGCTTAAAACTTACAAGAAGTCCAGCTGAGTTTTAGCATCATAATAGAACCAAATCAACCAAATCCCATACCAAACACTGAATTAAACCTAAATAAGCATCATTTCAACCCATTTCCATTTCTGAACCAAGTATAATCACCAGTTGACTTTCGTTGACCAAGAAGCTTTTGTTGTGTATTGATTGAAATGAGATAGTGAAGGCACAATATAAACTCACTAAAGCTATATCGTGAAATGAGCTTATTCCATTATTCAAAAATAGCTTATTGATTACTTAAAATAAGAAATGCAAGATTAAATTTAAAAACTTGGAACTTTGATTAATACTGAAAAAGGATTACAAGGAATTGAGAATACAATAAAAGCTTTAAGAAAACATTTATAAAACTACTGAAATACAAGAACAATAAGCTAAATGAAAACTAAGGAATTGCACACTATATCATGAGCTCAAGGGGTCTTTTTATAGCCTCCATCAGCCTTGGGATTCCTCTTGGAAGAGCCTAGAAGTCCTATCCACAGCCACACAATCATTCCTTGTCACTTCCTCCAATCACATTGCTCCAATTCACATGTTGAGGTGTCGCGTCCAATGAGAGAGCTTGAAAGGGCCACGTGTGGAGGTTATCCTGACATGTCAGCTTCCAGATAAGAATTCTAGAAAGATTCTAGTACGAGGTGGGTGATTGGGATGGGTAATTGGTGGCGTTTGGACTTGGGGAAGACAGGGGACAATTAGGCGCGTTTGGGTTTATTTATTATATCTCAAATGATGTTGACCGGGTGGATTGGTTTTGATATTGGGTAAAATAGCGGGTAAAGTGGGTATTCGGGTAAATGGGTAGGATAACCGGGGTGTGTATTGGGCGGGTTGATGGATTTGGGCCGAGGGTTTGGTAATGGATATTGGACTTTGGATTAGGACTAGTTAAGTGATCCAAAACATATCTCAAGGACCATAGTTGTAAAAACTGAATTTTTGAGGGACCATAAATGTAATTCTGAAAGTATCTTCCAAGGATTGATTTTGTCAATCTTCAAATAAACCAAGACTGAATTTGCAACTTCTGAAACTTCAGGGGTCATTCTTGCCAAAAACAGAAACTTGAGGGGCCATTTTTGCCAATTCTTCAAACTTGATTATATCTTCCAAAAATCATCCTCGGAGAATAAAATCTTCATAAATGCTCAATTTTGATCTTCCGGCTCGGCTTAAGCTCTCTAAATCTCTCGTGCTCGGATTTACGTCTGATTTGGTTCCTTTTTGTGTGTTTTACATATTGTACTGCACAAGCACAAACTCAAGAAAACCACAAATATTAGCAATAAACGGCTCTTTCTTGGTTATTTTGGGTCAGTTTTGATAATGAAAAGGTATGTGTTTTAGCACATACCAACGAGTATCTTGACATCCTGTATGATCAGCATCTGCATAGGCTGTTAGTGACATACCGGTGTCCTTCGGGTACCAAAGTCCCATATTGATGGTTCCTTGGAAATACCGAAAGACCCGTTTAACCGCTTCAAGGTGCTTTTTAGTAGGCTTAGCCTAGTATCTAGCACACATGCAAACAGCGAACAAGATGTCTGGTCTACTAGTAGTGAGGTACATCAGGGATCCAATCATACTACGATATTTTGTTTGGTCAATCATGATCCCCGAGTGGTCCTCATCTAGTTTGGTTCGATCAATCATGGGAGTGTCAACAGGTCACTTGAATCAAATCCAAATTTCTTTAAGATCTCAGTAGCATATTTAGATTGATTTATAAAAATGCCTCCCGGACTTTGTGAAATTTGTAATCCCAAGAAAATGACATTTGTCCCATCATTGACATTTGAAATTTTGAACTCATTTCATTTGAAAAACGATCACATTCCATTCGGTCGGTCGAGGCAAAAATAATATCATCAACATAAATTTGAACATGAATTAAGTGTTTGCCTGACTTTCTGGTGAATAAACTAGGATCAACTGCTCCTTTGCTGAATCTAGTAGATAGAAGAAACTTTGACAGCGTATCATACCATGCTCTAGGAGCTTGCTTCAAACCATATAGGGCCTTTTCAAGCGATAAACATGAGTAGGATGCTCTGAATTCACAAAACCCTCGGGCCGACGTAAACCACTTCTTTCAGATCTCCATTAAGAAATGCGGTTTTCACGTCCATCTGATAAACAACCATGTTCTTGCTAGCAGCATTTTCCAAGAAGATTCTGACGCTCGATACGAGCAACTGGGGCAAAAGATTCCTCAAAGTCTATACCTTCTTCTTGACGATAACCTTTAGCTACTAACCTAGCCTTATTTTTCAAAACATCACCATGCTCATCAAGCTTCACTTTGAAGATCCACTTAAGAGCAATGATCATAGCACAATCTGGAGCCGGTACTAATTCCCATACATCTAATCGATCAAACTCATGAATTTCATCTTGCATGGCATTGAACCAACTGTCTTCATTCATAGCAGTTTTAACATCTTTGGGTTCGATCTTTGAGAGTACAGAGTTGAAGAAGCACCATAAGGCATCAGTAGCAAGTTGTTTACGAGTGGATACCGGACGAGAAGGATTTCCAATGATGTTGTCTAATGGATGATCGTGAGTCCATTTTCTGAGGTGTTCATGTGGTAGTTGTTGAGGAACTGAAATAGCAGAGTCGATGTCCTCAAGAAGATGGTTCTGATGAAGATTCAGAGCAAATATGTTTTCAAATGGAGCATCTTCACGAGTAGCAAAGGGATTAACTTCATCATTGATGCCAGAAACATTTCCATGATGTAGATTTGAAGAATGATGATTTGTTGATGAGACTCAAGGATCAGCAGCAGGCGCTTCTTGACTTAAGGATATTGAGACCGAGGGATTGACTTCATTCACAGAATATGAGCCTCTCTTGTAGGGATCGCACCTCATTAGTACTTGGATCATAAAGTTCATCAAACATAGGATCAAACAATTTCTTTAAATCATCTTCCGATGGAGGTACATATGGAGTTTCTTGAGAAGAGTTTGGAACAAGGGATGAAGCCAATGGGGTCTGTTTTGAAGTGCGGTCCCGAATGGATTTTCCAGAGCCATTTGACCGTCACTCATCAAACGTAACGTGAATTGTTTCCATGATATTTCGGGTTCTTTTGTTGTAGATTCGGTATCCCTTTTTGTTTGGAGCATACCCTACAAATACTCCAATGTCTGCTTTAGCTCTAAGTTTGCCTAAGTCTTGTCCCTCATTAGTTGGATAACACAATGCACCAAACACACGAAGGAAAGAGAGATTAGGTTTTCTGTTGTGGACAAGTTCATATGGATTTTTTCCATGAACAAGGTGAATCGGGAACGATTTTGTGTGTAGCATGCAGTGGTAATAGCTTCACCGAGAAACATTGGAACCTTTGAGTAAATCAACATTGTTCTAGCGGCTTCTACAAGAGTTCGATTTCGTCTTTCAACTACACCGTTCTGTTGAGGAGTTCGTGGAACACTTCTTTGATGGCTGATTCCAACGCTTTCATAAAATTCACTGAGTTGTTTGTTGACAAACTCAGTTCCATTATCTGTTCGGATTATTCTCGATTTTGTTAAGTCGAACCGCAATGTTTGATGAGTTTGATGATGATATCAGGAGTTTCATCCTTTGTCCTTAAGAACTTGACCAGGTGAATCTAGAGTAATCATCAACCACAACTAACACATATTTCTTCCCAAAGATATTCTGTACCCTCATTGGTCCACATAAATCCATATGAATCATATGAAGAGCTTCTGTGACAGAGTTAGTAGGTTTGGGTTTATGGGCATACTTCTTGCTTTTTCCCAATTGACATGTGAACAAAGATGATCCTTTTCATACTTTAGTCGAGGTAAACCTACAACTAAGTCCTTTCTGGAAAGATCATTGATGGTGCCGAAGTTCAAGTGATTGAGACGACGATGCCATAACCATGACTTTGTTTTCGAAGCCTTTGACAACAAGCCGATTGGAGAAGACTTCATCATATCATCGATAGAGATGGTGTAAAGATTTGAACCACGAGTTCCTCTTAAAAGTTCCTTACCATCAAGTTCTCTAACAAAACAAGTATGTTTTCTCAAGGCTACTTCTAGATCAGAATCACAGAATTGACCTACAGAGAATAGATTATGACCAAGACCTTCCACATAGTATACTCTAGAGATAACACTATCACCAACAACATAATCACCATAACCCATAATTGCACCGAAATGATCATTACCGAATCTAACTGTCCGATGAATTTGCTCACGAAGTTCATGAGCGGACCGGTCTCAGCCATATGCTTGGAACAACTGAGTCCGGTACCACGTAACGATTTGAACGATCGCAGTTGAACACAGACAAGAATGGATAACTGGATAATTGGGATCCCCATGCAAGAATGGGTTCCACTTGGTTAGTAACAGTAATTGGAACACCCACATCATAAATAGAAACATCCATATCGAAGTAGAAGCAATGGAATCATTGGGAATAGATGCAATGTCTGGTGTCAGATTTGACCTATTCAAAGTATGTTCACTTCTTAAGGAATAGTTCTACCAAGAGGCATCCATTTTCTAGTGGGCATAATCTTAGCAGTTTGAGAGAAAACTGATTATTCTTATGGCCAAAAGGTATCCAATAATAACCTATCTTTATAAATGTTCTTCCCGTGGGTTTCCACTTTTTTCTAACAATCTTTCGCTTTTGCCTTTTGCCTTCTTTGCATGATTATTAGCGTAAACAATTTTAACGGGCATTTGACAAAGATTAGACAAAGCATTCACACCACATTCATGATTAGCAAATGAATTCAAGCGACATCATTACAAGGTTTGCAAATAGTATCAAAATTAGAATTAATTACAAGACGCCTAAGGCTAATACTAGAATCAACACGATTCGCTTTATTCAACTCAAGCTTAAAGTTCCTAGATTGGTCTTCTACTCTCTTCCAATGCACATTTTTAGCTTGCAAGGTCCTATCATTCCTTGTATTGTCTTGAGACTTTGACCTGCTCGCTTTAATGTCACCGATTACTCCTGTAGAGGGAATGGGAACATTAGTTGGTTGATCTAATTTTTGTATTCCTGAACTTGATGTGCAAGGATCGACCTACTAGAAGGCACATTAGTGTATACTTTCTTAAGACTGTGATTTGATCTTTTTGCAGGCACACTAAAGTTCACTTTCTTAGCACTAACATATCCGAATCAACTACTTGAAGGCACATTAGTGTTTACTTTCTTAAGACTGGGCATAGAACGGATTTCCTGCTTGGCACAAGGCATAGAACAAGGCTTCACAGCTTTGCCTTTTTCACCTAAGGATTTTGGACATGTTGCAATTACACATTCAAGCAGCTCTTGAGATCGTTTGGCCTGGAGGCAAGCAAACCTAATTTCACTATCAAGAGGTTAGTTAATGAAGTCCTCTTCGACAATCTCACGGAGACATTCTAGACTATCCTTAAGGTGAGCACAGTAGTCATGAAAAGCATGTTCATTATTCCTAAGATGAGGAGGAATATATTTAACTGTCACATTGTATTTGCAATCTAAGGGTGACTTTGAGACAACATTCTTATTGAAAACAAGTGGTAGTTTCCCATTTCCCTGACTTCTCAGATTCTCAATTTCCTTTTGTAAAGACGTTAATTTTTCGTTGTTTTGGTCACGGGTGACTTTTGTTGAATCATATAACTCTTTAAAATGTCTTTTAACTTTTTCATTTTCTTCTAGAAAACTCTCGTTTTCCTTTTGTAAGGCATTAACTAAGTTTTGAAGATGAAAAGTTTGAGAATTCTGAGAATCTAAAGGAGGAGGCATTTGGGAGCCTGTCATATGGTTCTTTTGACCCTTTAATTGAGAGATTTGGGCTTTCAACTTTCCGATCGTGTTGCAATGAGCTTGAATCTGTTCATCACGTTTGTTAATTTGAAAAACTGCATAAAACTCTGGAGCATCCGAGGTATGTCTTGATATTTGAAGTTTTGACATTTTCTTTAAGATGTTGATATTTTAATTGTAAATTAAAATGCTCAGCCTCTAGTTTAGACAAATGTTTAACCAAATTGTCATGATCATCCAGTTCAATTTTCTCAGATAGTTTGGAATTAGTTTTTTCAAGCTCAATGACACGATCATGGGAGACTTTCAGGGCAATAGATAATTCATGAAATTGGGAAGCATTAATAGAACAATTTGTAGCAGTGAAAAACACATCTTGAGCAACACATTCAGATATCATATTCTCATTCAGTGTATGCAAGTTCTTCCTTTCAATCTCATTATATTTTAGTGCTCGCTCATAGTCACTAACTTCAACTATCATTGCATCAAATTCTTTTTCCATTCCCTTAATATCAGTTTCTATCCCCTTTTTAAGACTCTCAAAGTGATCTTTTAGCAGTTTAAAGAAAGGCATGACTTCAGTTAAATAACATTCTTTCATTTGCTCAAAACCCCTTTCTCCTTCAGTTATACCAATGGGTGTGATCCTTTTCTTGCAAGTTTTCTCAAAATCAACAAATAGTTGAAATATAACATATTGGCTAATTAAGGTCTTGCTTTTAGTGGCAATTGTTCTAGGAACAAGATGCATTGGTGTATTGGGAGGATACACAGTTGCTTTAGGCATTTTCCTAAGGGAAGGGTTTGTTTCAACAATATTTTCTTTCGCTTATCTAAGTCCATTTTCCATAACACTTGTTCGGGAGTCAACAATGTTTGAGGCTTAAACATGTTCAAGGAGATCCAATTCTCCTTTTTGTAGTCATGGGGAGTGATAATTACTTTCTTCTCTTTGCATTTAGGATCATTTAGTTTCTTATTCATTTTCTCCCTAGTGATTATATCTAATTTCTTATCTTCCTCTCAGCACTCAAAGCAACTAGGTTTTTGTCTAGGTTTAAGAATCTCATTGCCATCATAGATCACTTTTGAGCTTTTGCTATCTTCCCACTCGTGGTTGGGTTTATCTATAATGGGAACACTATGCTTATCGCTTAGAACTCTATGCTTAGTGATCATGTGAGCAATCTGAATGGTGTTCCCTTGTATGTACAACTTGTTTTCAAGTTTGTTTTTCAAAGTTTTCAGATTAAAAAAGTCTTTCAAGAGTTTTGATTCCTTTGCATTAAATTCTTGCTTAAGCATTTTCACATTTTCTTGAAGTTCTTGTTTTTGTTTAGCATTTTTAGAAAGCTTTTCTTGCAAGGAATTTAACTCTTGTTTTAATACTTCTTCTCTAAAATTACTTTTCTAATGATTGTACGCACTTGGTCATCCATTTCCTGCTCACGAGTGGTTAACTCAAATTTTGCACGTTGTTCATAAATAGCAACACGTTCTTTATAGGCATTTAGTTCGAACTTACGAATCATCAGGGCACATGCTGTATTCATCAAAAACATAGTCATTGTTGATCGAAGATGCATCACTTGGTACAACTTCACTTTCACTTTGTTTCACATATTGATCATATGGGACAACATTGATATTACCCATATTTTCAATATTTGATTCAATAGTTTCAGTTGATGGTACTTTGTCATGCATCTTTTGCACATCAGGATCATCGTATAGTTTTAGTACCTCTGAGATGAGTTTGTCTTTGGATGGGCCATCTTGTGGTGAAGAAGAGACCTTGGGAGAAACCATTGGAGAAATGCTAGCCATAAAATTGTGTGTGCAGTAGGTCCATCATCCACATCAGAGTCGTATGCATCACAATCAATGACTTGAAAGGCATTCGATGATTGTGACCTATCTCCCGAGTAGGTCGCTCATCCACATCTGCATCATAGGTCTTGGCATTGCCCTCAGCAAGAAACAACAATTCCTCCTCATCCAAAGCAACACCATTATCATGAGCTTGTACAAGCAAAGATCTTATCTCTCAAGTAATCGATTCTGTGGACGCTTTTGGAGATGTGCGTTCCTTGCAATGTGTCCCTCACCTCCACAGTTATAACATTTGATCGGCTTAGATTGACCTTGATTACCATTCCTTCCTCGATTCTGATTACCAACATAACCTCTACCAGCTCCACCTCTTCCCCGATCATACTGTCTTTCCTGAACTGGTTGCACCACGATCCTCCCATCTTTAACAATAGCTTGATTGTGTGGGTTAGATGTCGTTCGAGGTTGTTGTTGGTTTGTGGGAGAGAATTCATGTTTTGACTAATCAGAAGAGCTAGTTGATTAATGAAGTTTCCCACGTGTGCATCAAGATCGCCTTGTTTGAACATGGGATCATGAATGAGTTTGTGATTACCATTGCCCATGGGTATGACTTGTGAGGCTTTGGTTGAGATTCCAATGTTTGAGTAGAAGGCAGTTGAGTCATTAGATGAGCTTGTCTCTCCCTGGTTGGTTTTGAACTGATTAAGAATCATTTTTTCAAACATAGCATGTCTCTCATTCTCAAGGAGGAAGGCATAGAGTTGCTCATAGTTTGTATTCTTCAATCCTTTAGTGAGCTTCACAGCGGTGACAAACTTGTGCCATTCGGGGTTCATGTTGTTCACAAATTTTGAGTTCAGTTGAATGTTAGGCATAGTCATTCTGATGTTCCTCATATCATTCACCAACTTATGAAATCTCACATAGTACTCATAGACACTCTCATTTGGTTTCATCTTGAAGTGTTCAAATTCGTCATAGAGTTGTGATTCTCTGTCTTCCATAGTTAATTCAGAACCTGAGAGAAGCATCTTGACATTATCCCATACCGCCTTTGCTTCGGTGTTGTGATTGATCAGCTTGTAGATGTCTTTAGGAAGACCTTGAAGTACAATGTTAGAAGCCCGATATCAAGATCGAATCTCTTTTTCTCCTTATCGTCAAGCTCATCATATATCTTTGGTCTGTCCATTCCGTAAATCGAGTTCCATCTTCGCAGTATCAAGTACATCTCTAGTTGTCTCAACTCGATACGGTCCTTCATCAATGGATTTGAGAATGTTGACACCATTTTCCTTTCCAAGGCAATACAATCTGATTCGTTGAGCCCAAGAATCGTAGTCAGTTCTGTCAAGCATGGGTGGACGAGTATCCGAACCACCGCTTGAACATCCTCTGCAAAGTGGAGATGATTGTAGAAACGTTGGTAGACATGATGATAAATTAAATGGGATTTTATAACTCTATGATTAAACCGAGAAATCGATTCTTTCACGGGATTTTACTAAATCAAGAGAAAACCGTAAAAAAATCACTCAAGTCGCTAGAAAATTATGCACCAAGTCGCTATCTTCTAATTCGCTATTCCACTAAGTCGCTAAAGTCCCAAGTCGCTAAACAAAAGACAAGTCGCTAAATAGCAACTCGCTACTTACCAAGTCGCTACCCGTAGTGGAGAGTCCACTACTTGTACTGTTAGTCGCTAGGCCTAAGTCGCTAGCTCCAATAACTGCAACTCGCTACAAAATTGTAAAGCAAGTCGCTACTAAGAAAAAAATCCGTAGGTCAAGTCGCTAGCAAGAAAACTTCAAAAACATCACTTTTCAATCCAAAAACAACCCAACCAAGATGATTCAAGCTTACCAAATAAAAACCTAAACACTTGTAATGATTCTAAACATAAAAGTACAAACAAAATCCAAGCTTTAACACAAGAAATCAACCAAATGATGCACAAACCACAAAACTTTTTCAAACTCAAAAACTACCTAAAAACCACTAGAAATCCAAAGATGTGCAAGATATGATCTAACCATGGCTCTTGATACCAATTGTAGGATATTGTATTTTACATACACATCATATCATAACTCAAAGTGGGCGTATAAAGGTGAGTTCTAGAGAGAGAAAGTTAGAGGTTTAGGGAACTTAGTGAGAGAAAGTGAAAGATATTATTATGAGCTCCAACTCTCTACCTTGGGAGGTAGAGAGTATTTATAGTCTTACAATAAAACGCTACACAACGGCTCGTGGATCGTGCATACAAAGGGTAAAGACCGTCGCCCTCCACGGTGTTACATAACTAAATACTACTTAGCTAGAAATAACTACGACTACGAGCTTTCTAACGATAACATATACATGAGGTGACCGACTCTTTAATACCTGGAATTTCTAATTCCTAACAGTTTCCACTAACATTCATGACTTCTTTAGTATATGCAAGATAATCATAAAGATCTTTTGATGCTTTAGCACGAGTCTTTTTGAGCAAATCAAATATGGTACCATATTCAGTTTTGACTTTGGTAATTTCTTGTTCATATTTTGAAATTTGACTTTTTAAAGACATGTTTTCATCATCCAGTTGCTCAAGTGTTGGATCAAAAGATTTTGCACGCAACTGGTTGATTTTGTTTTGCAAAGCAAGTTCTCGATTTTGACAATCTTTTTAACACCATTGAAGATGACGTTCTGCATTAGAAAGGTCATTTAACAAGCGCTCATTTTCAACTTTCAAAGACTCAATTTGAGGCACATTATCGATATTCTCAACATTTTCAACAGAATCAACAAAATCAACCGCAATATAATCAAATACATACGCAACAGTATGTAACAACACAACATTTATGGTATCAGCACAGATAACATCTTCCAAGAGTCAATCAACATCTTTTCTTAACATTTTCTTTTTACGTTTAGTATTTGAAATCGATTTTTTTGTTTTCTCGAAAACTGTTTTCATAAGACCAATCTCCTTCTGAAGATCCCGTTCCCAATATATTGCACACATTTTTAAATTTCGGACATGAGGTAAAAGCTGTTTCTGAAAAATATCTCGTTGATTTCTAGCATGTGGCGATTGAAAATGTTCAGCTTTTATTTCAGAATTAACTTCAATTGCATGTTCCAAAAGTTTGAGGTCAGACATGAATGTATCAAAATATTTAAGAATTTGACATTTTTCAGGTAATAATTTTACTTCACTAAGTGAAGGTAAAGGACCATTAATTTGTGCAACATTGTTTCGGGGACCAACATTAGAAGAGGAGTCAGGTGTGATAACCCAAGGTATGTTAGAATTATCCTGTTGTGTGACGAAAGTTATGGATTTTGAATAGTCAAATGGTTTGTTATAAACAAAATTTTCCAATTTTAATCGAGTCTCGTCTTCTGCATCTAATTCCTCAAAGACGATTATATTCAACAACACTCATAATTGAATCATCAATTCTATGTTCTGCACTGTAAACTTGAGGATTTGGTTTGAATGCTCTATGTGAAAACTTTAGTTTGTAATCAGCAAGAATTGGTCCATATCCATTTGGATTTGGCTTAAAAGTAAATGTTGAATTGTTGTAA
Source organism: Chrysanthemum makinoi (assembly GCA_910596185.1). Classification (NCBI taxonomy): domain Eukaryota; kingdom Viridiplantae; phylum Streptophyta; class Magnoliopsida; order Asterales; family Asteraceae; genus Chrysanthemum; species Chrysanthemum makinoi. The sequence continues at coordinate 5,436,621 of OU343216.1, read as the reverse complement.
TTGACTCACCATGTTTGTAAACAACATTTCAAAATTATTTTATTTTGTTTTGTAAATCGACAATTTCATCAAGATGTTCATCTATTTGTTTCCTCGAATGCTTTTTGTACTCACAAAACTGTTTTTGACAAGTTAACAACTCAAACTTGGCTTTTTGATTTTCCAAAATGAGGGCATTAAGTTGTTGTTTATGATCAAATTTTAGTTGTTCTATTTGAGAAAGCAATGCATTCTTGGATTCAACTAGATCACATATCTGTTTTTCCAAAGATTTTTCATTTTGGTAAGATTTAGAAAATGCGACTTCAAAACCTTTTTCACGTTTCTCTTTTGTTTCAAAAATGTTGAGTTGTAACTTATAGCATTCATTATCCTTAGTCAACAGTGCATTTTTATCTTGCAGTTTCTTATTGATCTCATTGCACTTTTCAAGTTGTGATTGGGTGGTCTGAATTAATTTGGTCATGAAATCAAGATCTGGATTAGACAAAGGTTCATCTTGTTCAACTTGAGTCTCCACATAATCATCATTTAGGTCTTCAAATGAAACCACATGGTCAATTTCATTTTAAAAAATAACTGGAAGGTCATCTTGATCGTCAAATGTAACGACGGGATCCATTTGATTTTCTTCGTGATGAGATGTGGAAGGCTCATGTTGAACACTCTGAGCCTCGTCGGATGCAGATGTTGGCAGAGATATCAGATCATGTATTAGTATGTTTAGATCCGGTACCTGAGACAAGCCATCAGTCTCATATACTGGGCCTGTGTCACTCATGTGGAGCTCTTGCATGTTAGCCATCAACATAACTACTGCATTAGCTTGCAAGTCCTCCATGTCATCATCAGAATCAGCATTGGCCATGAAGCTCTGTTCTTTGTTGGTCAGTGTTCCAACAGCTTCATCTTTGAGATCCAAGAGCAAAGCCTCTTTGTGATAAGTGCTGCCTCTTGTTCTTGGTATTGGACAAGCATTTGCTAGATGACCCTTCTCGTTACAGTTGTAACATCTGAGACCATTAACCCCAGTCTGAGCATTTCCCTGATCAACCACTTGAACCCATTGTTGTGGAGCACCCATGTTATTCCTTCCATTAACATTAAACCCTTGACCACTACCCATTGGACGACCATTTCCATGATTCTAAACCTCAACTCGTCCATTGTTGACAACAACTTGATTTCTTGTATTTGAGGAAGTACGAATGCGATTGTTGGATTTGTTAGCAAATCGACCGAAGGCTCTTGAAATCATTACAAATCCTTGATTCAATGCATCAAAGGCTTCTGCATCCTCATTTGATTCACTGTAGAGTGCTTTATCATTGTTGTTGTTGTATGGAACCAATTGAGTTTCTTGTGATTGTTGCTGTGATGGATCATATGGTGTAATTTGAGCATATGGTTGTGGAGGTAAGTTCGAAAATTGAGGATAACATGCTTGAGTTAACAAAGAAAGAGTTTGATTATCCGGGAGTGAGGAGAAGCAGGGACTCCACGGATGAATCTGTCTTTGTCTACTTCCTTTTGATGGTGCTTCAAATAGTCATACAACAATCCGTAAGTAGCTTGATGAAGATTCTTCGCTTAACGGACGAATGTAACATACTTCTCCTAATCAGGACCAAGACAGCTAAGGAACTTTGTGTTGATTGCAATCCTTGGCATAATTATATTATGTTTATCCAATTCATTGATGATATCTGAGAAGCGATGATAGTATGCCTCTAATGACTCTCCTGGTTGAATCATGAAGTTTTCATATGCTAAGTAAATCTTGGATTCCATGTCTTCTTGATTAAGTTCAGTGCCTTCCATTAGAAGATGAATGTGCTCCCACATTGCTTTAGCACTCTTCTGAGCATCAACACTACGAAGTATCGGATTGGGTAGACCCAAAAGGATATATTGCATTGCCATTTCATCAGTTTCTAAGTGAAGAAGTTGATCAGTAGTAAGTTGATCAAGACCGAAAACGTTGGTAATATCATCTCGTGGTGGATTAGCATTCGGATCTCCGGGTATAGTGATAGTAGGCATCTGAAAAGGACCATCAAGTATGACCTTCTACAAAAACTTACCATGTGGTTTCTTGAGATCACAGAACCTAAAAAAACCTTATCACCCATTGATCGTAGTTTCCGGGAGTGAGCATTGAAGATCTATCAAGGGATCCAGCTTCATGAATGGATTGTTGGCTACTTAGAGCTTCACACATCTTTGCAAACCAAGAAGGTTCCTTTTGCGTTGTGACATTCATAGCATACTTTGCTGGATACTGATATTGGAAGTAGTTAAAATGTTGCATTTGTTGACGAGGGTTTGGTTGCGGATTCTGTGGTGGAAAAGGTTGTGTTCCTTGAGGAAAGTACATTGGAGGTGTGATGGATCCGGACACACCTTGTGTCAATGATATTTTGTATAATATTATTAAGCACGCGGAATTTACTTAGTAATACTTAGAAGACCGATTGTATGATGTATTGTAAACGAACACAGATTAAACACAAGACTTAAGCTCCAATATTATTAATAAATAATACGAGTGATCTTAGCTTATCACTAGGGTTACACCTTGAAGCCTTCGTGAGTAATAAGTACGTAGATGATTAACTAAGTTTCTGAGACAATGACCTAGGACCTCCTTTTATAGCACAAGGAGTCCTTTACAAGATAAGAATAAACCTATCAATATAGAATATAGACACAATCTATTCTATACTTATCATTATACGAATACTAAACAATTATCCAATAGCAGTGGTAATATTTGTACTGGCAGTGGGAATAAGTTTCCACTGCTAGTGTTTTCTTCAGCAGTGTCAACCACAATACTATCCGTGGTAACTGTTAGTATTATTCCCAACAATCCTCCCCTAAACTTATGATTTCTCTGCAAATCAATAAGTTTCAGCATTTGTAGGATTAATTCCCAAAGTTATTGTACTATTAGCAGCAACAATCTTCTTTATTCCCGGCGTAACAAAATAGTTGAATGAGTCGAGATGTCCCTTCACCAAACCTCGCACCTGTTACACCAACATAGGCAAATTTTAATCCTTCAGACTGCTCTCTTTCAAAAACTATGGTTTGTTTATTGATGCAAACAAAGTACTTTTTAACAAAAACTTAATTATTTAAAATTACAACCAACATTACTTTGTGTTGTTGATTATATCATATATTTGAATCGAAACAACTATCTTGAGAAACTAACCTAAATTTAAACATAATCAATTGAAGTATATCAAATATTTGAATCGAAACAAAATAATTGTAATTTGCAACTAATAATTCGAAACCCTAAATTTATAATTAAATCGGTACTTACCAATTTTTCCATTTTGACAAAGATATAAATGATGAACTCAGTGATGTAACCAGAAAGTTTTCTTCATTGTCGTTGAATCGGTATGGCATAGAAGATTATGGAAAGGGTTAATGCTAATGGTTGAAATAGGTGAACCGAAACTGCAAATTCAAAACTGAATAAGGGAGCGTTAGAGGAAGATAGATGGTGGGTGATACGAAGCTGAAAGCATTAATAGCTGAACCGAAACTGCAAATTCAAAAATGAATAAGGGAGCGTGTAGAGGAAGATAGGAGGTGTATACCGTGTTTTGATATATGGATTGTTTTGAATGTGTTGACTAATTAGGAGTTTCAATACATTCATTTTAAAAACGTCTTGCATAAAGTAATTGTATTTAGAAGCTAAATAAGGTAGGGCATTAAACCAATTTTTAATGCAGGGTGCTTAGTAGGCTTGTACAAAAGCTTATTATATATAATATACAATGATATAAGATCATTTGAGGACAAAAGATTATTTACATACCAAGGGATCAATCTCCACCCTCCATTTTTATTTGATCTAATGGATGAGATTAATCCTAACAATTTAAAAAACCCACTTTCATCCTTTTTTTTTCAAATATTAATAACTTTCAAACCGTTAATCGCCGTTGATAAAAAATATATCGTTATGACGAAGATTTAATTATCTTTCTATAGATAGACACTTTGATATACTTTCGACAAAAAAAATTTTTTCGTATTTTTCACGTTTTTTTTAAGTTTTTTTGTTTTTTTACGTTACTGAAATTTGCATTGAAAAATCATATATGATAAAACATTAATTTGATATTAGTGTAAAATCACATATGATATGTAATATCAATTGTGATATTAGTGTAAAATCACAAATGATATCACATGTGATATTACATATCAGATACGATTTAATACTAATATCACATGTGATATTCAATTTAGTGTTTTATCATATATGATTTTTTTCACGCAAATTTCAAGAACGTAAAATAAACGAAAAAGACGAAAAAACGAAAAACTAATTTTTTTCTTTTTCGAAAGTATATCAAAGTGCCCGTCTATAGAAAGATAATTAAATGCTCGTCGTGACGGTGTAAATATTTTCGCTTAACGATAAACGGTTTAAGAGATATTTAAATTATAAAAAATGGGTGAAATAATAAAATGGTTTTAATCTCACCATTCGATTTCTTTTGATTTAATTCTATATAAGCCGCTTCAGATGTGAAAAAGTTTTAGACAGTAAAATAATTCTCCTCAATATATAATAGATATGATAGAGATAATAGATGTTGTACTAATGACTATATAAAAATGGATCACATGGCATATTATAAAGTGCAAACACGAGGGCAACTCCACCATCCAAGGAGTTGACATTTAGTATATGATTTGATGTGATCGAATATATAATTAGTTAATATAATATGTTTTACTAATGACCATATAAAAATGATTTGGTTTATGGTTTGACAAACTATAATCAAACCTAATCGAAAAAAATTGAATTTCTCTACCTACATAAAAAACGTAAGTATATATATATACATAATATTTATCTTATGGATGCCGGGGAGGGGTTTACTCGGGTTCAAGTCTCGCAAATGTAGGATTTTTTTGCAGGTTGATAATCTTCTTTGTTTTGTTTAAAGGTATATGTTTTTATATAAAAACCCTAATGAAACTGTTTTTTTCAGATTTGAATGATCAACTTGCAAATTGTTATCTGATTTGTTAACTGTATAGGAAAATATTGGATAAATATGAAATCCTAGAGGCAATGGATGTTTCGTTATTTAGCTTCTCCATAATTAGCTGATTCCATTAGCGGTTTGTCACCCAATATACAACAAAATTGGAGCAGGTGGATTTGGAGGTGTTTATTAAATTGTGAAATGTAACTTTGTCTTTGTTTGTGACAGTTCGAGGGAGATTGGTAAAGGAGATGAGATTGCATGGTTTGCGAGTAAACAAAAAAATATAAGTTAAGAACAAAGTTAATAACAAAATAGATTTTAAAAAGTTAAAACACAATTATTTTGAGACGGAATGAGTGTTACTTTTTCGGTTTACATGTATTCATTAACAACTAAGATCGTAATCTTTAATGGAAGTTGCATAGTTTCTGTCATGCACCAATCATTTGACATTCTTCTTGCAACTTGCCACTGTTTAATTTGAATAAAAAATTTGTCACTCGTATGGTTAAAATATTAGGCCATGTAACAATTGATTATAACCTGAGAATAAACGGCTCAATTCATCAACCGATCAGATGTATCATCTATAATGCATATTTTTAATTATTACATGTAAACCTTAGGCCTACAAATAGCTTAAATAGCAAACCTTTCAAATAAAATTACAATTATAGTAAATTGATTGACATTATCAGCAAAATGTGTTTTTTGCTTTTCTATTACGGATTCTGCCAGTTACATTTTATTGAAAATGTGTTTATATGGTTTAGGTTACAGATATACAAGCATGACTAATTGTAAAGATCTCAAGCTTATGAGCCATAGAATAAAGCTATGAAAATGGGCTATTCAGCATCACTTAAAATGGTAATAATTGAATCAATAATTTAATACATGCAATGGGGATTAGTAACAACGCAAAAAATTCTAAACAGTCAGGTTGCTCGCAAAGGTCAAAAGAGAGGATTGCATTTTTTTTTTATTAAACTAAGAGACCTGCATAGTACTCCCTATCTTTACTAACATTTTCATATACCTATATATATGAAGAGTGAAAAGAGAATACATAATTCATATTTTTCCCCTCCTGATTTATATTTTCAATGTTTGGTTAATTATCATTTGCTTTTTATATTGTTTTTGTTTTTGCTTTCATTTTGAACACACGCACCCAGCTTGCGATTCTTATCGGTATTTAAGACAAGGTACATATCAGCTGTTCCCTTTACGGTTTGATTAACATCTTGGAATCCAAATTTCTCTTTACGGTCCGAGTACTTATTTATTCAACTGTTTGTATCAGGTTTAACAAAAATATCATGCTGAAGAGAGATCGAGTGTGAATATCATACAAGCGTTTCAAGTGAAGTCGTCACGTTAGCTCTTTTCAAAAAAAAAAAAGTAAGTCGTTGAACTAAGTAGTGCATGGTTAAAGAGAACTTGAGAATTGTATGTAATGATTTTGATGGCTTCTACTATTTTTCATGACAAATATGCATAAAGATATAAATTTCTTTTGTACAAATGTAATGCAAATCTAACCTGAGCATTGCATATTGGTCTAAATTTGAATCTAAATCCGTTGACAAAGGTTAATATGATAGTATGTTCAAGTAACATTTCGGTCAATAACTTATCTTATATATTAAAAAATTGAGTCCTATACTTAAATGTTGAGTCTTAATAACTTCAATTTTTATCTATTGTTAACAACTCGAAATTTGCCATTTAAAACAAAATTAAAAAAAAATGGTTTTATAACTCACTATGACAAAAATACCAAATAAATGGGAAAAAAATAATTTATGTGACTTACTAATATTAAAATATTACATATGAAAAGCCTTATTTAAATATAACATCTTTCAAAAAACATCTTTACATTTACTCTTTTAAAGTTAAGTAACTATTTATTTTAAATAGTAGGAACCTAATTAGTAATAAACTACCAACCATTTAGCTATGAAATATTAGATACAATCAATGTATCGTAAGGATTGAATAAAAGCTAGTTACCTTGTGAGTGTATCGTAAGGATTGAATAAAAGCTAGTTACCTTGTGAAGTGCAAGTGAATTAATGGCTAGATCATCACATGTGACATGATGACTTCAAGCTTAAATATATTCTTATTAATTAATGCAGTTTTCTTATAATAGTTTGCAAATACGAACGATCTGATCTATATTTTGATATTAAGAAACAGTTAAAGATTCGATCATTTGTTTATACGAGGCTACAAAAAAGTCATGCGTTGACCGACGGTTAAGGGCTGAATATATACGTGCTGTTTTTACGTAATATCAGATGCAAGTAGCTATAATGACCATATAAACAGTTAAAGATTCGATCATATGTTTTACTATAGACCTATATATATATATATATATATATATATATATATATATATATATATATAAATATATATATATAAAAGAAAAAAAACATGCAATAACAAAGTACTAGCATATAAAGTGGGGTTATATTTCAAAATTTTTAACAATAGCATGTTTTATAACGAAAGGAAAAAAATAATTTATGTAACTTACTAATATTAAAATATTACATATGAAAAGACCCATTTAAATATAACATCTTCCAAAAAACATCTTCATATGTACTCTTTTAAAGTTAAGTAACTATCTTAAATAATAAAAACTTTATTAGTACCAACCATTTAGCTATGAAATATTAGATACAATCAATGTATCACACAGGTTAAATAAACCCTCGTTACCTTGTGAAGTGCGTGTGAATTAATGGCTAGATCATCACATGTGAGATGATGACTTCAAGCTTAAATATATTCTTATTAATGCAATTTTCTTATACGGAGTAATAGTTTGTGAATACGAACGATCTGATCTATATTTTGATATTAAGAAACAGTTAAAGATTCGATCATTTGTTTATATAATATGTTGTACTAATGACTATATAAAAATGGCTCACATGGCCAATTATAAAGTGTAAACAGGAGGGTAGCTCCACCATCCAAGGAGTTGACATTTAGTATAGAGTTAATTACATAAATGGTCCCTATGGTTTGTCGAAAATTATGGATTTGGTCCCTAAACTTTTTTTTTTGCGGATTTGCTCTCTATGATTTTGATTCGTTACGGATTTGGTCCCTTGACCAAATTTTCTCGTCAGGACCGTAAATGTTTGTTGATTAAATGACAATGAAAAAATACCCCAGATGTGTTTCATAAATGGTCCCTACTATTAGGGTTATCATAATTAGTCCCCATTTTTATTTTTTATTTTTATTTATATAAAAACATTTTGTCGAAAATTTAAAAAAATTCCGAAAATTTATAAAAATCTATAAAAATTTCTAAAATTTTATAACAAAGTCCTAAAATTTTAAAAAATTATAAAAATCCCAAAAATTTTATTAAAATTTTTATAAAAATATCCGAAAATTTTATAAAAGTATATTAAATATTCCAAAATTTTATAAAAATTGAAAATTTTATATAAAATTCGATAAATTTTTATAAAATCTTATAAAACATTCCAATCAAAAATTTTGGGAAAAATTTCGATTTTTTTTTTCTTTTTGAATACTTTTGACGGAAATTTTAGAAAATCTTGCCCAAAAGTTTATAAAATTTCTTACGATTTTTTTGACAATTTTATAAAATCCGCCAAAAATTTTATAAACTTTTAAGTAAAATTTTAAAAAATTAATAAAAGTATTCAAAAAGAAAAAAGAAAATTTTGTCTCAAATTTTTTTCCCAATATTTTGACGGAATGTTTTATAAGATTTTATAAAATTTTTATCGATCTTTTATAAAATTTTCGAATTTTTATAAAATTTTAGAATTTTTATAAATTTTTTCAATTTTTAATATACTTTTTTATAAAATTTTCGGATTTTTATAAAATTTTTGAATTTTTTATAAAATTTTCGGAATTTTTATAAAATTTTTGAATTTTTATAAATTTTTTCAATTTTAATATACTTTTTTTATAAAATTTTCGGATTTTTTATAAATTTTTGGAATTTTTTATAAAATTTTCGGATTTTTATAAAATTTTAGAATTTTTTTTATAAATTTTGGGATTTTAATAATTTTTTTAAATTTCGGATCTTTTTATAATTTTTTTAATTTTCGATTTAGGAACTTTTTATAGATTTTTTTTATATATTTTCGGAATTTTTTATAAAATTTTTATTAAATTTTCGACAAAATGTTTTTTATATAAGTAAAAATAAAAAATAAAAAATCAGGGGACTAATTCATGATAAACTACAAACCATAGGGACCATTAATGAAACACATATGGGGTATTTTTCATTTCAAAGAATCCAAACACACATTTGACGGTCAAGTAAGGACGTAAAATTTGGTCAAGGGACCAACCAGAATCTAATCAAAACCATAGGGACCAAATCCTCAAAAAAAAAAAGTTTAGGGACCAAATCCATAATTTTCGATAAACCACAGGGACCATTTATGTAATTAACTCTTTAGTATATGATTTGATGAGATCGAATATATAATTAGTTAGAGAAATTTTCATTTGCTTACCTTTATTTTGATGCTTACCAATAGACAAATCTTCACCATCCATCTATTTTGATCTAATGGTTGGGATTAACTTAAGATTTAATATGCTTAACCTTAATTCTCCCAACTATATAAAGCCTTTTCTTCTTCATTTTTTTCATTCGCTTTATTTTTTTTTCACACGCTATGTGTGTTTTTCTCCAAACATGCTCTCATCATTTCCCTCCAAAAATAGTTATTCCAATCAACTACTACCGCTTTGATCATCACCGTTGGATCAACATCACCATCACCATTCCAATCACCATCACCATTCCGATCATCATCTCATCATCACCTCCCGATCATATCATCCTTTTTATGTCTTTTGATTTGAATGAACCGCTTGTTTCATAACCCGATTTGATTGATGTTGTTGCGGTTGATAATGTTGTTGATCTGTTGTTATTTATGTGGATCAAGTGGTTAACATGCCTTCTTATTAAGTTGCACACCAAGTGTTTGATGAAATGTGTGAGTGAAAAGTGTTTGATAATCATGTTATCTCGCTCATGTAATCTCGCTTATTAGTTAAGTTGTTAAGTGGAATTTTTTTTTTTTTGAAAGGTTGGAATTTTGTTTTTAACCGCATTTAAATGTTGTTTTACGTCGATTGTTGTTTCGAATCAGCTATGTATTTACGCAGTAGTATCACCATGATATTTGAAGTTGAATCAGTATATGTGTATTATCATTAGTGATATTTTTATTATCACTTGTGAAATTTTGTTTATTTGATACTTTTAGTTTATGTTTTAGATTGTGAGTAGCATTAGGTTTTAGTATGATATCATTTTGGGATGGGTGAATTGATGGAAATTTGATGCATGGAAGGTGTTTGACAAAATGCCTAAGAGAGGGATGCACAAGTTGAGAAGAAATCACATGATCTTGTTTGTCCCTCATTTCATATATAATCAAATCAAACATATTTATTTGAATAAACAAGCTTCAGGGAATTAATCAAAGTGCACCGAAGTTAATGTAAATGAGTAATCATATCCTATGTTGCATTAGTTGATGTTTATTTTCACTTTTCTAAATGACGCCTTTTGAATTATTTTAGTGTGTTTTGTATTTTGCTTTCTCCATCACTCTACATATGAGGTGATGCAAATTTGATGTAATGTTCGATAATTGTGCAGTGACCTAGAGCTTAAGCCACAAAGACCGCTACCTTAACAATCGTGAAGGCAAATAATTTGAAAAACATGAAAATGATTGGGAAGTCTGATTCTTACGTGATTGCATATATTCGGTCACTTGAAAAGTTCAAAAGAAAGGTTGTTGATTACAACTTAAACCCTGTTTTGAATCATGTAATTCGTTAATTGCGTAAGATAAGAAGACCCAATGTGTTGTACTTGAGGTTACGCTTTTCTCCTTTTTGCTTTTCTCGATTGGTTTCTCAGTATCACGGTGATATCAAATGTGATATCACAGTGTGTCAGCCTTTTATTTTGTTGAATCAGTTGTGGTAAGGGAGGATCTTATGATATCACATGCGATATCAAAGTTGTTTGAGCTTATTCAATTTGTTTTGTGTGAGTTGTGCTTTTTGAACCACAACCGCAGCTTGTTGTTGATTCTTTCGCTTGATTGAGCCGCTTTTTGCAAATTGCAATCACAATTAGTTTGGTGATGTCGCTCTTTTATGCCACATACAAAACAAACAAGTATGCTTTTTAATTTGTAATATCTCCTGTGAGATTTCATTGTTCTTTGTATATTTTGTATATATTATCACCTAAGATATTTCTTTCCGCGCATACATGATGGTTTTTGTGCCTTTTATCAGAATTGACAATCATAGGAGATGTGTTATTGTTGGTTCCGACCGCTTAAGAATGAAACTATCAATCTTGTGTATGGTTACTCCAAGCATTCAAGAAAGCTTTTGTGTGTTATCCTAATATCATTTTAATCTGGTCAAGATGGTGCTATGTGAAAAGCAATTGCAAATGAGCTTCCTGGTTCCAAGCCCCGTCTTTGTCATAAATTAGAAGTTATGTATCTCTTGTGATAAATAGTTGAAATTAATTTTTATGAGGTGTTTGAGTGTTTATGAAATATTTTGTCTTTTTATCACTTGTGATAAAGCCTGAAAATGATGAAATATTTACATCATTCATGTGTTTACTTGTTTCTGACATGTATTACTTGTGATATTCTTTAATTGATATATATGTTGACCTTTTTTTTGCCGAATCGTTATGTTACTCAAAAGCAATGCTTAATTAATCCTATTCTTGTTTGATTTTGAGAATATATCATTTTTTATTTTCATAGTTTTCTTCATGAAGTCAACGGTATTTTTATCTGACTTTTTATCAAAAGAAGGTTATATTCAGATAAACCAAAAGCATTGTTTACAACTGAATAGAAATTACCATTGTTTACAATTTAAGTAGCAAGATAAAATTACAATTTAAGTAGCAAAAGAAAATTACTAATTGATGCTTTTGTATTTTTATTTTTACAACTCTTCTTCTATTTTATGAGCATCCCTCCTTTTGTCTTCTTTCCCACTTGATTCCTTTTATTTTGCGACTCTTCTTCTTCTTCATTCCTCTTTTCTTTTTCTCGAATGTTTTGCTTTCTTAAATGCAGTATTGTCACCAACAATACATCGTTGGTGGTGTTGGTGGTTGTAGATCCCGTTATATCATAGATGTTTCTTTCAAAGATTTGTTGGTGGTGTATTTGTTTCGCTTTTGTTCTTCGTGTTTTCTAAGCTTAAATGTCTAGCAACGGATTTTGTTAATTTGCTTGGTATTGTTAGTGTTGTCGGTGATGATGTTGTTTCTTTGTTCACTTCTTCAGTTTGACTTGGTTGTTTTTCACGAAGGTCTTTTTCCTTTCACCTTCAACCCCTGTTTTTTTTCTTCTTGATAGTTCTTAGTTTTATATTCAAATCTGCATAAAATATATACCATGTTAGTGTATGAATAGTTCATTGTTTTTTAATATCATACGTCATATATATACTAAATAAGTATACGTCATCAAATATCATAGGTGATATACTACCAACAAACAATCATTACAACTGCTGTAGATCACAGGTGATATACTACTAATAAGCAATCATTACAAGTAATGTATCACAGGTGATATACTACAAATAAGCAATCGTTGCAATTGTTGTATCACATGTGATATACTAATAATAAGTAATCATTGGAACTGTTGTAGTGATTGTACATGAGCTTATGCGATTTGCAATAGTTCAATAAGCCTATAAGCCAACCAAATAAGCTTAAACAAACACCCCTAAAGAGATACTTTAAAATAAGGAGCTCATTTTTGGGACACCTAATCAGAAACCAACCGTATTGGACACGTCAATTCAATAAGTACTAATGATGATAAAAAAAAATACATAAATTATACCTTTCCCTCTATGGCGAGGAGTACACATCCGTGGAATAAATCCAATGGAACCATGTTTCTGGTGCTCAAACTTCGTGTGTGATAATCTTCCACTACTTTACCTTAAAACATACAGCAAAAGCCCAAATTAGCACATTAAAACATGACATATATCATACCGAAAAGTGGGAAAATAAGTCGATTCAAACATCCCCTAATAGAACAACAAAACCCATACCATAAAAGTCTAAATTAAGATTAATATATAGGCTTAATTTCTTTTGAATAATAATGGAAAATCATCAGGGCCAAATTGTTTTAAATATTTCTTACCCGTCTTGTGTCACATGTAAATAATGACTAAAATCTGCAATTTCATTGTCGTGATCACTGTTAAAAGAAAGTACATCGAGGCACATTAGTTAACCGAAATTACTTTAAATACAATTAGGAACAAAGCCTTCAATACCTCCAAAATGCATGTCGCTTGATTCCTCCTCGAAGTCTCTCATGCTCTTTGCTTCCCAAGTAGCAATCATTACAACCGTTGATCAAGTGATATACTACAAATAAACAATCATTGCAACTGTTGTATTACAGGTGATATACTAACAATAAGTAATCATTGGAACTGTTGCATCATAGGTGATATACTACCAACTAATACTAGAGTCAAATACCGCTTTTAAACATATCAAGATGCCCAATCTATCCATTATGCACATATATCTACCACAAATCTAACAAAACATGTTACAGGTACACAATATTTATTTTATCATGTTAAGTCTCTCATATTATCACAATAATCATCTAACTTTCACAACAATCCCTCAATAAACTACTAAAATCTACAATAACAGCAAAGTGTTCATATTTGATAATAAATATCCGTGTTTTGGGATACCATTATATCATTCTAATGAATGTGTATGTATCACGGTGATATACACATAAGCTAAATGTTAAAAAAGTACGATACATTCGGGTTTTATCACGCTTAATTTGTCTAAAGGACATGCTTATACGCTTACAATATACCTTTAATTTTATGTATCTCGGAGATGGAGTCAAAAATTTGATTGACGCAGAACATTTACTCACAAAAGAATAGTATATTATCAAAACTTTTAGCAAAAAAAAAGTTTAACTATAATTACAAAACAAAGAACAATAAAATATCAAAAGTGATACTATACATGACATATAATAAATCTTAACCAAGTAAGCAAAAAACCTATCAAATAAACAAAAATTTCACAAGTGATAATACAAATATCACTAGAGATAATACATATATACAAATTCAATTTCAAATATTACTGGTGATACTACACGTATGCTACTTTTCACTCACACATTTCATCAAACACTTGGTGTGCATCCATGTATACTAAGTGTTTTACTCAGAAACTCAACCAAATGTAAACACTAAAAACACAACCAAAAGTATGTCACAATCACAATAAAAATCACACCAAAACAAATTCATTTTTCTCAGATTTTATAACAACATTCATCAATTTATTATAACAATCCCTCAATAAACATATAAAATCAACAAAAATACACATGCATCACATGAGATACTAATAAAACTCAAATAAGTATATAATCATCACATACATCACACAGTATCACATCAAAAATCAACAAAAAATACACAAAATTCTTCATAAGTAGCAATAATATTCATAAATAAGTACAAAATCACTAGAGATTCAAATAAAAAAACTAAATAATTAGTCAAGCATCGTGACCTTCATCTTGAGACTTAGTAGGTTCATTTTGAACCCGTTTTTTTGTGTGGATCTGCTTGTGCACTCGTTGATCCTTCTATTTTTGTGTTTTTATTTAATTTTAACGGTTTAAAAGCGGTTGATTTTGATTTTATAAAGCAATTTTTTATTTTGTTAGAGAAAGTGCATATTTTGTTGAGATAGTAATTTGTGAAAAGTGAGAGGTTTGGGGTGGGATTGGTAGGAAGTTTGATGAATTGCGAGTAGTCCTCCCTGTTTTATTATTAAAAGATGTCTTTTTGATCCGACGGTTGAGATCCATCCCTTGATAAGTAACAGTTCTTGGGTATCCAAAATAAAGCACCTCTAATTAGTTAATATAATATGTTTTACTAATGACCATATAAAAATGGTTTGGTTTACGGTTTGATAAATTATAATCAAACCTAATCGAAAAAATCGTATTCTCTACCTACATAAAATACGTAATTATATATATATACATAATATTTATCCTATGGAACCCGGGAGGGTTTACCCAGGTTCAAATCTCGCAAATGACAAAATTTTTTGAATATTTCACTTAGTGCGAAGCCGTGAGTTCTAGGGGTTTCCCTTCGCGGGTCTCTTCTAGTGGTTCGGGTCTATAAGCTCCAGCCTGCTTAGATTGTTTAACTCCGGTCGGATTTCAATGTGGTGCCGTTCTCATATATATATATATATATATATATATATATATATATATATATATATATACACACACACATAGGAGAGTTAACGTGAGATCAAACTTAAAGTTGTAAAAATATGATCAAGTCTAAAAAACACTAAAATATTTAGAAATAACAATTTTAGCAATAATACATATAAAAATAATATTTTAATACAAATTAACATTTTAACAACTAATAACCAAATGATACATGAGTTTGGATTAGTGATACACCTGACACACATTACAATAATAAATATTCCAAAATCCGATACACAAACAAATACGATACACATTACACTTCTAATCAAAGTGTATCACCAAAAAGCCAAATTTTAAACGGAAATCTATCGAAACTTTAACAATTTTAGTTGTAGTTAATAAAATATTTATTTTTGTTGTAAGGAGAGTGTCGCTTATCAAATTTTAGTTCGATCTCATTTTAACAACTTTAAGTTTGATCTTATTTGATCTAAATTATATATATATATATATATATATATATATATATATATATATATATATAGAGAGAGAGAGAGAGAGAGTTTGGATCAAATAGAAAGTGTGTAATGGTAAAAAGGATAAAAAGAGTTAAAAAAGTAACTTTTATCATTTGATTTAATATGGGTATTTTAGACATTTAATCATTTAAAAAACCCACTTTTATCATTTTTTTTTAAATATTAATATCTTTCAAACCGTTAATAGTTAAGCGAAAAGAAATATATAATTGCGACGAGCATTTAACTATCTTTCTATAAATAAGCACTTTCATATACTTTCGACGAATTTTTTTTCCTATTTTTCACGTTTTTTTAAGTGTTTTCTTTTTTTTTACGTTACTGAAATTTGCATTAAAAAATCATATATGATATGTAATATCACATGTGATATTAGTGTAAAATCATATATGATATACATATCATATCACATATGATATTAAATATCATATATGATTTAACACTAATATCACATGTGATATTCAATTTAGTGTTTAATCATATATGATTTTTTTTCATGCAAATTTCAGTAACTTAAAAAAACGAAAAAATATGAAAAAAACGATTTTTTTTTCCGAAAGTATATCAAAATGGACGTCTATAGAAAGATAATTAAATGCTCGTCGCGACGGTGTAAATATTTTCGCTTAACGATTAACAGTTTAAGAGATATTTAAATTATAAAAAATAAGTGAAATAATAAAATGCTTTTAATCTCAGCAATTGATTTATTTTTAAATGTATGATGGATATTAGTCTCTTACTATGTGAGAAAACTTTGTTATGTAAAATCACTCTCATTTTATAATTATTTGTAAATTATTTTTAGTGAAAAGATTTAAGTAAGTGAATCTAAAAATTAGAAAGTGACGTTGGTTAAAATTTTCAAAATACAAAAAGCTAGTGAGTATAAAGAAGTAGCACAGTTATCAAAGATTGATGTAACAAGTCAATTTACGTAGGGACCACCAATTAAGAGCAGATACACGAAAGAGCAAGGAATCAGTACCTCGTGAGCATTCAATATAAGGTAGGACGGAGTGGAAGTCGGGTTGGGGGGCGAGCTCTTGAACCCGTGAGGCTACACCATTCCGTGGACGTCGGGTTGGGGGGGCGGGTATTATTTTCGAGTTGGGAAGCCGAATGTGAACGTTGGAAAAGTGGACGTTGGGTTGCGTTTTGTGTCTTTGTGTTTGCATTGTTTTGCTTTTTTTTTTTTTTTGCAGGTCTTGTAGGTAGCAAAGAGTGAAGAAGAAGAAGATAAGCTTTGTTTGGATTTTTGCATTGACCAAAAGTGAGTGAAGTGCAGACCATTTGCACGTTAATGAAAAAAAATCGGGTATAGGCCACTCACCGGTCCACTTAGTAGTGTTAGGGTAGTATGACGTGTAGTTTGAATTGGAAGGCTTTTATTGGATAGAGGTGACGTGGCAAGACCCTCAGGATGTAGAGGAATGTTCCACTCCTCCCTCCCTAAGGGCCAACGGAGTGGGAGCGGGTAAGGGGGGCGGGTTCATGAAACCGACCGGCTACACCGTGCCGTGTAGGTCGGGTAAGGGGGGCGGCTTCATTTTGCGAGTTCAGAAACCGAATATGTACCCGTGCTTGTGTTTGTATTTTTCTTTCTTTGTCTTCTTTTGTTTGTTTTGCGGTGGGAGGAAAAATGTGATGTGTGTTTGCAGATGGAGCTAGAGGAAGAAGAAACAAACATTTGTTGGGCTCGTGAATTTTTGGACTGGACATAAACAAACATTTTTGCTGCTACATTTATACCGAAATCTAAATATAATTGTTTTAAGTTTCTTTTAGTACACAACAAAGAGCTAAAATTGTTTTATTTACAAAAGTGTAAAAAAAAAAAAGTAAAAAAATTATGCACAATGGCACCAGAAATTATGTATTTAAAAAAAAAAAAAAAATGAATTCGGGTACTAGGGTACCACTCCCACTAGTTAGGGTAGTGTTAGGGTAGTATTGTGGTAGTTTTGAGTTGGAAGGTTTTTATTGGATAGAGGTGACAGACCCTCAAGGTATTAGGGTAAAATGCTCCACTCCTCCCTCCCTAATATATCTAGGGTCATGCCTTGCTGGTGGTCTATCCTCTCTCACAAGCCTAGCCTCTGTCAAACCTACACTCACATTAATCCAACCTATTTCTCTCTCTACTTCTGCAAACGCTTCAAATAAAACCAAAAAGTGATAGTGACTGATGATATAACTCTATTGTATATAACCCAACAAACCTTTCCATCCTCTTATTTATTTAAAAAACAAAATCTTTTTTTTAGGGAATGTCTAACCAATGCATTAAGAGATTTGGTTAAAATTTTATCAGTTGTGGTTTTAGTTACCTGAATGGCCCAATTGACACAAAATTACATATTTGGATGTAGGACTCACATGAATAGTTATTGTAAACCACAAAATGACAAATCTTAACCAATGCCCTTAGGGCATTGGTTAGACATTCCCCTTTTTTTAACACATATTACAAAAAGTACTACTGTATTTAATAAAACGATTTTTCTAATATGCGCCCCGGGGCACATGTTAAGCAAACAAAAAGGACGGCGAGACACACGAAAAAGGACTTCCGGACCTACATATTTTATTTGAAAAGTGTATTTTTTTTGTGTCCGGACTTCCTTTTTCGTGAGTCCCGCCGTCCTTTTTGTGTGCTTAACATGTACCCTCGAGGCACATGTTAGAAAAACCCTTAATAAAAAATGTAAAAAAAGTTATTTTATATATTTTTTTACAGATTTATTTTTTTTTAAAGATTTACTGACCCCCTTGGATTTACACATCTATACTACACATTTATATTTATAATTAATATAATAGAAAAACGGTTAAAGATAAAAAGTTTAATTGTTGAAATGGGTGAAATAAGAGAGAAATGCATAGTGTAATAAATACTCTTATTACAACACCTCATTACTTAAAAATATAATAATTTATTCACATTATACACCCAATTAAAAGCACATCTACCAAATTAAAAACAAACAATTAAAACACCTTTACAAAAAAAATACAATAAAAGTTTCATAACAAACAATTTAAAAAAGCTTCAACATAATTCAAAATATAAAATAATTAAACACACTAATTAATAATATTTTTAAAACACCCTAAAATGAAAAGTAAATGTTACTATACACGTTATATAAATTAATAAAACACAAAAAATTTCATACAAGCTAACAAGTTGATGTTACATATAGTTTTGAAAATCGGACCGGACTAGACCAACGTTGATCACGCAAGAAAATCCCGTTGATCACACATGGCAGTCATTGAAATACTCTATGACCTTATAAATGAGATTAATGATCTTCATGTGAAGTATATTTCGTTATAGTAGTAGCATTTTTTGTTGTACTTGTTTAATGTTTTAATGTTTAACGTGTTTATTGTTGTTGTTTAATTAAATGGAAACAAATTAGATAAATAAAAAATAACATAAAAATATTACAAATATACAATAAAAAAAACATTACGTAGAAAACTACGTAAATATATTTTACACAAATATAAACACACACATACTTTATATACTTAAAAAAAATAGTACAAAAGTACCCCTATAAGGTATAAAAGTAAGAGTAAATTGCAAAAATCGTCCCTAAACTTTAGCCAAATTGCATGTTTCGTCCCAAATCTTTGGAAAGTGCAAATATCGTCCCTGTGGGGAAACTTTGGGGCAGAAATCGTCCCTGGCCTAGATCAAATGACTAAAATACCCTTCTCTCTTTATTACTTTTCAGTTTCTTGCGCAAATGGTCCCTGTAATTCGCCTGATTTGGCAAATTTAGTCCTTTTTTTTTTTTAATTAACTATTAATATTAGTATTATTTTTTTACGTTTAGTCCGATTTTTTACGCTGTCGATTTTACGTTTCCCGTTGTTTACGTTTTCGTCATACGCTTTTCGCCCGTTTTCGATGCTGCCCGATTTTTACGCTTTCGTCCGAGTCATTTTGTTTTCGCCCATTTTTCGTCCGATTTTTGTTTCGCCCATTCCGTCGCATGCTGTCCATTTTTACGTCGCTGCCCTTTTTATTCACGTTTTCCACCGATTTTCATCGTTTTCGTCGATTGTTTCGTTTTTATTCCGCCGTCGTTACGCTGCCCGTTTCGAGACGTCAGATTTTTACGTCATCATACGTTTTACCGTCCGCTTTTACCTTTTTGTCTCTTTTTACGCATATCGCCCGACGTTTCGCCCCACGCATTTACGCTTTTGTTCGTTTTCGCTGCTGATTTACGCTGTCGACATGCTGCCCATTTATCGTCCGATTTTACGCTTTTCCTCCTTTACGCTGCTCGCCCATTTTCGGCCGCTTTACGTTTTGTCCGATTTTACGCTTTCTGCCGGATTTTACGCTTTCGTTTCAGATACGTTTGCCGTATTTTACGCTTTTGTCTTTTACGCTTTCAAAAATCAAATCAAAACAAAAACCGACGTTTTCGTAAAAAGCGATTTAATTTTAAACGTAAACAATCGCATCAAAACGTAAACAATCACGATCAAAACGTGAAAACGGATGAAAACGTATTCGTTTTACGTTTTCTGATGAAAAAACGTAAAAAATCTGACAACTAAAACGCCAAAAAAGAGACAAAAACGTAAAAATCAACTAAAACGAAAATCTGGACGAAAACGTGAAAACGGACGTAAAAACGAAAAATGACAAAAACGTAAAACAATCGATCGAAAACGTAAACAATCGGATCGAAAACGCAAAACGCACGGTAAAAACGTAAAAACGGATGAAACGTAAAAATCGAACAGCGAAAACGTAAAAAAACCACGGCACGCGTAAAAAGAGACAAAACGCGTAAACTCGAATTAAACGTAAAAATTCTAACGTAAAACGGAAACGCACGAAAACGTAAAAATCGGACAAAACGTAAAAAAAACGTGGAAAAAAACACGTTAAAACGCCAAAAACTATGAAAACGAACAATAAAATCTAGCGAAAATCGAAACGTAAAAATCGGACACGTAAAACGTAAACAATCAGCATCGAAAACGCAAAAAATCAAACGAAAACGTAAAAAAACTCAGACGAAAACGTAAAATCAAAAATCTAAAAACGTAAAATCGAAAAACGCAAAAAACCATGAAAACGTAAAAAATAGGATCAAAACGTAAAATCTATAAAACGTAAAAAAAGGAAAAACTAAAAAAAACGTAAAACAATCGCATGGGAAAACGTAAAAATCTCATTAAAATGTAAAAACGATTAAAACGCAAAAAATCGGACGAAAACGCAGTAAAAATGGACGAAAACGTAAACAATCGCATTAAAACGTGAAAAATCTACATCAAAAGCGTAAAAAATCAGAACACTAAAACGTAAAATCGACGTAACGTAAAAAGCGGGCACGTAAACAATCGACAACGAAAAAATAGGCAAGGATCAAAACGTGAAAAATCGGATTAAAACGTAAAAAAATAATACTAATATTAATTGTTAATTAAAAAAAAAAAAAAAAAAAAAGGACTAAATTTGCAAAATCCGAATTATAGGGGACCATTTAAAAATAAAACTGAAAAGTAATAAAGAGAGGGCTTGGTATTTTACCATTCGATCAGGCGGGACGATTTCTGCCCCAAAGTTTCCTCACAGGGACGATATTTGCACTTTCCAAAAATTTGAGACGAAACGTGCAATTTGGCCAAAGTTTAAGGACGATTTTTGCAATTTACTCTAAAAGAAATGATTAATCGGGTGTGGCGATAGATTACCCCTGTCCGGATATCATGCCTCGACCACATCATAAAAACCCACGTGATCCCCACATCAGATATGAAAACATGACCAATTAATTCGTGGGTCCCAGCATGATATGCAACCAGAAATGATACAAAGTGGGACCCACCGTACAGTCAGCACCCATGTGGAAGTGTCCCCTTTGTGGCCCTTCTTTCCATCAACCCCCAACACAACAAGACAAAACTCTTCTTCCCAATTCTCAACTTTTATGTTTTTGTTGTTCCAAACTCATTTCCTTTTTACAGATTTTTATTACGGAGTAATTTATTAACTGTGTGTGCTATTCTTTTTTTAACTAGGTGGATATAATAAAAAAGTTCAAAACACACCCTAAATTATGTAACATGTTATTAAACTCACCTTAATTTTTTTTATTTTTAACAGCTTTTTTTTTATATAAAACTTCATTTATCAAATGAGGAGAGTTATTTTACATACCAAACTTTTCATACATATCAAGTGACTAATCTCCACCATCCATCTAAAAAAATCAATGGCTGAGATTAAAAGCATTTTGATATTTCACCTATTTTTTATAATTTAAAAATCTCTTAAACCGTTAATCGTTAATAAAAAATAATTACACAATCGCGAGGAGCATTTAATTATCTTTCTATAGACGGCCACTTTGATATAACTTCGAAAATAGAAAAAAAACTAATTTTTTTCACTTTTTTCGTTTTTTTCGCTTTTCTTCTAAACCGAATTTGCATTAAATATCATATATGATTTAACAATAATTTGAAGATCACATGTGATATTAGTGTTAAATCACATATGATATGTAATATCATATGTGATACTACTGTTAAATCATATATGATAAATCACATATGATATACATATCATATATGATTTAACACTAATATCACATGTTGTATTCAAATTAGTGTTAAATCATATATGATTTTTTCAGGCAAATTTCAGTAATGTAAAAAACGAAAAAACTTAAAAAAAAAAGGTGAAAAACACGAATTTTTTTTTATCGAAAGTATATCAAAGTGCCTATCTAAAGAAAAATAATTAAATGTTCGTCGTAATGGTATATTTTTTTTCGCTTGACGATTAACGGTTTGAAAGATATTTATATTTGAAAAAAATGATGAAAGTATGTTTTTTTAATTGTTGTGATTAATCTTATATATTAAATTTAATAAAATTGTATGGTGTAGATTGATCCCTTATTATGTAAAAAGTTTTGTCCTCAAATGATCTTAAATCTTATCAAATACATAATAAATACTTAGCAATTTTTTTATAAAAGATACATCTATTAAAGTTCTTTAACGTGTTTATTGTTATTGTTTAATTAAATGGAAACAAATTAGATGAATAAAAAATAACACAAAAGTATAACAAATACACAATAAAAAAAACATAACGTAAAAAACTACACAAATATCAACAACAACAAACCCAATCCCGCCTAGGCAGGGTATATTTTACACAAATAAATATATACACATATAAAACACTACACAAATAAATATACTCTACATATACTAAATAAAAACACTACACAAATAAAAACACTAAAAAAAAAAAAAAAAAAAAAAAACAGGACAAAACGGTACACCCTAGGCTATGGGGTGCAAAAGAAGTATAATATGGGGTGTTTGATTAGATTACCCCATCAATTTATACGTTCCTTTTCATTGGACAGAACAAAAGGTGAAAAACGTATAGTCCTACGTGGGTCCCATTAGTATGAATCGTACAATATTTTGAGTCCCAACCAAACAGTAAATGAGGAATCCAAAATAATAGACCAACAATCTTACCAATGAATAGAAATCCTCGTCTGAACGCTGCTCCACTTATAATTGCTTTTGTTTTATTCCTTTGATCAGTCACCAAATGTAACTTTTTTCTTCTTCACAACACGCAAAAGATGAATTAGGGCATAAATCCTAATTACAGGAAAACCTTATAAACCCTAGATCGAGAGCCACGAGGCTCTGATACCAATTGTAGAATCCATGGATCTGGACTCAACTAGGGTATCAATGATATTGATTGATTGAAACAATGCGGAATAAGAATAACACAATCAACATCACTAATAAGGTTTTCTTTATTCATAGAATAAACTAATACATAAACTACTACTACTACTATTATACATACGCTATGATCGTGTGTCTAGACTCTCATTGGAGAAATCTTCTATGTTTTTGGATGATTCTCATACCTAGACGCCCCCTCTTTATATAATAGAGGGAGGTTACAAGAAACCCTAATCTTAGCTTACTAGAAAAGCTAACTATTACATATTAGGCCCTCATTGTTTCTTCTTTCTTCATTTCCTCGTGATGCCCATACTGCGTCAGTCAAAGGAAACTTCCTTTTCGTCGAGCAAGTTTTTCAACACCCTAGGCAGTGAACCTAATCGTTGTAGTGTAGTATTGGGCAAGCCTCGAGTATTAATATCGTTCTCTAGGGGAATAGGAATGCTAGTGAGAAATTACTACGCTTAAGGTTCGAGGTTGATGAAGATTATTTTTTCTTTTTATATTTTTTATAAAGCTATGGTAAAATCTCTGGGTTGGATTGGGGATGGTACTTCTACCGATTACTACTATCTAATTATTATCTAAACTAAGGGGTAGGCTATGCTATGCTATTGTGTGATCGTGATGATGATTAAAGATGTGTCTACCTAGATACTATTACTCCCTAGTTATCGTTTATTGGTGGTTGAATAGTCACGTCCTTATTATTAACGCGTTGTGTTTTCTAAGGTCGTAGGGTGTGCTTTTATCCCTAACTCTTTGAGACTATCTTAAGGTTTATGACTACGAAATCTCTATGATTCATAAACTAAACACTAAGGTTATCTTTGGATGTTTAGCCTACAATTCTACTAGTAACTATAAACTAAGGTTCAACAAAGATTACTCAAGCATTAAAAACACAACGATGGCCTAATACACTCCTAAGCCAATTACAATTAAGATAAGAGACAACCAATCAATATTTAATAACTAGGTTTTGTAGCATATTGGATTTCATAAACACACTAAACCATAAGATCAAATAGGCATACAAAGAGTTCTAGAGAAAGAAAGTTAGAGGTTCAGGGAACTTTAGTGAGAGAAAGAAATGTCTTATTATGAGCTCTAACTCTCTACCTTGGGAGGTAGAGAGTATTTATAGTCATTACATAAATTGCCACCTATCTAGTCATGGATCGCGATACATGGGTAAAGACTCGTCCGTCCTCCACGGTGTTACTTAAACTAAATACTACTTAACTTATAATAATCTACGACTACGAGCTTTCTAACGATTACATATACTTGAGGTGACCGTCTTTATATTCGATTTACTAAATCCTAACAATCTCCCTAATGAGAGGTCACCTAAACACACATTAAACATATATTGAATACAAACAGATATTACATTAAAAATTGTTCTTGCATTCTTGATGTTGTACTTTGCTCAAGCTCAGAGTCATTGATTCTTCACATTGCATGTTAGGTTAATCCAAGTGGAGGTCTTTTATGATCCACGAATAATGAGTTTTGAGCAGTTTGAGATCATCACCGACAAGAAATCTCGAGATATCCATTGTGGTGTTGGTATTATGTGATGTTGTGACTTTCGACCGACATGCCTACATTCGATCATGAAATATTCTCGGTAAGAGTAGCTTTCGCTGATTCATGATATTGGCAAGCGTAGCCAGAAAGCATGGAGTGAAAATATCGAGTCATTGATGCCCTAATCATGATTTCTTTGAGATGAATGTGTTATGAGCATGCCTATGGATTGACCGCTTCATTCCGACATCCGCAAACGAGCGACTGCAACACACAACAATTATCAATAAATCGCACGAAAGTGTCTTTGACTTTCGTTGAATCGAGGTACACCCCATGGTTCCCAGTTGATCAGCATAAGTATCGCATGCGATCGTATAATTCAAGAATTTCCTTGACAGTGGTTTTCGCATTGCTTCTAGTCGTTCTCAAACCGAACGCCTCAAAGAAGACAACACGGAGGAAAGTGAACCACGAATAGAGATTCACCGATTGATGAAAAGAGATTTGAAAAACAATCGCGGTATCGCATAAATAGAAATTTTTTTGCAATACAACGAAGGTTTTAACGAAAATCAATTATCAATCATAAACACCTTTTGATTTGAAATATTGAACACCTCCGATGTGCTAAAGAAAAGAGTTTTTAAGCACAACGACGGGTTTTTCAAAGGTATCCGGCCAATCCATAACCTGAACCAGATTGATTCAAAAGATTGAATCGCTCTATTGTTTTCGCTCGCTTGTCACATGGTTGATCTATTGAATAGATCACACATGCCACCCACTAGGAGCTTGTTTGATGTTGGCTCGTAAGGCTTTCCATCTTCATTGTGAATATGTATGCATATCACTTTCGGATGTTACAGCAATACCACAAGGATAATTCGTAGGACTCAAGATATAATCTCTCTTTCCACATTGTGTGAAACAGAGAGTCTTCATTGAAAGTGTCCTAATGAGATTTATTGATGATCTCGTGGCTCTAGACTCAATTATGTGCATATTTGGATCACTATGCTGGGAGACTAGGGAGAGGGTCTCCTTCTTCAATATCAACAATCCCTAAGAGAAAGTCGATAGATTATGTTGGTTCCCCGTGAGAATGAAACAAGACCTTTTAAGAGGAACTTGAGTGGTTTGGGAAGTTGAAGTGCAGTGCGTCACTGGGTCCATGACGTCTTGTCTTCAATAACGTTACCTTGGTAACCACCCAAGAGCATATGAATTGAACACAGTATACGCCTAAGGTTGAATAATTGGAGGGCTATTTGTTTTCACCCTTTTCTCATTCAATTCTTTTCATTCTTCAACCCCTTCAGTGCTTACCGAGACTTCATAGCTAGAACCTTGTTGGGTTTATTCAAGTACTAGCTTAGTCTCAGTCCGCACTCTTCCCATATCTCATTTTTCTCCTTTTTTTCAATATACCTAAGGACTTCTACACTATCTAGTGGATTGTCCCTTGGTAGATCCTTCCGGTTCTGGAGGATCATGGGAACAAATACCTAACCTTATCATCCTTATATCACCATACATAAAGTAAAGTTGGTCGGTCTATTTGGTATTGTTCATTTGCCATTGGAACCAATTGAAAATCAATCCAGATACTTGTGATATATTATCAAATCATTTTGTACCTGAATTGTTTTTGATATTTTTAGAACAAGAGCTCTCCCTCAACATGTGCTTCATATATTTGAAATTGTTTTAGCACACGGAGGCAAGAGAAAGAATTAACTTCTTAAATTACCGTTTTCTAAAAAATATGATGAGGTTTTCAAAAGTTTGCTCCCCCTCAATATGTGCCTCTAGGTTTGAAAGAATTTTGCACATACAAGAGGGAACCTGCACATTGATATAAACTGATCACTTTTCAGATCTTTGTGGTTTAAGATAGATGCTCCCCCTCAACATGTACATGGAAAATTTGAAATCGTTTGGCACATGTGGGAAGGAGAGCTTGTACATCCTTATAAAACCATTTGCCGAATTATCAGATTAAATCCAATTTAAATCACAAATTCTCCCCCAATCACAATTATCAAATCATTTGATATTTTTGATCTCTGTAGATTTAAATTGATTTTGAAAGATTTTAAGGAGAATTGTGACTTGATTATGAAAGCGTTTTATCTGATAAGGATCAGATTTTAAGACTTTAAACTCCATTGAATAAACATGCATGATTATCTTTTGAAAACAATTGTATGACAAATAACTTTTTGATTTAATTGAAATCATTCTCCCCCTCAATCAATGACATAAGTTGTTGATTGAGAGATAGATATTTTGACAAACTTTTAAGTCCAGATGATTATCAAAAATAGAGTTCGAGTTATTTTTCAAAACAACTAGTTTTCATTAGATAGTAAGGATTAGTTTAAAGAATCAGAGCAAGAGATTTGAAAACCAAGATAAAGTATAGCTCTGTTCTATCTTTGAAAAGCGGGTTACTGCCTGAAATGACAATAAACCATTGTTTCTCTTTCTCCCAAATTTTTTTTTTGATTTTTTGATTTTTTTTTTAAGAAAATTCGAACAACATCTAAAGTCCCGTGTCATTCTTTGAATGATAGCATCAAGACCGTAGATATTTATCGAATCGAGAAAAACATGACAAAATGACAATATTTTTTTGGAATTTTTCAAGATTTTTCAAATTTTTATGGATTTTTGAAAGTTTTATAAATTTCTATTTGCTTTTTGAAGGTTTTGTAATTTTGTATTTTGTTTTTCGAATAAATATTTACAAGGGATAAATTAGTTTAAGAGGATGATGAAATGAGTACCGAGATAAAGATATCGTTCAACACGTTGTAGAAGAAAGGAATCAACATCTCTTAAACTTTCGCCACCAAAGCATTCGAGGCTTCTAAGAAAATCGTCTGAAAATGAGTCTTCTCAACTTGAATCTTTGGTAGCTTCCCCCCAAACCGACAAACATCGAATAAAGACCATTTCCTAAAGAGTAGAGTTGAATATAAAGCGGTCTCATTGAATGAAGCTTCGGCACCCGAAGAACACGAGAACACCGAAGTAACAAGTTGAAACATTGATCGTCTGTTATCAAATCCGGATTAGCGATTCTGACCGATCACATGAACCTGTTGTGCATCCCCGATGTACACCTTACTCTTCGAGATTTACCAATTGTCTATTTAGGGGAACAATACATCAACATCTTCATTTTACCAAGAGCATTCGGTTATCTCCCATATAACCAATCACCCATAATGTAAACCGTACCCATGACGAGTAGAGACAACAACATCCGCGATGGCGGTTGAATCGATCTCCTCTACGGATGTCAACTCGAGAATAGCGATTAGCTCGATCAAGTGATCATGTTGTGTGTCCACTCATGTCATAAATCTCTCCACGATGGTTGCGATCTCATCAAAATCGTCATTACATAGTGTACATGAAGCATAACGAGAATCACTTTATCATCATATCGAAGATGTCGATAAGCAATATCATCGCGCTCAAAATATTCTTATCATATTTCTTCCTATGAAAGGCGAAGTAACATATACAAAGTCTCTAGAGACCATTTCCCCAAATAGTTGGAATAATACATCCTTCCTCCAAATAGTTGGAATAATATATCCTTCCCCCAAATAGTTGGAATAATACGCCAAAGAATTCTGAGTTAAACCGATTTTTCTCTACGGTTATGACCATTGTCTTTTCGGGATAGCGTCAATCAGGTAGAAGTGTTAGGTTCATCATGTACGTTGTGCTTTTAGATATATGTCTCCTTCCCCCTTGCTGATTTTGATACCTCAGAATCAGCAACACATCATTCATACCAAATATTTTTGAAATAGAGAAGAACACAAATTAGCTCAAATGAATCTTGTGAGAATCAACTGCTATAGAAACTCTCTCTGACTATCTTTATCAACCCATTCGTAGACAATTTGAAGTGACCGATGAAGAAAACACGTTATATACAAACTTGAAGCTGAAGTGAATTCCCGCATTTGCCTCTTAAGCTTGCACTAATGTTGGAAGAGCGGTTATTGAGTTTATGCTTCAAGAAAATATCTAAGTACTCAATACCAATGAGGTATGAGACATTACCACCTCTTGCGATTATCCGCGCGTCATCTGCATGTGACAGGAGTAAAACAAAGTAACTCCTAATAGTGATAGTTAACCAGGTCTTCAACCATCCACCCCATTGTGCTGAACTAGAACCAAGTCTTCAACTCAAATTCTTAAACCCGAGGCAAGATATCAAATAAGAACAGCCTTTGTGAAAGTCAACTTCAATCTCAAATAAGTGATAAATGATTAACTTCGAAGTAATCAACTTGTGTCAAATGCCCAACACTCGAATAAACATACAATGGATGTACATGATTCATGAATGAACTGGATCAAATGATTCCTCAATATCAATGCATTCTTCCTAAAGGCATACATGTAGAGACTGATTTGGAAGATTCACCAATAATGTTTTTGAGCGGATGAGGAAGTCATTTTCCTTAATGTTCATGTGGTTGATTTACAGCGTGCACATTTAGGAAAGAACGATGAAACAATGATCCGTGAAGATTTGGCAAAGGAATACCAAAGAGCGGATCACTATTCATGAGTGCAACTGTAAAGATTATGATAGTCATTATCACGCTTGTGGAAGTAACTAGAGATGAGGTTTTTGAAATTAGAAGTTACTTCTTATATGGTGAACAGTTGAGTCAAGATAAGAGCATGAGCTCAGAAATCTGGGATGATCAACATTCGTTGGAGATTGGAAGCACTCATCATACATCTCTTGAAAAACAATGAATCCCAAATAGTATATCCCATTTATCCTTAGTGAGTGAAGACATTAGGCATTGGAGAGTCGTGTACCATAACTCAAGCATCCATCACCATGTAGTATATTCCTCTTCTCCCCTCAAAATTGCAAATGAAGTTTGCCATTTTTGATTGATCAAGTGAATAAGAATGTATACCAATGAATGTAGATCCACTTGGGATTGAATGGGCATGGAAAAACATAAAGCTTGTTGATGAAGAATGTCGATGAGAATGGTCATAAACATGAAGATTTCTCTTCTTAGAAGATAAAAGCGCTAACTGGCGTACACCTTTCTTTTCTGAGGAATGGGGCCTGAAGTGTTATCTGCAGCGCCATTATAATGAAGTCGAGGCTGAGGCGGTGTGAACGAGGCGTCATAGTTAAGAGACCGTCATATGTTTAGAGCCGCCCGAATCCAAATACCAAGGGGCGATTTATGCGACCGCTTTGGAAAAGCAGGCGAAGGCAATTGGAAACATTGGATCCCCTACGTGCTTGATGGGTTCCTTTTGGTTAGCATAAATAATCTTTGAATCAGAAACCCTAGATGCAATGGCATTATCCCTAGGAGCTGAACTAGTAGAAGCATCGGACTTAGTCAAATGACATTTTGTGCTTAATGGGATTATTCTACGGTTGGCTTCCAAACCTTAACGAGCACTATTCTAGGCATAGTAGATCTAGCTAAGGGGTAAGGTTTGCCATGTGTTAATATTCGACTTGCGGGCTTCCACTAAAATCCTACATTTGTAAACACATTCCCTGTAGGTTTCCAGGATTGCTTAATCTGTTTAGCTCTCCAAACTTTCTTAAGCGGGTTATGAATCTTAGACCTCAAAAATAACACACACATTTATCATGATTACCGAGAAAATAAACATTTTTACATGTTTTGCGAACAGACATAAGGCCTCGAATTAATTTTAGTAAGCTTAGAGCTAATACTAGAACTAACACGATTCTTTTTGTTCAAATCAAACTTCTTGTTCCTATGGTGTTCTTTCACTTCCTTATCATGATCACTTTTAGTTTGCGTAATCCTATCCTTCTTTGCATTGCTTCTAGGTTTTGACCCACTAACTTTAGTGTCAATCTTAACATCTGTAGAAGTAACTATGGGAACATTACATGGCTTCACTACTTGCATTCTTGGTCTAGAAGTCTTTGGGATCACGAAATTCTAGGAGGCATATACAGGTTGCTTGCTTGATTTTGACATGGAACAAGGCATATCAAGGGTCACATAGCAGCTTAGGCATAGAACAAGGCACAACTATTCTATCTTGCCTATTGCTAGATTTTGGACTTGTGACAATTACATACTCTAAGAGTTCTTGAGATCGTTTGGCATCCATGCGGCATAGGCTAAGTACTATTAAAGGTTTTCTAATCTTTCATCTTCAACAATCTCACGGAGACCCTTCAAAATTTCCTTAAGGTATGAGAGATATGCTTTATGTGCAAGTTCATTATTCCTAATGGGCGAGGGAATATATAACATATCGATAGCATACTATCTACGAGAAACCTTAGGAACAGAATATTTGCAATTGGGGATTGGCAACTTTCCTTTCACCTCAAGCTTGATTCTCAATCTCGTTAAGTAAAGAAGTTATCTTTTCAATTTGTTTATCATGATTAACTTTAAATGAATCACATAACTCTTTGTGTTGATCATTAACCTTTGAAATTTCAAACTTTAAAACAATCATTTTCCTTTTGTAAGTTATTAATAACGTTTTGAAGTTGGAAATTTTGAGAATCTAAAGTGGGCATATGGGAACTGTCACATCCTTCTTTTCACCCCTTTCAGGTTGTGAAATTTGGGCTTTCAATCTTTGATCATGTGGCAATGAGCTCGAATATGTTCATCCGCGTTTGTTAATTTCAAAACGCATCAAACTTCGAGGAGCATCCAAGATGTCTTGATATTTGAAGTTTTAACATTTTCCTTTAGATGTTGATATTTTAATTGCAAAGCAAGATGCTCAACTTCAATTTAAGCTGTTTCACCAGGTTATCATGATCATCCTTCAACTTTCTCATGCAATTTAGATTAGTTTTCTCAAGCTCAATGACGATCATGGGAGACTTTGAGAGCAGAGATAATTCATGAAATTGAGAAGCATTAATGGAACAATTTATGCGATGAAAAACACATCTTGAGCAATACATTGAGTAATAAGAGTCTCATTTAGTGTATGCAAGTTCTTCCTCTCAATCTCATTATATTTTAATGCTAGCTCATAGTCACTAACCTCAACTATCATTGCATCAAATTCCTTTTCCATTTCTTTAATGTCTAAATTCATTCCCTTTTAAGACTTTCAAAATGATCTTTTAGTTGTTTAAAGAAAGGCATGACTTCAGTTAAATAACATTCTTTCGTTTGCTCAAAACCCTTTCCCCTTGGTTATACAGGTGGGTGTGATCCTTTTCTTACAAGTTTTCTCAAAATCAACAAATAGTTGAAAAATAACATATTGATTGATTAAGGTCTTGCTTTTAGTGGCAATAGTCCTAGGAACTAAATGCATTTTTGTATTGGGAGGATACCGTCGGCTGAAGGCATTTTTCTAAAAGGGGGTTTGTTACAACAAGATTCTCTGCCTTTTGCTTATCTAAATCCTTTTTCCAGAACACTTGTTAGGGTGTTAACAACGTCTGAGGCTTAAACATGTTCAAGGAAATCCAATTCTCCTTCTTATAATCATGGGGTGTAATATTTATTTTCTTCTCTTTACATTTAGGATCATCTAGTTTCTTGTTCATCTTTTCCCTAGTGACTTCATCTGATTTCTTATCTTCCTCGGTGCACTCAGCGCCTTCTAGGTTTCTGTCTAGGCTTAAGAATTTCATTGCAATCATAAATAACCTTATGGGCAGCTCTAGCCTTTTAACAACCTCTCGGATTTGGTTCCTCAACAAGGGGTACTATGCTTATCACTCAAAACTCTATTGCTTAGTGATTAAGTGAAGCGATCCTGAATGGTATTTCCTTATACTGCATTCAGCTTTATTTTCAAGGTTTTCAGATTAGAAAAATCATTCAAAAGTTTTGATTCCTTAGCACTGAATTTGTTAGCCTTATTTGTTTTTATTAGAAGTGATGGTCATTCACATTTAGGAACTTTGTAACGTGTGTTAGAAATTGTGATAGAATAGTCAAGCGGGCTCAAATTAGTTGGGCTAAGCTAATTGGTTATTAGTTTAGTTAAGCTAGCATTGTATAAGTTCATGTAACCCAATCCATGTCCAAGCCCATATATGGCCCATGGCCAAGCCTTAGGGCATCCTTTGTCTTGTACTATAAATACCCCTCAAGTATGTCATTTGAGGGGTGTGCTTGAGTGTGTGTGTGTGTTTTCCTTTGAAGCAATATACAACTTATTGTTTTCATCTTCTTTCCTTTATCTCTCTAAACATACACGATCTATCATTTCAAGTCACCATCGTTCTTATTCTTTCTTCTTTATGCATATCATCGGTTTGTGTTTTAGCGTTGATATAAGTGTTGGGTTTGTGATAAGGTATAAGTGATAAAAAGGGGCTTTACAATTGGTATCAATAGCCTAACAATGGTTTAGGAGTGTTTGTGTTTGTTTTGAAGTTTTGGTAAGATGCAGCGTTAAGCTCGTTTACATCTTTGTACGCGCAAAAGCTTTAATTTTTGCACTTAAAATTCAAGATTCTTGTGGTTTAAGGTTTATTTGGTGCTAAAGTTTGAGTTTTTGCAAAAGTTTGAAGTTTTACGTGTTTTTCTTCATTTTTGAACACGTTTTGGTTCGTTGGTCATTTCTACTTGTAACTTTTCTAAGCACTTTGAGTGAAAAAGGTCAACATTTTTGGGTTATTCGAGTGTTTTAAGGCTATACATTGCAAAGAAATCGTTTGAATCATTGGAAATTTTTTATGAGTAGGTCAAAACCCTAGTTCTACTCGTAAGAAAGTCAAACTACGCATAGTTTTCTACTCATAACTTTTTGGTGAAGAATCTTGAGACTATAGCGGTTACTCGATTAGCTTCCCTCACTTGGATAAGTGTGTGGAACACCGACTTGTGGATATCCCTTACGCTGTGGCGGTGTAAAGGATTTTGGTTCTTAACCATAGTTTCGCATAAGCTAAAAGCTTACAGTAACTCTACACATAACTTCAAAATACAGCGTAGGTTTTACTTTTTGATACATAAGCTTGGGTTACGGCGTGAAGCGGTCTCACGCCTAAGGAATCCTACGCCTAGATCCCTACGCGCCAAGATCCTCGCCTAAGGAATCCACGCATAATATCCTCACGCCTAAACCATCCTACTCGTAACCATTTCCTACTCGTAACTTTCGTTTTCCTACGCCTAAGCTCTTTCTCGCATAAAGGTTTAAAAAAAGAAAAAAAGAAAAAAAAAGAGTTTTTGGTAGGAGAAACTTGAGTAAAATTTAAATTTTTGAGGATACTAAGCGTTCAATTTTACGAGATTCAAATTTTGGTTTAGCTGTGAAAATTTTGGTCAAAAATTCAAATTTTTGGGCCTAAATTCAAATTTTTAGGGTCAAATTTGGCGTCAAAATTGTCATAACTCAAATTTTTCATACGTCCTTAGAATTGATTTTTATAGTGAATTTCAAATTTTTGGCGAAAATTTTTTTAAGAAAAAGGTTACAGTGCGACTTTGAGAAACACCTCAAGCGGCAATATCTTCTACAACACAACTCCTTTATCGTTGAATCGATCCTACATCAACTTTATCAGATCATACCTTCATCAATGGCAACTCAACAAGACATTCATGCGGCCGGTGCCGAAAACCGTCCTCCTATGTTGGCAAATGGTGGTTATCTTCAATGGACAAGTCGAATGCGGCTACATCAAGACCAAACCTAATGGCAAACTCATGATTAAATCCATTAAGGATGGACCCTTCAAGCCTCGACAAGTTCATGTACACGGAAATCTTGATGCAACACCTCCCATCCCACCATCCTCTCATCTTCAAAACGATCGAATACACGAAGGGATCGAGAAACAAGTCGATCGGAGATGACATGGCAATTCATATTGTCCAACTGGGTTTACCAATGAACATTTTGCTCTTTGTAGGCGGTTGTGAAGCGCTTTTCGATATGTGGGAACATGTAAGGCGACTATGTTATGGAGCAGAATTGGTAAACAAGACATGGAGAACAAAGCGCTAGCTGAATGGGAGAAGTTTACATCTACACCGGGAGAATCCATTGAATCCTACTATGGAAGGTTTTGCACTTTGATGAATGAGCTTATCAGAAACAAGTTGGCACCGAGAACAATCGTTCAAAACATCAAGTTCTGAATAATCTTCGGAAGAATGGGGGCGATATGTCACTATTGTCAACCAAACAAAGACTTACATCGGTGAACTTTGATCAACTAAGCGATTTTCTAAAACAAAACCAAAATGAAGTGAATGAAGTCGGGGCAAGAAAGATTGGCAAAGAATCATGATCCATTGGCACTCATTGCAAAGACTCAAACTTCGGTGAATACACAACAACAAGCTTCATCATCTTACAACAACTGCGACAATACATTCCACAACCATAATTTGTTATCCACAAACAACAATTCTATCCACGGAACAACAAGTCATTCAACAACAACAATATCCACATACCGGGAACAAGGAATCACGATCACAGGCGAACAAAAGAAAATGCTTCTGGTGGCTTCTTTGGATAAAAGCATTGCTTGATGCATAGATGGTCAGCGGTTCAGTATCGAGTGTCAATCCGGGTTAGTATGTTGGAAATCGAGATGGAACGAGAATGTTGGGAATAGAACGATGGGTATCGGAATGGCAATGTTGCGGCTCGATGGTTGGGAATTATGGAAATATGAATCGAATATCGGGTTTACGTGTTTAGCTTGTCAAGGAGTGGGTCACATGGCAAGGAATTGTCCTAAGCGAAAAGAAGGATTTTGCGTATCTTGGCTATCCTGTTAGCACAAAAGCAATCTGGAATTGAGTTGAGTCTGAGGAACATGACTTTTTGCTATTATGGATGATTTGGAAGACCGAGAGGACATCAATGCAAAGCTAGCGTCTTCATGGCAAATCTTAGGAGACTAAAATCACCTGACTCGGCGCACCTCCTGTCTATGGCGCCAAATCACGATATCTAGGGTACCAATCATTGATCCATGCTATAACAATGTCATATTTGATGTGTTTACTCATGGCGAACAACATTACTGTGATGCCGGCAACTACTTATGATACATACATGGACAATCCGAGTTGTAGCAGTACTAACTCACGAAACTCCGGATGTGGATCCTAGTGGAGGCTGTGTGGCACAAAATCCTGAGACTGATGAGGAAACACGTGCTTATTTTGAATCATTAATCAATAACTGTGGCATTGAAATTGAGAAAGTTAGTAAGGTCAATCGCGAGGTTAAGGCCATGAATAAGAAATTGACGAGCTTGAGAGTTACAAGGACACCAAAGCCTATGAATTTCATACAAACAAAGTATCAGAATTAGAAATTGGTTATCGAGATTCTGTTTTTAGAGAAAAACAATTGCAACTCAAGTATGACACACTTGATGTGAATTTGAACTTGAAAATAAAATCTTTAAACAAGGAAATTTTTGAACTAAATGACCAACTTTCTAAACAAAAAGCATTGTTTTCTGATCTTGAAAAAGAGAAGAAACAATTGATTCTTGATTTTTCAAAGCGAGAAGATTCTCTTCTAGATGAAATTCTGGACTAAAATGAAACAATAAAGAAATTGGATAATTTGCTTCTTACAACGGGTCATTCAGCTAAAACAAACAAGATGCTTTCTAATCAAGCAAATCCGATTTTTCATACTTCTCATAAAATGGCTCTTGGTAACAACCCTTCTTCGTTCCTCAAGAAAGCTCTGAAATCTCAGAATGTGTTGAACAATGGAAAACCTTTGCATGAACCCATAATTGTTCGTGATTCTCTTGAAGCGTTGGAACTATAGAGGAGAGTAGATCAAAAATGAAACAAAAGAATCGGATCTTAAACAGATTGATTATAACAAATGGAACAAAATTAATGGAATTACTTTTGTTAATCTAAAAGAACAATCAACGTTTTCCACCACACCAAGTGTTTCAAACAAAGTGTCAACACCTGTTTCAAAATCAGTTTCAAAACCAGTTATAGTTTCCAAATCTCTTTCAAAAATTGAACAAATGTCTTCAAACAATCCTTTTAACACAAGTGATGCCAGAAGCATTTTAGATGACGTTAAAACTAGAATTGGGTATCTTCAAGAGACTGTCAAATCTAAAATTAATATTACTACTAACATCACGGTTTTACTCGTCATGATGACGAAACGAAAAAAGTTTTTGAAACTCAAATTGAACCTCGGTTAACTGGCATCGGTCGAGGGTAATTCATTTCGAACAAGCGTTTTGAAAGAAAGAAAAGTGACTTTGTCAAGGACCATAAATCCCTGGTAGCAACTAATGAAAGTGTTGAACACATCAAAGTTTTGGAAAATTTGAATGATTCTCTCTTTGAAGATGTGATGACTCACTAATGATATCATGTCCATTATTTTACAAACATATTACATTGAAGATCATGAAAGACTCCAGTCTAAGACCTCCGCAATCATTTCAAAGTATGAAAAAGCTCTTGAAAAACTTGAAAAAGAAAACGTGTCCTATTTTAAACAGCTTGATCGAAAAACCGAGGAATGCAAGTATGGCAAAAGTATGGCGTGCCTACAAGGACATGCCAGAGCAAAATGATCTTTTGAGAGCTCAGCTGGAAAGTCTAAAAAGGAAAGGCTGTGGATACTAAGTTTGCAAAACCATTGA
Source organism: Chrysanthemum makinoi (assembly GCA_910596185.1). NCBI lineage: Eukaryota > Viridiplantae > Streptophyta > Magnoliopsida > Asterales > Asteraceae > Chrysanthemum > Chrysanthemum makinoi. The sequence goes on along the minus strand of OU343216.1, from coordinate 5,398,721 downwards.
CTGAGGAGAAAACAAATGTTCCCAAATCGGTTTTCAAACCAAAAATGTCTATTTCTCAGTTTCCTCCAAAAGTCAATGAGAAAAATGATTTGTCTAAAACAGTCACTCCACGACTTTGCCTATTAAAAAGAGAATTATCCACGGTTTTGAGAAAAAGCAGCTGATACACCAAAAGTTATTTCACCTGGCATTTCTAGGAATAGCACACGGAATGTGACCAAAAATCCAGTTAAAGAATCTATTGGTTCTAACAACATGGTCAACAATCACTATCTAGAAGAAGCTAGGAAGAAGGCACAGACTCAAAAGGGAATTCTAGGTACAACATCTAGGGTGATGAATTCTACAAGATTTCAAGGCACTGCTAGTAGTAGTAAACCATTACCTAGGAACACTCTACAAACGACTAGGGATTGGCTTGCATCTAAGAGTAGTTGCGCAAAAGAAAATGCTATGCCCTTAGAAAACAACACTAGGAATTCTAAGTCTTTTTCGAACAAGAATCAATTTCCAAAAGACTGTAGTGACAAAGTTAAAGCTGCTGTTCTAAACAAGAATATCGAATTTGTCTGTACTACATGTAAAAAATGTGTCTTTTCAGCTAATCATGAGGCATGTGTCTTACAATATCTCAAGAAATATAATTCTCGTGCCAAGGCACAATCCACTAAGACACCAAATAGAAACAAACCCGTTGACATGATGAACAGGAAACCTAATAGGTGGATCTCTTTAGGGCGTAGTTTTTCAAAAATGAGTCTTCCGCTGCATCTGATAAGAAAACAACTCCTAGATCTTACCTTAGGTGGATACCCACGGAAAAGTTTTCAACCAAATTGGTCTTAGATGGATTCCAACAGAGAAAGATTTTGATACTTGCTCCAACACAGATTATAGTGAAACTCATCATGTTAAGGAAGTCGAATCCACTACAACCGTTGATAGTGATCACCCTCGCCGTGAGGAAACATGTACTTCTAACACTGTTATTTGTGAAAACTCATCTTCTTTGGTTGCAGGTGAATCAAATATCTCAGGAACCCGAGACTCATCAGAGGGTTCCAATTCTGTAAACTCTTCTTCTCATTCTCTCTATCTTCTATTTTTGATTTTCCATTTCTTTTATAAAACCAACAAAAGCAAAATACAAAAATAGAAAATTTTCAAAAATTCAAAAACAATATAAAACCAAAAATCCAAAAATATTCTTCTCACAACATGTCTCTTGTATAATCGATATTCTGTACGTTTCTAGAAATGTCATTCAACAATGATACGGTCATGTACAGATGCTTGAGCGAGAGTTCTTTAAATGTTTTCTAAAACATGTCGTTTCTTAAAAATTTCTTCAAAATAATGGCTTTCGTATACTTCAGTACGAAACCCGGACTTCAACATAATGACTTCTGAACACATCAGGTTCGGGACCCGCTTCAAGAAAGGAAAGTGCTTATCAAAATCAAAGGTTTTTAAATATTTTTTCAAGCACTATTCTTAAAACATAATGGCTTGCAGTTACTTCTGATTGCAACCCGATCTTTAAAGAAAGGAAAGTGCTACGCAAAATCGATTTTCATATATATCGAGCACTTATCCTAAAACAAATGAAGATAATTTTTTCTCTAATTATCTCTCACATTTGGTACCAAGATAACTCCCTCTAAACCCTTAATTGATTCTAAATTTTCTGTATGAAAAATATGCTTTCCTTAAGGGGGAGTATTAAACCAAAGTTGTTCCAAAATTCATGCTAAATCAGTTTCTCTCCAAATGCTTTCCGAAAAACATATCTTTTAATCATTTTGTTTCAAAAACATCATAGATATGCTATTTTTGAGGGGGAGAAACGTGATTAAAAATGTGATCAAAATGTTTTGTGATCGTTTATGAATCTCAAAAGAGCTCGACTCAGTTGAAACCAATGAATTGACGAGTAATCAAAGTCAGTAAATGTACCATCTCGAGAAACTTGTGATAGATATGCACCTTCATGGGTCTAACCTCCTATTCAAGGAGTGTTTACAACTTCAAGTTAGTTATTAGAGCTAGTTGTCACCTAAAAACTGACAATGGAACTCTTTAACTAAGCAACGTAACCGTGTCTCGTAGGGAATTGTCTATCATAAGCCGATCAATTCAAAAAGTGCAAACTCTACCCTCGATGTGCAGATTTCTGTCAAAACTTATAAGCACATGTGAAGGGGGAGTGTTTTTGAAAATATAAAACTCGCGGAGTGTCTCAAACATGTTTTCTATCATAAACACTCTGTGAGATTTTCAAGAAAAATGGTTTTATGGCAACAATAGGACAGTCATGGAGTTATAAGGTGACTAAGGATAGGAAATTCATCCTATAATCCGCCAGAGCTGGAGGGATCTACCCAAGGACATCACAAATAGTTAGTATTAGAAGTCCTTAGGAATGATTGAAAAAAAGAGTAATGTGAGAAAGGAGAAAGAAGGGGTTGAAGAATTAAAAAGAAATGTGAAGAAAGGGTGAAAAGAAATAGCCCTCCATAATCAACCTTAGGGCAGAAACCGGGTTCAACTCATCTGCTACTGGTTGTCACTAGATGACACTGGTATTGAAGACAAAGAAGTCATGGACCCAGTGGACCTGCACTAAACCTTCTAGCCACTCAATTCCTCTTAAAAGGATTTGTTTCATTCTCACTGGGAACCTTACATAATCTATCGAATTTCTCTTAGAGATTGTTGATATTGAAGAAGGAGACCCTCTCCCTAGTCTCCGCTCAGGAAAACCAAAATGCACTAATTGAGTCTAGAGCTACGAGATTCATCAAAAGATCTCATAGGAACACATGACATGAAATCGCTTGTTGTTCATCAATAAGAACACAGGTGATATATTATAGAGTCCTACGCAGATCTTAGCAATCTGCCAGAACATTTATGAGAGGTTTTACAACTGTAATCCTCTGTGATTGAATGGAAATTCCTGCCAGGTTCAACATTAAACAGCCCTGACAGCAGGTCACTTCGGTAATTCTCCGTGGATTACACTTAGTGTGTCTCAAACGGTCTACAGTCGTGGGGTGATGCTTCGGTGTACCTCAGCGACTCATCTGAACTGTAGATGTACTTCGGTATATCGCGTTATCTCACTTGTGGGACTCCGGTTCAGGAACGGCCTCTGTGAGAATTAGAGACGTGTTTTCACACTATGCTGTTAACACCCTCGAAATTCAAACTTGTAAGTGCCGGAATCCGCTTATTACTAACCTGTTTTTATGTTTTCTTCTTATGGAAGCTCCGGAGCGGATGGATCGTGCAGACTCGCCACATGCTCATACCAAAAACACATGAAAGTTCTCATCATAATCAAAGGCTACACAAAGTTAAAGATGATTCTTCGTCAATGAATCTAAAGACTCGAGAACTACATCATTGGTAACCAAAAGACAAATAGAAGTGTGAGCATGGTGGAGAAAGACGTGGAGACACCTAACCAACGAAGTTGACAATGGCAGACAACCACATTATCTGATCACAAAGCATGAAGGAACAATGAATCAAGACTATTCTATATCTACACGCAAAGTTCTAGCTCAAGGAAAGTAAAGATCTTATCAAGTGGAGCATCATTTGAATGACCACCCCTTAGGGGGAGATTGTTAGCCTTAATAGTTTTTATTAGAAGTGATGGTCATTCACATTTAGGAACTTTGTAACGTGTGTTAGATATCGTGATAGAATAGTCAACGGGCTCCTGGATTGGGCTAAGCTAATTGGTTATTAGTTTAGTTAAGCTAGCATTGTATAAGTTCATGTAACCCAATCCATGTCCAATCCCATATACGGCCCATGGCCAAGCCTTAGGGCATCCTTTGTCTTGTACTATAAATACCCCTCAAGTATGTCATTTGAGGGGTGTGCTTGAGTGTGTGTGTGTGTGTTTTCCTTTGAAGCAATATACAACTTATTGTTTTCATCTTCTTTCCTTTATCTCTCTAAATACATACACGATCTATCATTCAAGTCACCACGTTCTTATTCTTTCTTCTTTATGCATATCATCAGTTTGTGTTTAACGTGATATAAGTGTTGGGTTTGTGATAAGGTATAAGTGATAAAAGGGGCTTTACAGAATTCTTGCTTAAGCATTTTAACATTTTCTTGAAGTTCTTGTTTTTGCTTAGCAGTTTTAGAAAGCTTTTCTTGTAAGGAGTTTAACTCTTGTTTTAATACTTCTTCTCTAAACCTACTTTTTCTAATAGTTGTACGCATTTGGTCATCCATTTCCTGCTCACGGGTGGTTAATTCAAACTTAGCACGTTGTTCATAAATAGCAACACGTTCTTTATAAGCATTAAGTTCAGAAATAACAGAATCATCAGGGGCACGTGCAGTGTATTCGTCAAAAGCATAGTCATTATTGACTGCATAAGATACATCACTTGGTACAATCTCACTTTCACTTTGTTTCACATATTGATCATATGGGACAACATTGCTATTACCCATATTTTCAACATCTGACTCAATAATTACAGTTGATTGTACTTCGTTATGTATCTTTTGCTCATCAACTTCATCGTATAATTTTAATACCTCAGAAATGATTTTGTCTTTGGATGGACCAGCTTGTGGTGATGAGGAGACTTTAGGAGAGACTGTTGGGATTTAGTAAATCCAGTACTTAAAGTGTCGGTCACCTCAAGTATGTATACTCGTTAGAAAGCTCGTAGTTGTAGTTATTCAGTGATAGTATTTAGATTAATTTGTAACACCGTGGAGGACGGACGGGTCTTTACCCACTGTATGCCTGATCCACAGCCTAATAGAGGCGTCTATGCTTGTACCCTATATATACCCTTTGCTCTTCAAAATCAAAAGGGTTGGAACTTTCATAATACATTTTTCTTTGTCTCTCTAAAGTTCCCATCCTCTCCCACTTTCTCTCTCTAAACCTTATCTCTTTACGCCTATCTTGTGATAAACAAAGATCCTTCAAATGGTATCAGAGCCAGGTTATGTAGATTAGCTCTTGTCATGATTTCTTTAATTAAGTGTGGATGTTGTGAGCATGCGGCTTTGGATTGACTCCTCAATTCTGATCAGCTGCAACCGTCGGGTGTTCCTGCATAAAACAGTTAGCAATAAAGCGCACAAAAGTGTCTTTGATCACTTTATTGAATTGAGGTGCACGGCCCACGGTTCCCCGTTGATCAGTACAAGTACTGCCTGTGATCAGGTATAATTCCGAAGAATCTCCTTGACAGGGTTTCGCAGCTGCTCTAGCCGTTCTCAAACCGGAACGTCTCAAAGAAGACAACACGGAGTGAGTGAACCAGCGAATTGAGATTCACTGATTGATGAAAATGATTTGAAAACAATCGTGTATTTAATATAAAGGGTTTTTCAATACAACGAAGGTTTTATGGAAAATCAATTATCAGTCATAAATACCCTTTTGGTTTTGAAACATTAATACACAGTCGATGTGCTATGGAAAAGAACTTTTAAGCACAACGACCGGTTTTTTCAAAGGTATCCGTCAATTCATTTCCTGGACCAAGGTTGATTCAATAATGAATCGCCCCATCGTTTCTATCCAGTTGTCACAAGCTTGATCTTTTGCAAGATCTCACATGTCACCCACCAAGAGCTTGTTTGATGTTGGCTCTAGAAGGATTTCCATCTTCATCGTGAATATTTAACATATCACTCGGATGTTCTGGCAATACCACAAGGATAATGCGTAGGACTCTTAATATATTCTCACTTTCCACATTATGTGAAACAGCAAGTCTTCATTAATTCTGTGTCCTAATGAGATATAGTGAATGATCTCTTGGCTCTAGACTTAATAGTGCACATTTGGTTCCTATGCCGGAGACTAGGGAGAGGGTCTCCTTCTTCAATATCAACAATATCTAAGAGAAAGTAGATAGATTATGTTGGTTCCCCGTGAGAATGAAACAAGTCCTTTTAAGAGGAACTTGAGTGGTTTGGAAAGTTGAAGTGCAGTGCGTCACTGGGTCCATGACGACTTGTCTTCAATACCGATGTTACCTTGGTAACCACCAGTAGCAAATGAATTGGACCCGGTTTCTGCCCTAAGGTTGAATTATTAGAGGGCTATTTCTTTTCACCGTTTTCACATTCAATTCTTTTTCATTCTTCAACCCCTTCAGTGCTTACCGAGACTTCATTACTAGAACCTTGTTGGGTTTATTCTAGTACTAGCTCTATCTCAGTCCGCACTCTTCCCATTTCTCACTTTTCTCTTTTTCTCAATATACCTAAGGACTCTACACTATCTAGTGGATTGTCCCTGGGTAGATCCCTCCGGCTCTGGCGGGATCGTGGGAACGAATACCTAACCTAACCATCCTTATAACACCATGCATAAAGTAAATTGGTTGGTCTTTTGGTATTGTTCTTTCCTTCTTGAAACCAATTGAAAAATCATTTGGAAAATCAATCAAGGTACTTGTGATACGAGATCAAAGCATTTTGTACCTTAACTGTTTTTGATCTTTTAGAAATGCTCCCCCTCAACATATGCATATGATTTTGAAATTGTTTAGCACATGGAGGCAAGAGTTCTTTGAAATATATTCTTGATCACAATTTTCATAGAAAAAGCCATTTGATTTTCTTGGTAAATTCTCCCCCTCAATATGTGCGTAGGATATTTTAAAACATTTTATCACATAGAGAAAAGAGTTCTTATAAGTACTTTCACGGTCACACATGCCATAGAGAAAACCATTTGCTCCCCCTCAATATGTGCCTCGAGATTTGAAAGAGTTTAGCACATATTAGAGAGAACTTGCAATTTGAATCAAAACGATCACCTTTTATCAAATTCCATTATTAAATCACAAATTCTCCCCCGATCAAAAATATCAAACCCTTTGAGATTTTGGATCCCAAGTGATTTAATAAGGTTTATAAAACATGGGAGAACTTGTGGCTTGGTTTAGTTTTGAAAAATGACAGATAAGGACCATTTTAAGACATTAAAGATTGTTAGTGTCAGGTATAATTGTTTTAAGAGATCTTTTAGTAAAATAAAACAATTTCACAATCAAACAAGAACAGAAAAAATTTCATTTTGAAAGACCTTTAACCTTTGAAGAAAATCATACCATGACATAACATTAAATCTTTAGATCACCACATTTTAACGTACAAACCGGAACTTTTATGAAGAAATATTGTTTGAAAATATTATATTTTAAATCACTCTCCCCCTCAATCGATGACCGAAGTCGATAATTGAGTGACATAGATTTTGATAAAAATGAAGTCCGGTGATTTTCAAAATTTAGTCCAATTAATTTTCAAAAACAATACTTTCCATTTTCAAAACAATTTTATTCATATTTTTCAAAAATTGTTTAAGAATGGTATCCTGCACAAAGATACATTAGTGGTTGAGAAGCTTCCGTTATTGTTGCTGTAGGGTTTGGAAGAAAAACTATCTGCTGATGCAGTGAGACTTCTTCTTACGTTGCATTTTGAATGCCAACTAAGGTCAAATTAAGCTCTGTTTCTTCAATCACTTAGAAGAAAACCATATGCTGATGCAGTAAGACCTCTTACGTTGCATTTATGCCAACTCTCCATAGAAGTCCAATTAAGCTCCGTTTCTTCATTTGTCAACCCAAGATATAGTTACCCTTTCGTTTCGGCATCCAATCATCTTCAATTGTGGGATCCGGATCGGGAACATTCTTTTATACCAATATACCTGCATACGTTAGTGAACACACATACAAGTATATGGTGGTCGACATCACCCAAACAACAATCGACTAATAAAAGTCAATGCAACATATCAATCAGATCATATAAATGTATGGGAATATTGTGATCATCAACCTCTAATCATCTAATCCTAGCAATCATATCCTAGGCACCTAGTCCTTCAACATAGGTTAACATCATTTTTAATTAAGCATATTAGGATAATTAAGAAAGCCTGTTAGATGATGTAGATTTGAAAAACATTATCCCCCTCAATCCATGACTCATTTTATGAAAAGTTTAAAAGCGCTGAAGTCATTGATTGAGTTTTCAATCTTACAAAAACTCTGAATCTGATTGTTTTTAAAGCAGCTCATTTTCCACCATTTAAGAGAACAACAAATATTTTTCTGAAGAATTTTAGACGGAAAAACATTTGTGTAGGAACAACAGTCTTTTTGACGACATGCTTTCCTTGTTTAGTTTTAGGATAAGTGCACGAAATATTTTGAGAAAAGTTTAAGTGCAACACTTTCCTTTCTTTAAAAGAGCGGGTTGCTATCAGAAATAATAGCAAACCATAGTTTTAAGCACGGGTCACAGTCAGAAGTAACTGTAAGCCATTTTTTGAAGCGCGGTTTATAGTCTGAAATAACTGTAAGCCATTTTTTTTGGACATGTTTTGAAAGAAATATTTACACCTCCTGCTCGAACTTCATCTAAAGTCCCGTGCCATTATTGAATGACATTTCTAAGACCGTAGATGTTATCGATACCAGAAGACATGTCTTGAGAAAACAATTAAAAGGTCAATTTGAGAGTCTTAAAATTGGAATAAACACTGATATTAAAGAAATGGAAAAGGAATTTGATGCAATGATTGTCGAGGTCAATGATTATGAACGGGAACTTAAATATAATGAAATTGAAAGGAAGAATCTGCATATATTAAATGAGAACTTGATTTCTCAATGTGTTGCTCAAGATGTGTTTTACATTGCTACGAATTCTTCTATTACTGCATCTCAATTTTATGAATTATCTGTTGCTTTGAAAGTTTCCCATGATCGTGTAATTGAGCTTGAAACAACGAATTCAAAATTGCATGAGAAAATCGAACAAGATGATCATGATAACCTGGTTAAACATTTTTCAAAATTAGAAGTTGAACATCTTGCTTTGCAATTAAAATATCAACATCTCAAAGAAAATGTTAAAACCTCAAATATCAAGACATCCTCTGATGTTCCTGAGTTTGATGCAGTTTTTGAAATTAGCAATCGTGATGAACAAATTCGAGCTCATTATAACACGATCAAAAGATTGAAAGCACAAATTTCACAACTGAAAGGTGAAAAGAAGGATGTAACTGGTTTCCATATGCCTCCATTTTTTGATTCTCAGAATTTCCAACTTCAAAACATTATTGATAACTTGCAAAAGGAAAATGAATGTTTTAAAGCTGAAATTTCAAAGGTTAATGATCAAAACAAAGAGTTATGTGATTCATTTAAAGTTACTCATGATAAACAAATCGAAAAGATAACTTCTTTACTTAACGATATTGAGAATCTGAAGCGTGAGGTGAAAGGAATGTTGCCAATCCCCAATTGCAAATACTTTGTTCCTAAGGTCTCTGATTGTGAAAAGTATGCTATAGATATGTTATATATTCCCCCACCCATTAGGAATAATGAACTTGCACATAAAGCATATCTCTCATCTCTTAAGGAAAGTTTAAAGGGTCTCCATGAGATTGTTGAAGATGAAAGATTAGAAAAACCTCTTGATAGTACCATTGCCTATGCTTGCATGGATGCCAAACGATCTCAGGAACTCTTAGAGTACGTAATTGTCACATGTCCGAAATTTAGCAATAGGCGAGATAGAATAGTTGCACCCGGTTCTATGCCTAAGGATAAGAATGTGACATTTAATGTACCTCACAAAACTTCAGAATCCAGCACTTCTAGACCACCAAAGCAAAGTGTAGTATCACCAACTAATATTCCTGTTGTTCCTTCTTCAGGAGTAATCGGCAATACTAAGGTTAGCGGGTCAAAGCCTTCAGGAAATACAATGCGAAATAGGATCTTGCCAGCCAAAAGTGTTGAAGAAAAGCTAGTAGAAGAACACCCTAGGAAGAATAAGTCTGAGCTGAATAAAACGAATCGTGTTGATTCTAGTATTAGCTATAAGCGTACTGTTATTAATTCGAATTCTACTGCATTTTGCAAAACATGTAATGAATGCTTAATTTCTGGTCTTAATCATGAATGTACTAAGAATGAGGTGATTAATGTTGATAATACTCCAGTCAAGAGTATAAAAAATGCTAGACAGGTTAAGGAGATCTGGAAGCCTAAAAAGAAAAAAGGTAGCAACTGTTGGATGCCTACATGAAGAAAATTTAGCAATGTGGGTTATCAATGGAAACCTACAGGCAGAAACTTCAATATGAATGAATCTTGCCCTAAGATGTCTAGATCTATGCCTTCTAAGAAATGGAAGCCCACTGGTAGAATCATACCTTTAAGAAGTGGTCACACCTCAAATAGGTCTATTGTCACTACTAGTGTTGCATCCAATACTAATGAGGTCATATCTTCTATTACTGAAGTGGGTGCTCCAATAATTTGTACTAACCAAGTGGAACCCAATCGCTCATGGGGTTCCAAATTATCCAGTTATCCATTCTTGTCTATGTTCAAATGCAGGTCGTACAAATCGTCCTTTGGTATTTGGACTCAGGATGCTCAAAGCATATGACTGGAGATCGCTCGTGGCTCGTGAACTTCGTGTGTAAATGTATCGGGACTGTTAGATTCGGAAACGACCATTTTGGAGCTATTATGGGTTATGGAGATTATGTGGTTGGAGATAGTGTAATTTCCCGGGTATACTATGTGGAAGGTCTTGGTCATAACTTGTTCTCTGTTGGTCAATTCTGTGATTCCGATCTTGAAGTGGCTTTTAGAAAACATACTTGTTTCGTAATAGAACTTGATGGTGTTGAATTATTAAGAGGAACTCGTGGGTCAAACCTATACACCATCTCTATCGAAGATATGATGAAGTCCTCTCCAATCTGCTTATTGTCAAAGGCTTCAAAAACAAAGTCATGGTTATGGCATCGTCGTCTCAATCACTTGAACTTCGGCACCATTAATAACCTTGCCAGAAAGGATCTAGTCAGAGGCTTACCTAGATTAAAGTATGAAAAAGATCATCTTTGTTCAGCCTGCCAATTGGGAAAAAGCACGAAATATGCCCACAAACAAAAACCCACAAACTCTGTAATGAAAGTCCTTCATACCCTTCATATGGATCTATGCGGACCAATGAGAGTGCAAACGATTAATGGGAAGAAATATATTTTAGTCGTTGTTGATGACTACTCTAGATTTACTTGGGTAAAGTTTTTGAGGACCAAGGATGAAACTCCAGCTGTCATCATCAAACTTATCAAGCAACTTCAGGTTCGTCTCAACAATACGGTTAGAATTGTTCGAACTGACAATGGCACCGAGTTCGTTAACAAAGACTTAAGTCAATTTTATGAAAGTATTGGAATCAGTCATCAAAGAAGTGTTCCACGAACTCCTCAACAGAACGGTGTAGTTGAAAGACGAAATCGAACTCTTGTGGAAGCCGCAAGAACAATGCTAATTTATTCAAAGGTTCCAATGTTTCTATGGGCTGAAGCCATTGCCACTGCTTGCTACACCCAAAATCGTTCCCTTATTCACACCTCTCATGGAAAAACTCCATATGAACTTGTCCATAAATGAAAACCTGATCTATCCTACCTTCGTGTGTTTGGTGCTTTGTGCTATCCAACGAAGGACGGTCAAGATTTAGGTAAATTAAGAGCTAAAGCAGACATTGGAGTTTTTGTAGGTTATGCACCAAACAAGAAGGGTTACCGTATCTACATCAAAAGAGCTCGAGATATCATGGAAACTATTCACGTCACATTCGATGAGCTGTCCGGTGGAAGTGTGTTGAATCAGCAGCAGACAGTAAGCGTCTTTTTTATGGGCGCTTCATCACAAACCTCTCTTTTTCTTTTCTATTGCAATTTCTGGATTATTATATGATGATTTTGAAACTTTCCATATATAGAAAAGAAATAGAAAGAGATAGACTAGAAATGACATCTGTTATGTTAATGACGGGAAATCTGGTTCTGGACCCGCACTTCAAAACAGTCCAATTGGTTCATCCCTTGTACCAATTCCCTCTCCAGCAACTCCATATGTACCTCCATCCGAAGATGATTTGAAGAATTTATTTGATCCAATGTTTGATGAACATTTTGAGCCAAGTGCCAATGACATGTCAATTCCAACGACAGAGGCTGCTTCTATCCCTGTCAATGAAGTCAACTCTTCAGTTTCAATATCATTAAGTCAAGAAGTGCCTGCTGCTGATCTCTCTGTCTCATCAACAAATAATCTATCATCGAATGTACATCATGAAATTGTTTCTGACACGAATGATGAAGTTAATCCCTTTGCTACTCCCGAAGATGCTCCATTTGAAAACATCTTTGCCCCTGAACCAACTCCTGAATCTTCTTCATCAGGGGATATAAACTCTGCTACATCATTCCTTCAACAACAACCACACGAGCACCTTAGAAAATGGACACATAACCATCCATTGGATAACATCATTGGGAATCCTTCTCGTCCTGTATCAACTCGAAAACAATTAGCTACTGATGCCTTATGGTGCTTCTTTAACTCAGTACTCTCCAAGATCGAACCAAAAGATGTCAAAACTGCAATGTCTGAGGACAGCTGGTTTAATGCAATGCAAGAAGAAATTCATGAGTTCGATCATCTTGATGTATGGGAATTAGTACCAGTTCCAGATTGTGCAATGATCATTTCTCTCAAGTGGATCTTCAAAGTAAAGCTTGATAAGCATGGCGATGTTCTGAAAAATAAGGCACGGTTAGTTGCTAAAGGTTATCGTCAAGAAGAAGGTATCGAAGCAATCAGAATCTTCCTGGCTAATGCTGCAAGTAAGAATATGATTGTCTATCAGATGGATGTAAAGACGGCGTTTCTCAACGGAGATCTTAAAGAAGTCGTATACGTCAGCCAACCAGAAGGTTTTGTGAATCCAGAGCATCCTACTCATGTCTATCGCTTGAAAAAGGCCCTTTACGGTTTGAAGCAAGCTCCACGGGCATGGTATGATACGCTATCAAAGTTTCTTCTATCCACCGGATTCAGCAAAGGAGCAGTTGATCCAACATTGTTCACCAGAAAGTCAGGCAAACATTTAATTCACGTTCAAATTTATGCTGATGATATTATTTTTTCCTCGACTGACCCTAATGAATGTGACCGGTTTTCTATGGAGATGGGCTCCAAATTTCAAATGTCAATGATGGGACAAATGTCATTTTTCTTGGGATTACAAATTTCCCAAAGTCCCGGAAGCATTTTTATAAATCAATCTAAATATGCTAATGAAATCTTAAATAAATTTGGATTTACCTCCAGTGACCCTGTTGACACTCCTATGGTGGAGCGTACAAAACTGGATGAGGACCACTCAGGGATCATAGTAGATCAAACGAAATATCGTAGTATGATTGGATCCCTGATGTACCTCACAGCCAGCAGACCAGACATTTTGTTCGCTGTATGCATGTGTGCTAGATACCAGGCTAAGCCTACCAAAAAGCACCTTGAAGCGGTTAAACGGGTCTTTCGGTATCTCCAAGGAACCATTAACATGGGACTTTGGTACCCGAAGGACTCCGGTATGTCACTAACGGCTTATGCAGATGCTGAACATGCAGGATGTCAAGATACACGTCGAAGTACATCAGGTGGTGCTCAATTTTTAGGTGACAAGCTTGTAAGCTGGTCTTCAAAGAAACAAATGAGCACTTCCATATCCTCTACAGAGGCTGAATACATAGCCATGTCATCTTGTTGTGCTCAAATCTTATGGATGAGATCCCAATTATCTGAATATGGCTTTGTATTCAACAAAGTTCCTATGTATTGTGATAACAAAAGTGCCATTGCTCTCTGCTGAAACAATGTTCAACACTCTAGAGCAAAGCAAATCGACATTCGACATCACTTCATCAGGGAACAAGTTGAAAACGGTGTGGTTGAACTATACTTCGTAAGGACTGAATATCAACTAGCAGACATCTTCACCAAAGCTCTTTCTCGAGAACGCTTTGAGTTCATTCTTCCACGACTAGGCTTAAAGAGCCTTCAACCAGAAACGCTCAAACGTCTTCAGGAAGACGTCGAGGAGTAAAGGTGTTCGACTCTATCTATCCTTTGTATATATCTTTTCAAAAACCAATTACAAAAATATAAAACCAACAAAACGAAAATAGAAAAATATAAAACTTTTCAAAATCCATAAAAATCAGAAAATCTTGAAAATCTTCAAAAAATATTGTTTATTTATCATGTTTTTCTTGTCGGTTCGATAACATCTACGGACTTTGAGTTGCCACTCAATGAATGGCACGGGTCTCTAGATGAAGTTCGAATCTTAAAAAAAAAAAAAAACGAGATGTAGAAAAATGTTGGTTTACTGTCATCTCAGACAGTAACCCGCTTTTCAAAGAAAGAACAGAGCCATGCTTTATCATGTTTTTCAAATCTCATGCTCTGATTCTATAAACATGTTAGGTCACTAGTTTTACAACACAAGTTATATAGAAAGGAGATGAGGCGATTGAACAAGTAAACAAGCACACATACACGATAAGAGTAGCACGGTTAGGCGTAGGAATATGTGTGAAAAGAAAACTTGAACAACCAACCCTCAAGTGAGGGTTATTACATGGTTTATATAGGCAAGGAGCTAGGGCAACACTCCCTCTCCTTCCCTATTCCTTATTGGGCTTGGGCCTAAGCTTATGGGCCTTCTACATAAGCTTGACCTTAAACAAACATAAAGGCCATAATAAAGCTACCTATTACATATGAAATATAAATACTTGAAATACTGTTTAGGAGTGATTCCAACAATCTCCCCCTCAAGTATATATGAATGAAAACGGTGAAGGCGTTGATGTAATAGTAGCAGTGACGTCTTCTGACATTCTTCTTTCTTGTGAGAAGAATTGCCTTGATTCGAACAATCTACCCAGTGTAGAGAGATAGTTATCTTTGAACAGTTATGCTTTGACGTCATCTTTAACTTTGTTCTTTGATCATTGTTCTTTGTGGTGAAAGTGATAGCATGTTGTTGTCAGCATCAGTCTGCCTCAGGTCTTCTTCGCTGCTCCAGTGTCTCCACGTCATTCTTCAACATGCTCACACGCTCTTTGACGTTGGAAATCAATACTGATGAAGTTCTTTAAGTCTTTGACTTTGTAGATTCTTTGGTTTGACGAAGAATCATTCTGACTGTTGTGTTGCATTGAGATAGAACTTCCATTAGTGATGATGTTGGCGTGAGCATGAGAAGAATCGGCACGATCATCCCGCTCCGGAGCTTCCATAAGAAGAAAACATTTCAAACGGTTAGTAATAAGCGGTTTCCGGCATTTACAAGTTTGAACTTCGAGAGTGTTAACAGCATAGTGTGAAAACACAACTCTAATTTTTACAAAGGCCGTTCCTGAATCAGAGTCCCACAAGTGAGATAACACGATGTACAGAAGTACACCTACGATTCAGATGAGTCGCTGAGGTACACCGAAGCATCACCTCACGACTGTAGACCGTTTGAGACCACTAAGCGCAAGCCACGGGGAGTTGCCGAAGCGACCTGCTGTCAGGGCTGTTTGATGTTGAACCTGGCAGGAGTTTCCATTCAATCACTGAGGATCACAAATGTGAACCTCTCATAAATGTTCTCGACAGATTGCTAAGATCTGTGAAGGACTCGATATGAACCACTGATGATCTTATTAGTTGATCATCAAGTGATTAAATGTCAAGTGTTCCTAAGAGATCTTTTGATGAATCTCGTGGCTCTAGACTCAATAGTGCGTTTTGGTTTTCCTGAGCGGAGACTAGGGAGAGGGTCTCCTTATTCAATACCAGCAATCTCTAGGAGAAAGCCGATAGTTTACGTAGGGTTCCCTGTGAGAATGAAACAAGCTTCTGTTGAGAGAAACTTGAGTGGATAAGAAGGTTTAGTGCATGCGTCACTGGGTCCATGACGACTTTTAATCTTCAATACCGGCGTCACTGAGTGACAACCAGTAGCATATGAATTGAACCCGGTGTCTGCCCTAAGTTGAATAATCTGGAGGGCTATTTCTTTTCACCCTTTTCTTTGCATTTCCTTTTAATTCTTCAACTCCTTCTTTCTCCGATTCTCATTTTCTCCTTTTTACAATCATACCTAAGGACTTCTAAATACTAACTATTTGTAGTGTCCTTGGGTAGATCCCTCCGGCTCTGGCGGATCATAGGACGGTTATTCCTAACCTTAGTCACCTTATAACTCCATGACTAACCTATGTTTGCCATTAAAACCACTGTATGAAAAAATGTCTCTCAAAGGGTTTGTGTGACAACTCGCAATTTTAGGTCATTTCTCAAGTTTCACAATTTCATCATTTATCGTAAACTAGGTTTGCGTGTTCCAAATTCGCGTAACCTTAAAGGTTTAGCGGCGAATTCATGATCATATCATCACGAACATTTCATATGGACTAAGTTTAGTCTACATTTCATTAGCATCATTTGCATCATGATAGTTCATTCATGACTTTGCATTTCACTTTAAACGCGTAAATTTTATATTAAATAAACGTTATCGCGTAAATTATTATTTTGAACATTTAATCCGCTACTTCTAAAAATGATCCCGATATATTTTTATACTTACATTAGTTTATAAAAACTATATTTTGAGTTTACCTAGTGTTTTGAATTTATTTTGTATATAAATCGTTAAAGTTATATTATTACGACGCTTTTCTTAAAAATTACACGATAATTATTTTATCACTCAAATTTTTCAAGGAATGTATTTTTACAATTTTTATTATCTCATTACATTCTACTTTGATCTATTAAAAACTTACTTGTACCTAAAAACTACCATTTACCATAATTTGAATCCATGTCACTTACACTTTTCCTTACAAATTACACAAGTATATACACAATAATGAAAAAAATATATATATATAATTGAGGGACACAATCCCCCCAAAACCGGCCATTGGGGGGGGGGATGAGTCATATGGTTGTTAAAACTCTTTTATTACTTAAAGAAACTTACACTCCAACACTTCATTCACTTGCATTCTATCTCAATTAATTCACAAGTCAAGAAAATTTTCCTTCTCTCTTGTTTCTCTCCTCCAAACCGGCCATAGAGGTGTTTTCTAAGGGATCATCAATTTTTCTCAAGCTCAAGTTAAATGCAATCTAGATTACACTCTCATTAAGGTTTTGAAATAAAAACCTAGAGTGTTTAGGCTAACCTTTGTTCTTTGCACCTCATCATAGTAGCTTGTAAGCATATTTCTTTCATTTTATATCTTTCACTTTCATTTCATATTTATCTCTTCATTTTTGGTGCAAGCATGCAAGACTTGTGTTTATTTATACCATTTTTACAAGATTTTTAGAGTTATATATATAAAGTCATCCTATAATTATTCCCTTGTTATATATTGGTATTGATGATGTCTAGGAACCCATGACACCCTAAGAAGGTGTATGGTAGGATTAGATTAGCTTTGGAGTTGATTTGAAGGGATTGGAATAGGTTTAGTACGAGAAAAACTATTTTCGATAAGTATAAAAAGTGTTCTGTCCTTATTTTGAATTTCTGGAAAATCCGACAGTAGGCACGAATTTTTGGCCTTGATATTTAGAAAATATACTTTAAAACGAATCCGTGGCCGCTTGAACGGATTAAAACGGAGTTATAACGAAGAAGTTATGAATTTTTCAAGTTTAACGACGAAATATATATTTTTCTGAAATTTCAGCATACTATTTTTATCTTGTACGAGTCAAAAACGAGTCCTAAGCTTTACAAATTATTTCGACTTATCAAAAATCTATTAGTATACTTTGATACGAAGCTAAGGACGTATAATACGTAGAAAACGGATTTGAAACGACTAAGATATGCACGTTTTCATAAAATTGCCGTAACTATTATTTTCTGAAAAACTATATTATTTTTACGAGACAAGTATTACGGTAACTAAAACGACCATGTTGGAGGCTGTTTTTAACTATGATGTAGAACTTTTTGGAACGAAATGTCTTCTAATAAAATCGAGATCACCAAGCATATTTTCCAAAACGACCAACCGTTTGTATAGCGGAGTTGTAATAAATTATTTATGGTCGCTTAAACTTTGCCGAAACTCACTTTTTGAACCACAATTCAACAAAATCACTATCTTTAACCCTTATTATCTTTATGTTCGAGACCCCGATGACGAAAACTCATGAACTGAAACTTTTAGATTTTGATACAAACTTTCCAAAACCGTCGAGTTCGTTTCCTAACGTGCGACGTACACCATTTTACGACTATTTTTCCAAAGCCATTTTTGTCACTTTCAAGAAATTTCCGACGACATTATTTTACGACGAAAAGTTAAAATTTCACAATAAATCATTAAGAAACTATTGTAGGATGACATTTTGACGTAAATACTTGTAAAGTAATTTAAGATTGGTCAAGACGTCAAAAGAGTATTTTTCGACGATAAATATTATTTTCAAAACTCGCAAATGGTATAAATAACATACGAAATGCATGCATATCATAACATCATAACTCATTACGTATCATATCATTCACAATAGGTCAAGGGTAAAGCATTACACTACACCTCGGTGTACTCACTTTTGTCATCGCCTCAGTTTACCAAGTGAGTCATAGCCCCTACTCTTTTAACTATTATGAATTACTTTTGGGGGAGATACATGCTCAACTATTTTTATGACTATCATGATTATTGAAACTACATGCTTAACTGAACTGAATGCTTAGTCATATTTTATATCATATTACCATTGAACTGAATGTCTTGGGATTACCATTGAACGGAATGTCTTGGGATTACCATTGAACTGAATGTCTTGGGATTACCATTGAACTGAATGTCTTGGGATTACCATTGAGCTGAATGTCTTGGGATTATCATTGAGCTGAATGTCTTGGGATTATCATTGAGCTGAATGTCTTGGGATTTTCATTGAACTTAATGTCTTGGTATAATTATGTCAAGTAACTATTGATACATTAAGTCATGCACTATAATGTGAACTCATTTGACATCATACACTTGAACATAAAATATGCACCTTTTGGCAGTGGGTTGTGAACACACAGGTTGCAAGTTTTGTATGGGCGGAACTTGGAACTGAGTGGATTTACAATGCCTTTGCTGCATAAACGATTTTGAAAGGCTTTACATTTCAACGCAAACTCTATGAACTCACTCAACCTTTGTGTTGACACTTTTTAGCATGTTTTATCTCAGGTATCTAAGGCATACACTTCATGGCATGCATGTGGACACATCTTAGAGTCGCGGTGACGACGCGTCTCACTTGGGTTTTACATACTTTAAAACATCGTTTGAATTGTAACAAACTTATTTCCGCACAAGATGATTTTCATTTGGGACCTACACTTTGTAAACTCTGATTGTTTTATTAAATCAAACGATGTGTTTTCCAAACGACACTTTAGGTCGTTCAATATATCTGTAACTGTGATGCTATGACAGTCAATCCCCAGGAATTCCATTCCGCTGCAAAACAGGTAATTTGGGGGTGTGACAGATTGGTATCAGAGCTTCAGTTATAGAGAACTAGGTTGCATCATTGACCCTAGACTATAACTACATCATCATAGCATCTCATCATTTCATCATAAGTGCATATTCACTTTACATGCGGTTTATACGTACATTTTTTCGAGTTGTTTACTTTCATTTCAAAATCGATTGTCACATTGATGCCTTCAAATACCATCCCATCATACTCACATCACTTTGACATGGAGAATGCCCTGTCATTCCCTATCACAATTTTAACATTAGTTGACTCAACACCAAACATCATATGAGTCGATTAGTCCAAGCATTGCATAGTTACTCCTAAATTATACATAGCCTGATCACCTATGTCTAATTCAGGAAGAATCATGCAATGAAGGGAGTAGTAGGCTTATATGTGTAAGCAATTCCATGACCGATCAAAATTTTCAAAAGACCCGTTAATCAAACCGATTTAGCCTAATCTCATGACAGTTCTTGTTTGATGAGTTGTGAGATTAAGTAAAAATCGGTTACCTAAAAGTCTTTTGAGGGTTTTGCTCGAGAATGGGAAAGTTTGCCACATCAAACCCTAAACCGGAGAGACTAACACGAACTGAATTCAGGGACTGAATTCCTTTTTGGATGGGCGAATGTGACAACTCGCAATTTCAGGTCATTTCTCAAGTTTCACAATTTCATCATTTATCGTAAACTAGGTTTGCGTGTTCCAAATTCGCGTAACCTTAAAGGTTTAGCGGCGAATTCATGATCATATCATCACGAACATTTCATATGGACTAAGTTTAGTCTACATTTCATTAGCATCATTTGCATCATGATAGTTCATTCATGATTTTGCATTTCACTTTAAACGCGTAAATTTTATATTAAATAAACGTTATCGCGTAAATTATTATTTTGAACATTTAATCCGCTACTTCCAAAAATGATCCCGACATATTTTTATACTTACATTTAGTTTATAAAAACAATATTTTGAGTTTACCTAGTGTTTTGAATTTATTTTGTATATAAATCGTTAAAGTTATATTATTACGACGCTTTTCTTAAAAATTACACGATAATTATTTTATCACTCAAATTTTTCAAGGAATGTATTTTTACAATTTTTATTATCTCATTACATTCTACTTTGATCTATTAAAAACTTACTTGTACCTAAAAACTACCATTTACCTTAATTTGAATCCATGTCACTTACACTTTTCCTTACAAATTACACAAGTATATATACAATAATGAAAGAAAAAAAAAATATAATTGAGGGACACAATCCCCCCAAAACCGGCCATTGGGGGGGGGGATGAGTCATATGGTTGTTAAAACTCTTTTATTACTTAAAGAAACTTACACTCCAACACTTCATTCACTTGCATTCTATCTCAATTAATTCACAAGTCAAGAAAATTTTCCTTCTCTCTTGTTTCTCTCCTCCAAACCGGCCATAGAGGTGTTTTCTAAGGGATCATCAATTTTTCTCAAGCTCAAGTTAAATGCAATCTAGATTACACTCTCATTAAGGTTTTGAAATAAAAACCTAGAGTGTTTAGGCTAACCTTTGTTCTTTGCACCTCATCATAGTAGCTTGTAAGCATATTTCTTTCATTTTATATCTTTCACTTTCATTTCATATTTATCTCTTCATTTTTGGTGCAAGCATGCAAGACTTGTGTTTATTTATACCATTTTTACAAGATTTTTAGAGTTATATATATAAAGTCATCCTATAATTATTCCCTTGTTATATTTTGGTCTTGATGATGTCTAGGAACCCATGACACCCTAAGAAGGTGTATGGTAGGATTAGATTAGCTTTGGAGTTGATTTGAAGGGATTGGAATAGGTTTAGTACGAGAAAAACTATTTTCGATAAGTATAAAAAGTGTTCTGTCCTTATTTTGAATTTCTGGAAAATCCGACAGTAGGCACGAATTTTTGGCCTTGATATTTAGAAAATATACTTTAAAACGAATCCGTGGCCGCTTGAACGGATTAAAACGGAGTTATAACGAAGAAGTTATGAATTTTTCAAGTTTAACGACGAAATATATATTTTTCTGAAATTTCAGCATACTATTTTTATCTTGTACGAGTCAAAAACGAGTCCTAAGCTTTACAAATTATTTCGACTTATAAAAAATCTATTAGTATACTTTGATACGAAGCTAAGGACGTATAATACGTAGAAAACGGATTTGAAACGACTAAGATATGCACGTTTTCATAAAATTGCCGTAATTATTATTTTCTGAAAAACTATATTATTTTTACGAGACAAGTATTACGGTAACTAAAACGACCATGTTGGAGGCTGTTTTTAACTATGATGTAGAACTTTTTGGAACGAAATGTCTTCTAATAAAATCGAGATCACCAAGCATATTTTCCAAAACGACCAACCGTTTGTATAGCGGAGTTGTAATAAATTATTTATGGTCGCTTAAACTTTGCCGAAACTCACTTTTTGAACCACAATTCAACAAAATCACCATCTTTAACCCTTATTATCATTATGTTCGAGACCCCGATGACGAAAACTCATGAACTGAAACTTTTAGATTTTGATACAAACTTTCCAAAACCGTCGAGTTCGTTTCCTAACGTGCGACGTACACCATTTTACGACTATTTTTCCAAAGCCATTTTTGTCACTTTCAAGAAATTTCCGACGACATCATTTTACGACGAAAAGTGATAATTTCACTATAAATCATTACGAAACTATTGTAGGATGACATTTTGACGTAAATACTTGTAAAGTAATTTAAGATTGGTCAAGACGTCAAAAGAGTATTTTTCGACGATAAATATTATTTTCAAAACTCGCAAATGGTATAAATAACATACGAAATGCATGCATATCATAACATCATAACTCATTACGTATCATATCATTCACAATAGGTCAAGGGTAAAGCATTACACTACACCTCGGTGTACTCACTTTTGTCATCGCCTCAGTTTACCAAGTGAGTTTCATAGCCCCATACTTTTATACGTTATGAATTACTTTTGGGGGAGATACATGCTCAACTATTTTTATGACTATCATGATTATTTGAAACTACATGCTTAACTGAACTGAATGCTTAGTCATATTTTATATCATATTACCATTGAACTGAATGTCTTGGGATTACCATTGAACTGAATGTCTTGGGATTACCATTGAACTGAATGTCTTGGGATTACCATTGAACTGAATGTCTTGGGATTACCATTGAGCTGAATGTCTTGGGATTATCATTGAGCTGAATGTCTTGGGATTATCATTGAGCTGAATGTCTTGGGATTTTCATTGAACTTAATGTCTTGGTATAATTATGTCAAGTAACTATTGATACATTAAGTCATGCACTATAATGTGAACTCATTTGACATCATACACTTGAACATAAACTATGCACCTTTTGGCAGTGGGTTGTGAACACACAGGTTGCAAGTTTTGTATGGGCGGAACTTGGAACTAAGTGGATTTACAATGCCTTTGCTGCATAAACGATTTTGAAAGGCTTTACATTTCAACACAAACTCTATGAACTCACTCAACCTTTGTGTTGACACTTTTTAGCATGTTTTATCTCAGGTATCTAAGGCATACACTTCATGGCATGCATGTGGACACATCTTAGAGTCGCGGTGACGACGCGTCTCACTTGGGTTTTACATACTTTAAAACATCGTTTGAATTGTAACAAACTTATTTCCGCACAAGATGATTTTCATTTGGGACCTACACCTTGTAAACTCTGATTGTTTTATTAAATCAAACGATGTGTTTTCCAAATGACACTTTAGGTCGTTCAATATATCTGTAACTGTGATGCTATGACAGTCAATCCCCAGGAATTCCATTCCGCTGCAAAACAGGTAATTTGGGGGTGTGACAGTTTGTTAATGAAAAAACATGTTTGAACCATTGTGAGAGATGATGTTTTGCATAAATACTCCCCCTCCACATGTGCTTAATAGTTTTAATGGTTAAATGCACAGTGAGGAAAGAGCGCGCACTTTTGAATTGATCCACTGAAGATAGACAATCCCCCGCGAGACACGGTTACGTTGCATAGTTAAAGAGTTACATTGTCAGCTTTTAGGTGACAACTAGCTCTAATAACTCCCTTGAAGGTGTAGACAAACCTTGGAAGGTTGTCAAACCCGTCAGAGTTCATGTCTATCAAAAGTTTCTCGAATGGTACATTCTACTCAGACAAGTCCTTTGCGAGACACGTTTACATCACTAGCGAACTAGCTTGAAATTATTACCCATCCAGGACAAGTCTTTTCGAGTTACTAACAGTTTAGTACCGTCAATTCGTTGGTTAAGTCTGAGGTACACAGATTCATTTTCATTTTGTACAACATATTTCTTATCACACAATTTTCTCCCCCTCAAAAATGGCATATTAAAGTGTTATTTTTGAAACGTTTGAGAATAAATATGACCATTTCGAGTGTTGCGGGAAGACGACCACTGCGAACAATTTTGAACAAAGTTTTGAATCAAGTACTCCCCCTCAACGATTGATATAAACGGTTGAGGTTTTGAAAATCATAAGGGAAAGTACTTGTTCTTTTGAGCAAAACCTTGAAAAATGAAAGGTTTGATAGGTTTTACTCAAAAGTAAGAAGCTTTCGCTCCTTTTCTAAGGATTGTGGCACTGAGGCGTACCACAGGGTCCTTTATTGACAATTACGGGTTGTACACTGTTATGTGTGCACAAGCCATTGACATATATAATCATACATCCAAAATTATGAAGGAAACAATTCAAGGGGTACCAGGAAGTGCAGTGATGTTCCCAGGAGTGCGCGCAGGACGTTGAAAGCCGGTGATGTTTCTCCTGGGTCGACCACCAACATAGCTCTCCAATCGTCTGAACTGATCCCTTCTGAACAACCGTTCATCAATCATGGTGATGATCCTTCTCACATCCCTCCTTTCTTGAGAATTCCAGCGCTTAGGAGACCCAACTTTCAGGCGTATATCCTTCAACCTGTATGCTAATCCGTCCCTAACCAGCTTCAAAGTATGATCCCTGAATTTCTGAAGTTCACTACACGCCATTAAGCAGTTTCTTTGAAGTTCACTGCGGTAAACAACTCCGAAAGGTTTGCTGATGAGCGTATATTGAGGTAGCTGATTGAGATCGGGAAGAGTAAGCGTTGGAGGAGTGAGGTTGACACGCGTCTGATAAGATTCAACAACCATCTGGATATCTTCAACACGTTCTTTGATCACGATGCGTCTAATGAAGATGAGAACTGACTTGATAAATTCACGTTGAACTTCCGTCGAGAATTGTCTCATACGACCCTGTACTTTGGCAAGGTACATGTCTTCGATGTCGTTGAGGGACAAGTTCTCAAAGTCAGCCTCAGAGAATCCATAGTCCTGTTCATCTTGTCGTTTGACTATGATATTCTTTAAGAATGTGTAGTCCCACTTAGACTTGAGATCAATGTGTTTGATGGCCACGATGTCCTTAGAACTATACACTGCATGTTGAGACTTCTGAATCAGGCAGCTTTCGTAGTAGATTCTTCGGCGTTCAGGCCAATGATGAATCCCATACAATGCATCTTGGTCGTATGCTTGCACGTTGTCAGAAAACAAGTGATTTGCACGTTCCTCGATAGCTATGCAGTTTGAGTAAATAGCCGCTGGGAATGGAAGAGTCAATGATGTAGCGTATTTTCGCGAACCATCGCTACCGTGTAAGAGAAAATCCAGGTCTCTGTTAAAGAAGTATCGGAAGGGAATCCGTGGTTCGTCTGTTTGGCCAATGGTCGGTAGGGGTTTGGTCCAATCGGTGTAGTATGGAGGGTTGTCCCTTTGTGTGAAGTCAATGTTTGCTTCCGGATTGAGCCAATCCATGTCGTTAGACATAGCTCGAGCGATGTTCTCAAGATGATATTCGACCTCGACGGCGCTTTCAGAGCTGTCTTTAAGAAGTTGGAATGCTTCATTCTTGATTCGCTTCAACTCAGATTTCGTCATTTTCTTCACATGGAACTTTTCTTGCAAAAGTTTTGCGTGCTCCAATGTAGAACCGTCTACCAATTCTTGACCTTCATCAGGGTAGGGAGTTTGATTGACAAGTGTGGAGAACCATTCAAACTCTTAGGTTTTATCGTCATCTAGCCATGAGACGACTCAGGCTGAGTCGTCTTCTTCTTCTTTTGGAAGGCCTTGATGATGATACTGGTTTCTGCACTTGTTTGGGTGAGGTGGGTTGTTGTGGGGGCTCAAGGACCTCTTCATCGTCACCACCCGTATACTCAAAGTAATCACCTGTTTTATGAGTCAGGGGTGGTAACTCGGAATCGTCCCGAGGTTTATCAGGAGAAGACCGAGGTGGAGGAGACTTTTGTTGAGAAGAAGTTCGTGGTGGAGGAGGTGGCATAGAGGTAGATTTACCAGACTGCTTCTGACGTTTAGGTGGAGAATCCTTATCCTTATCATCGTCATCTCTTGGTCGTTTGGGTTGATCGGCTGACTCCTTGCATGATGATCTGAGTTGAAAATCAAGTAGATTTTCGAAAATTTTAGCTTCATCCGAGTAAAGCGTTCCAGATCGCTTTGACATTTGTATCACAAGTTTAGCGATTAACTCAGATTCCGAGAGATCAGCTTCTTTGGCCATTGTATTTTTAACCAATGCTACGATGTTAGGGGTGAGTTGTCTGGAAAATATTTCTCTAGTCACACCGGGGACAGTGTCGAGAAGAAACTTATGAGTATGATCTCTTCTGTCTTTTCAGTTCCTTTTGGACTTTAGGAACGATATCCCGAAGGTACTTGTTAGTGTAACCTTCGATCATTTCGTTCAGTTCCTCTTTACGATGACTCTTCATGAACTTCTGAACAAATTCCCTTTCTTTCTCCATCTTGTCATGCTCGTCATACATATGCTGTATGTGATCAGCAAAGAAATTTAGCTTTTTGTAGAGCACGTTTTTCTTTCTGACTTGTTTGACAGCTTTGTGAATCCGTTTATGAGCTTGAGAAATCCAAGATCGAGGTGGTTTCTTCACAGATTTGGATGATGATTTTGTTGATCTTTTTGATGGTGGTGGTGATGAGTGAGATGAAGAATCTGATGAGGAGGGGACATGAGGAGATTCGGGGTCCTTTGGAGGTGCAGAAGTATCCTCCTTGGAACGAGTTGGACTGCTGAGAAGAAAGTCATCATAATCTTCTTCGTCATCATGTCCAGATTTAGCCTTTTCTTCCGTCTGTACCTTAGCTTCTTCATCAGTTTTCTCTTTCTCAGTCATATTCTTTTCTGGTTCCTCAAAGTTAATATCAGTAGACTCCTTCACAAGCGTTTGTTGTTGCACAAGAGTGGTGGCACCAGATCCCTTATCGGGTTGATTAACCGCATCAGGACCTGGTGAAGAGTGGACAACACCACTCGATCCTCCGGGGCCACCCATTTGATCTTTTGCAAATTCTTCAGCTTTTTGAATTTGTCTAACTAATTTAAACTTCTTCCTGTAGGATTGATCCAGTAGCTCTTCTTCTTCTTCAGAGCTTTCATCATAAGACTCAAGTACAGGAGTCTTTCCTTTGCCATGTTCAGCTATTGGACTTGGAGGTTTAGCTGCTGGAGGAGGGGATACGGTTGCAGATTCAGAGAAGGTAATCTCTTCATCTGTGTCAGTACCTTCAGAGCTTTCGTCCACAAGCTTTCTTTGCGGTTCAGGTTTGGGAATTGGGATGGGAGCAACTTCCTTAGATGGAACAATCCTCTTTGAAGGAGGGTTCCTCTTGGGGAACTTCCTTTGACTCACAGTACTTGCCGTACTTCCTGCACTTCCTCTTTTGGTTCTCCTTACAGGTGTTCCAGAAGATTTTTCGTCGAGATGACCAACTTTGCCTTGTCTAACTGCTTCCGGATACCTTTTGTACGTTTCGAGCTTTCGACATCTTCGTTAGAAGGAAATCTGGCAGCACAGCACCTTGTTTCTTTGTAGACGTTTCCTTGATTCTGACAGATAGAATGGGTTTCGTCAACATGTCGTGATTGTCGGGGTCATTGAGCCTCTTAGGAATGTCAGGATGAAGTCCAAGTGCTCTCTGGATCAACAATTTAGTATATCCGATGTAGGGAATCTTTGAGCCAAGTTTGTTGAGAAATGACATCATGTCATCCCAAATCAGAGCTTCGATAGCGATGTGTTTCTTGTTGACCAATGCCCATAATATTTGCAGTTCCATGAGCTTAGGGTGCTCATAGCCGCTGTCACGACCAGAAACAGACTTGGTGATGATCATGTAGAGAGTTCTCCAGGGTTGAGGAATACTCTTAAGCTCTACGTGAGAATGCTTGGTGATTACTCCTGTAGCCTCGTCATAACCGATATTGATTAAGAATTGGAGAGTGAGCTCTTCAGCAGGTGTGGCATATAGTTTGGTTGGATCGACATCAGAATTAGGAGAACAGCCCTTAAGTCTGCAGGTGTAATGGTGACTTGTTTGTGATTCAGAGTCACCGTCATAGCAGTTTGTCCTTTGACCCTTTCCATAGTGTTCCCGAACTGTTGGATGTAGATCTCAGGAACAGTTGCAGAGTGTGAAAGCATGTTCCGATACGGATGAGTCCTCAGAATGTCAATAGCAATTAAACACAAAGATTCAGAGCAAGGTGAGGGTGTCAAAGTCAACACGGAGATTATTCTTTCCTATCTTCATTGGATAGCCATGAGGATAGATATCAGCAATGGAGAGAACTTCAGGTGCATCCACATTCATTTGTTCAACCATGTCGTGATCTGAAATAACATTAGCCAAAAGAACCAACATATCGAAAGACATAATGTTAGTCAACAGAAGGTCTTATTGTCTAGTTATTGAATGTACAGTGTCAATGATTGTTACGAGTCCTAAGTCACTTGTATATTCAATAGTCCAATGACGTCGTGAAATGTTTCGTGAGTTAGTTAACTTTAAGTTTTAAAGTTTATTTTATCACTTATTGTTCACAACATATCAAACGATTTCAGTTTATTAGTGACATTTTAGGATTCGTGATGATATGATTAGTTTATTTACAAGTTTGTACACGTAACAATTCATAACGAAGGTATGATCACGGCTTATGCGTAGGATTGGTAAAGTTATGCGTAGACAGGAATGATATATGCGTAGGTGTAAACTTACGCGTAGGGTCTTAACTTACGCGTAAGAAGTGTTACGCGTAGGAAAAAGAGGACCTTATGCGTAAATCTTATGCGTAGGCATATATTAACCTTACGCGTAAGGCTACTCGTAAGAGTTGACCTTATGCGTAGAGGTCACTGTTTACGCATATCCTTCACAGGATACGCGTAGTCCCATATGTAGAACCTTATGCGTAGAAGCTACGCGTAAGACAAATCTTACTCATAACAAGCTACGCGTAAGGTGATCCTTATGCGTAGATTAACAACAACCTTGATTCTGAATATTTAGTGTTGCAAGCCTGAAATAAAGCATCATATCATCAATGTTAAACACATAACATTCATTTTATGACAGATCAAAACACATTCGGACAGTTTAAACAGGCGTAGAACTGCATACGCGTAGTCTAAACCCTAAATCTACGCGTATGAGATCTAGCCATGGAATATGCACCAAAGTTTTTCTGGTATATCTTAGATGTTGTGAGAGCATAATGACCAAGTTTTAACACTTAATTTGCAGTGAATCAAAAATACCCAATCTCAAGAACCTTAAACCCTAATTTCAAATTGTTAACCAATTCGTGTTTCTGGGTGGTTATAGACCTTGGAAATCATCAATTCAATAACACAAGAGCATAACCCAACAATCTTTTTGACCAAAACACTTCACATTTAGAAATACCCAATTCGACTCATAAACCCTAATATTCAAAAATCATTAATTCGTGTAACTGGGTTTGTTTTGAGCTTAGAAACTATATCATAGATGTTGTTAAAACATTTTGACACATTCCTTTTAACCATAAACACATAACACATGATCATGTGTTCTTACGCGTAAGCGAAGAACACAAAATCACTCATAACAGTAGATTTGACCGTTGAATTCATTTGAAAATCAAAACCAATGTTCAAAAACATGTTAGAAACATTAATCCACTTACAAAATGAAGATCAGAAACACGGATTTCTTGAGTGAATTTTGTGCGTAGGATGGTTTTAGGTTTTTGTAATAAATGAGAAGTGAAAGTAGGTGGGAGGGTGTTTTATTAAAAGTGAGTTTAACCTTTTGACAGTTTTGGTCCCTCCACCTTTTCCATTTTCATCCAAAGTCTTTTAACTTCCATTATGGTTACCAAACGAAGATTTTAGGAAAGAAACTTGACGACACTCCCCCTCGACTTGAGAAAAATAATGAAAGGTTATTAATTAACGTCCGAGGAGTGTCTTTGAACCAGGAAATGTACCACCATTTGTAAAAGATTCAACCGAGATAAGATAACATGCAAGTACACAGATGTTTTGAAGCAGTTAAAAGATTATTTTCTCCCCCTCAACACTTGATCGGAAAAATACTGAATTTTGAAAAATTAAAGTGTTGACGGAAGAAATGTACTTGCAATGTTGAAAGAAATGTAGATTAGGAGAATATTTTTGTTGTTTTTATCAGGTTTTATAATTTTGTATTTTGTTTTTGAAAAATTATTTACAAAAGAGAATTTGGTGTTTGACAGGTTTTTAAGACTGTTTTAGGAGATCATCCAATTCCTCTTGAGTCAAACACCTCATACCAATCCGGTGGACCAACTCATTAAACCTAGCGGGAGGCAAGGCTTTGGTGAGAAGATCTGCCAATTGGTATTCTGTACCCACAAAAATATAATTCAACAGTACCCTGTTCCACGTGATCCTTGATGAAATGATATCGAAGATCGATGTGCTTTGATTTCGAGTGCTGAACTGAGTTGCACGAGATTGCAATGGAACTCCGATTGTCGCAATACATCAGGATTCTGTCAAAT
This sequence comes from Chrysanthemum makinoi, assembly GCA_910596185.1. Classification (NCBI taxonomy): domain Eukaryota; kingdom Viridiplantae; phylum Streptophyta; class Magnoliopsida; order Asterales; family Asteraceae; genus Chrysanthemum; species Chrysanthemum makinoi. The sequence goes on along the minus strand of OU343216.1, from coordinate 5,368,256 downwards.
ACGTAACCATAGTCTTTGGGTTGTGTTCTCATCCATATGACTTGAGCACAACATGCGGACATGGCTACATATTCTGCTTCGGTTGATGACAGCGATGTACAATCCTGCTTCTTCGATTGCCATGACACCAGTTTATCACCAAGAAATTGTAAAGCTCCTGAAGTGCTTTTCCGTGAGTCTAAGCATCCTGCGTGGTCAGCGTCATGCCCGAGGGGCTTGTTTGAGACCATAAAGAGCTTTGTTCAGTTTGTAAACATGGTTCGGAAACTCAGGATCAACGAATCCATCTGGTTGGCTGACATAGACCGTTTCTTTAAGTTGTCCATTGAGAAACGCCGTTTTGACATCCATCTGATAGACCGTCATATTCATATGAGCAGCGAACGCGAGAAATATCCGAACAGCCTCAAGACGAGCAACCGGAGCAAAAGATTCTTCAAAGTCTATTCCCTCTTCCTGACGATAACCCTTAGCAACTAGACGTGACTTGTTTCGGATGACGTTCCCTTCCGCATCCAATTTGTTTTTCCAAATCCATTTTAGACCAATGACGTAGACCCTGTTGGTCTTTCAACCAGTTCCCATACTTCAAGACGTTTGAATTGGTTGAGTTCTTCTTGCATGGATTCAATCCGGTTGTCTTTTGTCATTGCGTCTTTGATGTTTTTAGGTTGATTGGCGGGACAGTGAGTGCATAAATGCAATGTTCACCGTCTGTGTGAAGACGTTGTCTCGTAACGATGGTTGATTCGGGTTGCCAATAATGTTTTCCAGAGGATGGTCTTTCGTCCATCTATGTGTGAAGGGTTGATGTTGGTATACATTGTGCATATTCTGAGGATTCAAATGGTTTGTTGAAGATTCCACGACATCTGGTGCAGCGATCTCATTAGCAAACGGGTTGAAGAACGCATTTGGATCAAAATCTGCAGGTGGGGGTATTTCATTCAGAATATCATCAGCTGGTTCATCATTGTTGGAAGCGGTGTGTTCAACTGTTGTGTTGGAGTCAACTGGTGTAGGTGCATCTTCAACAGTAGTTGTTGTAGCAGGTGTATCCGGTATAGGAATATTATCAGGTTGTGCAGCGGAAACAGCGGATACACCTGGAGCACTTTCATCAATATCGTCCGCAGACAGAGGAGCAAATAACCTTTCCATTTGTTGACGAGTTAGCTGAGGGCTTTCTTCAGCTGATGATGGGGGTTGAGGGAAGTTTAAGCGGTTGTGACCGAGTTTTAAGCTGTTATACTCGAAGCCATTTCGTAAGTTCATCGAAATGAGCATGAATCGTTTCCATCACCTGTTTTGTACGACGATTCCAGATTCGGAAACCTTTGGAATTATCACAGTATCCGATAAAGACTCCAATGTCGGCTTTGGCTTTGAGCTTTCCAAAGTCATCACGATCATTATTCGGATAGCAAAGAGATCCAAATACATGAAAGTGTTTTAGATTCGGTTTTCTGTTATGGACAAGCTCGAAAGGTGTTTTGTTGTGGCGTTTTGTGATCATAGAACGGTTTTGAGTATTGCATGCAGTAGATACGACTTCGCCCATAAGTAATCTGGAAGTTTAGCATTGATTAACATTGTTCTTGCAGCTTCCACAAACGTTCGGTTTCGTCTTTCAACAACTCCGTTTTGTTCAGGTGTACGTGCAATAGATGTTTGATGCTGAATTCCCACTTTCTCATAGAATTCACGAAGGGTTTTGTTAACAAATTCAGTTCCTTTGTCTGTTCTTATGATTCTGACGGTGTTGCGGAGCTGAACCTGTATTTTTGTGAGAAAGGTGATGATCATTTGTGGAGCTTGGTCTTTGCTACGAAGAAAGTAGACCCAAGTCCATCGAGAGTAGTCATCAACAATTACTAAGATGTAGCGTTTGCCATTGATCGTTTGCACGCGCATCGGGCCACACAAATCCATGTGAAGAAGATGAAGCACATGCTGAGAGCTGTGTTCCACCTTTGAAGGAAAATGAGCACGAGTGCTTTTCCCTTGTTCACAAGCTGAGCAAAGGTGATCTTTTGAATACCAGAATCGTGGGAGTCCTTCAACTAGTTTGTGTCGAGCAAGGTTGGTGATGGTTTGAAAGTTTAGATGTGAGAGACGACGGTGCCATAGCCAGGATTTTGTTGATGTTGCCTTAGAAAGTAAGCAAATGGGAGAGGAAGCAACCATGTCTTGCATAGAGATAGTGTAGAGACTAGAATTACGCGAGCCAGACATAAGGTCATTTCCTTGTAGATCACGAATGAAACAAGTTTTCTCCCTGAAAGCAACCTCCAAATCTCCATCGCAAAATTGACCTACTTGAAACAGATTGTGAGCGAGGCCTTCCACATAGTAAACCCTGCTAATTTCGATGTTCCCATTGACATAGTCTCCGTAGCCCATGATAGCTGCGAAGTGATCATTCCCGAACCTGACAGTGCCAATGAACTTTGCAATAAAGTTTGATAACAGTTTAAGATTGCCTGTCATGTGTCGGGAACATCCGCTATCTACAATCCAGAGAATGATGCAGTATCACTGCATTACACACAAACGACACGGATGGAATAGAAGTAGATGTGGAACCCGAAATGTTAGAGGGTTCCATAGCAGTTATAGTAGATATACACACATCAATAGCTTTAGGTATCCACTTAAATCCTAGTGTGTTATATATCCATTTCCGCCATCTATAACTACTCTTTGCTTTAGTCTTAGTGAATGCACTAGGTGGTACTACATTCCTAGGAGGTGAAACTGGAGCTACAGGGACAGCAATGCGTTTCTTAGAATCTAAAGATGGCGGTCTACCAAGCATAGACTTAGAAAGATTAGTGGGCCTAGAGGTATTTCGGTTCTTAGGATTCCTTAAACGAGAGATTATAGCTTTAGCAACACATTTATCATGGCAATCAGAATTCATACTTTTACCACAAATAACACAAGGTGCATCGGACTGAATATCAAAAGTACTTAACGGTTTAGCATTCGTTACATCACTATTTCTATTACATTTGCCAGACGCAATATCTATAGTGGAGGCAACGTGAGTCTTATTCATAGTCCTAGGGTGTTCTTCTACTTTAGCATTCTTGATTGATCTTTTCTTAGGTCGCAACTTCCTATTCTTCGATTGAGTGCTCTTAGGCTGTGAAGTGCGGACGTTTGGAAAAGGCTCAACTATTCTGTTTCAGTAGAAGGAAGCACGTTAGCTACTTGTGATTTGGCAGTAGAGATTCTAGGTGCATGAGTACTAAGTGTTACGGGGCTAATCTCTTAATGATTGTTGGCGGAAGTTGTTCATACTTTCCTAACATTTCTCTTAACTTGATGATAGTGTGAATCAGATCTTGATTTTCAGACCGAACATTTCCGGCAAAATGCATAACTTCTTTAGTGTGTGCAAGATAATGATCAAGTTCATTTGATGCTTCATCACGAGTCTTTTTGAGTAAATCAAATATGACACCATATTCCTTTTTAACTTTTACAAGTTCTTGTTCATATTTTGAGATTTGACACTTGAAAGACACGTTTTGATCATCCAGTTGCTCAATTTTAGAATCAGAAGGTTTTGCACGCAACTGGTTGATTTTGTTTTGAAAAACAAGTTGTTGATCGTGAATATCTTTTTGACACCAATTAAGACGACGTATTGCATTTGAAAGTTCGTTTGACAATCGTTTGTTTTCAACTGTTAAGGACTCGATCTGAAGCACATTATCAGTGTTCTCAACATTTACCACAGAAACAACAGTATCAGCAGAGATATTATCAAATGCATATGACAAAGAATTCAACAACACAACATTTTGAACATCAGCACAGATGACATCTTCCAAGAGTCGATCAACATCTTTTCGCAACATTTTCTTTTTACGTTTAGTGTTTGAAATAGATGTTTCAGTTTTCTCGAAAACGTTTTTCATGACCCCAAGTTCCTTATGAAAATCCTTTTCCCAGGCAATTGCACAACTTTTCAAGTTTTTAACATTAGGTAAAAGATTTTTCTGAAAAATGTCTCTTTGTTCTCGCGCCAGAGGCGATTGAAAATGTTCAACTTTGATTTCAGATCGATATTCTATCTCATGTTGTAAAATTTTGAGGTCAGCCATGAAAATGTCAAAATATCGAAGAATTTTTCGATTTTCAGGTTGTGAGTTTACTTCACTAATGGAAGGTAAAGGACCATAAGTTTGTGCAAAGTCTGTTTTGGGATTAACTCTTGGTGTGTTAGAAGAATCCGTTGGTGTGACGAAAGTGACCGGTTTTGAATAATTAAAAGGTTTGTTGTAAACAACAGTTTTTAATTTTGATCGACTCTCGTCTTCTGCATCTAATTCCTCTTGACGATGATATTCAACAACATTCATAACAGAATTATCAATTTTATATTCTGCACTGGAAACTTCAGGATTTGGTTTGAATGCTTTGGTTGAAAGCTTAGGTTTGTAATCAGCAAGATTCGGTCCATATCCATTTGGATTTGGTTTTAAAGTAAACTTTTCAATGGTTGTGACCGACTCGCCATGTTTGTAAACAACAGTTTTAAACTCTTTAAGTTTGTTTTGCAAGCCGATGATTTCTTCAAGATGATCATCTATTCATTTCGTTGAATGCTTTTTGTATGCAGAGAACTGTTTTTGACAATTTAACAACTCAGCCTTAGCTTTTTGATTTTCCAAGGTGAGAGCGTTAATTTGCTTTTTATGTTCATGTTTCAGTTGTTCTATTTCAGACAACAAAGCATTCTTCGAAGTGGCTAGATCACGCATCTGTCGTTCTAAATATTTTTCGTTTTGATAAGATTTGGCAAAGGCTGCTTCAAAACCGTTTTCACGTTTTTCTTGAGTTTTGAAAAAGTTGAGTTGCTTTTGTAAACATTCAAAATCCTTTGTTAACAGTGCATTTTACTTTTCAAGTCCTGATTAATTGCACGACATTCTTCGACAATGGTTTGTTGGTCTTGTATTAATCGAGCAAAATCTGGATGAGGCAAAGTTCATCTTGTTCAACGTGAGTCACAACATGATCATTATTTAGATCCTCAAGTATAACCACGGAGTCAATTTGATTATCAAGGGAAACCTGTTGGTCATCTTGATCGTCAAATATAACTATGGGGTCTAGTTGAAAATCGTCGGAATGAGATGTGGATGACTCATTTTGAACATTCTGAGCCTTGCCGGATTCAGATGTTGGCGGAGATATGAGATCAGAGATAAATATGGTTTGTTCGGGTACCTGAGACAAGCCATCAGTGTCATACACTGGGCCTGTGTCACTCATGTGTAACGCCTGCATATTAGCCATCAACATAACAGTGCATTGGCCTGCAAGTCCTCCATATCATCATCTGAGTCAGCATTTGCCATAAAGCTCTGTTCTTTGTCTGTGAGAGTTCCACCAGCTTCATCCTTAAGAGCCAAAAGAAGAGCCTCTTTGAAATAAGCACTGCCCTTAGTCCTTGGCTTTGGGCATGCATTAGCCAGGTGTCCCTTCTCATTGCAGTTGTAGCATCGAAGACCATTCAACCCATGCTGAGCATTTCCTTGTTCCACCACTTGAGCTCTGTTGTTATTCCTACCCACAACATTAAACCCTTGACCACCGCCCATCTGACAACCATAATCACGATTCGAACTTCAACTCGTCCATTGTTCACAACAGCTTGATTCCTTGTGTTAGATGAGGAGCGAATACGATTGTTGGATTTGTTGGTATAACGGCTAAAGGCATTAGCAATCATAGCAAATCCTTGTTGCAATGCTTCGAACGGATCGGATTCCTCATTCGCTTCACTGACATATGCTTGAGCATTGTTGTTGTTGTATGGAACCAATTGATTTTGTTGAGATTGAGGTTGTGAAGGATGTGATGTGATTGAAGCAGTTGGTTGAGTTGCTTTGGTTGAGGAGAATAACGTTTTTGAGCATATAAGGCAAGTTGTTGTTGATTTTCCGGATGTGTTGGTGGAGCAATTTGAGCACGGAGAATCCTTTCCCGATCAACTTCCTTTTCATGAGGTTTCAAGTAATCGTACAACAATCCGTAGGTAGAATGATGCATGTTCTTCGCTTGACGGAGAAAAATGACATACTTCTCCCATTCAGAACCAAGACTACTCAGGAACTTAGTATTCACTGAAATTCTTGGCATGATGATGTTGTGTTTATCCAAATCATTGATGATGTCTGAAAATTGATGATGATAGGACTCTAGTGTCTCTCCAGGTTCAATCATGAAGTGTTCATAAGCCAAGTAAATTTTGGATTCCAAATCCTCTTGATTGAGTACAGATCCTTCCATAAGAAGACGAATATGATCCCACATTTTTTGTGCAGTCTTTTGAGCATCTACACTATGAAGAATTGGGTTTGGTAATCCTAAGAGGATGTATTCCATTGCAAGTTCATCAGCTTCATAATGTAGAAGTTCTGTGGGATTTAAATCTGCAATAGTAGCAATGTTGGTTTGTTCATCTCTTGGTGGAATGGCATTGGATCTCAGGGGTACAATGATAGTAGGCATCTCAAATGGACCTTCCAAGATAACCTTCTTTAAGAACTTTCCATGTGGCTTCTTTAGATCACAAAACCTAAAGAACCTTATCACCCATTGATCGTAGTTTCCTGGAGTGAGCATTGGAGGTCTATCAAGTGATCCAGCCTCATGAATTGATTGTTGGCCGCTTAAAGCTTCACACATCTTTGCAAACCAAGTGGGTTCCTTCATAGTGTTCCTTGATGGATGTTGATTGAATTCATTTGTGTACGGTTGAACTTGAAGACTTGGTGGTGGTTGAACCATTTGAGGTTGTGGATTTGCAGCAAGTTGTGGAGTATGTTGTTGATTAAATTGTTGTTGATAAATTGCTTGTTGTTGATTCCATTGCTGATGTTGTGGACTTAGTTGTTGTTGTCGTTGAGGATAAGTGTAAGGGAAATAGTTAGAGTATGGTGGTTGTGACATGTTGAAAAACTTGTGTGGTAAAATGGATCTTTGTAGTCGAATGAACCTTTGTTGATGAAGTGTCCTTAGGCGTAGAAAAGACAAGAACCAAGTAGCACTTATGCGTAAAAACACCAAAAGTTAAGCGTAACAATGAGGAGTTACGCGTAGGTTTTAGCTTACGCGTAAGTAGGATAAAAGCACTAAAGTTATGCGTAGACAAAAGTTAGGCGTAGAAAGTTAGGCGTAGGATTACCTTATGCGTAGAACTAAGTTTACGCGTAAAGTGAATCTTATGCGTAGAATTTCTACGCGTAAGCTTATGCTTATGCGTAATTTTAGGGTTTTGCCCAAATGATCTTTTACACTTCACAGTGCAAAAGATATCCAAAGTCGGCGTATTTTCAGACTTATCCAAGTAAGAAACACGGAATAAACCAGGAAAATGAAGATCAAACCAAGGAAAAATCTTACGCGTAAATTTAGGGTTTTGATACGCGTAGGATTACTCGTAACTTTGATTTTGTCCAAATGTGTTTCTAACCAGATTTTTGTTATGGAATAGCTTCAATAGTACCAAAAGAACACAAAAGTGTGAGTTTTGATGTACCAAAAAGCGCTAAGCGGGATACGCGTAGAACGACACCCACGAACAAAAACAAGCTTAAAAACGTAAATCCACGCGTAAAGTTTGAAACTTTTTGCCAAAAACAAGTATTTTAACACCTCAAAACATTGAAAGTACAAGAATCTTGGATTAAAAAGTGTAAAAAACGAGTTTTTAAGATAACCAAAGATTGCGTTATCTTTACGCGTAAGACCCAAAACCAAAACTTCAAAAACAAACGAGTACACCCAACTATTTGGCGATTGATACCACTGTTAGGTCACTAGTTTTACAACACAAGTTATATAGAAAGGAGATGAGGCGATTGAACAAGTATCAAGCACACATACACGATAAGAGTAGCACGGTTTAGGCGTAGGAATATGTGTGAAAAGAAAACTTGAACAACCAACCCTCAAGTGAGGGTTATTACATGGTTTATATAGGCAAGGAGCTAGGGCAACACTCCATCTCCTTCCCTATTCCTTATTGGGCTTGGGCCTAAGCTTATGGGCCTTCTACATAAGCTTGACCTTAAACAAACATAAAGGCCATAATAAAGCTACCTATTACATATGAAATATAAATACTTGAAATACTGTTTAGGAGTGATTCCAACAAAACATTTATCTACTATCTAATGAAAACCAATTGCTTTGCAATATAACTCGGACTCTATTTTTGATAATCATCTGGTCTTATTTGTCAAAATATCCATCTCTCAATCAACAACCTATGTCATTGATTGAGGGGGAGAATGATTTCAATTAAATCAAAAAGTTATTTGTCATTCAATTGTTTTCAAAAGATATTCATGCATGTTTAATCAATTGAGTTTAAAGTCTTAAAAGGGATCATTATCGGTTAAAACGCGCTTTCATTATCAAGTCACAATTCTCCTTAAAAAGCTTCAAAATCAATTTAAATCTATAGAGATCACAAATCTCAAATGATTTGATAAATTGGATCGGGAGAGAATTTGGGAATTTAAATTGGATTTTAAACTGATAAATCGAGTAGTAAATGGTTTTATAAGGATGTACAAGCTCTATTTCCACATGTGCCAAACAATTTTTCCATGCACATGTGAGAGAAGGAAGAGAATTTATCTTAACCACAAAGATTTGAAACGTGATCATGTGAAGGCGAGGTTCCCTTAGTATGTGCAAAACTCTTTCAAACCTGAAGGACATATAAGGGGAAGCAAGGCTTATGAAAACCCCATCCTTCCCTTATATGCTTATTACTTGATTTAATTAGGGAAGTTGATGTGATATCTTTTTTAGAAAGAAATGATAATCAAGAAGTAATTTCGGCTCTGGCCTCCGTGTTTGCAAAACGATTTCCAAAACTTGATGCACATGTTGAGGGGGAGCTCTTGTTCTAAAAAATACAATAAAACAATGCCGGTACAAACTGCTGTGATAATAT